>OY720675.1:98034621-98722460 GCA_963170755.1 Amphimallon solstitiale
CTGTGATGACCATAAAATTTAAATTTTACTACTGTACATACACGGAGATTGAATGTAAAATAATGACGCTAATAAATAAACATAAACACAATAGAAATTACTAAACTTCAGTCTTTTTATAGGTAATTATAGTTTTGATTTAAATTATAAGCCTTACTTTTTATTCAACTCCCAATATTTTCATATATGGTCCATAAAAGAAATATTTGATTTATAAAGCTTATTTAACGCATTTTGTGGCATTGTCATTTCTTTTTTTTAAAAGTCCGTCAATAATTATATGGAAAGTTAGTAGAATTAATTAATGATTATACATAATAGGTCCCTGTGCTACCTTTTACCTCTACTGGAATCTACACTACTATTACACCACACCGATAATCAGACATAGAAGTGATGAAGAATAGTGTAATAATTGAGTGTATAATTACTGAAAACCATAACGAAATGTCAGAAGTGGTGAAAGATGGAGATAGTAAACACGTTGTCTGGGCTATATTACTTGTCTAGCAGGACCAGTGCTTTTTCAAGTATATTCAAAATATTTATTTTAGTGGAGTAAAATTCAAATCATATGTATGTATATTCAAATTCTCTATTAATGATATATTTTATCATTAAACTATAAATAATTGATCATTTCTTCCACTTGCCAAACAATTTTGTCCAACTATAGTTTCGTTTTCTTTTCTGTCAGTGCAGCTAAACACTAATGCATGACTAATTTTATGTTAATTTGTAAAGGGGGTTTGTTCAATTAATCTTGCTTTGGAGGAGGTGCAAGTTTAGATAACAAATTTAATGTTTTTGTGGCGACCTTCTAATCAGTTAAGTTCAATAGAACATAAATTACTCACTGTTGAAAATTACTTTTGTTAACTAACAAAAAGCTTGTTCGTTTAAAAACTAAAGGCCAGTTTATAATAGATGTTGACCTAGCATGTTGCAAAGTACATATAGTTTTATGTGTTGCAGTTCATAATCACCAGATCAGATAAGTATAACAAGATAAATATAAGTAACAAAACCAAGGTTAGTAAAGGATAGCTTGTTTAAAGATTGTCCCTGTGGGCGGTGTTTAGAGCCAGTAGTGTAGTTCTGTACCGTCATATTCTAATATAAAAATAATATACATATAAGTTCATTTGAGTTTATTTGAATTTTCCCAAAAATGTTGAATAAAAGTATTAAAGAAGACTAAATTTATATAAAGGCGCGTCGATCTACATGCGTTTATTTGTATAAAATTACTTATAATTTCTCACAAATATACAATTTATCGAAACCCCTGACTGTAACTAGGGCCTACATTTTTGAATTCCAGAGAATATAAAGATTCTATTAATATGCCAACATTTACCATGTAAATAGCTTTAATTCGATATTCTTTGTCAATATCTGGATGGTTTGACCGAAAAACATCAGATACAATTCCTATGATTGAGTCGCTCTCGCAACCGACATGCGCAACTAAATTAAAATGGTCTCAAATTTAAGATGCTGCAAATTTTATCTGTCAACTAATATAGCCTACCAAAACCATTTCAGGACTGTTATAAATAATAACTTTTATCGCCAACCGTCAGTAAAGTGATGCGTTACCATAGCGTTTTGCGGAGGTAAAGAAACACTTTATCGTACTGTACAATAAAGTACTTTACCTGCCGCTAATATCTGTCAGCGTAGCATGACTGATGACTTTTAAAAATAAATCGTTTGTCACTGTCATAAACTGTCAAAAGTTATTATATCTTTATTTCTTAAATTAACAATTTTAACGGTTGGCGATAAAATTTTGTATGCACCACGTCAGTAAAGTACCTTTACCGAACTCGTCTGTTACTCGCCGCGCTCGCTTCACTCGCTTGGCTCGTAAACCAGACTCGTTCGGTAAAGTATCACTTTACTGACTTGTTACATAAATAACTATTATACACCTTTTGACGATTGTTATAAATTGTCAAGTAGTATTTAATAACTTTTTTTTTATAATATTCACTTTGTGTCATCTAAACAATTTAAATTTCTCATCAATGCTCACCTGCTAAACAGTATAGCCAAATATTATACAAAATATAAGTGTGGTAAAGTAATATTTAATAGCATTATTTATAATATTTTATTTATAACTGGCTTTCACGTAGTAGTATTTTTCTAGCGGAAGGTATATATCCTAAAATATTTATTAATTAGTTCAATTTTATTGTCATCTGAATTGTTCCAGTCGATGAGAATTTGTAGTGGCAATCACTATAGTCGCCGAACACATCGCTGGCAGCGCTAACCTATCTATTGCATTCAGTACTACGCTAGAACTCACCGCTGCAGCTGGCGGACGCCATTTCTTCTAGCAGAAGAAAATGCGCTGCGAAAGTAAGCAAAAAGGGAGCGGAGCTTAAAAATTTGGAATTCAAAAATATGTATTACAAGACATAAGTTTAGCAGTGGAAAATCAACATGGATTAACAGAATAAATGTTTACCATATGTCGCATTGCAAATTAAAACGAATATTAGTTCTGTAAGCAAATGTTTTGAGTTTTTGAGCTATAAGTATTATTATATTAATACCTTATTTTTTTTTATTTATTTTGCTTATACAGGGTGAGACATTTATCTTGAGACGACTGAATATCTGGCCAGCAAGACTTTTTGTAAAAAATGTTTCAGACAAAAGTTATTTGATTCAGAGGGGGAAATACAATGACAATGCTTATTCTTTATTAGGTGGATGGGTTGAAGGATATGTCAAGGTCAGCTTCGTTTTCTCAAATGGAAACCTATATTTTTCTCATCAGCTTTGCAACCTATGGAAGAAAACAAACAACTTTTATTAGAAAAATTATTCTGTTAGACCTTTATTTCTTGAGATATTCAACTTAGAAATTTGTTTACACTACATAGGATTCGTAAGTCAATATCATTGCTAAACCCAATTTACAGCTTCACACAAGACTTTATAACAGATGCTGAAAATGATGATCTTCGACTTTGATACACTTATTAATTTGCTTTATAAAAGATTGATGCGCACTCACCAGAGTATCTCTCTTAATATTGCTACATGTATTTCGAATGCACTCCTTCATGTCCTCTCGAGTTGTTGGTTGCGTCTGGTATACCTTTTCCTTAAGGTAATCCCATAGGAAAAAGTCCACAGAAGTGAGATCTGGTGATCTCGCAGGCCAATTAATTCCACTGCCTACAGGTAAGGCATTTACCTTGAGATTTCTATAAACTGTAAACAAATTTCAAAGTTGAATATCTCAAGAAATAAAGGTCCAACAGAATAATTTTTCGAATAAAAATTGTTTGCTTTTCTCCGTAGATTGCGGAACTGACGAGAAAAATATAGGTTTCCATTTGAAAGAACGAAGCTGACCTTGGAATAACCTTGAACCCATTCACCAAATGCAAATTAAACATTGCTGTTGCATTTCCCCCTCTGAATCAAATAACTTTTGTCTGAAACATTCTTTTAAAAACGTCTAGCTGGCGAGATATTCAATCGCCTCACCCTGTACATACATACTACTTGCCAGTATTGAATTTATTTTGTTTTAATAGATAACTTCCACTGATCTATACCAAATTCAATGGTTTAAATTGCAATTTAATATAACCACAGAGGATTTTCTTATTTGAGTTATGTGCGAAACGATAAAATTTCAAACCGTCAAACTACACTGAGCATGCGTCAGCAGCACGAATATTATTTATACACAATTCAGTACGACCTATAACTCGAGTTCTAACGATGAAACTCTCAGCGCTTACCGATTAGTCCGGCTGAATATAGCCATTGAATCGTCGTGCTTAGTTAGTAGTTTGGTTGTGTTGTGTCGGTTGCCAAAACGATCAAGTTTTAACAATAAACATCTTAGGGGAACTGTTTAATTGGTTCATTCATGTTAATAATACATACTACATTTGTAAATTCAATGACAAAATTGGACTATCAAAAGACAGAAGTTTCAAAAACAACAAATTATATATAAATAACATGAGTATATCTCCTTTCTTGA
Source organism: Amphimallon solstitiale (assembly GCA_963170755.1). Lineage (NCBI taxonomy): Eukaryota > Metazoa > Arthropoda > Insecta > Coleoptera > Scarabaeidae > Amphimallon > Amphimallon solstitiale. Next base: position 98,038,646 of record OY720675.1, read on the forward strand.
AAATGTGGAAGAAAAGAACTTGCTCATCGTCCGAAAAATTATAAAATTTTAGAATTGCACACGGCCCCGGTTTCATTCAAAATATCTGAACTCAGCTCATAAACATTGTTTACAATTTGTTTTCCTATGCGCAGTTAAATATACTTACATTAATATGGTGACAAAGTTATTATATCTCAACGTGTACATACAGTCAATACATTACCATGAAGGAAGAGTACAGAAGTTTAATATATTTTGAAATTAACACATTTGAAGGGGATATAGTAAGAATATCAAAGCGCCAAGATTATGATGGTGCGGACATAGCAGTAGAATGACCGATACAGCTTTGGTAAAAATAATGACGAAGTGGAAACCACAAGACTAGGAGGTAGACTGAAGATCAGATTAGAAGACCAAGTGGCGGAAGACAACACTAGTTATTGAGAAATGTGTGAAAAAATTGCAGGATATACTAGAATCGCTCTCGTAACCGACATGCGCCACCAAAATTAAAATGGCGTCAAATTTGAGACGTTGCAAAATTTGATCTGTCAAGTAATATTAATTTTGACACTATAACCCCAAATGATGAATTAGACTTGTGGTTTTAGCACTACCGACAATAATTCTAATATGTAACTATTAATTTTATAATAATTTTGAAAAGCCGAATATAATGATTATTTTATATTTGTATGAACTTGTCTGCTGTTAGTAATTAGATATAAATATAAAAAAAGGTTAGATTTTCAGAGAAAATTGAACTTTTGAAATTCATTTAAACATTCAGGAATATATTTAATAATTATGTTCTAGTTAGTTTTACTACATACAATAAAGATATTTAGTAGCAAATACAGCTGTACAGCAGTAAGTATCCTTACCAATAGTGCTATATTGCTTTTCCATTAAATGCATCAAAATTAAAGTATTTTTACATGCAACAGTGAGAAGGTCAGAAAAGTATTACACTAATTATAAAAACATTTGTTTGCTAGATTCTTACTGTTCACTATGATTATTACCATTATCACTGGTGTACTAAAAGCAACTTGTTTGAAACATTTCTCGTAGGTGTATCATTGATTACAACATAATTTTTGCATGCTAATCAAACATTTTTGATTAAGCTAAACACATCACTTAAGCTTTAAAGTAGTATAAATTTGTTGTTGTTAAAGATTATATTTAATCCAGAATTCAACAATTCAAACATATTTTAAAGTATTTCAAATGTTGAGTATTCATAAGCTGAATCTTTGCTACTGATCAGAATTTAACTTACCAAGCAACTTTAAATTATAATACAATAATGAACAAGTATTTTTACTATCCCGATTTATAATGTACTACATTAATATTATTACAATACTATCATATTTTTGAAATTATATAATCTTAATCCCATTAATAACAATAAATAATTACAAAATTAAAGTCCTACAGAAAATATACAAAGGTTATTTTAGAAAAACTATAAAAATAATATAATAGAAATATATTTTAACTGCACCCCCCCCCCCATGCAAATGCTTATCTTGTTGTTACATTAATAAACTCAATCATTATTTTATTCTGAAATCAATCATCCACCATTCCTCTATTACAGTCAACATGGTTATCCCTTCTTAAATTTGAAAATTTTCTAAACAGTATTACATATGTGATCTTCTAACAATTGTTATTTTAGTTAGAGTCATCTACTTCCTCGATTAGACAGAGTTCTTTCTTCAACTGATCAATATAAGTACAAATTATTTTAACTATCGTAACCTTCTGCCGAAGCATTATGAACAAATATGTTAACAGGTTCCAAAATCTGTCTTTGACTTTTGATATAGATACCGAATTTAATCCGTCTCCAATCCTTTATAAGCTACATTCGTTTTATCAGTTACGTGATTATTCTAAATAATGTAAAGCAATTACAAGTAAAACCAAACATTTCTGTTGAATAAAACTTACCTTCTCTTATATAATTTGGTTTACATCAATATATTTGACTTATTTCTGAACAGGAAAGTGTGCTGATTAGTTTTTAATGACGTTGTTTAAGAACAGATTTCCTTCAGAATAATAATAGTCAGCGTTTCTAATGCTTCTTATAAGTAAATTGGAAAACACGTTCTGACAATATTTAGCTTGTATTCTTTTATGTCAGATAATCGTAGGTTATAAAATCCAAACTGCAAAATATTTATGTGCCAGTAAAATTTTAAACACTATTAATAGCAAGGCCATTTAATTATGTGAAATAAAAGTTCTTCGCTTAGTTTCTTATACATAATCTTACTCTTTGCAAATCATTTGCAAATAATCTTGCAATCAGTTCACGTTCAACTTAACCACAAACTCGCAGCACTAATCTGGTTACCTTCACAAATTACCAGTTCTTCCGCGCTGTCATTAAGGGGAGACTTAAAACTATAATAGTAACGAAGACCACAGTGTGACGTTCATTAACCTTAATAATAACTTTCACAATCGCTACTAGCGCTATCATTAATAGGTACCAAATATTACTGGATTAATATCTGTTTTATCAATTTCTATTTCCCTATCCCACCACGTCTTTAGTTCTTGTTCAATATGAGTGATGGTAGCCCAAGTCTCATGTGTAATTATTCGAAAACCGCTATACTGAATACTAGTCACCTGCTTGTCATACGCTACGCTTGTCAAGTGTCATCCGCTCCGTGAAAATAAAAATCTGACAACAATGCTCAGAATAGCCATGTATTAAATAAAATATTGATATAGAAAAGTAATATTTAATAATTATATCTATAATATTTAATTTCTAACTGACTTTCATGTAATAGTATTTTACTAGCCGTAGCTATTTATCCTAAAATATTAATTAGTTGGTTGAATTTTATTGTTCTAAAATTGTTCCGGTTGATTGGAATTTGTAGTGGTATTGAATCAGCGTTTTTAGTTCGTACTTTTGCCGTGTCGGTTGCGAAAACGACCCGACTAGCAAGAAATGGATAAAAATTGTATAGAAAGCAACAAAGCATATAAGAGAAAAGATTATTATAGACAACAGTTGTTTGAGCGTTCACACTAAGAAGCTGGTCATTAGAGTGAATGACCATTAATCTAATAAACAATGACATAAAGTGACATATAATGAGCAGTTACATATTTTATGTTCGAACCAAGTCAACACTAGGGTGGAAAACACTTAATTTATGTGGCATAACAAAATCATTATGGTGTATTTATCTTGATATGTTTAGTTGATTTTATATATCTTGTTATATTTACCTGGTATTTGAATATTATTCATATCATAACCAAATAAAATCAGATTTTTGTGAGTCCTACTTTTGCTACACGTAATAAGCCACGCTTGTCTTTCGGACATATACGAAGAAGCAAGAAGCAATAAAGGGCATAATTGGAGGCCAGTAGAAGGGACGACCAGAAGGAGATAAAAACAACCCGAGGAATGGCTAGAAAATTATTAAAGCAATGAATACCAGGAATTGGGAAAACTTAGGAAATGGATGGAGAGAAATAGTAAATACAGATAAGATGTATCAGCAACTGGAAAAATGATTGATGAAAATGTAGACTGATTAAATACACAAGAAAGGATCTGCAATTTCTTAATCTTTTTTCTACGTATGTACGTAATTTCCATCAATATTACGGCACTTATCGGGCGTTTTGACGTCATTATCGTAGCGCTGACTGCTAAGGTTTTTTTTTAAGCGCAAGAAGAAACCGTTAAGCGAGGGTTATACGGAAGGTGATCAAGATGTTCATAGCCATACGACGTGATATCTTGGGTTCGATGAGCCACGTGTGGACGAGCATTGTCGTGAAGCAAATCAATCCCTGTACTGAGCATGCCAAGCTTTTGGTTTTGAATTGCACATTGCAGTTTATTAACGTCTCACAATATGTGTCATTGTACGTAATTACCCGTGGCAAAAATGTTACATAGTGCAAATGATTTTTTTAGTTGAAATTGTTTCTTTGAACGTCACTTGCGTAATATTCAATTCCTCCATTCTATTAACTGTTATTTTGATTCAGAAATTATTTTTAGCAGCTGGCGTGAGCACAACTTCGAATATTGTAAGCATTCTGTCACAATTTCATAGAACACTTATTGAAACTTGAGGAAAATCATTTGATATTTGATTATGGTGAAATCATATAGCGTATGTTTTTCTCGAAGTTTCCATAATCATTTTGTGCCCGGGAATCATGAATGCCAAACAAAGGTTCCTCATTGTGAACGTTTGTAGTGCCACCTTTAAACGCAGTATTAGCGTTTTATTAATATCCTCCACTAAACTGACGATGAATTTCAGTGCCTCTCATGTTTCTTGCATTTAATATACGAATAACAGCGCGTATTTCAGAACTGATGGGATTTTGAATGATCTGTGCCATTTCAAATACGCGCAAATAATCGTCAACGCCAGTGTATTGTTCCATAATGGCATCTGTGGCTAGCCGATAGATGAAGATACTTACCGTGCATCTGCGGAATGGCGAGTGCAGCTCATTTTTCGAAACAGTATTTCAAAAACATGATTTGTATACGAGGTATGTTTCAGAAATAATGAGAATGATTAGTTTTAAAGTGTTTTATTGAATGTATCTACAAATTAATATTGTCCCCTTCAAAGTATGCTCCTTGGGAAAGCACACAGCGTCTCCAGCGAGTTTTCCATTCCTAGTAACAATTCTGGAAGTCTTGTTCCGTTAAGATGTTTAGGACCTGCGTCGCGACTCTTTGTATGTGTTTATTGTTCCGTAACGAGAGCCTTTCAGTTGCCGTTTAAGCGACGAAAAAAGAAAAAAATCACATGGAGCCATGTTCGGACTGTAGGGCGGGTGTGGAGTACTGGAATGTTTTTCTCTGTCAAGAATTCTCCAACCGACAATGAACTGTGACTGGGGGGATTATCGTGATGCAAGATCCACGAGCTGACAATGTCTGGACGCATACGCAAACGTTCAAGGACCTCGCCATAAATAGTTTGATTCACTGTCTGGCCTGGCGGTACGAATTCTTTGTGGACAATTCTACGCGAATCAAAAAGGACGATAAGCATGGACTTTATTCGGGATTTGCTCATGCGAGCTTTTTTCGGCCGCGGTGATGCAGGTGTGTGCCCTCCGCGCTTTGTTTCTGGATCATATTCAAATACCCATGATTCGTCACCTGTTATCACTCGTGCATGAAGTTGGGTTCAGTTGTTAAGCGATCCAGCAGTTGTTGGCTAATAGAGAAGCGATTTTCCTTTTGTTCATCCGACAAGTTTATGGACACCAGCTTTGCACAAATTTTCCGCATGCATAGTTCCTTTGTCACAATTCGATGAACAGTATCCTTTCTCATGCCGAGCTCATATGCCATCATCCTGAGTATCAACCGTCTGTCTTGTGCTAATACAGAACTCACCTTTGCCACACTTTGATCGGTTTTTGACGTGGACAGCCGTCCGGAGCGATGATTATCTTCAATGGTATCGTGGCCATCATTGAAAACCTGCGCTGAAGACAAAACAGCATCTCCACATGCTGTTCGTAACATTTGTAGTGTCTCTGAAGCAGTTTCACGCAAAATTCAATTGCATATCGCTGCTCGATATTTGCTTGCATTTTACATGTAACGTGATATTAAAACTTAACGGTAAACAACTCGCGCTGACTCCACTAACACTAGATTAAATGGTTTGCACCTGTTGTGATTGCGTTGTTGGCCCCTCCACTCACATGTAGTCGAGTCCAATCGGCAGCGGTCGTTGTCACATTTAGCGCAAATAATTCATTCTCATTAATTCTGAGACATACCTCGTTCATGTATCTAACAGAAGCAGTACTGACTAAATCTTTGTAATAGTATTCCACACTTAACTATTTAGAACGCGACAATACGCAATTGGATAGATATTTGTAGTAAACAAACGCGTCGTTTCCATTTCCATCATTGTCTTGTCAGTATGTTGATATTGTAGATTTCATGCATTTCGTAATCAGAGACATCTTGTGATCATTTTACACTAAGGAGAATTTGATTCAGTCGCTACGGTAGTCCCTTACGCAATATTAAGCGTATCTTCTATCTTGTTATATTTATCTGTGAATAGGATGGTGTAACAGTAAAGATGGTGAATGTTTAAGTTTTCCATTCGATCAGTATTTGAATTGTATGGCTTTGTTAAAGTAATCGACGACAAATGTCAAATTGACTACTGTGTGTAATAAATTTACGACTCTACACTCTAGAATCACCGATTATTAATAAATAATAGATATCTGCATTTATGATGTATTGCTCCATTCAGGTCCATTGCAATTATTGTTTAACGTGCATGAATTACAACTATAAAGATATATGCTGGGTTGATGAACGCATTCTAGTATACGTCGCGCATGACGTCACTGCATGACAAAGCGATTCTCATTCTTCTTGCGTAGGCCTCAGTGACGGCTCGTGTATTCAATAACAGGTGAAGTAATGTCGGCAAAGTTCACCCCCCCCTCCACCCTTCTTAGAAACATTAATGTGTATGTAGTCAAGATTAAAAAAGAAATAAACAGTGAAGCAATTGTTTTATAATGTTCTTGAATGTCAATGGGGCTTATCGCTACAAAGGTATCTAAAAGTTCTTCTCTTAAAGCATCTTGAATAGTACTTACATTAGACTTTAACCGCTTAAAACCCAGTGCACCACGTACATGCTCTGCAAATGATTCATGTTTATGTATAGATCTATTGACATTGCCAAAATCACCGAAACCACTATTCCACACTCCCGATTTCGCACTAATACTTAAACACGGCAAACAAAGCATTTTTTCCAGACTACCGCACAACCAATCATACTGATTATACCACGATGTTTTTAAATTTTCGCACACATTCTTTGTCTTTCCATTTTGCTACTTTACTAACATCCAAATCTGGCACAGGGTTTTTCTTTTTAAAAATTCTTTTTTATCTTCTTCATACACAACGAAAAAGGATTTTCCAATAAAACACGCACGGGATCTTACAGTGGTATTTTACACGACAGTGCAAAACACGTCTAGAGATAGAGATACATAACAGAAACAGACCGAACGAGTGAAGCAACGTACTCTGTTGCTTCACTAGGATGACGTAATAGTATCCTCCCTCACTTACGGCCTACGTGTCGTTGTCATAGCAATCGCATAAACAGGGGAATCAAGTTGCGGCGAATTGTGAATTGATTTACTTTGTCGAGTTTGTTGTTTTGCTTATGGGAGGAGCGTTCCACTCTCGTTTGAAATATGAAAATATTACAGTATGAACATATTAATAATAGTTTATTATTGTAATATTATTAGTATAAATAATACTATTTTCTTACACCAAAGAAATTACTTTTAACTTATTTTCGAGCGAAAAATTTTAGAAACATAATAACATATTCACTGGTTGAACAGAAATTTAAGGCGAATCAGTGCTTCACTTGACTATCAAGAAAGGCGCCACTGGCTATTAGCCCTTATCATATAAATGATTTAGGCAGTAAACTTTGTCTAGCTGGTTTACCTCATAAAACTGCGTAATAAAAATGTGGTAGCAAATAATTGAAAACAGAATAATTATAGTAGTATTTTATTTTTCATCCGGAGCAATATTGACTACAACAATAAAATAATTATGCCGTACATACTCAAGTACTGATTTTTGTAATCTTTCTTTTTCTAATGTTGGAATTTTCTGTAATGCGCCGATTTACCATTCTAATTCTAAGGTACATATTAATCAAAAAAACAATATCTGCATCATTACTTAAATCTATATTTTGGGATAATTCCATAAAACTTTTTATAAGATTTGGAATAGTTTTCAAACCATATCCATTGAAGTTATTGAAAAAGTTAACTAACTTTTTACTCTTCTAATGGTTTCATTAATCCTCCATTAGACATGTGATTTACCCACGAATATGAGGAATATGTAGAATTAGAAATGTATGTATGTAGTTTTTTTGATTTTCTTAGCTTGAATGCGATAAGCCTTGCTAAATATTCTAGGCCATCCCACCTATCAATATCACTCATATCGTCATCAATCAAAATATCATCGTCAGACATTTCCATCTGGAAAACAAAATTTTTGCATCATTACTAAATCCTACATTTTCGGAAAATTCTATAAGACTTAAGGGATAATGAGATAGGGTATAAACATATTTTATAAAATTTGGAATAATTTTCAAATCATATGATTAACGTCGATCACCTACTGTTTTAGTTTCTTATACGTAGTATATGGAAGTATTGTGATGATGAAAATTTTCGACCTCGAGATTTTTGCAGATGTCCACGTTTTGAAGTCCCCTGATACCGAAAAAGTGGTTTTTAAAAAATGTCTGTGTCTGTGTCTGTGTCTGTGTGTGCGTCTGTGTGTCTGTGTGTGACCACGATAGCGGTCAAACCGCTGTAGATATCAATTCCAAATTTTGTATTTACGTGTCCGGTTTCTTTGCAATGGTGATTCTTGCGATTTTGATTGCCAGCTGTCACGCCATCGCTTTGGTGGTCGTCCTATAGGTCTTCTTCCATGAGGTGTGTTATTTCGAACTATCCTGACCATTCTGTCGGGGATCATTCGGCTAACATGGTGGTTCCATTCTCTTCTTCTCTTCCTCGACCATCTGACCACGTCGTCCGTTAGGCACTTCTCTCTTATGTCTGTGTTTCTCTGCCTATCCTTCAATGTATGTCCCGTTATAGTTCTTAAGGTCTTCATTTCAGTTGCCCTTAGTAATCTCTTTGTTATCGTTGTTTCCGCTTTCGTCTCAGCACCATATGTCATCACTGGTCGTACGCATGCTTTGTATATTCTTGATTTGCATTCTGTACTTAGGTGTTTGTTTCTCCATATTGGATATCTTAGATGTCCCGATATTGCTGCTGCTTTGTTAACTTGTTTCCTCACCTCGTCCCCCAGGAAGCCGGCGCTTGTAATTTTGCATCCAAGGTATTCGATTGACATGGTTTGGTCAATGACATTATCTTCTATTGCCAATTTGCAGCGCAGAGGTTCCTTTGCTATGGTCATGCATTTGGTTTTGGTTGTGGAGATTTTCATATTAAGTTTTCCTGTCTGCTTGTTGAACGCTTGTAACAATCTTTGGAGGTCATCTTCCGATTCCGCAATAAGTACTGCATCATCAGCGTAGCATAATATATTTATTTTATGCATGCCCATTCGATATCCTAGTCCGGTGTTCTTTACAGCTTTCACCATCTCGTCCATGATTGTATTGAATAACAAAGGACTGAGACTATCGCCTTGGCGGATACCTGTTGTAGTTCGTAGATGTTGCGTTAGGGTGTGATTTGTGCGTATTTGCGTTGTTGTGTTTGTGTTTAAGTCCTTAATGAGTTCTATGTATTCTTTCTTCGTATTACCGTTTTCCAGGATCGTTATGACGTCTTTTAGTTGTACTCTGTCAAAGGCCTTCGTTAGGTCCACAAAGCAGAGATAGGCAGGGGTGTTGTACTCTAGTGATTTTTCTATCAGTTGTCTAAGTATGAATAGTGCATCAGTTGTAGATCTGTTTTTTCGAAATCCCTGTTGTTCTTCGCTTATTGGCACGGTTGTGGATATTTCCTCCGCAATGATCTTAGTTAGGAGTTTTAGCGAGGTGCTCAACAATGTTATTCCACGGTAATTTTCTGGATCGGTTTTATCCCCTTTTTTGAAGACGGGTATTGTTACGCTATTTTTCCATTCTTCAGGTATTCTTCTATGTCGTAGTATGATATTAAATAGTTTTGTGTATTGTGTTATGATGGCAGTTCCTCCATTTTTTATTAGTTCATTTGGTATTTTGTCTTGATTTGGAGTTTTCCTGTTCTTAAGTTTCCTTACCGTATCCCTTACTTGTTCTTCGGTGATTTGCGCGTACTCTTCTGGTGCATCGTTTTGTGCGTCCTCTTCTTGTGCTTCGACTGAGTTTTCTATGTCTGCGTATAGATTTCGGAAATATTTCTCCCATTTTTCTTCCGTGATTGTTCTGAGTTGTATTGTTTCATTCGTTTCTCGTTTCATGCCCCTTAGTAGTTTCCAAATACGTTTTTGTGCTCCAAACATGTCTGCTTCCATTTCGTTGCTGAATTCCTGCCAGTATTCTTCCTTAATGTTTCTAACCCTATTGTTGACCCTGTTCCTTATTTCGATATAATTATTTCGGTTTTCTTGTGTTGGGGATTCCCTGTATTGTAAGTAAATTTTCTTCTTTTCTTTGGTGATATACTTGACTTCCGTTGTAAACCACGGTTTGTTGTTCGGTTTGCTGTTCTGCGATACTGCGTGTGCCTAGGGTTTCTTCAGCGGCTTTGTAGATGTGTTCTTTCAGTTTATCCCATGCTGTATGGGGCGTATCGGGCTGTATTATAGGGTTAAGAGTGATATATTGTTTGCATCTTTCTGCGTAGCGTTGTCTTGTACTTTCGTGGTTGAGCAATTCTATATTGAATTTTTCGGTTCTTGTTGTTGGCTTTTGTTTTCTCGGTGGCATTGCTATTCGTAGTTTTCCTAGCAGTAGTTTGTGGTCTGTTCCAATATTGGCTGAGGAAAGGACTCTTACATCTACTATTTGTTGGGGCATAAACATTCGATTGGTGATGATGTAATCGATTATGGATTTGTTTTGTCTATTGTCATAAAAGGTATATTTGTGTTGTTCTTTATGAGGGAAATATGTGTTGTTTTTTCGTAGCTCGTTCTGTGCACAGAAATCTGTCAGCATTTCGCCGTTTCTATTAGTTACGTCTTCATTGTATTTTTGCTTTACTCCATCTACTGCTTCATTTCCTATTCTAGCATTTAGATCTCCTAATATTATTATCTTTTCGTTTTTTGGGATTTTGTCCAGCTCTGATTGTAGGGTTTCGTAAAAGTCACTGACATTTCTTCAGGTTTACTAATGTCAGGTGCATATAATGATATGATGTGCAAGGGATGACTGAACATCATTTTCACTCTTAGAATTCTGTCGTTAACATATTCAATGTTTTCTATATTCTTTTCATATGTCTCATTTATCACTATTCCAACTCCTGATGTTGCTCTTTGGTCTTTTGCTACTCCTGAGTACAGTAGGATTACGAGTATAAAAGTATTTAAATGATAATTTTAAATATCTTTTGTATAAGAAAAATTTCAAATTTCAGACCGGAAGTACCACTTTTACTCTTACGGAATAGCGATTTTTACTTTCTTATACGTAGTATAAGGAAGTATTGTGATGATGAAAATTTTCAACCTCTAGATTTTTGCAGATGTCCACGTTTTGAGGTCCCCTGATACCAAAAAAGTGGTTTTTAAAAAATCTCTCTCTCTCTCCCTCTCCCTCTCTCTCTCTCTCTCTCTCTCTCTCTCGCTCTCTCTCTCTCTCCCCCCCCCCTCTCTCCCCCCCCCTCTCTCTCTCTCTCTCTGTGTGTGTGTGTGTGTGTGTCTGTCTGTCTGTCTGTCTGTGTGTGTGTGACCACGATAGCGGTCAAACCGCTGTAGATATGAATTCCAAATTTTGTATTTACGAATATAATCTCCCTCTTGAGAACTGATTAGATTTTGAGCAAAATCGGCAGACCGGAAGTAGTAGTTTACTTCAGTGAAAAAATCGAATTTTGCAAATATTTCGTCAATTACTAAGTTTAAACAAATTTATAAAGAATTCAAATGTACTCAAAATTAAATTTGAGAAAAATTGTTTTAATAAAGCTGTTCGAAATTCCTACCGGAAGTAGGTCTTTTACTCTTATCGAAAATCAGTTTTTTGCGAATATCTCGCAAGTCATGCTTTCTAGGCAGGTACATTACGAGTATAAAAGTATTTAGAACATACTTTTAAATATCTTTTGTATAAAAAAAATTTCAAAATTCAGACCGGAAGTACCACTTCTACTCTTATCGAATAGCGATTTTTTGCAAATATGTCGTAAATTATGCATTCTATATATATTTATAAAGAGTACAAAAGTATTTAGAGTTGGATTTGGAATATTTTTTGTATAAATGAAATTTCAAAATTCTGACCGGAAGTAACACTTTCATACATATAAGAAAGTCCTGTGGTGGCCACACCTCATTTTTTGATAATATCTTGCAAAGTATGCATTCTATAGAGATTTATTAAGAGAATAGAAGTACTTAGAATAGGATTTTGAATAATTTTTGTAAAAGAAATTCTTAAAATTCTATAATAAATTATGCATTCTATATATATTTATTAAGAGTACAAAAGTATTTAGAGTTGAATTTGCAATATTTTTTGTATACATGAAATTTCAAAATTCGGACCGGAAGTGGCACTTTTACTCTTAGCGAGCAGCACTTTTTTTCGAATATCTTGCAAAGTATGCATTCTATAGCGATTTATTAATAGAATGAAAGTACTTAGAATAGGATTTTGAATAAGTTTTGTATAAAAAAATTCTTAGAATTGTATAGTTTGAAACGCTCATACGTATAAGAAAGTCGTGTGCTGGCCACACTTCATTTTTTATAATTGTGTTGCGTCTTCTTTAAAAATAGGTATAGAATTAGTATGTCTTCTAGAAGAAATTCACATCTCTACAATGAACAAAGTAAAGGTTATAAGACATTAATATTCAAGGATGTATATATATTTGCTTCGATGTTGCCGCGATCAAAGTATGATGTGTTGTTCTGGGTTTGGAACCGCGTTGTATTTGCTGCTGTACAGTTCCCAAGAAGGATTTTTTGCTGCTTGGTTGATTTTTCAATGAAACCGTACTCATTTTCTTCTGAACGATCGTTATGCTGCTGGCTATTAGTGTGCCACGACCAGCCAACATATTGCTGTAGCATTCCAATAATGCAACTACAATTGTAACTTTGTAGCCTTAATGATACAAAATTGCATATCTATGAAATGAATGCTGGAATTGCATTAATATTGTTAAAATATTCACCTATAAATTTATAAATCTAATCCCTATTAACATTCAATTTATTTTTGTGAGTTCTAACAGTGATCTTTCCTCCTTTCATCTGGTGTGTTTCTTATTTAAGTTTTTCCTCAGTCAGATACACCTATTCTATTTTTGACTTTGTACTTGGCATACCTTAAACGATATATTTAAAATTAAAATTTATGTTCTTATTCTAAAACTTAACTATTTAACAATTTTTCTAATTCTTAAACTATTAAAGATCACGGGGCATATATCCCTTGTTTGTTGTATGTCGTTGTTAATCATTTATGGCAATAAATGTCGAGTACATGAACGACGCATACCACAAACACAATGTGATCTTTATCTAAACGACTTATCAATTCTCTATATCTACATAGTCATATAGCATTGATACATGATATTTCCCTTTAATACTTTCATTTTGGATATATCTTTCACTAGGATTTGCTTGTGGGTGTCTTATACTAGTGAAGATGTGAAGATTACCTCTACAATTTTTCCAGGATTCCATTTGAATTTTACCCTTTCTTTATCATTCTAAATAACATATAGGTCTGATCTGATATTTTTGGAATGAAATGTTTGTAATAATTAATCATACCCAAAAATCCTCTAAGCATTTTTATATTCTTAGGTTTGGGATATTTTCTTATCGCTTCTAATTTTTCCTTTTCTATGGTGATAGTTTTACCATCAATAACATAACCTAAGTAATTTATTTTTGTTCTTTAAAATTCACATTTTTCAAGATTGATCTTTAAATCATTTTCTGCTAAAGTATTTAAAACTTTATTCACAGATTCTTTATGACTTCCTAAGTCTTTATTAAATATTAGTATGTCATCCACATAGTGGGAAACATATTCTTCATGTGGGTCTAAAATTTGTTGCATGGCTCTGACCAAGGCCGCTGTAGCCGTTGACAGACCAAATGGAACAACTTTGTATGAATAGACTAATGGATTAAACATAAATGAACAATACTTTCTTGAATCTTTATGTAATGGCACCAGCCAAAAAGAACTATTTAGATCTATTTTTGTGAACCACTTGGCGTCAGTACACCTTGTTAATAAAGTTTCTATACACTGTGGAGCTTCAAAATTAGGTGCGGTCCTTGAATTGAGACTCCTCACATCTTCACTTTATCTATAGTGATCATAGGTTTTTTATTTGCAGTAATCAAATTTATCTTCCTTATGGGCATATAGTATCCCAAATTTTCTATATTTTTATCTATAACACTACTGTCTAATAATGATAATTGCGTTCCTGTGTTCAATAATCCCTCCACTTCTTCATTTCCAAGCTTGATTGTAATGTGCGGTAGTTCTGTTGTAATTTTCTTCAGATCTTCAAAATTGTAGATGTTTTGTATTTTATGTTTCCTTTTGACTGGTTCCTTTAAAAATCCAACGAAATTGTATTTGAATAAGTAGTATTTACCCATTCCTTATTCATTGGTAATTGTCTCGTATCCTTTGGTATAGCTCCTTTCGATTCATGCTTCTCCTTGGTATTTGTTTCTTTCTTTTCCTCTTTGACTTGGACATTACTCACTCACCTGTCCCTATCAATAGTCCTTTCTTCCTTCCTGTAGCTCTGACCATTCCTTTTCACATTTTCAACGTTCCTTGTTTTGTTATATGTATACGGATTATTCCCGTAACTTTGTCTATTCTGGTTCTGATTGCTTACCTGACCATTGTTGTACTGATGGTGTCGAGGTGGATAATTTGTATTTGGATTGCTTCTATTATATCCATTTCCCTTTTCATCCACGTCATCCAATATCTTAACCATTTCCAGAAGTCCTTCTACAGTATCAATTCCTTGAAGAGCTACTGCCTGCGTAACATTGTGATCAAAATGTGCAGCTAATTGCGATACAATGTCACTTTCTTCTATCATTGGTTGCATGTGCTTTAGAAAAGAATATTTTCTTATTATATAATTTTCTCTCGAAGATCCTGACCTGTATTTACCAAATACTTGATCATGTCTTATCCTTCTTTGTGGTGTTTGTCCCCAATATTGCCTTATGAAACTGGTTTCAAAACTTTAAAGTTTATCATTTCGTCAATGATCATGTCATACCATTGAAGTGCATAATCTTTTAAAGAACGCCTTCATCAAAACCCCTCATGATGGTCCTCATGAATGCCATAAGATTGTCCTTGTAGAATCCTGAGAATTTCGGTATATTTTCCGCACTAACTGGTACTTGCGACAAAGATACACTAGGTATATTGACCCCATGTATTACTTTGTCCTCCAGTTGTTTAATTGTGTTCTCAAATGTCAAAGTTTTGTCTTGTAATGTTAACAGCGCAATACTTATTTTTACATTCTTCCATTTTATATGAAAGTTTTTGAAATTGTTCTATGTTTTCTTTGTCATGATCAATAATTTTAGTTTCAAGAGAATCTATTTTCTCTTCAACCTTATTGAAGCTAGCTTGTGTTTCGGCAGATCTTTCATTTATTTCTTGAATTAAAAATTTACTTTTATTCTCACATTTCGTTTCATTGCTACAAATTTCTTTCTTTAGACCTAATACCGATTGTTCTAATTTTGATTCTAATTTGGCTTTTAATTCTAAAGTTTCCTTTCTTAATGCTAGGAAAACCTTGTCTATCTTTGAATTGATTTCCTCTTTATTCTCTTCCAATTTTCGATTATTTTCTTCAAATCTTTTGTTCATACTTACATTATTTTCTACTAAACTTTTATTGTTTTCTTCAAATCTTTTATTCATGCTTAAATTATTTTCTTCTATTGTACTGAATAGTTTATGAAAAAGAGTTTCAAACTTTTGTTCACTAGATACACCACTAGTGCTTTGTGTTTGTGTACTATCGTCTATTACTAAATCATCCTCTCTATCACCTCTTGACTCTTGTTTCTCTGACTCTGAGTCAGAAAATGATTGACTAGGGTTTCTATATTGTGTAAACTCCTTTGATTTAAAATTTAAATCGGTTTCAGGTTGTTGACCTTTACTGTTGTCATTATTTTAATCTGTCATTTCTCTTATTTCTAATCTTACTTAATATAATGACACTATTTCTACCTAATCCTTATCCTTTCCTAAATAAGAAAAATGTTACATCACCAGAAGAATGAAAAATGAAAATATGTCGTTACTAAATTGGACGTTAAATAAATATTTGCAGTTTATTAACAGAAAAGAAACAAGAATACACTGCCCTATTACGTTGGTGCGCCATATTAATATGCTGTAGCATTGCAATAATGCAACTACAATTGTAACGTTGTAGCCTTAACTATACAAAATTGCATATCTATTCAATGAATGCTGGGATTGCACTAATATTGTTAAAATAATCACCTATAAATTTATAAATCTAATCCCTATTAACATTCAATTTATTTTAGTGAGTTCTAACAGTGATCTTTCATCTGGTGTGTTTCTTATTTAAGTTTTTCCTCAGTCAGATACACCAATTCTATTTTTGACTTTGTACTTGGCATACCTTACACTATATATTTAAAATTAAAATTTATGTTCTTATTCTAAAGCTTAACTATTTAACATTTTTTCTTATTCTTAAACTATTAAAGATCACGGCAATATGTACTGTATACAAATGATGTAAACTTTGTGATTTTTTTAAATCGTATGAATATTTCCTTTTCATAGAATCGATGTTTTAAAATATTAAATTTGCGATTTATTCCAAGACGTTATTTCTTTATGTGCTGTTTTTTTTGCGCTTTTCTGTTTTGTACAACTTTATATTAACATTGAAAGACATCGGAAATACAGGGGTACTTTATTTATTTATTTGTGCTGTTTTATAAGATAGGGAAATAGATTCTAGACAATCCATCGATTTCATTGCTGTCGTTAACAGCGTCCCATAATTTTTTTATCTCTATCATTTCGAGGACGTTTCTAGCCTTTGCGTTATTTTCTTTTTTGAGAAGTTTTACTTTATTAAAATCAAAGGTGTATCCCATTTTATCTTTGTGTTTTTTTTAAAGATGTAGGATGTTTGGCATATTTGTGTCCTTTTATTCGCTCTTCCAAAAGTTGTTTGGTTTGGCCGCTATATTTTTTATTTCAATCGTTACAAGGAATACTGTATACAACATGGGACTGCTGTGATATTGGAATGGGATCTTTTAATCGTGTATATAAGTGGCCAAGATTATTTTTCTTAACATATGCTAATTTTAAATTGAGCGGTTTTACTATATTATTTATTTTTTCTGATAGCCATTTTACATAAGGAACAGGTATTTATTTTGTTTTTTTGATAAATCTGATTTCTGTGGGTTTTTTGATACTTTGTACTTTGATACTTGATACTACGTGCAGTTTATCATTGCGATTATGATGAAATAGCATTAATAACCTGTAATTTTGAATGTTAAAGTTGATGTGTATACAGGGTGTCTCAGCTTTTGCGTTACAGGTATTATCTACTTTCCCTGTATAGATATCAGAAAACTTTTCAAATAAAAGTTACTTGATATTATGATGTGTCGAAAATGACAAACAGAGAATTTTATTTGCTCGTGACCTTGAAGGAGACTTCAAGGTCAACTTTGTTTTTTTTAATGGATATATGCATTTTTTAATGTTGCATCTTATTTATCAAAAACTAATAAATAACTTTTATTTGATCCATTTTTTATTTTGCCTTGTCAGTTTTGACACAATTCAGATAAACTTGTCAAAAGCAATTTTTATTAACTTAAAGGAATACGATAATTATAAGTAAGTAATTCAGTCCAAAAAAAATTAAAAAAATAAAGAGTAAGTATTTCAATAATAAATATCTCAAATTATTGTATGTAGTTGGATAAGAAAACAAAACAAGAGGCATTAATTTAATAAATGTTCAAATTGGGCTCCATCAGCGTGGACACAAGCTTCCAAACGACGTCTTAATCCTCTGTTGCAAGATGAAAGTATCATTCCGTGAGTCATAATCCGGCATCCCATGCGAATTCGATTTTTCAGATCATCAAGATCTGCCGACCGAACTTGATATACAAATTCCTTTAAATAACCCCACATTAAAAAATCAACAGGCGATAAATCCGGGGAACGAGCAGGCCAAGGGATAGAACCTCTATTTCCAATCCATCCATTGGGGTACAGCGCATTTAAATAATTCGTCACAATTTGCGCATTATGGGGCGGAGCACCATCTTGTTGCCAAATTATGTCTCGTCTTTCATTAAGAGGAATATCTTCCATTAAATCGGGAAGCACATTTTGTAAAAAATGTAAATAACGTTGTCCTGTCAGGGTTCCTTCGTAAAAGTGGGGTCCAATTAAATGCCCATTAAACATTCCACACCATACATTGGTTCCCCACACTGTTTGAAAGCGTGCTTTCTCCATCCACCGCGGATTTTGGTTGGACCAATAATGCGCATTATGTTTGTTCACAACACCATTATTGTGAAAGCGACTTTCGTCACTCCACAAAATACAATTAAGATAATTTGGATTTTCATCTTCTAGAACTTGCAACAGATTAAAACAAATGTATTTTTATCTATAAGTATTATATATATTTAGTAAATCATATACAAAAAATAACATTATACCTTATAACTGCAATATATTTAATATGTTTGATGTTTCGAAGTGCACTTGTGGAGAAGAACTAACGTATTTAACAATGACAGTTACTCACAATATTGCAAATGGTGGAGAAAAATCACATAACAACAACAACTCTAACAAAATTCACCAACGTAGCCAACCATATTGAGAGTTATGTTTTCGATCCTGTATAAAGTGCTGCCCTCTAAGAAACCCTCCCTTAACCAAAACACTGGTAAGGTGTGGTAAATGAAGTGCACTACCCCTGGGAACTACTTCTGAAAGTATTATCTGTTGACGGTACTGTAATGTGTACGTCAAACATAAATGCATCATGCAGTTACAAATTTTCAAAATATGGGATTCAGGATTGCTCGGAGTAGACCACTTTATTTCGTCCAGTTTGTACGACCTCCTCTAACGCTTCGAACGCTAGAGTCATGTCTAAATATTCAATTTACAAACTATCATCATTTTATAATCATATGATCATGCTTGCATGGCACTATAATGTATTGCACATATAAGGAAATATCTTTATCTACTGTTTGAAATTCATATTATGTTAAAGTTGATCAGTTTTGGTTGATAATTTTCAAAATAATTTTAAACCCTTTTTCTACTCCCATCTTTAAAATATTTTAAAATGTCATTTATCGTATATGTTTCCATGACGGTAAGTGATCTTTTGAATACACTTTGACAAGCTGTGATTATATTTGCTTTAGTCACAGGGCGAACTTAGCAACACGCTCTTTAGTCGTGGCTTGAAGTTAGCCGTAGGTTTTTTGGATGGCCAAAAATGAATTGAAACTCAATCAAGTTGGTTGACTCATCCTTTCAAAATAACCCGACATAGCGTGACAACAGTAATTTTATCTACGAGGAAAGAGTAGTCTCCTTAATGTCCTTAAAAATAGTATTTGTCTAAAGTGGTAACTCAATATGGCCGCCGCAATGCATAGGCGTGCATAAATATTTTGTATAGGGTATATGTACACTTCGTATGTTCTCGAAAATCATTTAAAATAGGTCCTTAGTCCAATAATAATTAAAGAAATATCGTGAGTGCATTATTTTTTCAATCCTTTTATTCTTTTTAATATAGTAACATTTATTCTAACTGTATTAAAGAAATCATTAAAAAAAACATGCCTAGAATATGTATGTTACGCCACTGTACACATAAACAAACGTGTCAGATATATGACAAGTTAATCAAAATACTCATTTTATAAATTATGATTGGTCAATATTTCCATAACTGACCTGCCTTAAAGTGGCCTCCACCAGTTTATTATCTCTCCTGTTCAGCCTGTTCTATTCTTTCCTCGTAGAATTTTATATTATTTTGATTATTTGCTGTCTCAAAGAGCATCGAAGTATTAAATTTGATACTTGTGTTGAATTTAAGTAGCGGCAGAAATTATGAAATCTAAAATTTGCTAAAATGACAATTCACAAAAGTTAATAATATAATTATTATACAGTTTTACAAAGTCCTGGAAAAATATTTGTTAATACTTCATATTAATAATAAAAATCGTGGTATTTTTTACGGTAATTCTTGACGATATAGACGTTACTTCTTCTATCTTACTCATTTTAAATTGACATTTAAGGGTCCTATATAGTATACTCCATTCAGTCTAAGAATGGAGTAGATGGCGCTACAATATGAGCACAGTTTACACACGATGAATTTTGTATTTTGAAAACAAATAAATCATATGTTTACTCTCAGATGGATAGCAGGGATAAACATACATTGTATATGATATCATTATATTTTGACTTTTACGTGTTTATTGACATTTATTTAAGTAAGGCTTATATAATGAATATGTATACAAACACAGCAAATAATGAACTGCAATGTGAAGATCATGTATTAAAAATACAGCAGAAGAAGTATTTATATTAAAATGAATGGAAATTCATTAAATCCACAAAAGTAAATGTATCTGATAAAATTGTATTTTTAATATGATAAAGCAATAAGAAAGGTATTATTTCATATCTTTTTTAAAAAGATCTCTTATAAACATGTACAAGTACTTTTATTTCACAAAACATGAAACACTGAATACGTAAACAAAAATCTTGAATAGAATAAAAAGTATAATTCTAATTGTTATTAACAAGTATTTACTACGGCATGCGGCAAAATAAACAGTACTGAAATTATGAAACGTTTATTATTTATTATTTATGTATTTACTTTTCATTATATAGCGTTGCAAACATTATTCACGACGACGTTCCCGATAAAACTGATGTTCAAGATGCCCTCCGTTCAGTTTCAAGCAGTATTCGTAGCGTTCGCGAAGGTTCACAAACATGTCAAATAACTATGTAAAATACGGAAATCGACAAACTCTTTGAACAAAACTGTCAGTACGAAAAGAAAGTTAACGAAAGTGATAAAATACCTTAACAAATAAATATTTCACTTGCGAGTTCTAAGAAGAACTATTTTTTAAGAATATTAACAACAAATAACTATGTAAAATACGGAAATCGACAAACTCTTTGAACAAAACTGTCAGTAAACAAATATTTGACAGAACGAGCTAAATGCGATTATTTTGCCGGTGTAAATGCACACTCGATTTCAACCAATCACAAACGTTTATTTTAAGCCCTATCTTTCCCAATGCTCCATTCTTAGACTGAATGGAGTATAGATATGTGAATAGTTGAAAAATAGGAGATTTTTGATGCAAGATATTTTTGTTCATTTTAAATTTGGAGAAAACCTTTCAACGTCAACTTATGAAGAATTTAGGAATCTACCCCGATGAATAATCAAATTTAGAAAAAAAATATCTGATTAAAGAAAATTAATTAATATGTCAAAATATTAAAAACAAGTTTTCTCAGAAACCCTTTGTAGCAGATTTGTTTGCTTTAGTTCATGTTATAAATTGAATAAAAAGCTACCCCGCTCTGCACTTATTTTTCGTTCAACTATTCTTTACTTTGTTTTAAATGATAAATTCCCTATGTGTAATAAGTACTCGAACATCCTTAGCTTATTAAATTATGTGCTATGCAACCAATATTACATTTCCGATCCACTATATAGGACCCTTAACAAAATGTCAATCAATAAATTTGAAAATTATTTTCCAGCGCCGAAATATTTAGTAAAACCGGTCAAGCATTTTTATATCGGCTGGTTAACGATAGCCCTCCTATTTACTATAGCACAAGTAAAGTGAATTGCTTATAAAGCTATGGTCATTTTACCTTTAGTTTATTGAAAATATTTTCAAAGTAAAATTAAAACTACAACTTAAAAAGAGTACGTTAACGAGAACAGAATTATGCAACTACAAAGGTTAGGTATTAGATTTTCAAGCCACACAAGGGTCTCTAACATGGTCTAATAACTACCGAAACAGCTGCCCCCTGATTAGTAATAACTAGGGATAGGCAGTCAGGGGTGCATGACCATGTAATATTGCTTCTGGAAAAGATGTATTTATTATTATTTATGATTACTTGGTAAGTATAGAGATACAAGTACTTACCAAGTAATAGTACCCCTGATTGCCGATCCCTAGTAATAACTGCTTAGTAAAATTTTTACCGAGGATTTCGATAAATCTATAACTATAAACTATTTACACCCAGTTTAGCTCATTATTTTAACAACTCTGTCTGTGTATGTAGATAATATGTTTATAATTATTACAAATTATAGTTTTGTAAGATTTACATTGTATGCATATAAACAGTTTGTATTTTCTTTTTAATTCTAAAATTTAATTCCAGGTCGAACATACTCATACAGAAACTCGTCACGAAAATAGAAATAACATTTCTGAATTTTGTTTCACTGACTGACAGAAATCTCATTTTGTATTATACCTATACATACGTATATATTTAGAAAAGTATTTACATTCGTTTTAGATATAATACAGCCAGTTTATTTAATCTCTAAATCATCTATTATCAAAAGTTGAGATTATATTGCAGATGTATTATTTAAGTACAAATTTTAATATGTAAATAAATTAAATAGACATTTTCATTTATGAATTTGTTTAATACATTAACCATATCCTATAAAATTAACACTTTTATCATTTATATGCTTTTAGGCCAACTCAAGTCTCAAAAATGTACAAGGCAAAATATATCATGGTGTCTTCTATAAAATTAAGTGCACCTATTTTAATATCAAATCAATTGTATTTTGCGCCATTTTTTATTAATAAATGTGTAATTCTATAATAAATTTATGATGTTACAGAAAAATCAAAATAAGAAAAATTGTTTCTTATTCATTATATATATATCTTAATTTCTAGAGATCTTCCAGTATAGACAGACTTTTGTCAATCAAGGACGACTTTTTCGTAATTACATTTTGAACTAATCGGAAATAGCTACGCTGTAAACATATGAATATAAATTTGAATAGACGATGCTTAAAATATTATCCCGCTTAAATGTACATATCAATATATTTAAGATACTTTTAAATGTCTTTTAAAAGTATATTTATTGAACTGAAGCAATCGTTCACAGTGTTATTTACATCTTATACCACAAGCAGAAAGCGTGTATCCTGGAATCTTTCAAAAGGTGTGATAGCCCGTTTCTATTTCAATGCTTTACAATATCTGGTCTCTCTATGTTAGTCCTAGCAGTTTCATATTGACAATTTTACTACATGGTAGTAAGATATATCAATCTCGAACAATAATTTAAAAGTGATAATTCTCCCTTTGTCTTAGATATAACATTGTTCACATTTCCGTGGAACAAGGAACACAGGTTCTTCACCTTTTCGATGTGACGGAACACTGTGATTGTAAATAACAGTTGCAGAATTTAACATTTCCTAAATCACTTAAGAAGAGCGTTTACCTATCGAAAACTAAGGCATCGCCGTGATGCAAAAGGCATACATTTATAATGTCAAGGCCAGTTTTTGTACTAATTTGTTTTCTTAAAAAAGTTATGTGTTTTAGAAATAACCACAAAAATGCATGAATTTGATTAATGTTACCTAACTAAGGCTGGTACACAAAAGAAAAAAACAACCTCTACGCGCCAGCTGCACATTTGATGAACTATATAAAAAAAATCAAATTTATGTAATTATATTTGAAGATAAAAAACATTAAATAGTAAACATTGTCACACACATTTCACATGACTGTTTTTAGAAGCTATTGCGTCGTCTATCCCCACTTTACGGCATCTCTACCGGTTCTAGCGAAGACGCAAATCTATCGGAATCGGTCGGCTATTCCAGACTTAAATCCGAGTGACAGTCTGTAATTAAAAAGAAATGTCATATATACCTATAACATTCGAGTGTATAATAATACTTACTCATTCTTTATACATTGTGTTTCCCATTTATAGTATTCCTTTATCTGTGAATAAAACCGAAGCGCTGTGATCGAAACCGAATATCGTCTAGCTCCAACTACTCACCCCCTTGCGTCTACCCGTCCTGCGAGTAATATAAGTTGCATAAGTTTCTATTTGCTGGTAAATGCCGTTCTTAAGCCTTAAGAATTAAAAATCACACATTAAATAACAGTAACAAGGATACAACCATTTAAGCTAATATGTGATTGATTTCTTCATCTATATTTCTAAGAATTTTCCGTAGGTAAGTGTAGGAAAGCCCAGTTTACACAAATATAATGTTGAAAAATGTAACAAAATGTCACTATATCTACGACATATAGATTTCATATGGTCATGATTTTCTATATTTAGCAAAAAAAAGAACGTAAACATTTGTTCCTTGTAATAGCGCTAAATTCCTGAATATTTTCACTGTCAATCGTAATAAACATGTCTAGGTTTTCTAATCATTTTTTCCCCAAAATGTTGCCAAATTATTAGTGTATGACATTTATTTTTTTTTCTGTGGATGCTTGTGTTAGGTGGACGCTTTTAAATAAAAAATACGTCGATACCATACCATAATTTATGCTAAGTTTTCATTGATGTGCAAAGATGTGCTTTAAAGGATAGATTTACCATATTTATAACTTGATTCGGTACAGCTTTCAATATTTCCTACAATGTTTTTGAAACTAGGGAAACTAGAATATTGTATAATTAGATATAATATAAAATAGGACACAGAGTATGAGTAGGTTATAATAAACATTTTTTCACAGTCTATTAAAATAATTTCCACAGCATTTTATGCTGTGGAAATTAAAAAAATCATTTGTTATTCCTTGAGGAACACTTTGTAAATTTGCCTTAACTAATCACATATTTTGAAAATCGAAATCTCAAATTAAAAGATGGATTAACCACATTAGATGTGGGCTATTAATAATTTGAAAAGTATTCCAAGTGACTTCGGATGTGGCCTTCGGCAAAAGTTAGACGCACTTTTTAATAGAAATCCAGATTTAATAACATTGCGGCAATTGTGTATGCTAAATACGCTGAAATAAAAGAATATTTCCAGTACGCACCTATAACCAGTTGCGATGTAGAAAGGACGTTTTCTATCTACAAGGATGTACTTAATTCAAAGAGAACAAGTCTTATAGAAGAGAAAATGAACAAATAATGTATTTTGTATTTTATAGATCACCAGCCGCCACTTGTTATCCAACTATATAAATAAAATTAAAACCTCTTTAAAAATAAAACATTTCAATAGTCCGTCCATGGGCGATGAGTCATCGTGTTCGCGCCCTAACTACGGCGATAACTATTTTACAAACATTGATCCTTGAATAATTTTATGTGCCTCTGTGCATCACTGAATCTGTTCAGCGGTTTAAATATATATAACAAATGTGCCGCACTTTTAAAATAATATACTAAATTTATGAGTAAAAAAAGATATCTACATATCAATGTGTATGAAATAGTTATTTACGAACCAGAGCGACCGAAGGAAGCGAATGCTTTTAATTGTGTGAATGCGTAGACGATGTCTTCACGCAAGTGGTTTGTACAATATTTCTTGTACGAACATTAAATTAAAATATTGATTAAAGTGATTATTATCATACCTAACCTAAACTAGATTACCTAATTAATTTAAGTATT
This sequence comes from Amphimallon solstitiale, assembly GCA_963170755.1. Classification (NCBI taxonomy): domain Eukaryota; kingdom Metazoa; phylum Arthropoda; class Insecta; order Coleoptera; family Scarabaeidae; genus Amphimallon; species Amphimallon solstitiale. The sequence continues at coordinate 98,064,232 of OY720675.1, forward strand.
TCATTACTTTTACATTTCATACCTATTGCTCACATTTCCATTAAGTTTAAGTTATTATAATCTTGCATATGACGTTTTCAGTCTTATATTTATAGCGCATTTGCCGCTCTTTGGGTTTGATTATAATTAACTGTCAATGTCAATGTTGATCGTCAAATAGATGACGCCAACAAATTTGTTGGAAGAATTTTTAGCAATTACTCCCATTTCGCTAACTTTTGGTAAAGAAAAGTGGAGAGAAATACCGCGCGATCATTTTAATTCTAAATTATAGCAGGCTGTGAAATTTAAATTAAGTTGGTATATAAGTACTAATTTACAATTTGAATTGTCAAAGTGACGTTTTAAAATGTTAATTAATCAATAATTGACATTCTGGACAACCTAATAAAAAAAATCCCGCCTGCTATAATTTAGAATTTAAATGATCACGTGGTAGTATTTTATAGACTAAATATTATTACTATAAAGTTCGATTATGGGCGAAATGTCACTTGATATGCGGCGAGTACTAAATATAAATACGGGTACTTTTTCAATGCGACTCGTTTCTCATTGTGAATGAACTCGTTTGTATTCACCTCCATCATTAATTTATATTACCGGACGTGATACTAGTAAAATTGGCCCACAGAGAATATCTTGCTCATCGACATTTCTCAAAACCCCATTTGGAAATGGTGACACACTCCTAGTCTCCTAGTGACAGGTGCCTGTAATTGATTTATTGATTGGCCACTTTATAAAAGCGAATTTTGGATTTGGAATTCCTATCGCTACTTGAATAAATAACACAATTGTCAAATTTAATATTACAATCCCATAAGCGTTCTTCAAATGAGTTTTAGTAATAGTTTTAAAAGTTAAAGACATAAACATCTCAACGTTAACGGAATATGATTTTAAAGTTGCAGCTACTTTCATTATTGGGAATGATATAGTTGCATGTACAATTGATTTCAATAAAATCGAGTACCTTAATTATATAACCAATTTTCTTAGTTGTAAATCGCTCTTGTCAATGTCACTTTTTGATTATATGTATTGTGACATATGTAATGTTGGTCGCGATCTCGCTTCAACTGTTCACTGGATAACAGTTGAGTATTCGCTGGAATGGACCGTTCACTTTTAGGTGATCACCCTCCATTTGGCAGGCCACCGGCGCACAGTGGTCTGAAACGTCCAAAAAGTTGGTCAAAACCTAAAAAAACATTTTTTTTTTCAAATAGTTTCTTGTGTGGTAGTCGGTCAACGAGGTGCCTGCGCGTCTATTTCTCGAATAGCAGATAGATGGCGCGCCTACGGGACGTGTAGTTGTGTGTGAAAGTTGCGGTTGTCAAAACTTGCTACATGCAACGTTCAACAATAAACGAGAAAAACAACATTTGAAGTGCACACAAAAATTCGTGAACGTGCAAATATCTTCAACAAGAAGATGGAGGATGCGCCTGAAGATTGGTATAATGTTTTGACACTTTACTTTTTTTAAACAATTTTTTTATAATTTGTTATTAAAAATTTTCCGAAATTGTCAAAAAAGTTATGTTTCCGCGAGACTTCGCGTTGTTCGCGGATTCATATCCCAGATGAATGCCTAACTAACTAGAAAATCGAAAATTCAGGTGCGACTTTCTGCGATTCTCCTCGCAATTGATTTATTTGTATTTGGTTGCGCGGCCCTATACATGTGACGCGTCACATGTATATGTCACATCATAATTACATATTTTTAATTAATCTTGAAGAGATTTAATATGCGCACGATCCGAACCAAATAGTAACTTAGAAGAAATCACTTTGAATTATTTAAAGTGCAATTACCAAGAAAAAATCATAATTATTATCATTATTATTATTATTATTATTATTATTATCATTATTACTATTGTTATCATAATTGTTATTGTCTTTATCGTAAGTATAATTATAAAAAGTATAATGAGAAACAACACAAAATTTATTAAGCCGAATTTTATATTATTTTATGGTATTTTTGAACATAAAACTGGCAATTTAAAACTCCCCATTTTGCAATTTACCATTTTTACCTCAAATCTACAATCAGAAAGTAAAAAAACTAAAGCATACTGATTTTCAGCCAAATCCGAACCTTTTTCGAGTTTTGACCAGCTTTTCGGGCGTTTCAGACCACTGTGCGGCGGTAGAACCAATGACGAAAGACATGGCCAAGTTGCCAATTTAATAAAATAAATATAAATCGCCAGTCAATTAGACACCCATTAGTATAGTAGAATCCTTTTAGCAACCGATACGGCCAAAGTACGAACTGCAGACGACGATTTAATACCACTACAATTGACACCGATTGGAACAAAGGTATTAAACTAACTAATTAGTATTTAAGAATATACACGTGTGTTGTATTATTATAAACTATTACATAAAACCTATTTGCAAAATCAATACCATAAATAAAGCTCTTAAATATTACTTATATTTTATTAAATACTTGACTATTTAGTAGGCAATTGGTTTAAAATACCAATTCAGTATCCTTCAGGATAAGCTTATCCATAATTTTTATGCTTTTTCATAATGAGTAGATATTTTTGGTTAAGACATCAATTTGCTCTCTACATATACCGTGAGTTTTTTTAATCACTGAACATAGCACATAATAACAACTATGTTCAGTTTTAAAATAAACGTGTCAATGCATGGAACACCAAGCAACCAACATTGCGATAATTGCGAGTGTCATCACTTGTCATAATAAGGCATTTTAGTTGTCAGTGTCAACAAAGAGTGAAAATTAGTATATTAAATTTATTTAACACTTATTATAATGAATTTTAAGACACATTGAAAAAAAAATAATTTATAATGCTTTAACTTTTTAATAAATGTTCGAAATGTCCACCTTCACATTCCATACAATATATGTTTGGTTTGTAATTCGTCGCAGGATTTACTTATGCGTGCTTTTAAATCTTCAATTTTGTTAAAATTACATTATTATAAATTGTAGATTTAAGGGTCCTCGCTAGTGAATGGGAAATGTAATATTGGTTGCATAGCACATAATTTAATAAGCCAAGGATGTCCGAGTACTTTTACACGTAGGGAACATATAATAAATATTTGAAATAATAACTTAATATCGCGAATAAAAATTCATTTATGACCAACTATTTACACATTTCTAACTGCGGGAAATATTTATAGCAGAATAACAATTCATTGCAATGTGGGTTGCCTAATTTTAATTTCTTTTATATTCATTTTAAACAAAGTAAAGAATAGTTGAACGAAAAATAAGTGCACAGCCGGGTAGCTTTCTATTCAATTTATAACGTGAACCCAAACAAACAAATATCCTCCGAAGGATTTTTGAGAAAACTGGTTTTTAATATTTTGACATATTAATTAATTTTCTGTAATCCCATAATTTTTTTCTAAATTTGCTTCTTCAGCCGGGTAGATTATATAATTCTTCATAAGTTGACGTTGAAAGGTTTTCTCCATCTTTAAAATCAACAAAAATATCTGGATTCTAAAATCTGCTATTTTGCCATTGTTGACAGATCCACTAGCGAGGACTCTTAAGGTATCCACAAAAAAAAAGTAATTTGGCGATAAATCTGGCGAACGGGCCCACAGTGGTCTGAAACGTCCAAAAAGTTGGTCAAAACCTAAAAAAACATTTTTTTTTCAAATAGTTTCTTGTGTGGTAGTCAGTAAACGAGGCGCCTGCGCGTCTATTTCTTGAATAGCAGACAGATGGCGCGCCTACGGGACGTGTAGTTGTGTGTGAAAGTCGCGGTTGTCAAAACTTGCTACGTGCAACGTTCAACAATAAACGAGAAAAACAACATTTGAAGTGCACACAAAAATTCGTGAACGCGCAAATATCTTCAACAAGAAGATGGAGGATGCGCCTGAAGATTGGTAGGTATAATGTTTTGACACTTTACTTTTTTTAAACAATTTTTTATAATTTGTTATTAAAAATTTTCCGAAATTGTCAAAAAAGTTATGTTTCCGCGAGACTCCGCGTTGTTCGCTGATTTGTTTCCCAGATGAATGTCTAACTAACTAGAAAATCGAAAATTCAGGTGCGACTTTCTGCGATTCTCCTCGCAATTGATTTATTTGTATTTGGTTGCGCGGCCCTATACATGTGACGCGTCACATGTATATGTCACATCATAATTACATATTTTTAATTAATCTTGAAGCGATTTAATATGCGCACGATCCGAACCAAATAGTAACTTAGAAGAAGTCACTTTGAATTATTTAGAGTGCAATTACCAAGAAATAATCATAATTATTAGCATTATTTTCATTATTATTATTATTATCATTATTACTATTGTTATCATAATTGTTATTGTCTTTATCATAAGTATAATTATAAAAAGTATAATGAGAAACAACACAAAATTTATTAAGCCAAATTTTATATTATTTTATCGTATTTTTGAACATAAAACTGGCAATTTAAAACTCCCCATTTTGCAATTTACCATTTTTACCTCAAATCGACAATCAGAAAGTAAAAAAACTAAAGCATATTGATTTTCAGCCAAATCCGAACCTTTTTCGAGTTTTGACCAGCTTTTCGGGCGTTTCAGACCAGAGTGGGGCCGGCCAAACTATCGGACCATATCTCTCTTTTATCTATGCCATATCTCCCTATCCATCGATCAAGAAAACTTGAATTCAGAAAATTTGTAATTGCTACAGTTGAATGAATTGGAGCTCCATCCATTTGAAACCAGAAATTCGCAATGTTTAAATTTGCAATTCGAGGAACAATACGTGTTCGAAGTAATTCCAAGAATTTATTGGAATTAAAATTTGTATCAATAAAATATGGTCCCACAAGTTCAGTGCCGATTATACCTGCCCATATATAAACTCTAGCGTTATACTGTGTATATGTTAAATTTTGAATATGATCATTCGTTCGTGACCAGTACCTAATAATGTAAAATGAAGTCACTGATTTAGTGAAATAAGGAGCTGTTATAACATACCGATAATTTTGAGAGTTAACAGAACCATCTAATGTAAATGACGCTTTATCAGTGAAAAGTATTTTCTTCAAAGTTCAACATATGATTTTCATTTAATAAATTAAATAGTGTTTCGCAAAAATCAACACGTCTTATTTTATCTTCGTCAAATAATTGTTGGTGATTTGAAAACTCGTAAGATTTGTATTTGTACTCTTTGAGAATTTTAAATATAGATGTCTTCGAAATATTAAATTGTTGTGCTAATTTACTTAATGGTGTAGTGGGGATTTCTTCAATGTAAAATACCACATTTAATTTTAGTGCTTCTGTTAGGATGTGAGGAGTTTTAATTTTCTTTCTGTGAGTATTTATTATACAGCCATCAGAATCAAATTTCCTACTAATCGCCTGAATTGTTCCGATAGATGGTATGGGCTTGTCAGGATATTTGACAGAAAACAGAGCCCGCACTTTCCTTAAACTGTTTCCAGCTTTATACCAGTTTAAAATTTCTTTTGTATACATTTTTTAAATTAGGTGAATACAAATGCGAAATATTGAAATATTCAAAATGTCATTTCTGTTATGCACATTATTGACATTGATTTTGACGTTTGTCGAAACAAATAATTGACCGATGTTAGTTACATAACGCAATGTTGGTTGCATAATGTTCCATACATTGACGCGTTTATTTTAAAACTGAACATAGGTGTTATCGTGTGCTATGTTCAGTGATAAAAGAAAACCCACGGTATTTATACTTAATAGATAAAGGTTAAAAAGAAGCAAACAATTTGATATCCACCCAAATTAAAATAAGCCTAAGTAAACAAATTGAGTACCTAATACCCAAATATAAATGTGTTTGAAAACTAACCGAAATTAGGCAGACCGTCTCAACCTTAGTATTCAGTAAGTGTTTTATGGAGACAGACAACATAGTTGTCAGTTCGACAATGACAGTTTAGGTTGGTAACTCATCATTATAATGACACGACATTTTAAATACTTGTTGGTTAATATATTATTCTAATCTACGAGGAAAGAATAGAACAGGAGAGAGTCTCGTTAAAAATAATATTTGTCCAAAGTGGTAACTCAATATGGCCGCCGCAATGCATAGGCATGCATAAATATTTCGTATAGGGTATATGTAGACCTCGTATGTTCTCGAAAATCATTTAAAATAGGTCTTAGTCCAATAATAATTAAGGAAATATCGTGAGTGCATGGTTTTTTCAATCCTTTTATTCTTCTTTTCTATAGTAACATTTATTCTAACTGTATTAAAGAAAACATAAAAAACATGCCTAGAATATGTATGTTACGCCACCGAGCACATAGCCAAACATATCAGATATATGACAAGTTATTCAAAATACTCATTTTATAAGTCATGATTGGTCAATATTGCCATAACTGACCTACCTTAAAGTGGTAACTTCCGTCTAAATAATACCTATTCCCCCACCAGTTTATTATCTCTCCTGTTCTATTCTTTCCTCGTAGATTTTAATATATTATATTATAATATGCATTTAACACTTGACAGGAAGGTTGTGTTGTGGTACTTACACCACACAGATAATAGGTTTGTTTTTGTTTCGCTAAGAACGATTCCAGAACAGTTCACGTCATGCGCAGAAATATGTTAAGTGTTCGGGTTTCCGGAACTGTTCTGGAACTAAAAATTTCGTGTTTTGGTTTCTGATTGTCAGTTCTGGAACCGTTCTAGAACTGTAGAACTAATTCGGGATAAAGGCATCGAATCGTTCGGAACCGTTCCCAGACCGTTGCGAACGGTGTACTATGACGCATACAGTTCTGCGCAGTAACAGAACTGTGTTAGAACCGTTCGTAATATTAAACCCGAACAAACCTAATACCAACCATAAACATAATAAATCGAAATTACAATAGGTTTGTTCGGGTTTAATATTACGAATGGTTCTAACACAGTTCTGTTACTGCGCAGAACTGTATGCGTCATAGTACACCGTTCGGAACGGTCTGGGAACGGTTCCGAACGATTCGATGCCTTTATCCCGAATTAGTTCTGCAGTCCTAGAACGGTTCCAGAACTGACAATCAGAAACCAAAACACGAAATTTTTAGTTCCAGAACAGTTCCGGAAACCCGAACACTTAACATATTTCTGCGCATGACGTGAACTGTTCTGGAATCGTTCTTAGCGAAACAAAAACAAACCTAATATTGCCTTGAAGTAAAAAAAAAGACAGTTTATTACAAATTGCTTACGGTAGTAAAAGAGGATATATTCCATAAGAGACTGTACTGAATACTAAGGTTGAGATGCTCTATAGGAGAAATAATATAGTCATTACGAGTAATTATTCAAAAGACAATTATGTATATAAATATAATATATGCTAGACGTTATTGATAGGTCTATCTCAAAATATGTATAAAGTAAAAGACTAAAAATAGCCAGAAAGTTGAAAAAATAAGATAATTTACAAAAAGTACCTAAATCATATAGTTCACTGAACTTTCTACATAAAAATAAAGGAACATAATTAAAAAATAATATATTAGAAAAAATATTGTAGGGAATGAAGAAAATGTCAGCTTTTATAGACAGATCCAATAGGATACAAAATGATAGAGTGAAAATATGTTTTGAAGTGTTCTAAAGTTGGAAGGGGCTTTATAAATTTGGAAGTCGCTCATCTAGTGAATTTTCGCTTATACTTGTTTAGTTTCCAACAAAATAAATTTTCCACAGAAGAATGATTACGCAAGACTCCTACAGATGGAAAAGTATATTTTATATTTTAAAAATATATCAAATATTTATACCTACATATTACATATTAAAGGTTACTCTCTCATCAGTTATTATAGTTATGTTCTACTATATACACCATGGGATCTATGTTATGGCCAAATTAGTTAATTTAACGCATAAGAATTGGGTTTTTCTTATGTATCAAATAGAGATAGTTCAAAATGAGCGATTACTGATTAGTACAGAGCGGACACGAAAGGTTGATGACTCATCGCCCACGGGCGCACTATTGAAATTTTGTATTTTTAAAAAGTGTTTAATTTTATTTATATAATTGGATAACAAGTGGGTAGTGATCTATAAAATACAAAATACGCTATTATTTGTTTATTTTGTAGTTCAAATCGAGTAAACTTTCCGTACTTTATTTTTCTTACGAAATATAATAAACTTTAAAAACCCCTCACGCTCCTATCTACGCCGATGAAGATAGGAAATTTACGAGTTAAATGGACTTTTTTTGCTCTCATTCTCGGGCGTAAACATATGTTGCAGTTCATCATATGAATAGTGCTATTCAGTAACTGCGTGCTGTTTACATTATTTCTTTGCTCCGTCGTAGTTTAAACCTGGGACGTCTGCTCTGTACTGATTAGGTAATTTCCAACTTGAACCAGAAACACGCTGTGATTAGGTAAATACATATAAATAGTTATAATAATACAAATCTGTATCTTATATTTGTTTATTGGTGTGTCTCAGTTAATAGAGAAAAAGAAACTAACGCATTTCTGTAGTATGATAAATTTTACCCTAATAAAAACATCAATTGTTTGGAAAATTTTATTTAAATTATACAAGTACATATTAATAAAATGCTTAATGCAGGTATTTAGAATGATGAACACATTCGTTATAAAGTATCAGTAATAAAGTTATCGCCACATAGGAAAAAAATGCTATCAATTTGTCATGACCTTAAGGGTCCTCGCTAGTGGATCTGTCAACAATGGAAAAATAGCAGATTTTAGATGCCAGATATTTTTGTTGATTTTAAAGATGGAGAAAACCTTTCAAAGTCAATTTATGAAGAATTTAGTAATCTACCCGGCTGAAGAATCAAATTTAGAAAAAAATTAACGGATTAAAGAAATTAATTAATATGTCAAAATATTAAAAACCAGTTTTCTCAAAAATCCTTCGAGGACCTTAATTAATTTTCTTTAATCCGTTAAGTTTTTTCTAAATTTGATTCTTCAGCCGGGTAGATTACTAAATTCTTCATAAGTTGACGTTGAAAGGTTTTCTCCATCTTTAAAATCAACAAAAATATCTGGCATCTAAAATCTGCTATTTTTCCATTGTTGACAGATCCACTAGCGAGGACCCTTAACTAAGAAAAATTTGGGCGGAGGGGGAGAATTTGTTTTCCAAAATAATTAATGTATAAATTTATAATGCACAATTTGGGTGATCACAAGCGCATGCCCTAGCTTAGGACAGTTTATTATTACGGGGGGGGGGGGGGTTGAATCCCCCAAATGTCTTGCCTAGATAGTGCCCTATTTGTTATTAAGAATCATTCTTCATCAGAAATTGAAGAATATCTAGAAGAGTTTGAAGATCTACTTTCATCATGATTTTTGGCAAAATTGAGATTGTCAAACTATCACTAATTGAAAAATATATGTTAAAATAATTTTTTTTTTGTTATGTGGACTTTTTAGTTATTTGTATATAGTTAAGAATAATTACAAACCTGTGTCTCAATTCATACATTTAAAAGTTACAATACCGACACAACCCATAAATCTGCGAGGGCAATTCAAACAGTGAGTAATGCCCGTTTGCATGGCAATCAAACACTAATATAGCTAAATATTTATTATATACCTACATTATAAAAGTACAGCTTCAGATTAGCGGAACTGTGTAGTGGAGCATCCATTTTGAAGCACTAACCAACCCTGAACCCTGAACCCACGGCTTTCCAATAGGTAGGTATAGTCTGTTTCAAAATATAAGAACATAACTTTCCAGGGTTCTAATGCTTTTATTGCACCACCTGCGGCAATAACTCATTCATACGTTGTAAATAGGTAAACCGTCCGTACCCGCTCAATAAGGAGACCAGGTGTAATAATTATCGTCACAGAAGGTGGTGCAATAAAAGCGTTAGAGACGTTGAAAGTTATGTTCTTATATTTTGAAACAGACTATAAGCATATTTGGCTGCATATAGTATGCATAGAAGAGTATGTAGTATCGCTAATATCTTTCAATTTTTGAAATTAATTTTTTAATTTTGAAAAATTCTGTTTCTTTGTAATTTATAGTGGCACAAATTACCTAAGGAGATTTTCATTAGGCAATGGTATTCAGCCACAGCTACCTAATTTCAACCATTTCAAAATATTTGTAGCTTCCATTTTGTTAAAATACCTGAAAACAAATTGATATTTTAAACAAGAATAATATGAGTATTTTTGTTTAAAATAAGTTTCATAAAATGTATATGCACTTTGTACATACTTAAACTTAATTTTACGGCATAACAACACGCCTGGGATGCGTAAAATGGCGACTCAAAGTTTGAAGCATGTCTCACTTGCACCTCACTTGTATAAAATAATATTACGAATAATAAAAAGTAAACCCGAACAGTGACATTATTCTATCTCTATCTTTAAATAAATATTTATATAAAGCCTATATTTCAATTTCCAAACGTAAATTCATTTTACAAAAGTATTTCTACATAAAAATGATGATTAAATGCCAGCACTGAGACGTTCCATAAAAATATGATTTATAATCTTAGTTTTATTTCTGCATATTACAATATACAATATAAGTATCAAATTTAGTACTTCTGTTTCTGTAACGGTTATTTATGTTTTATTTATTTTCTACAATACATCCTAAATACAAATACATTATGTTTCTATAAATTCGATTTTCTTTGTAAGAAAATTGTTATAAATCCCTGTTACGCATACGTATGTATTTATTTCCGAACAAGCGCACTGTGACAGTTTATTACAAAAGGAGTGTTTTCATTGCGCATGGTCATTATCGTTTTGTTCGCCGGTCAGGTTGGTTGAAGGTAAATAGCAGTTCATTTTCTTCTAAGATATCATTTTGGAAATATTAAATCTCATGCGAAAGTAACTAATTCGCGTGTACAATTTTGATAGTTTATTATACAATTAAAATAAGATTGATTCTTTAATTGTATGTCTTTCGTTCCAGAAGTGATAATTGACGCCATTGACAACCCGTTTCTAATTAAGTTAAGACTGCAAAATGCAGTACCATAATGGATATCAAAACAACACCGTGTAAGTATACACAAAAGCGATATGTTTTATAATAAGTTCGATTTTTAATGTAGGTCATCGTAGTAAAAAATCAATGACATTTGGATTACATTAGACCTGCCATTTGCTTTTCTACTCCCACTCTTTTTTTATCGTTATTGTTTATTTTTTTACCTTATTGTGAACTATTGATTTTGTATTTTCCCAGATTTAAATCCCGATCTGATCGCGATGAACAATTCGGTAAGCAATCAAATTTTTGGAGTGGACCACCATCACATTCTATTGCTCCAGTTCAAGATTTTGGGGGCCCCAAGTCCGCTCAGTCTAACCTACACAAAACATCTTCAGAACAGTTAACAAAACCAGTATGGGATATGTCCACATTAAAACCATTTGTTAAAAATTTTTACATTCCACACAAAAATACAAAGAATCGTGACGAATCAGATATACAAAACTATCGTAATTTAAGAGAAATTTTTGTTAGAGGAGCTAATATTCCAAATCCTAGTGAGTGCTTTGAAGAAGGAAGTTTTCCTGATTACATTATGAATGAATTAATAAGGCAAGGCTTTTCGGACCCAACTGCTATTCAGGCCCAAGGTTGGCCGATTGTATTATCTGGAAGAGACTTAGTTGGCATTGCCCAAACTGGTTCTGGAAAAACTTTGGCATATATGTTACCAGCTGCTGTGCATATTAATAGTCAACCAAGACCACAACGTGGTGAAGGTCCTATAGCTTTAATTTTAGCCCCCACTAGAGAATTAGCTCAACAAATCCAGAAAGTAGCAAGAGAGTTTGGAGCCTCTACTATGATACGTAATACATGTATTTTTGGTGGCTCTCCAAAAGGCCCTCAGGCACGTGATTTAGAAAGAGGAGTGGAGGTTGTAATTGCAACACCAGGTCGTCTTATAGATTTCTTGGAAAAAGGAACCACAAATCTTGCACGATGCACTTATTTAGTATTAGATGAAGCAGATCGAATGTTAGACATGGGTTTTGAACCACAAATCCGTAAAATTATAACACAAATACGACCCGATAGACAAGTCCTAATGTGGTCTGCAACTTGGCCAAAGCAAGTCCAAGCATTAGCTGAAGAATTTCTAGTTGATTATATACAGGTATTTTACTGTTTTTTTTCTAAATAATATATGCAGTATTAAATATTCATATTATTATTAACAATATTAAAATGATATTTTAACAAAAATAATTTTATATCATGGTATTTTTTTCCAGATTTTTTATATAATGTATGTTTAACATAATGACCATTTAAATAAGTATCTAGGTAACATTATATTTTTAAAAATATATATCTGAACTTCGTGTGTTGCATTCAACTGCACTACATCCAAGTAGTGTTTTGTAACAAGAGGTAATAAAGATAGTATTCACAAATTCCTTTGCATTGGTGCTAGGGTTGAGATAATTGAAATCAAAGTGATTATTACTTTAACACATTATGGTTTTTTCCCTTATAGTACAGATTTTTATTTTTTATACTATATCAAATTATTTTACAAAGGAAAAGTAAAAAAAAATACATTTTATGGCACATTACTTAAAATATTCTCTGAATACAATATATTTAATGCAATGTATGTTTCATTAATACAAAATAGCAGTTTTTTACAAAACGAAAATTTCAGAAATCTATCCAAAAACTTAGCTAATTTAACAGAATTTAAAAGGAATATACTTTTTCTGGTTTTGGAGATAAAAATATTTAAAAAGAAACTCTAGTTTATATGCTTTACTACTCAATCTTATTCTTATTTGTGAATGTCCATATGATGAAAAATTTGTTTTGACATCTATAGAAGAAGCATCTGCATACAAAAGTAGAAAAATTATTTTCCATCAGTTATTAATATCTGGAGCATCATTGTAAGATTTCCACCATTTTACTGCATTTATATATTATAATATTTCTTGTAAAAACATTGTTGTAGAACAGATGTGATTTAGCTTCTAACTTATAATTTTATAGTCTTACTTTTAATGATCAAAACTTTTTTGGATAAATATGATCTTTATGTTCTTCATCAATTTGCAGTAATTTTGACTATTTGTTGGCATACATTTCAAAATAGTCAGGTAGTGTACTCCATTACACATCTTGAAGTAATATGGGCTTCCTGCCTCGGTTGTCTTTACAGCAAGCACTAAACAATGTGTTTTGTCAAATATTTTAAGAGTTAAACTACATATTCTTTTACTTGTTTAGTTTTGATAACTTTGGCAAGCAAATTCAATATATGTATGTATAGAACACTCCTAACCTATAATGGGATATTTCATATTTATGCACTCTTTAATTTTTTTCTCATACTGCACATACTTGCACAGTTATTGTGACGAAGGTATTTTGCAATTATTCCCAAGTGCTACACTTATTTATTACATGAATGGTCATATGTGTATGATGATAAGATGTATGTGGATGTCCTGTTTTATACATTCGAATAAGACATTGTTCAAAACTATGAATATAGCAGAACCTTATTTCATCAGATTATCTTAGAGGTATGGCTATTGATGTAAAAATAATTTTAATTTCTTCACTTCATATATATCATTCAAAATGACAATTGATAACTGGAACACATAAGGTGGAACATATTCTGGCTTGAGCATTTCAATTGTCTGTAGAACTTCTTTATATTCAATTGACCTGAAGCTACAATTTGTTGTAAAAATGGTTTAATTGTTTATATTCAATTGACATGAAGCTACAATTTTTTGAAAAAATGGTTTTAACTTGCTTGTCAAATTCTTTTCTTATACATCCCGGTTCTAACAACAGGACCTTAAAATCTCAGCTCTGCTAAGTGTTAGTCCTACTGCAACTGCGGAAACCAAAAATCAATATTTCTGCATCCACACAAACACTCCCACCTATATTAAAATTATATCTTTCTGTGTATTTTTGTCTCTTTTCTTAATATTATTCATTTATAATTTAACTTTCATCATCATCGTTATTTGAATAAATTTTAGTTTATCAGATTTTCCAATGATATATAAGTCTGTCAACCTAGCCTTGCATTGTTTACAGATAGCGCGACAATCGACTAACAAACAGCACTTCTTAATAAAATATTGCCAAATACTGTAATCTTTTTTGCCACTACTACTCATTTTAATATGTCGCGTGTAACCTTCACTCATTCCGATCGAAAAATAAACTACGAGAAATACGACGCGGCGGTCCATGTTTTTAGAATCCAACGTGATTCACAAGTTTCATTATGTTTGAATACCTTCACTGAAGTATTAGTGATTTAAAAAAAGTTATAAAAATCATGATTTGTATCAACCCTGCCTGATGCATTATAGAATGGGATATAATTTCATTTATTTCTTATTGTATTTTACCACTTTCTTATAAAAGTTTATATGAGCTGTTACCTTGCTCCAAAGTGTGTACGTAAAGCCGTCGGTTCCGGCTATTTTAGTAGTCGTTATCACGATACACTTATACCGGTATGCTCACTTTAGCTGTCAATGACGTCATTGCCGAGCAAGTCAGATTGACAGTTCTCATATGGTCAACATTTCGACGCAGTTTGAAGTTGTTTTATCGTTTTTTAAAAATAATACTCCATTTAATATGCCAGGTTGTGCTGTATACGGGTGCCGTAATTACAATCGAAAAAGTAGAGATAGCCACATTAAATATTACAGGTTTTCCAAAGAAGACAGGGTACGAAATTTGTGGTTAATTGCGTGTAAAGGGCAGGATTTAATAAATTTGAAAAATGGTAATTCCAGAAGTCTGATTTTATCATTGCTCATAATTAAAAAACTAAAATGTGTCAGCATGTATCTGTTCCATTCATTTTGAGCCATCATGTTTTCATACATCGTTCCAACAAGAATTACTACAATTCTCCCAAAAGTCATACAAAGATTATTTCTTCTAGATTCAAAGAAAAGACAACTTGAAGCAACAAACATGAGTTAAAAATTCTTAAAAAGCAAAAAATAGATGACTTTTACAATACATATACAGATGCTCTGAGTATTTTAGGATTCAGCAGTAATTTGTGTGGAACATCGACATAGACTGACTTTGAAACTTTAAAGTGTACGATGCCTACTGATCACCTATGAAAGTGAATTATTTGATTCAATACTTTTTCCAAGACTGTCACATTAAGAGCAACACATTTGTACATCTGCAAACATTCATAAAGTATTATGAGGCATTCTATACATCGATGACACCATAGGTAGTTTTTTTGCTTATTAAGAATTTCTAAATTATTGTTAACTATTTCAGGATGCTTTTCATTAATATATAGCAAAGGTATAATGAGAATAGTATTTGGATTTCAATCTGATACAAAATTGTATAGGTTTTTCTTTAATAGTGTTAAAAACATCTACTCAAACTGAATTGAAATAAACTTCTTAAAATATCAAGGTTATTCTTTTATATTAGCAAGCATAATTAGAATTCCTACCTTTTACATTTATTGATAACATCCATGGTATCTTTCTTAAGAAACATATAAATTTTTTTTTATAAACATTTGTATTCTGTTCAAATACACAGTGTTTTTATCAAACACAAAAACAACCTAATACTATCTTTTCAAATTAAAAATTTTGCAAGGCAGGATAAAGATCAAATAAAAGTTTAGTTTGGTAATTTTATTTTAACTTAATATTATTAGGTATAATACGAAGCCTCTTAAAATTCTGAAATACTTGACCACTGTTATTGTTTAATCTAGAATCAAGATTAATTTATGGCTTGAAGACAGTGGAGTCAGTTGTATTTCAGTGGGTAATTTATAATTATTGAAAACATACTTGTAAAATATGTATATTAAATATAACAAATTTCAGTCAAGTTTTATTTGCTTCATTGAAATGTTGGTTTAGCTTCACTTCAATTGCCTGAGACCCTTGTATTAAAAGCGATGCAGCTGTACCTTACCAATATCAAATACTTCAGATCTATGCGATTAACTAAATAAGATTTAATTGTGTGCTAAAGAAAATATAAGCTTCAAAATATATGTTAAATAAATATCTTTATTTACATTTTGGCAATGATCTTATTCACTAAATGAAACACTTATCAATACCTCAATTACAATTTCCAGTTTATATTTACACAGATCATTAATGCATAACTCTAGCCTCTCGATAGCACAGTATAAAAATGAAGTCACAGAATAAACTATTTTGCATTGTGTATATACCATTTTTCAAATTTATTAAATCCTGCCTTTTACACGCAATTAACCACACATTTCGTACCGTTTCTTCTGTGGGAAACCTGTAATATTTAATCTGACTGTCTCTACATTTCGATTGTGCTTACGACAATCGTATACAGCACAACCAGGCATATTAAATAAATGTTATTTAAAAGAAAACCGATAAAATAACTTGAAACTGTGTTAAAATGCAGCGATATCAGAACTGTCAATCTGACTTTAACTGACTTGCACCGCAATGACGTCATTGACAGCTAAAGTGAGCATACCGGTATAAGTATATCGTGGTCGTTATTATACGTTAGGCACTGAAAACTACAAGCACCTAACGTTTGCTAGAAGACATATATTTATTATTAAATTTGTTTTAAAAATGAAAATTAAAAAGAAAAAACAATGATCTATTTACATAAGTTATTGCCATGGTAGTATAGAAGTGACCCATTGAGAGTCACCATAATTTATAGGTATTTTAATTTTGTATGTTTGAAGGTTATCTTTTTTTAATTAAAATATGCTTCATTTTTCACTTTTGTAACACAGCACATAGGTATTTCGGTTTTCTTGTTAAATAGTTCCTTCCGCCAGCTACCTTTAATCAATACAATGGAACGGGCGGCGGATTATCCGTGCATAAATTTATGATCGGTCAACCGTGTGCGGATTGTCCGTGGCTGACAACAGCGACTTAATAGCAGCCACGCTACTGTTTTAACGGCTGGTGTTCGTGGAAACCCAAACGTTACGGGGAAATAGTCGCGTCCATCCTTTCCTGATGATTAGATTTCAACAGTTTTAGCTCCTCTTGCGGCACCGAATTTTGGTTCAAAGAATGTTGAGATCAATTTGGTCGTATAGGCAGCAGTTTTGAAGCTCATATCATGCATTGCTGTGTGAAAAGCAAACGTGTTCTCTTTAGTCGCAATAACCAAATCATCTTGAACTGGTTGATCTCGTTTTTAAAAAATTTATTTATATATGAAATGCTTGCAGTCACCGTATCATTGCATTGTCTTTAACAGGCTTCAAATAATCCTTAATATCCGCTCTCACACCCTGTGCAAAAGAAAACTCATAGAAACACTGCTGACACTTCACTCTGCTATGCTCACTACGAAGCTTTTTCATAAATGGGTAGTCCTTTTGCATATATATTTTTTGGGATATTAAGTTTCAACACATTTAGGTTAAAATATAAACTTAATAACGTTGACAAGTAATGCGTAGCTCCATACTTCACTAAGTAAGTAATTGACCACACCGCCTTCATCCCCGCGCGCTTCACTTTAAACATCAACCATGACAAAATAACTAACTAGCCAGTATGCCGGGATAGATGTCTAAAACCCAGACAATCCCGGTTAAACCGGGACATATGGTAAGCCTATGCATATTCACATATTTTAGTTTTACCTAGTCAGTATTATTTTGAATTTAAATTTAATACTTCTTTCTTCACCTAAAATATAAGTAAAATCATCTTTATTATGGCGTGTGATCATTTATTCAAAAGAATGTGTAAATAAATATAAAGATTGATTAACAGAAGTATAAAAGTTCAGGACATTGTATTTGATTATTATAATTAACAACGGCACTTCATTTAATTGACCATAACAAACAGAAAATTCATATACGAGGTGTATCCTGAAAGTAAGTTCCGATTTGTAAAAAAGAGCCACAAAACTTTGCACAAGCCAGTTTTTTTCTTACATGGAATGTCATTTCTTGAACTATTTTTCTAAAACATAATTCAACCGTGTTAACGCATTCTTCGTAGCAGGTGACCAACTTGCCAGTACTCACCAAATAGTATGCATGAGAAGCAGAATCTTATATGTTTATTTACAACAACGTAAATTAATATAAATTTTTATATTATTCAGTATCACTGCAATGAATTTTCATTTTCATTGCTATCAGAGTCAACAGGGTTCAATTATGGTATCAATTAGACCATCCAATTCACACATATTGATTCTTCCTTTACAGTATGTGTGCCTCATACCTTTTGAATTTATCACCACTAACATTTTGGATGGATTGCAGTAGAAGTTCTTTAACATCTACCAATTTGAATGTTGTATTCTTTGCTGTTACTTCATTTTTTATTTGAGCCCACACTATCTCAATAGGTTTTTAATGCGCAGTCGCAAGGTAATAACCGCAACACAGCTTTATAATAACATTTGGGTTGCGTATATGTTATACATATCTTTATTAACAGGAATTAAAGAAAGCAATTCTGATTGAACCGTATTTGCATCATAAATGATATTTTTTTACGTCAAGCAAAATTGCATACTATTTTCTTGTTTTTATGATGTACATACGTGTTTTTTCAACTTTAGAACATGATGGAGATCTGTCCCATTGTGGCATAAACATTCGTAATTATTAAGATACAATTTTTGTGACCAGATAGATTGCGAAAGTAGAGAACGCATCGAGTGGCCAGCGCGATCTCCGGATTAGAATCACTTAGATTTTATCTGGTGCGGACATTGTTTTCATTAACAGGCTGCAAAATGTGATCAATTAAAAATTCGTATTCAAAAACAAATAACTGAAGTGATTGAAAATTTGGTGCTGAGTTTTTTACACCAATTTGCACATTGTAAGGGAGTTAATGACGGGGATTTTGAAAATATGCTGTGACAAAAACTGTTTCTTCTAAAAACAGTAATAAATACTATAGCTTCCAGGTTCCTTACCTTTTATTCATACTGTGTACAATTCTTACATAATCAGGTTTATATGCTATAATAAAAGATCTATACTATAATCAAAGATCTATAGATGTTTACACTATATCTATCCGAGATAAATTATAACCATTCCCATAGTTACTACAGCCAATAGCTATGCAACGTGCTGCAGCTCCGCTAATACTAGTAGTAAACACGTACATACGTACGGACTTCGTCATGTGTACGTACTACACGAACATTTAGAATTATTTGTATTGTACGAATTTCCGATGTATGTATGTACATTTCGGGCTCGTAGTTTTAAGGCATTTTGTTTAACATGTAGTAGCTCGATTTAGAATGTAATGTAAGCGCCACTATACATTGTCCCAGAATAAGAAGTGATTCAAATATCCCGCCAAAACCCGATACAGCTTAAAATGTAAACAAGTTGTTATCTAAACAATTGAGAAAGGAGTAACTAAATTAAAAAGCACTAGGTTATATTTGTTCCACTTAGGGCCGGTATTTCAATCTCGGTATAAATTATAGTATAACTATGTTCCGGATAAAATTATACTGAAGTATAATCTGACCGATACCCATTTTCGGTATTTCAAATAGTAGCAAATATAGATATATCCTAAAGATAGTTATCCCCTAAAATAACGTATTTCACACAAATGTTGGCTACACTTATTTGTTTCTAATACAAAGAAACGAATAAAAAAGGATGTTATTATACATTACTGGCGTACAAAAGACAAGAACGGAAAAAGTGTTCGTATCCTTGTATCACTCACTGTAACACAGATAACCTATTTCTTTGTGTTTCGAGCTTATTTTGTAAGTGCATACTTCAAAACAGGTCTTACGTATAATTTATTATTACCTATTAGTGCGGTGTAATAGGGAATTTTCAATCTTCGGTACTAAGAAACAAATTCTGTATCACTGTTTTTCGATATTATTTGGGCGAAATCTGATACGTTTTCTAGATTGTTACAAATATTTCCAAGTTATTTTGTTCATCCAATTATTCATTTAAGTTTTGAAAATCTTGATGCATTGTGAAAAGTATAAACACGCCCAATATTTAACCTATAAATTGAACCGCCTTGTGATAATTTTCGAATATGCGAGACTTTTCGTCTGTTTTCGACTTTCATCGTCACATATCTTCCGGACAAAACTCATAATACTGCCGTTGACTACCGTGTAACTTTATCTAAGACTTATCTCGAAGATAATCGTTATTTGAACTACGAAAGACAGAAATATCGAAATATCTACGGTATATCTATACTGAGATCGAAATATCTGCCCTTAGACAGATTTATATTTTTCTGACAGGTGTTTCGACCTCTCGGTAATTATCGAAGAGTTTACAGATTCTAACTAAACTTTTTTCTTCCTTTATAACTATTGTGTAATAATGTGTAATTATTAGTATCGAATACATGTATTAAGGTCTATGCAATGTTCAGCAAAGCTTGTATTTTGTTTATTATTTAAAATGGCTTTTTTATGTTCGTTAATTTGTTCCTGTATGGGTCTGCCTGCTTGACCAATGTAGATTACGCCACAATCGCTGCAACCTATCTCATAAACACCTGATTTGTCAAACAATTTTGTTTTTTCTATATTGACTAAAAATTTTCCTAAATTTACTTTGTTTACTTGGATAATAATTAGACCTAGGTTTTTGTTAATTTGTTAGAAACTCTGCTACCAAGTCCCAGTATATGGTTAAGAGAATGATATCGCTTGTTATTTGGTTGTTGTATTTGTTCGGTGTAGAAATTTTTTATAAGGATTGTATGTTGTTTCTTTTCAATCATTCTGTCAATGAGTTGTGTGATGTAACAATTATTTAATGCTATTGTTTTTATAATATCCATTTCTTTTTTGTAGTTATCTATGTTTAACGGAAAGTTGAGTAATCTATGTATTAAACTTGTGGCATTGCCATTTTTATATTCCAAGATTGGTTTGTACAGGGTATTTCATCGGTTGGGGTATCGCGAATTAAAGTGCCTAAATATAAAAATATCGACTTCAAATTTTAACCACTTATAGAGCTTTTAAACCGCTACCAGCAGGTTAGGTTGTTTTTGATAATATTATTTTAATTAATGCGTAAATTAAAAAAAAACGTATTATCAAAAATTAAAAGTGCTCAAAAAATGTTCAAATTTGAATGGTGATACGTGGAAATATCACCCATATTAACTTCACAATCAGAATTTTTATAAACGAAACCGTTTGTCAAATAAAGTCAATATTAAATAATGTCGTTTTTCTTACGACAGATTTATGGTACTTAACTTTCTAATTGTGCTGTCCGAAAACAGGTAGTCCTTTTAAATTTATGACGGATAATAAATAAAAATTTATGACGGATAATATTCAACGGCATTTTGAAAACAGAAAACACTAGCAAAACACAGCTTAAACAAATGAAGTTGACTCCGTGAAAATAGAATCACAACTAACATCACAAAGTACCTAAATGTAAGTTCAGAATGCCCTTGGAAACGCTTCCCGATTAGTAGAACTACAACAACAACTGAAGGCTTCAGGGTTGAATATTATCCGTCATAAATTTTTATTTATTATCCGTCATAAATTTAAAAGGACTACCTGTTTGCGGACAGCACAATTAGAAAGTTAAGTACCATAAATCTGTCGTAAGAAAAACGACATTATTTAATATTGACTTTATTTGACAAACGGTTTCGTTTATAAAAATTCTGATTGTGAAGTTAATATGGGTGATATTTCCACGTATCACCATTCAAATTTGAACATTTTTTGAGCACTTTTAATTTTTGATAATACGTTTTTTTTTAATTTACGCATTAATTAAAATAATATTATCAAAAACAACCTAACCTGCTGGTAGCGGTTTAAAAGCTCTATAAGTGGTTAAAATTTGAAGTCGATATTTTTATATTTAGGCACTTTAATTCGCGATACCCCAACCGATGAAACACCCTGTATAAGCGGGAATGATAGTGTAATAGGTATTAAGAGCAATATTTTACGATGTATTATACAGATTGTAATAGTATATGTGGTAGTTGTTTTTCTAAACACATAGGTTAAATTCTAATGTTTGTTCTACTCTCGTGATATTTATGTCTAAAAAATTTAGAATTTTTTCCACCTCTTTTTCTATTGTAAATTGTATTTTATTGTTAACTGAATTTAAATGATAATGGTTATAGCACACAACTTATTGATAGAATGATTAAAAAAAGAAACAACATAGGAACCCTTATAAAAAGTTTCTACAGCCAACAAACAACACAACAACCAAATAACCCAACAACAAGTCAGACCCATAGAGGTACAAATTAACGAGCATAAAAAAGTCATTTTAAATAATAACAAAAATACAGGCTTTTCTGAACATTGGATAGACCTTATACATCTATTCGATACTAATAATAACACATTATTACACAACAGTTATAAAGGAAGGAAATTAGATTTATTAGAAATCTTTGAAATTAAAAAAAGCTACGACAGCTAATAAACACGACACAAACACACAACTAGTTTTCATAAACACCCTCATTATTGACTTTGTACTTAAGGCTATAGCAAATGACCCATGTATGGGTCATTTTCAATAACCTTTAGCTTTTGACTTGTATTACTTTCAAAAAATGTACATTTACCGATTATACTGTTGTACTTTTTGTAGTGATATTTCAAATGTTTTGAAACTAAATATTAATTTGTAAATAGATATTTTTACCATCACTTTATTATCATTACCATCATGTTTTGACTGTTTTGCGAAAGTGACAGTAATGTTTGAACAGTAGTACAACAGTGGTAGAAATGTTACATGTAGAAAGAAAGATTTGAGGTTAGGAAATATTAAACTAGCAGTGGTTTAAAATATTGAACGAATGTTATGATAATGATGGCACCATTAGAAGTAAATTCTCCGATGGGACGGTAATGTTAAGAGAAAAAATACGCTGCTTAAAACTTACCTTTTTTTATAGAAAAAAAAAAACTGTATAACGGCAGTTATTTTTGTAAAACAGGGATTCGCAACATCCACTTAGCTATAGCTCATAAAAGTAAACAAACGATCAACCGTGGCCATACATTGTTTGAAATTTGTACCAAAAGTTGACGTGACGGTAATGTTAGTACTCTTAGGTATATTCAGTAAATATTTAAAAATAAAAAAATATGCTATATCTTGAAATTTTACATAAATATGGCGAAGAACAAGTGTTGAAAGAAGGTTAAAAAAAATACTTTTATAAGATATATACAAGATATGATAAATATATAAAGCCAAATTTGAAAAACTGAAAAAGTATACCGTGACGGTAATGTAAAATGGAATATTTGAAGTTTAAAAATAAAAGGAGATAGCAATTTTAGGTTATTTTTTTGTCTTTAAATTGACACACCATAACGTAATATACCTAAAGAAAATTAGTACGTCCTAATATCATTTTAAATAAGATTGTAGTTATAGGGTAGATGTAAAGTTAAAGGTTATTGAAAAGGACCCACATATAAATAGGTATTGGTAACTTTCTAAGTTTAGTTTGAATCTGTAAACTCTTTGATAATGACCGACAGGTCAAAACATGTGTAAGTGAAATATAAATCTGTCTTAAGTGAAACAAATATAACCTAGTGTCAACAAGTTTAAATGTGATTATTTGTTCTAAGAAGCATAAGGAATTTGTATTAATAAGATGATTGTAGAAGAGTGAGTTTTCGGAATATGCAAAATCCACTTAAAATTAGAATTGAAGTGATAACAGTTTATTTTGCCAGTCCTATATTCTTCATAGTATATTGTTATTGAAATAATACCTTTTGTTGTCTTATTTCATGTTTTGGAAATAATCATTACAATTACATGTTATTTCCATTTTTGGAGTTTGTAGTGTTAACAATTTGTACATATTTAAACCGTGTGGTTTTCGTCGTTTTAAGTGTACCAGTCGTTGGAGCTGTTTGGGTGTGAATCTAACGGTTAGCTTGGATCTGGCTGGCACTAATATTCGTGACCTACTTAAGAGCACGGATTGTAGTTAATAAATAACACATTCAAATATAATAAACTAAAGTAAAATTGTACGAGAATAATCACAAGTTATGACTTGGTTATGTTACAAAATATGGCGGATATAACGTACCTTTGTTTTCATTTTCATTTTGTTCATATTAAATTTGCCTGCGCAAGAACCAATAAAATCTCTTAAAAATATTTTGGCGCAATATTTGAATCACTCCTCATTCTGAGACAAGATATAGCAAAAACATTATCTATCTATCTATCTTTCTGTAATATGTACTTGCACAATATTTTTTCTAGATTCGATGAACATAGTCCCTTAAAGTATTCTTTGATAATTTTCATCGCACTAGACACTAACTATTCTTATTTTTTATGTGTTGAATAAAAATTATTAATTTGGATCGAGAATTACACTTTTGTTACAAATTGGTAGACTGTTAAAACTGAAATTAATTGTCAACATTTATTGTTTTAGGTAAACGTCGGCTCTTTAGCTTTGACAGCTAATCATAACATAAGGCAAATAATAGACGTTTGTGAAGAACATGAGAAAGAGGGCAAACTAATGAATTTACTTAAAGAAATAGGATCTGATCGTAATAATAAAATCATTGTTTTTGTTGAAACCAAAAAGAAAGTTGATGATATAACAAAAAGTATTAGGCGTGAAGGCTATGCTGCTATTTCCATTCATGGTGATAAATCTCAACCAGAGAGAGATTACGTACTCTCAGAATTTCGTAC
Organism: Amphimallon solstitiale; assembly: GCA_963170755.1. Lineage (NCBI taxonomy): Eukaryota > Metazoa > Arthropoda > Insecta > Coleoptera > Scarabaeidae > Amphimallon > Amphimallon solstitiale. The sequence goes on from OY720675.1 coordinate 98,089,040, forward strand.
TGGTAAATCTACAATATTAGTTGCAACTGATGTTGCGGCCCGTGGTTTAGATGTCGAAGATGTTAAATATGTAATTAATTTCGACTATCCAAATTCAAGTGAAGATTATGTTCATCGTATTGGACGCACAGGACGATGTCAACAAGCTGGTACCGCTTACGCGTTCTTCACTTCTACCAATCAAAGGCAAGCCAAAGACTTAATTGCTGTATTGGAAGAAGCCGGTCAAGCCATTGATCCAGAACTTCAAGAAATGGCTATAAGTGCTAGAAATAATCAGAGTGGTCGAAATCGTTGGCAAAATCGTAATAAAGATAATTCATCTCCAAATTCAAGTAATAGCTCTATTCGTGTTAAAACATGGAATAATAAAAATATTACTGACAATAAAATGAACAGAAGCACTCCTGGTACAAACACTAATTCTGGTATCAGAACCAATGAAAATCAACGTAATCAAAAACACTTCCAAAATTATCAGAGTACCTATCACAATTCACAATACCAAAATACTGGACAACATTCATATGGATATGGGCAAATGAATAATGCTTATCACCAAAACAGCAACGGGCGCAACTATGGTAATTATCTGATTTAAATACAATTAATAGTGATTATATCTCAAACAAAATTATCTATGCAGGTAATATGCCCCGCATGTACAATAGTCAACGATACAATCAACAACGTCAAGGTTATACTGGTCCTCCACAAGCCAATAGCCCGGGAATGTACACAATGCAACATCAATATATGGTTCCAGCGCCTCAAACAGATGGTATACAATCCATAATGAATAATAAATTTTTCCAGGCAAGAGGTCTACCTAATAATACAAATCCATGTGGTTATCAGTCTATTGGACAGGGACAAACTCCTTACAATCAGTATTCTGCTCCCATGCAATATGCTTATCCCCCATACACTCAGCCACCTGCAGCTGCAGTACAGCAGTAATGTGATACTTGTTTCTTTCACGTCTCTCAAATATTTTGAATTGTTAATTGATACACAATTCTTGTAAAGTCTAAAACGTAAATGTTACTAAAGATACCAAAATGTTAGTCCTTAGTTTTCGAGTTTTATTTCAGTTTTACTCTTACATAAGTATTTTTTTTATACAATTATGGTTTTAATCTTAGAAATGATTCCTAATTTTTAATTATGTACAGTTTTCACTACTATGAGAGATGTGATACAAGTGTCGAAGTTTGTGGTGCTGGGTTTTTATTACATTCTATGTGTTTATTTGAAACATGTGGAACAATTTCGTTAATGCTTCGCTTATTATTCTCACGTATTGGTGATGCCGGGCTGAGCTGATTTCAGCATGTTTATACGTCGGGTGTTGATTTTCTATCGCAGAATCGCCACTAGCATCTCCCCATCGTATCCCCTTCTCTTTAATGTGGATCCGTGGTTCTACCTTGTTATCTACAAGATTCGCGGTTTCATAAATATATTATAATCTTTAATGTATATTTGTGTGTTTCTCGTAGCGCAAATGGACGTTGAATCAATTTGCCCTCGAGATTTATGTAGAATAGTTTTTTGAAGTATACCTGTATGCTGTTGAAATGCACGAAACATATAGAAGGGGAGATCGGGCTAATCCTGTTACTATTCTCTTTCAGTTTTAAATAATTATAATCATATATTATTGTTTAACATAATTCATATATATTGCAAGATTTAGTTCTTCATATGGTCAAACTTCTATATTATCAGCCTATTTTATTTATTTATTTATTGTAAAATCCTAGAGTAGTTTATTTATGCAAATTTAAATATAAGAACCTATTTATATTCATGCTTTATGTAATACATGAGTATAGCATATCAGCATTCGTACATAATACTAAATTGTGTGATGCTGGTCTGTGATTCATAATACTCGAACATAACTTTAAAATGATTAAAGTATTAATATATGTGTAGGAGTGAAAACGATTTGTTCATTCCAATTTTAATTTAATAATTAGTAAATAAATATACTACATGAAATATATAAAATAATGCTGTATTTGTTTTCATCCATGAATATCTTGGAATTCATTGTATGTGACATTCTGTAGCTTCCCAAAATTTGTAATATGTCACTAATAAACGTTCATTATGATAAAGTATTAATTTTGTTTGTGGATACACCATAATTTACTCTTCATTCTTTTCTACTAACTCTCGTTTTAATGTAAGTCGGTTCTCTCGCTGTGGTAATGTTTATATTAGTAAAAATAAGTCAGCTTGTAACAAATTGGGCCGTGTTTTGTTGTAGATTGTTGATCGAAACTGCAATGTAAAACATGCATAAATATTAGTCAAGCCCGGTCTTGGCCGCTTATGTTTTATACATTAATTTTTTAAGGGCTTAAATCTAGGGTAAACGTGGATTTTCTTTTGCTTTAAACAAGTTTGAAGTTAAATCATATGAAAATAGTTATTATATGAACATAGTATTAAACAACTTTTTAAGAGAAAGTTTCTAAAGTGGGTAGTGCAAAACCGCATTTATATATACGCCATGTGTTTGTACCTCTACCAAATAAACTTATAGTCATACGGCAGCTTATTACACAATAATTGAATAAATGCATTGCCGTTTTTACTTTTTTAGTTTTAGCTGATGTACAAATTCGTACTATGAACTCATGTGTAATTTGTTCACAAAAATGAAAAATTAATACTTTTTTTTATGTAAATCATGGATGAAAATCGTTGAAATTCATGCGTTCCTAAAATATATGTAAAAAACTGGATATTGACTAGTTTCTTATATAACAATAACAGAGATCTGATATTATATAGAAGTTTACTGATTTTATACAAATATATACATATATATTTGCATATTAGGTGAACCTTGTGCGAGAGTTTTATCATGTTTTAACGGTGTACCTGTCTTGTGTGCAAGTGACTCGTACGTTGTTTTTGTTCTCTATTTTGTTTTATTTATTGTGAAAAATGACATGACTGCTTGTGTTCTTTGTGTGGCATTCTACACACAAGGGTCGTGTATATAATACGTAGTATTAAGTATTAACTCGTTTTTTTCGTTGATCGCGTGGTGCTAATCTGCTGCTACGCTCCTGACATCCATCTGTGATATTTAGTGAGTAACGGTAGATGATTGAAGAAAAAAAGAGATTAATAATTAAAGAATAATCATTAACTTTCCGTGTCTGAGAGGAACGCCGGCGTTTTATAGCATACAATGGTACAACTCATTGTTCAGTATGTGATATTTTTCTCTGAAGACTGAAATATCTAGCTACTATATATTTTTTTCTACAAAATTTGTTGGCCTCCCATAAACATAAATAGTGGGGTCGTTAACAAGCTGTAGATCCTCCGATTACAAACACCGCTACCTGTAGATTTATATATTTGGCAGTGGGGCGAAAGTTTCCTCACTCGGACTGAGTAGTGCAAATGTAAACGAAACAATATTGCACAAAGTTATATTATTCGGTTAAAAATAAAATGTGATCTGTCGCGCGCCATCGCATTATAACGATATGAACGACTTTGGCAAATGCATTAAATATTTAATATATTTCAGTCCGTTTTGGGGACTGACTTATTTTTCCGAATTATAATTGTACGTAAGAGTCTCGATTATAAAAATTAGAAGACTTTAAATATGATAAAATAACCAAAAAAAAAAGACAAAAGGAATCTAGTACTATAATCTACTTTGGTCATGTTTATTTTTTATCGGTACAGTAGTTATAACATGGCCCCCTACATTGAAACTCTCTAAGATAATTTTAAAAAGATATATTTTTTACTCTTCTGTAAGTTTCCAACAAGTGCATTTCTTGTATGTAATACAGTATTAATATATTATATAGTTCTAATAAAGATAATTGCATTTATTAAATGTTTTTTTTACCTGTCTTAGTGTGATATTTTAGACAATTAAAAGAAGTCTTATTTGAGGGAATTAATGAACATATATAAAGTACATATTGTATATTCATTTAGCATAATAAATTAATTGGTTAATTATATAATTTACCGATGGATCATTGGCATTTTAGCGAACTTTACGTTTTACAATTGCTGCCATTGTTTAAATTCTTCAATATTGTCAAATTTAAGGGATTTATATCAATAATTTTGAAAATTATCAACACATTATAGAAGATAATGTATAAAAATAGAAAATTTAAACCGTTTGACAAATGATACAAAAAAAGTTCATTTTCATATTTTGCTTACACTTTAATAAAAATTATCATTCCCATTCTCGTCACTATTAACATTACTTAACTGCGTTCTCATTTATATCGGCAGTAATTTTGATTCATTTGAAGTTCTATAAAAAATAATGCATTGCCTCATGTCCGGGTTACGGCAATAACACGAACTGAGCTAATTCATGTAGAATATAATCCAAATAATCTGATTTGAAAATGACGAATCACGCATGTTTTCTCAGGATCAATCATTACAATATTCCTTCAAATGATCCAGCCGTCAAGAAAATTTGAGCGACAAGAAGAATGAAAGGTTTTCGCATTGCTTCCTTAGGCACGCTTTGTGGTCAGACTTGGAACTTCTGCCATAATGTCTGATTTCGATAAGTTTTGAAGGCGTTAATTATTCGAGTGTGTTGTTTCTTAGTGTGCAATTGTATTTTCGATATTCAGTCCGAAATTTTTATAGATTGGAGAAATAGATGGATAAACACTTTCCATTTCCATCTGTATCGCGATCACAAAAAGACCACTGGGCTGTGATGATCTTTTGCGCTGAGTTTACTGAAATATCTGTATATAGATATTTTATTTTAGTTTACTGTTACAAAATAAATTAGTCTAGAACAACGAAGAACTTACATTACAAATTTCAAATTTAATTTTTGCTTTTCAATCACTCATTTTTCAAGATATTTTATTCAAGATTGATTCAATTTCTGGAATAGATGAGGCACATGAGACATGAGTATGACTGTTTATTTACTGTGTGGAGTATAAAAGCCACCAAATATCCTAGGTGTTCTACTGTATTTTGAAAATGATGTCTGAAAATCCAGTTGAATTTTGCCAAACGTCACAGTGTTTACTTTTAAAAAATGAAATTTTGTAAAACATCGTTTTAAAGAAAAATGTGTTTAAACAAAATACTGCAATATATACAGAGTAGGTCAAATTGGTTGCCAAGACACTTCTAAAAGAAAAGAGCTTTTTGGATAGTATACCTGAAACGTCCAAAGAGTCTTGTATATATATCCAATCTTATGGTATATATACTTTCGTGAGTAACTATACTAGCATTGAAATATCTGGATATATGCAATAATCAATTTAAAAAAAACGGCCTTGCAGAAGATTACGTAGTATTAATTTTCTAGAATGTTGTTAGGACCTATACCAATAGTAAAAAAAATAGCTGGCAGCTTCGGGAGACCTATGCAATATCTGCACATGCCGATTTTTGTTGAAATACATTTACCTACAACTAGTTTTCCTGACGACACATGACCAAAGCGATAGTTTTAAACTTGTTACTGTTATGTATACTTTAGAAGGATTGAACAAAAACCGAAACATGTACAAAAATGTTTTTTTTTAAATTGCGTAGCTCGCACAAGTCTTTCGTAGCTGCAAACTTGGTTTCTTACTACATATTTGCATGGTTCCTAACAACTCGTCGAAAATTAGAAATACAAGACCTCTTACAAGGTTGAGTCCTTTTTTTATGTATAAATTAACTGGGCTAGAGTGAAGCCGATATAATCATTTGGGGATGTATATCAGTAAAATATTCCTATTTAATAGAGCCTAACATCTAAGCAGACTAGTACATACGTTCTAGTACTCCTTGCACTGTATAAAGAACATCGAGAACTATTCTTATAAAATAACTATTTTTGCTGCATTAAAGCATTGTTTTGAATTTTAGAATTTAGTTTATTTTTATTAATCTTGGTTATATTGCACCACCGATACCCAGTGAATAATCTTAAGAGGGGTTCACACTGATGCAGTTAGTTGCAGCAATTCCAATTTTATGAAAAGTTGCACGAAAATTCGCGTTCACACTATGCAATTTGTGAAAAGTTGCACGTATTAGAGCGTGTTCTATTTTCTGAAGAAATTGCATGCGATTTTTTAGTATCTTTTGCGATGCCAACCTGTCTTATGAAATGTACCAAAGTACATGTATTATTGTTCATCACTATACATTGAAAGTAATGATGACATATAATTATTTCATGTTGGTAGTACCAGAAAAATATTGCATTTGTGAAAAATTGCTTGTACTTCCTGATCAGTGTGAACGGCAAATAGTGTGAACCAACCATGCAAATCTTAAAAATTGCACCGTTCATGCAACTTTTCACATGCGATAAATCGCTGCAACTAATTGCATCAGTGTGAATCCCTCTTTACATGCAATTAAGTATTATGTAGAACAGCTGTTCAAATATGTAGATAGTTCGTGCTGTCTGCCATAAGAAGCACTAAGCGACGAATGATCTTTGCCCAACAATTTATGTGCACATAGTGTGACAGGTCATTTAACTGTTCATATTATGCAAGTTTACGCAGCGTAATTGTTGAATTTCTAAGTTATTACATGCAACATTTTCCATATGTAACATTATTTTATAAATTTTATCAGCATAAAAACACGTGTGACTATCCCGTGAATCAATTCAAACGCTAAATTATGTATGTCGTGATGTGATTCACTATTGGTTCGCAAGTTTTTTTTATCTTAGTTACATGTACAGGGGTGGTATATTATGTACTACACATCAGAGCTGTGTCAAGCTCATGGAAAGCATGTTCGATTACTACATTTGATAAATTATAACTTTGTCTACATCATCGCGGCTTGTCATGACGTATTTGAGTATAGCCTTACAATGAACAACTACTTCGTGTGTTCTCTGTAGATTGTGTTACGGTCAGTACAATCTACGATAACAAGAAATTGGTTCACAGTAGATTGTGTTACTCTAAGCCTACTCTTAAATGCGTTACCACATTACTAGCCGCTATTCTACTGGGTAATTTTTGAGAAAATATATTAGTTCTACTTGCGCAGAAACAATTCCCAACTTGATATAAATAGGTTTCTTTTTGTTTCGCTAAGAACGATTCTAGAACAGTTCACGTCATGCGCAGAATTATGTTAAGTGTTCGGGTTTCCGGAACTGTTCTGGAACAAAAAATATCCTGTTTTGGTTTGTGATTGGCAGTTCCGGAACCGTTCTAGAACTGTAGAACTAATTCGGGCTAAAGGCATCGAATCGTTACAGAATCGTTCGGAACCGTTCCGAACGGTGTACTATGACGCATCAGTTTTGCGCAGTAACAGAACTGTGTTAGAACCTGTTCGTAATATTAAACACAAAACAAACCTAATAAGTAGGCACATTATAGTGGGACCTATAATGTGTCTGAATTTATTTACAATGCTGCCATTTGCATTTTAGCGATTTTTACGTTTTACAGTTCCTACCCCTGTTTGAATTCAAATTAATTGTCAAATTTGATATTAAAATTCAATAAGCGCAGTTTAAAGGTTTTCTTTAGGAGTGATTTTTAAACTTAATTTTATTTCAACAGAATATGAATTCGAAATTACAGGTTATTAGTGCTGTTTCATCATATTAGCAATGCTCGCATTCTGGGGTGCGTTCGGATTGTATTAGTTGATGGACTCTGGTTGAGTATGAGTAGTAGAGTTGGGATCGGGCCGACAAAGCCCGCTTCGGCTCGGCCCGGCCCGACATGCGGGCCGGGCCGGCCTGAAATTTTTGTTCGGGCCGGGCCGGGCCGAACATACTGGGAGTCGAGCCAGCTCGGCATGTCGGGCCGGCTCGGCATGTCGGGCCGGCTCGGCATATCGGGCCGATCGGCAAGTCGTACGGACGTGACCCGTGTATAGTAGGTAAAGACGCTCGGCTGACTGCTTTGTTAGAGTGAATATTATGTTTCATTTCACAATCTACACACATTTATATTATGCTCACTTAGAATTATTAGTTTAAAACTCTAAGTGTATATATATATATCTATATTTATACTATTAACTTGATATAGTTTGGAATCTAATAAATGACAAAAAGGCACTTTAATAATGTAAATATTTTTAATTTTATATATAATATTTTTTATATTTAATTATTTTTTTAGAGAGTAAACTAACCAGGTTATTTGCAAAACTGTACTTATATTATGTTGAATATAATAACTTGGAAACATTGTCTTCGATATTACTCTGATATTCAAGATATCTTTTTAAAAAAATGTTAGAAGTTAAAAGACAAGCATACAAATATATGTGAGAATGAATACTTCACGTCACATAAACAGTTATACTCTTTAGTTCGTGTGTAAAAAATATGTTCACAAGTGCTTTATCTGTTTTGTAAAGGGAAATATTAAGTGTAGAATGAAATATAGTTGTTTAGTTATATAGGCAGTCATATAATCTTCTTTAGTTTCCCAAATGAAGAAATATAAACCAATATGTACAGTCAATGTATTATTGACCTCACGCAGGCAAAACACCAATAATCTCGTACTACTAATAATAATTGTCGTTCGTTGTAATAACTATGTTTGATGAAATAAATTAAGTTTTTGTAACGAACTTGATAAATAAACAATTAGTCATAAAATTTGGTATAAAGCTTTCTACGAGGATGGAATATCATTCACCACAAATTTTTGGTCAGACTATACAAGCAAATATACTATATTACTTTAACGGGACATATCATAAAACAAGGTTTTGCTTTGAAATATTTTTTAATTATCTTGGGAACAATGAACGATAAGAAAATTTATTTAATATTAAAAAGGATTTCCTTAAATTTTCGAATTTTGAATTAATGCAGTTATTCAACAGGATAACATAGGTTTTTGTGACAAATAATGCATCAAACCTTTGTAGTATATTAAAGAATTACTGAAGAATATCTTCCGCTGGACATAACATAATTTAATAATAAATAATTGTCTAAAACAGACAGCAGCAGAATTGCATCCGATCCAGTTTGCGTCATGATTCAAAACTGCAAAGACCTAGACATGTTTTTTAAAAAAGCAGGTTTAACTTCAAAATTGAAGAAATCTATAAAACAAGCCATTCTAGATGGAATATTAATTACGTTAACATCCATACTATTAGTTTTCTATTCAACTGAGGAATTATTATTACAGAAACAAGAACTCTAGAAAATTCAATGTGTATTATAGACCTAATATTCTTATATGTAATTAATTTACAAGAGTCATTTAATAGAGCCACCTTAGAACTAGGTTTTGATCAAATTGTCACAATAGTTTTAATTTTATCCTGGTTTAAAAATCTATCTGCTTACTTAATAATACATCCCAATGAAAACGTAAATATTAAAAATTTAAAATTTTATATAAGTAAAGGTTTGAAAGGAAAGTATGCTATCAAATCTATTCATAAAACAGGTACATGTTTATATCCTGACCTGAAAAAATATTTTAAATGAACAAGAATAGAGGAAATACCTTCAACGTCCAAATTACCAACATCTACCTGACAGGATTTTCGATTCACAGATAAACGAACTGCATTCATCAGTTTTAATATTGAGAATGAATTTGACACATATATTAATCGTCATGAATATGTTACACCAAATTTTGATGTATTAGATTTTCGGGAAAAAATTAAAGTATTTCCCTCGGTTATATAAACTTGATAAACAGTATGTACTAGCCAATCTGCTACTATTACGCCCAGTAAAAGGACATTTTCTATTGCTAGATGAACATTAGAAAAACGACGGAGTTAATCGAGCCCACCCAATAATGTTCATAAAATTTTATTTTTTATGTTCAATAAGTAGTAAGGGATTATAAATGTGCTAATATAGGATATTTGTTTGAATTTTATATATTCAAAACTCTTACAATATATATTATTTGCAATATTTTTCAAAAATGAAGAAAACCTAAAATTGCATCTAATATGAATTGCAAATGTATAAAACCATTCTGCAGTAAAAAAATAAAGAATAGGAATACCTTCCATACCTATTTAAGAATTAATTAAACCTGACGTTGACTTTTATACAAATATACTGCTATCAATTCTCCAACTGTTATTTATAGATATTATAGGTTTTAATTTTTTTTAAATATTAATTATATAGCAATGTTTTGTTGCAATATATACATACTTTGTGTTGCTATTTTTGTTTTATATATTTTGTATTTTTTATTGTGTCAATAAATATTATTTGACGGCGAACACGCTGCTGTAATATTTAAATAAACAGATAACAACGGTGCACATACATACCAGCTGACCGTGCACGTTCAATACATCATACGTTGTGACTGGGCAAATGGAAGTCGAGCCGAGCTCGACATGTCGGGCCGGCTCGGCAAGTCGGGCCGAGCTCGACATGTCGAGCCGGGTCGGGCTGTCGGGCCGACCCGAGCCGGGCCGGGCCGACGGTTATGCCGAGCCGGGCCGGGCCGGGCTGACTGTTATGCCGAGCCGGGCCGGGCCGGGCTGACTGTTATGCCGAGCCGGGCCGGGCCGGGCCGTAATAATGCCAAAAGTGCCCACCTCTAATGAGTAGCTTTAACTAGACTTCGCCAGTTTCCATCAATGTGATGGTTTACTTTCTCGAATAAAGGCAAATTATTATTATTATTATTATTATTATTATTTATCAAGTTTAATTAAAACGGAGAATTTTTTTTATGATTTCAAATGGTTACACTCCAAATAAATTTTGTAATTAAATTATCAAATAACGTAGTTGATACAAATAATAAATTAATAATGCTGCTAAAAAACAATATTGATAATAAGTTTATACATCAATATAAGTAAATAGAATTTGATTGCCGCCAATACAAGTAGATTCCAATAAAAATGTTTTTCTTTAGATAATGCGGTAATATACTTTCCTAAAACGCATCCATATTTTATTCTACATATTATTAAAAAGTAGAACAATATACTATACTAAATAAACTGAAAATAATACAATGCAAAAATGAAGTAAACTTATGTTTGGCTCGGTTAAATATTTGTCAGATACTTGTTTTGCTATATACTGCGTAGGAGGAGCAAGTTTCGTCTACCTCGGGAATAGGGCGCAAAGTTGTTTCACCCGGCAAATACCGGTGTCCCAGCTTAGCGGTAAAGTCACACAACAAAATTTGAGATACAACTTTGTGGTTGTCATTTATTTTGTGCAACAGCGTATTACAGAAGGCAACCCTATTTATAAAAACTTTCCTCAGTAGATAGAATTTAAACTTGTTTATGGTTCTCTTAATAAAATTTTTGCTCACATCAAGGACTCTAGAAAGTTTATGCACGCTTGAATAAGGATTTTCTTGAACGCATAACAAAAGAACCTTTTGTGCATCTGCATTCTACGGCAGCAGAAAGACGGAATACTGCCAGTTTTTTCAAATCTTGTTAACATTTTTTGAAAAGCACTCATCCATATTTGGATATTGTTTGGTTGTATATCTTTGTGCCAGCAAACAATCATTTTTTTAATACTACTGCTAATTCATGAACTTCCAAACCTTTCAAGGCAACTCATATTTTTAAGTCGTAATCGGGTTTATTCAGATATAATATTCTATAACTTTCGTAATATCGCCCACAGGCAGAAGAAAGTACATATTTATAATTAGTAAATTTTAAGTACTTTTCAATGACATATAAATATATAGGCTGTTCCATTTAATTTTTTTTAGAATTTTTAACTTTAGCGAATGGTATGTCGAAATAAACACTAATTTCACGTACTGAAAAGATATCTCTACTAATTGAGCCCATAATAGGTATTTCATCATCAATAGTTATTTCATAGCAACTTCTCAAATGTTGTACAATTTTTAACGAAAAATTCCCATATCTCAGAAACAGTTGAAAATCGACAAATACATGTTGACGTCAGTTTAATCTGCTTTTGAAGGGTTATCATAAAATGTAAAAAAATACATATAGTCGAGTCGTTTTGGCAACCGACACGGGCAAAGTACGAACTAAAGATGACGATTCAATACCACTATAAATTTTGATCGGCCGGAATAATTTCAAAACAATAAAATTAAACTAATTAATTAATATTTCAGGATATATACCTTCCCATAGTAAAATACTATTACTTGAAAGCCAGTTACAAATAAAATATTAGAAATAAGCCTATTAAATATTATTTTTTCTAAACCTATATTTTATATAACATTTGGCTAAACTGTTTAAGAGGCAAGCATTGTTGACAATTTAAAATGTGGAGATGACAATTATAACAAACGTCAAAAGATAATTATGACAAATGTCAAAAGGTGTATGAATATTATTACTTATGACAGTCCAGAAATGGCTTTTGTAGGTTATATTACTTGCCAGGTAAAATTACGCAACATCTCAAATTCGACGCCATTTTAATTTAGTGGCGCATGTCGGTTGCGAGAGCAATTCGACTGTAGCATTCCCTTTAAAAAAAACATATGTTTGTGTTGGTTCGTCGTTGTCAAACCCTCTGTATACATGAAAATATTTTTAAATTGTAGAGTTTATGATTATCTACAATTTTTGTATTAAAAGTTATTCACTATCTACATTATTAGTCGAGGCGCGCACCGAAGTGGTGTGGCGATGGCGTGGAAGTGGCGTGGTGACGACGTGGCATGTGGCAATTTTTAAACGAGTGAAATCATATGCGACAGCGCGCACCGACATGGAGTGGCAGTGGTGTGATGTTATAGATGTGGCGTGGCGCCAGTCGCTCGCCACTGCTTTCTGACAAGTTTAATCTCGAGTGGCGTGTGGCAAAATACGGCAGCCAGTATTTTTCCACTCTAGTTAAAGGGAATATATTGGCTCAACGGAACAAGTATCTGATGCATTTACTGAGGATGTTTCCTCAGACGATGACTGCGTAGATGGAAAGGAAATCGGAGTGAATTATGACGTAGAAGTATTATTTTAAGAAGAAGACGATCAACTTGTGTTCCAGGCAAATTTTGCTGCAGTTAAGGAGCCCAATTCATTGCAAGAAAATAATGAAAAACAACTGGGAAATAGTATAAAAACAAAAGTGATCCAGGATTTACTCGGTGATACCACAACAGAACAACGTGAAAGCATTCAAAATGGAATTACTTACTATAAAGTAAATAAATCGGCTTTCTGAATTGTTTTAAAGACTTTTATCGTAGAAAAATAATCCGAAAAATAAACCTGTAAGTGTGTTACATCAAGTCCAAATTTTAAGAATTTTTCTATACAAAAAATATTCAAAATTCTAGATACTCATATTCTTTTGATAAATCTCTATCGAATGCATACTTTGCGAGATATTTGAAAGAAAGTTATATTCGCTAAGAGTAGAATTGCTACTTCTTGGCCGAATTTCGAAATTTCATTTATACAAAAAAATATTCCAAATCTAGCTCCAAACACTATTGTACTTTTGACAAATATATATAGAATGCATAATTTACGACATATTAGCAAGAAATCGCTATTCGACAAGAGTAAAAGTGTTATTTCCAGTTCGAATTTTGAAATTTTCTTTATATGAAAGTTATTGAAAATTAAGTTCTAAACACTTATATACTCATAACGTACCTGTCTTAAAAGCATGACTTGCAAAATATTTGCAGAAAGCTGATTTTCGATAAGAGTAAAAGACATACTTCCGGTAGGAATTTCGAAAAACTTTTATAATAAAATTCTTCTCAAATTTAATTTTGAGTACATATGAATTCTTTATAAATTTGTTTAAACTTAGTAGTTAAGGAAATATTGGCAAAATTCGATTTTATCACTGAAGTAAGGTACTACTTCCGGTCCGCCGATTTTACTGAAAATCTAACACACACAGAGAGAGAGAGAGAGGGAGAGATACTTTTTTAAAAACCACTTTTTCGGTATCAGTGGACTTCAAAACGTGGACATCTGCAAAAGTCTCGAAGTCGAAAATTTTCATCAACACAATACTTCAAAGTAAAAGGACAGGCAGGCAGAAACAATCTTTTAAAATGGGAATTTCGACCCTTGCTGAGCAAATCTTGAGCCTACAACTGATATAAACGCAACTCACTCTTTTCCGGCGTCTACAAGTAGTAATGCACTAACTGCAGTGGAGAACACGTCAAGTCGTTCATGTACGACATGTAGCTACGTACTATCCATCTTCAATAGAGGATAGGAGTACAAACCTTGCTGAGGAGTTATATTTACGGTAGATACACAAACCAGATGAAGCAGCCTTCTATAGGAAATGCCTTAAATGTATTATACGAGAATGATCTATGTTTTGTTATATGTTTATTTCGTCTGTTTCGTGTTTTTATGTATTATAGGACTTCAAGTAACCTGCAAAAAGTGGCCTTTTTCATTCGATAAAAGCTTAAACTTTTTGTCGTCCAAGAATAAATCATTGCGGTAAATATTATGAATTCCGTACTACATATTTTTCTGCCACAGGGGATGAACCCAGTGCGCTTTTTTACGATTATTACAATTACCACTGAATTTGCGATTTGAACAAATGCGAAAGCATCGTCACTCTCGGATGACTACATTAGGACTGCTAATCACAATAGTGGAATGGCGTGGCTGCCACTTCGGTGCGCATTAAACCACACTGCAACCATACTACCGCCATTCCACAGCCACACCACGTACGTGCCACTCCTACATCACTTGCCATTTCAAATCCACGCCATCGCCACGCCACTTTGGTGCGCGCCTTGCCTTAGATACCAGTAATGGGCTTTATCGCTAGGCTGGGACACCCGGTATATGAACGCTTGTTCTCTTGTACTGACAATACTATTACGTCACATCTACTATGTGAAGGAGTCTTGATTCAAATTTATTTACCTGGACGACGTCCGGATGGATATCCGAACGCACCCCTGAAGACGCAGCTTTTGCCCAACTGTTCAGTGATCGAATACAGATGATGTATCTGACATGGTATGGAACAGTTGGCGGAAAAATCTTTTCTTACTAGTTAACGTATTCTGATCCACATGTGCATTATTAACGCATTTCAACACTAACATAAGACAACATTTTGAAAAAGTTATAGAAAGTAAGATAAGCAGACTAAAGGCATTGTGGTGGATATTTATTATAGTATTGGACTTGCACTAAAATCTACGCCGAAACATAATGCAAAAACAATTTATTATTTTTTTTATTCAGTTATGATCATATAAATGAGAAAAGTGCTGTCAAACAGCAACTATTGTCAAGTGAACATTTGGAGCGGAAACGGTTCCCAATCCATCTGCTGAATGCGACAAATGTTATAGTTGCACGTAATCATGATCATATGATTATAAAATGATTTTTGTTTTGTAAATTAAATATTTAGGGATGACTCTAAAACAAATAAAGGAAGACGTTTTCAAATTTGCCAATTTAATAACATAAAAAAATCCAAATTGTAATGCGTAAGTCAATTACAGACGCCCATTAGTGTCTCTAATTGGTCTACTGATTTGTTGCATTTTAGCGAATTTTGAACTCTTGCCTGAATTTCATCATAATTGTCAAATCAAAAATGGCATAATTCTATAAGCACAGTTTAAAGGCTTTTTTGCAAACTTTGAGAATTCTCGACTAAACTATCAACTTTATCATAATATGAATTTAAAATTACGGGTTATTAATGCTATTTCATCATATTGTCAATGTTATGTACATGGAACTATAACATTGATGATTATAAAATGATGTTTATTTTGTAAATATTATGACACAATTTTCGCAATAAAACAAAAGAAGACCTTTCCATGTGGACGATTTAATAACTTTAAACATTTTTAAATTGCAATATGTAAATCAATTACAGACACTAGTTATATCTCTTGAATTTAATTCATTTCGGAAATTGTTATTCTACAGTCGATGTCAATTTGTAGCGGTACTTTGTGTGGGTTGTTAAAACGACTTTACTTATATTAGTTATATCCTGCTTACATTTGGTGCAACCGACGTGTGATTGAAACTAACATAAAACGAAGAAGGATATTGTTTCCTATCTTTCTAGCAGTATTGAATTTTGAAGTGTATAGGGTTTTCCAATATACATTTTACAAAAAAATACAAAGTATCAGAATAAGTGTGCATGAGATATTCCGTAATTCTAAAAACCCTAAATCATACACACACGTCGATCTGGCAGCGTACGGCATGCTAATGAGTTTCATATAAGTCGAAACGCGTTTATGTCTCGCTAAAACAATGGTGGTAACATATATTCATGTCAGAATAAGGTGCATGACATCATGACAGTAACTTTAAATCACTGATAAAAGGCGACGTTTTACGCCGAATTTTCAAAACCCTTAAAGATGTTAAAAACATGCCCCTGTTTCTTTGGTGGGCAGGGCGTGCTTGGTTGTTAGGTCGTCATTGCCACGCTGTCGACTGGCAAGACAGAAGTTGTTGGAAAAACAGATTTTTTTTATTCCCTCAAATACACACACAGGGAGTTAAAATTTAAAACAGGTAACAAAAACGCTGAGAGGAAACTAAGAATTCCTTTTCACATCTAGTTTTATTTATAATGATTTGGGAGATATTCGCAAAAAACAGTTTTTCGATAATACTAAAACACCTTCGGCTAGGAATTTCGAAATTTTTTTAACCATACGCTTGAATTATTATCTTATGGGTATGTCATCAGCAAACATACCTACTTTATGCTTTAAGACTGAAGAGAACATTTTGTACCGTATTAGGCCCAGAATGGATCCCTATTTTCTACATCCAATCCCACAAAGTTTCTAGTTCGGAGTTTGTATTTAGTGCTACTCTTTAACTTCACTTTCTTTAGATATGCCTTTAATAGGTAGGTATAGTATATGGCCCCCGAAAGCCCATTAATACAGTTTCTCCAACAATATCTCATGGTCCAAATTATTAAGTGCAGAAACACTCCCGACACATTTTTTTTTGTTATTTATTGCGTCTAGAAGCAATAAAGCATGCAAGAAGTTAAAGAGTTAACGGCACGTGAAATCGGTGTCTTCTATGATAACTAGTCGACTCGAAGCATGAGCGATGCCAGTTCGTGTATAATAATATAAAAATAAAAAGCAAAGAAAAGAAAAGAAATGAAGACTAATAAATGTACGATATTCACAAATTAGAAAAGAAACCCGAGGAGTAAGGCAACTAATAGAAGGAATACTGAGTGTAACACAGAAATCTTCCATATGTCGGTAACTCAGAGATCAACTAACGGTACCCGAGAGCCGACAAAACATGAGTCGGTCTAGTCTGAGTGAAATCGGATCTACATCCCCTATCTCGCCCATGTATAAAAAAAAATTATTTTTTTGTATTTATTTTAAAATAAATAGAATGTATATTACAGAAAAAAAAATAATGACAGATACATACTCGTAAATATCATCAATATAAATAATTACAAATTCCATAAAACCGAGATCCTAATAAAGCAATCATTCTCGCCCTTGAAAAATAAAATAAATAGGGAAAGCCCGAAACATTTGTAGAACGCAAAAAGATTTCTTTGTAATGTTGACACATCAATGTTATCCTACGATAAATCATAAATGAAGAATATTCGAAATATATTTACTTCTATATGCCAGATGTATTTTCTTTTACGAAGGAGTTAAGTATATTTATTTATTCATGGGCGAGATAGGGGAAGTGGATCCGATTTCACTCAGACTAGACCGACTCGTGTTTTGTCCGCTCTCGGGTACCGTAGTATCTACCGGTTTCCCCGAGAGCCGACACTGGTAAGGATGATAGTTAAAGAATACCAGCCATTTATAATTGTTGAGGATGTTGATTTTAAAAAGTTTATCAATTTATTGTGCTCTGGATATAAGCTTCCCAACAGGAAAACTTTCTTCTAGTTTAATACCGAAATATTACAATAGGACTAAAGAAACAGTAGAGGACAAAATTAAAGAAGCGTTTGATGTGTGGACGTCAATTAACAATGAGAGCTTTGTAGCGTTGACAGCTCATTGGCTGGGTAAGAACACGGAAATTAGTTCAAAATTGTTATGCTGTATTTAGTTCACTGAACGACATACGGCTGAAAATATGGCTAAAATGTTTCAAAAAACCTTCAAAGAAGGTCATTGTGTCAGATAATGCAGCTAATATTGTGGCTGTAGTTCGGGCGGGTGGTTGGCGGCATACGATAAATTTAATTGTACAAAAGGGGGTAATGGAAATTGAAAGTACCATTTCAAAAATTAGAAAAATTGTCGCATTTTTTTAAGCGAAGTGCTCAGTCTGCGGCTAAATTGAAGCAACTCCAGGAACAAATGGATATACCCATCCTAAAGATAAAACAAGACGTTTGTACAAGATGGAATTCAACGTATATAATGTTGTCGCGAATTCTAAAAATTAAAGACGCCGTGATATCTACATTGGCTATTATTTCGAATGAAGAAACAAATACACTGACTCCAAATGATTGAAATATTGCAATTGTGGCATCCGAAATTTTAAGTCTTTTCAATGACCTAACAGTGGAAATAAGCGCTGAAAAAAGTAACATTATTAAAAGAAATTTTGTTTGTGCAATCAATGAAACGTCATGTTTTAACATTTTCGAATAATGAAACATTACCTGAAATTCAGAATATGGCCCACACTCTTCATCGAGAAATTACAGAAAGAATTAGAAATATTGAACATAATGAATTAATCGGGTAGGCTACAATTTTGGACCCCGATTTAGAAAATTTGGTTTTTCAAATTATTCAAAATATGAAGCGGCATGTGCAATATTAAAAAATAAAATTTATTCTACAAATATTTCTAATATAAGTGAAACTGATGAAAATTTGACAAATGTTCCTTCATCTTCATTATCATGTACCACTTCTCTGTTGTGGAAGCAATTTGATAAGGAAGTTGAAAAGCAACCAGCAGTTTCAACTTCTACACCGACAGCGGCTGGAATAATTGAATTTGATAATACCTAAATGAACCGATAATCAATAGACATCAAGATCCACTAACATCAAAGAAAAGATGTCTATCCCAGAATTTACGAAATAGTAAAAAAACGTTTATGTGTCTTGGCTGCATTTGTTCCGTGCGAGCGCATTTTTAGTAAATCTGGGAACATTATTAATTATTATTGACAGGAGAAGTCGATTAACAACCGCGAAAACATCACAAATCATTTTTTCAAATTATAATTTGTAAATTATCAATGTAGAATTTAGATTTATATGTAAGCTGTTTAGTTATTTTTACATTTTGATATTCAGTTTAGTATATTCATTTTATACCTATATTTACACAATATGCTGTTATGTTGTACAAAAATAAATATTTTAGTGCGTAATGCGTACCCTGCCTATTATACCGTAGTCGACATATTTTAATTTCTGATACGAAAGTAGAAAGAGGAAAAGAGCGCGACTAAATAAACTAAAGATAAACATAAGCGAGGCTGCCAACCACAGTACACTCGCGTAAGGGTCCCCCGACATCGACACTGCGTTGCTCTCCCACCACTGTTAGCAAGCAGGCATCGCTGCATATTATAAGGTCATATTCTGCATGGGATAGAAGTGTAAACCGAAATTAAAATTTGACGACTACGATATAATATCAATTTGTATTTTTCAATACATCCTGCGACCGTATTCCAACTATAATTTCCAAATTATTCAGTCGAAACTCGGCAGCCAGTCGTACAGTAGGTTCCTTTATGGTTTTGATACGTTCGCGACCGAACCAAATAAAGTTACTGCCTAAGTGAGCCGAGATCCGATTTATTATCAACCGGCTTTCTCGGTTCGTGACCGAACCGGATAAAGTTACTTCCCAAGTGAACCGAGAACCGGTTCATTGAAATTTAGTGAACCGGCTCCCTCGGTTTCCTGTTGGGATACGGTTCACTAAACCGGTTCATTCGCAAACGACCCACCTCTAGAGAGATAAGGGTGACAACATGAAAAGGAGATAGGCTTATGTTTGCCTTTAGTCAGCTAACCAACTACAGACAATACGTCAAAACCATAAAGACATAACCGCATTTACGTTGTATATGATTATTATTGATTCATTTTAGCAGCCGACACGGCCAAAGTAGGAACTAAAGGGGATTCAATGACACTACAAATGCCCATCATAAAAGTACACTAATTAATTAATATTTCAGGATATATACCAATCGCTATTAAAATACTATTAAATGAAAGTCAGTTACAAATTGAATATTATAAAAAAAAGTTATTGAATATTGCTTTTCTAGAACTAGATTTTATTTAATAATTCTGTAAACTACGCAACCATTGTTGACAAATTTATACTGTCTGTATGACAATTATAATAAACATCAACAAGTTATTGGCAAATGTAAAAAGGTGTATGAATATTATTATTTTGAAATGTTTTCACTTACAGTTGAAAGCAAAAAAAAGTAGACACGTTTGGATGTAAAACGGGTGATGAGACATTCGTTTTACATTGTACCGTGACTCGTTTTACACGCAAACGTGTCTACTTTTTTTTTGCTTTCAACATGGAAGATATTTATAGATCATTAAAAAGTTTAACAATATGAAAAGTAAAGGAGAGGACGGACCTAAAGAAGACTGGAAATAAAAGAATTATTCTTAATGAATGGCAAAGCAAATTTTGCGAGTTATGGAACAATCGAGGGGAAAATCCTGTTCTCCATCAAGTTCCAGGTAATAATAAAAAGTTTGTAAGTAAACTAGTTGGTACTAATAAATAAATCAATAGGGGCTGAAACTGCTGGAACAGGAGCAGGAGTTAAACCCCAAACTGATGACCATTTGCTCGAACAAGTCACTCCAAAGCGAAAAGTAGTTCTGCCTGAAAATGTGGACGACGACTTCAAAAATTTAAGTGTACCTACTTTGCAAAGGCTTGATCTTGTGCAACAGATGAAAATGGCCAAAGCACAAGAACAAGCAGCCATCGCGCAGGAAAAATATTTTACAGCAATGGCAAATCGATCTCAGGACGTCTTGTTCCTTAATGGAAATTTAGAGTAGTATATTAATTAAATGTGTACTATTACAAATGAACTTTATAATAATTTATTTATGTTTTTATCTATGTTCACGCAACCTTAAAAGTTCCGTGGCTATCGCATTTCTACGATGCACACCTCTACGGCGTATTACGTTGTGGTCCTCCTCGTTCTGAATATACACAAAATCTTGTTCAATCGGAAGTTCATCAAAATCATCGTCTGGATCATTTAGATGTTTTGCAATATTGTGTAATACAAAAGCACAAACTATGTACCGACAAACTCTATTCGTTTTGAGGCGAACAGTATAATGCATCATGGGAAAACGCCGTTTCAGATGACCAAAACAACGTTCAATAATACAACGATTGTTTGTATGTCATCTATTGTAATTCCTTTCTGCGACGGTAAGAGCCCTCCTGCACGGCGTTAAAAGCCACGGTGCCAAGTAATAACCTTCATCTCCCAGTATAGAAACATAGATGTTGTCGGTCATAACGTTAAAAACGTCGGATTTTTCCAAATTCTACTATCGTGGACTGAACCTGGCCACGAAGCATCTACACTTGTAAATCGTTCTGTACGAGAACAGGTAGTTTGTACGTTTAATGAACAGAAACCTTTTCTATTAAAATATTCCTCTGCTTGAACTATAGGTTTTATAATTCGAATGTTCACACAATCTATAGCACCGACTATATTTGGTATCTGCCAGCCTTCTTGTGCTCGTTCAATTTCATCTACAGTTTGTGGGAACCGAATCCATATATGTGCCTTGTCCAAAATTTTATCAATAGTATAATTAATACGTTTCGACACCGTTGATTGATGCACACCTATATCACTAGCAACTCCTATCTGAAAACCAGGGTCTCCAAGACTTCTAAGAAATATTTCCATTTGTTGAACTGTTGATAGTGCTCTGCCACGAGTTTCTACTGATGTATCCAAGAAGTGGTAAGCAATCCATTCTCCGTTTTCCGTTTCAAAACTTAATAGAAAGCCAAAAATAAATTAGTGACAACATCCAAGATAATTTTGTAATATTTCTTACCGAAATAATTTTCTGGATTCCCGTGAACGAAATATTATTCTCTCTTTATAATACCGCCATATTTTGCGAATAGCTTAAAAAAAGCAACCGCGAAACTACACTGACGTTGGCTTCGGTAATAATGAAGCATTTGCTGTGCCCTGTAGCATTTGCTATACATACCATAGTAATTACTCCTATATATAAAGCAAATGCTACTGATTTGTAGTATTTCCCTGTAGCGAGGCTTGCTTATAGAGTAACTGCTTCATAGTCGAAGCACTTACTTAATTTTTGCAGTATTTACTTCAGCATTGAAGAAATTACTAGTAGTATTAGTAAGTACTCCATTTTATTCATACCACCCAATATCAATTTATTTTAAATTATATTCAGCAGAACTAGGAAACGTGGTATGATAGTCCACGTATTGTAACGAAACCAGCAGACATTCGAGCGACAATAAAAAAAAGGTTGTAAATCATCTCGACGCGACTGGTAAACATCATAAAGCAATAAATTACATGTACTGCGAAGACAGAATGTCTATGGAATGTTCTACAAACATCGAGTGGGAGATGGAGTTTACGCGAATGCTCCAGATGTTTAGGTATGTGTATATAAGGCGGCTGGGTCACCGATGGAGGAGTAATTCCGGAATGAGAAGTTCCTTAAGGGGGCGTTTGAATCATATAGAATACAACATAATTTTATAATTATGCAAATGTCGGTTATAAAATCATTAATTGATTATTTTATTGTGTGTAATAAGTCACAATATCCTTCCTACGTATGGTATAGGGGTTTAATTTACATAAATTCTTTTTATAAAATTTTTATTTCAATTTTATCAAAAGAACCCCTTAACCCTATGACGCGTGTTTCGTAGAAGAGAAAATATAACAGAAATTTCGGCAATGATGTATTAGTTTGGTTTATTTGCATATTTTAAATAATTGTTAAAGAACGGCCATATTTGTATTTTTGTACCTTGTAGGATTCCCTAAGAGAGGGCGCGAGATCCGAAAAATACTGTAACTGGTTATCTAAGGAAATTACAGATAATCATAAATATCTAAGTTATTTAAAATGATTTAATAGTGATCGTATACCTATTTGTTATTTCAAACAAATTCTGCCAATTCAATTATTTGTATATTTGAGATGATGAGTTTTGATACAGCGCGCGACATCTTTAGGAGTAAAATGTTGTTATTTTTTGACCGTAACGAAAGTACTTATGTTTTCCATTGAACTCTATATTTACAATAACTTTTACTTGTATACAATTCATTGATGTTTTCTATGATTCAAACGCCCCCTTAAGTAGTCGCGCGGAACAGACCAAAGTAGAAATAAATAAATAGTTCTTTAAGTGGTAGCCGAAGAAAAGACATAAATATTAGAGTGTTATATAAATAGAAGTGATATAAATACGGTGCAGTTTTTATTATAGAGCAATAAAGATATAAATATTACAGACATATAAATAGTACTGGTAAATAAATACATGTGTTAATTTAAATTGTAGTAGTTTAAGTGTGATACATTAATTTTAATTTATTAATAGTAATTTTAAGTGTATGAATATACAGACTGTTTTAAATAAATAAATTGCACGAGTTGTTTATTGCGAACCCGAAAACGCTACAATTTGGTGTCTGGTGTTTAGTGTGAACAATAAATGCAAAAGAAAATAAATAAAAATGCCTACCAAACGTTTAATAATAATAATAATAATAATAATAATTCACTTTATTGCCCAACAGAACATACATATTCCAATTACAGGACAATTTGCAAGATAACAAATATATAATGAGTGCTTAAAAATTAAACAGTGAAAAAGTAGCTGAAAAATGAAAAACATAAAAATATGAAAATAGAAAGAATAGTGACTGCAAATACAATCAGTGCTAAGCAAAGTTATTGAATGTTCGCGCCGCAACACCCTTAACTCCACCAATAGTAGAATGAAACAAATCACACTGCGACGAAATGCTATCAAAGTGAGAACACATCACGTAAACAGGGGAATTTAATAATGCATTTGTGCGTGCAAACGGTAAATAGAAGGTGCTGCTGTTCCGAACACCGAAATGCGGAATACGAAAATTAAGCATTGATAGTAATGCGGGAGAGTCAATATAGTTCCGGCAAAGCTTAACTAGAAATTGGAAGAATTAAAAGTCACCGAGTTAAAGGCAGAATTAGAAGAAAGGGACGCAGATACGTCTGGAAAAAAAATAATTCTCCAGGAGCGGCTCCGTGACATTTTAATAAATGAAGGTATGGATCCCGAAAAATATTTGTTTCAAATACAGGCTGATCCAAGCTTAATATTGGATACTTTAAAAAATGAAATTGCAAATAATTCAAAAGCTTTAAAAGATGAAATTGCAAATAATTCAAAACAATTCGAGACTCTAAAAGGTGAAATGGGGACTTTAAAAGATGAAATGGCAAATAATTCAAAAACTTTAAAAGATGAAATTGCAAATAATTCAAAAGCTTTAAAAGATGAAATTGCAAATAATTCAAAACAATTCGAGACTACTATGGAGACCCTAAAAGATGAGATGTTACAATTCGAGATTACTATGGAGACTCTAAAAGATGAGATGTTAAATAATTCAAAGATTTTGGAAAAAACTTTAAGAAATGAAATTGCAAGTAATTCAAAACAACTTGAGGAAGACATTCAGAAGAATTCATCGAATTTAAGACAGGAACTTTCTGAGGCCATCGAAGCCGCAGAACAGAAATTTGAGGAACGCATGTCCAGAATGAGGGACGAATTTAAAGTTCAGCTTCAATTGCCAGGGATGAACGAATGCAGTCCCCATGACACCTCAAGCAGAAGCCTGGAGATCTGCCAAACAGCAAAGGCAAAGGTAAAACCACCCACCTTCGATGGAAAGACGTCATGGATGACGTACCTAAAACAATTCGAAGCCGCTGCAGGAGCAAATGGATGGACGTCCCCGGAGAAAGCTACTGCCCTGATTGTGTCGTTAAGAGGAGAGGCCAGTGACGTTCTACAGACCTTACTTCCAGAAGAGTGTCAAGACTACCCTCAATTAATCAAGCGTCTTGAAATAAGATATGGGCATGCACCCCTGGAGCAGGTTTATCACATACAATTGAAGAATCGTCTGCAGAAAAAGGGTGAAAGCCTCCAAGAATTCGAAGCGGATATCGCCCGTTTGGCTCGTCTGGCATACCCAACGGCTCCAGATAGCTTCTCGGAACAGTTGGCTGTGGAGACATTCATAGATGGTCTTCGAGATGGCGATACACAGTTAGCACTGAGGCTGGCAAGACCAAAAACCCTAATTGATGCTTTGGCGCACAGTCTGGAGTTCGAAACCGCAAAGCTGTACTCACGAAACCCCGCAAGAGTATGTTCTGTCAGGGATCTACCAGAAGCCGAAGAATCCTTAGAACAGGTAGTCCGACGATTAGTGCATCAGGTGCAACCTAAGAGAAGAACGCTCCGATGCTGGAATTGTGGTGAAATGGGACATGTCGCAGTAAATGTAAGAAGGACCCCAAGAAACCCATAGCGGAGCAGCAGGAAAAATCAATAGCGCGAATTGCTTCCCTACAACACCAAAACGCTGATGGTCTTTCAAGGAGACCATGTCCAGAAGACTACAGGCATTGCAACCGGGTAGAAGGAAAATCGGCCAACACACTCAGAACTAGCGTGGTTGACGATCAGTGGCAACCTGACAATTTGAGGATCGATCAGGAAGCTGATGAAGACCTTGGTTCCTTGATGGTTTGGAAAGGTACTGGTCACAGACCGACTTGGCAAGAAGTAGCTCCTCGTTCACAGGGACTGAAATCCTACTGGGCTCAATGGGACTCTCTGAAGGTGGAGGATGACCTACTCAAGTGTGTTGTGGAGAACCCAAATGGAGAAGACTACGTCAGCGGATCCAGACGAAGGTTGGAGGATGCCCACAAGCGAGTACGCCATCACACTCAGGATGCCAGCGACAGGACGAAGAATCGTTACGACGTGTAAGCCGAGAGAGGTGGTTACCGAGAAGGAGACCTTGTTTGGTTGTGTGGTCCTCAGCGTCGCCGAGGCCTGTCCCCAAAGCTTCAACAATACTGGGAGGGACCATGCGAAATGCTAGAGCGAATAGATGACGTGGTTTGTCGCATAAGACTAACACCCCATAGTGAGCCAGGGGTGGTGCGTTTCAACCAATTGGCCCCATACCATGAACGTGACAGCGGTGAAGTGGCGGATGTGCGATAAATTACCGGAAAACCTAGAGAGCCAATTTATGGGAATCCCTTGTCGATTCACGAGGACGAGCACTCGAGCAAAATATAAGGAGGCTGGCAATTCCGAAACTGGGCTGCGGATTAGACTGTTTGGAATGAAGAACCGTAAGAAACATGCTGGAGGCAGTGTTTCGGTATACTGGTATGGAAATGGCCGTGTGCGGCTGTCGGCCCAATCAGCCCGTTGTGCAGCCTGGGACGGTGGATTGTCATTTCCACAAGACGGCTGGGTGCATCCGTGGGTCCCGGTGTGGATTTCGTCATCCGCCAGCAACGATAACATGGTATAGCGTGTTTTTAAGAAGGGGGCAATGTAACGAAACCAGCAGACATTCGAGCGACAATAAAAAAAGGTTGTAAATCATCTCGACGCGACTTGTAAACATCATAAAGCAATAAATCACATGTACTGCGAAGACAGAATGTCTATGGAATGTTCTACAAACATCGAGTGGGAGATGGAGTTTACGCGAATGCTCCAGATGTTTCGTATGTGTATATAAGGCGGCTGGGTCACCGATGGAGGAGTAATTCCGGAATGAGAAGTTCCTTAAGTAGTCGCGCGGAACAGACCAAAGTAGAAATAAATAAATAGTTCTTTAAGTGGTAGCTGAAGAAAAGATATAAATATTAGAGTGTTATATAAATAAAAGTGATATAAACACGGTGCAGTTTTTATTATAGAGCAATAAAGATATAAATATTACAGACATATAAATAGTACTGGTAAATAAATACATGTGTTAATTTAAATCGTAGTAGTTTAAGTGTGATACATTAATTTTAATTTATTAATAGTAATTATTAATAGTAATTTTAAGTATATACAGACTGTTTTAAATAAATAAATTGCACGAGTTGTTTATTGCGAACCCGAAAACGCTACAGTATTTTATTATTTAAGTTTAGGAAATGTTAGCTGTTTTTAAATAGTAAAATATGTTCAAATTAGAAATAAGAATAATAAATCGTCACTTTCTTATATTGTTTTTTAGGATTTTATAAAAATATAAAGTAATGGACTTTTGAATTTAATGACGATCACCTGATTAAAGGCGAACGTCAGTGTTTACTTTTTACTTGTTAAAAAATTAATAAACTCTCTCTAGTCACTGGTTGTCACTACTACTTCGCGTTTATTTATAGAACAAATCTTCGTCCATTAGTATTTTATGTATGTAAATGCTATTTATCACATACCTACTTAAGATGGTTCTTCAAGATTTGAAATCAATACAATTAATATTAATACATTTTTATTAAATGTATTACCCAAATACTACAGTTACAGACAAATAAAAGTGGGATAGTTTTCTTGCCTAATGTGCTGGGATTTTGAAAGACAAACGTCAATAGTTGATTTCAGAAAAAATGGTTAAGTTATTGTCAAAAAATACAAAGCAAGACGGAAATTGACTAACAATAGTTTATTCAAAATCACATTTACTCTTAAGTATTCTATTTTGGTAATATTTAGTCATTGCACCAGTTCGATTTATAACATAAATAACATTTTTACGAAAAAATGTATCGTTGACAAATTGATGACATTTATGAAGTTTGAAGTATGTTCTATTCGGTAAAATTTTAAAAGCCAGCAATAACAGCTAAAATAAAGCAAAATTTCATGTAAGAGTTATCCCACTTTTCCGTCCGTAACTGTACCTGTACATAAATGTGCACTTCCATTTTACATTTAAACATTTCTAAAAGTATATTTTTTGATATTATTAATCATGAGTTGGATACATACATAAAGAAAACAAAATAAGCAATTCTCAAATATCTTGAGCTTTATAAGTGTTTATCCTTAAAAAAAATTCTAATTGTCTAATTGCATAATGAAATTATAAAAATAGTTTCCCGTTTACAGATTAAATTATTTGAAAGTAAAACTATTTGCCGCCGGAATGCCAATGCTCTTCTTTGATAATAAAGAGGATAGGCGATAGTCCACTATACATGGCTATTAACAATGTGCTTGTTTAATGTACAAATAAATACTATACTTCAGTTATGTCCAAACGGTGCCAGAGAGAAAGTAGAAGACGTTTAACGTATAACGGATCTACAGAAAAACAAAACTTACGTAAACTTAGTGAAAATGCTTCTTTAAACTCCATTATTGGCATATCAAACGTCAAACGGTGGCATGAACTAAAGGAAGCTTTTTCTTGTAAATCAAATGAGGATTTTGTGAAAATATTATTAGATTTCGCCCAAAAACACTTAATCAGGTAGGTTTAACAAGTAGTTTTGTTACATACTTTCTCGGAAGGAACCAAGTATTTTTATCGGCAATAGTTTTGACATATAAGGCGGAGCTTGCTTGACAGATCAATAACAAAAACACGTGGGTTTATGTTTACAATTTTTTTTTGTAGAAATGAAGTTGACATTGATAAATTATGTGATGGAAATATATCTAAATCACCAAAAAATGACTACAATAACACAAATTCAGTTGAAGACTATGAAAGTATTAATGCTGTTTCAAATTCAAGTATCAAAATTGAATCAAAAGAAATTTCTGTTTACAATGAGCATGAAAATAACCTAGTGTCTAATTACATTACAGAAAGCGCATTTTTTGAAGCAGACTGCATAGAGTCTAAGAAAGCAAGTGAGAATATTACTGAGGAAGAAATTGTGTTGAAACTAGAAGATTTAGAAAATAAGGATAATCAAAATGTTGATTTTAATATCAACGTAAAACAATCACCTAGAACAACTAAACATGACAAGTGCAAAAAGAGAAAAGATATATTACCTAATATAAAAGCAAATAAAAGACAAAAGCACATAAAGAATGATATGTTTAAGAAGAAAATCGATATTGATATAAGAAAAGCACCAGAATTTATTATTGAAGACAATTGCAAAATAGAAAAGAGTGAGTTAAGGGACACAGATATGAACTTTGAAAATAATAATACAGAAACTAATACAAAACCAAACTTATGTAATAACTGTGGAACAAAACATGCTCAAGATCAATGCTTATTATATTTGCCTTACTTTATATTAAATGATTCCCTGAACCATGAAGAATGGAAACAGAAATACAAAGATCTTCCTAAAAGTGAAATATTGAATACACAAAACTCTGATATACTAGAGAATTATACAGAAGATTATTATGATATAAAAAGTACATTTGCATATTTATCATTGCCAGTAGATTTGTATATAGAAGAAACTAATACCTCTCACGGTTTAGGTGTCTTCTCAAAAAACATTTTGAAGGAATTTACACAAATGGGTCCTTTAATTGGCAAAACTGTTAAAGAAGTTGATATTCCAGAAGAATGCAACATGAGAGACTTGTGGGAAATTGTGAATATGGAAAAGGCATATCTTTATGTGAATACAGAAGATTTATGTGAATCAAATTGGATTAGATTTATACGACCAGCACCAACCAGAGAATTAAGAAATGTGTCTGCTATTTCAAAAAATAATTGTTTGTTTGTAATAACTGTAAAAGTTATTGAAATGGGTGAAGAATTATTATATTGGCAAGACGATGTTGTTACATCAAATAAGAAGAAAATGGAAAAAAGCAGTAAGTTATTCAGTGCATTTATTTCAAACTTAATAATAGACATTGTTATCATGTATTTGTTATATGCTACATATATTGCAAGTATATACTACATGTAGGTACTATATAGAAAATATAAAAAAGCAGTAAGTTATTCAGCGCATTTATTTCAAACTTAATAACATACATTGTTGTCATATGTTCATTGTATGATATATTGCAAGTATACAGGGTATATCACGTAAGGCGGCTATTAGAAGTTTTATGGGATCCATAAACAGTGTTACAAGTTTCTTATTTTAAATGGAACTGTATATTTTTTTTCGATTCATTCAATTCTACATGTAATTATGAAACAATTTGCATTATAGTTACCTAACTCTAAATTCAACTATTTTTGAGATAATTGCATTTTTGTTAAAATTTTTGCATTTGCATAACTTAAAACAAAATTTGCTATTTAAGAAGTCAGAAAAGAATAAGGTGCTATATTTTCAGGGATCAAACTACAAGGACATTAGTGCCGATTAGCATTATATTTTGGATCTACTTTTATACAGGGTGTTTCAAAATTAATTGCTAATATGGATATCTTCAAACATATGGAACTCCTTTTTTTTAAATAGAACATGGTATTTTTTATTACTGGATTGAATGAAACTTCAAATTCTGCGTCAATAAATATTAATGTATAATATGTATAGTTTTCCTAGTTTTTGAAATATTCACGATTATTTGTTTTAGTTGCATAAGAACCGCTAATAAATTTTGAATTCGCATAGTGTGCCAGGGATATGACAAATTCTTGTCATAGTTGTCGAGCAGTTGTCGCTTAAGGACTAATGCGATAATGATGATATCATAACGTGTAATACGTACATACATAGAGATGATTGATTATACATACATATTTTAAAAAGCTACACATGACAAATTGATTTCTCCTAAATAAATTAAAACAAAACACTTGCAAAAAATAATTTAATATACAGCAATAAAAAAAAAACATTTTTTTAAACAATAAAACAAAACATACAGATTATAAATTGTGTTGACCATTATTTCCTAAACATCGAGTGATTCTTTTGTGAAGTTCAGTAATCGTAGCAGTGATAATAATTTCGCCACTAATGTTGGTTAAAGACGCTTCTATTCGATTAAGTAATTCTTGGCGTGATTCTACTGGACGCGAATACACTTGACTTTTTACGTATCCCCATAAAAAATAATCCAGAGGCGTTAGATCTGGAGATCTAGGTGGCCATTTCCACGGTCCATTGGTCCCTATCCAACGATCATCGAATAAGTTCGTTAACTGTGTATTAACGGGCCAAGAAGAATGTGCTGGGGCACCATCTAGTTGGAACCAACACTCTCTAAACTCAAGTAGAGGTAGGTCGTCTAAAAATGGTATTACTACCTCGTCCAAAATATTAAGATATCTATTTGTATTCAAATTTTCTTCGTAAATATGGAAGCATAATTGATTGTATTTCATCATCACAAATACGTTAAGAGCAAACGAACGTTGAAAGTTTGCTTCACGGACAACATGTGGATTCTCTTTCGCCCAATAATGCAAATTTTTTCGGTTTATCACTCCTTCTCGGCTAAATTTCGATTCGTCGGTCCAAATTATTTTTCTCAAAAAACTTTCGTCTTCTTGCATTTTTGTTAACATAAAGTCACAAAACTCTACTCTTCTGTCGGTATCTCCAGGGTGTAATGCTTGAACTAATTTGAATCAATAAGGATGCATCTTGTGTTTCTTGAGAATGCGTTGAATAGACCCTTTAGATAGCCCTAGATCAATTGATGCTGCTGCAATTGAGCTGTTAGGATAAGCATTGAAATAACTTAGTACATTTATTCCATTTGCGTCCTCGTTTGTGACAGGTTTTAAGCGATTTCTTTTACTACTTTTTATTCGTCCATGGCGCAGAAAGTTGGATGTAATCCTTTTAAATTTCTTCGAATTTATCGATGGCAAGTGTGGATACCTTTCATTAAATATTCGGCAAGTTCTTTCGATAATCCTTTGACATTCGCCGTGGATACAAAATAGGTTTAAAATATCGTTGTTTGTATAATTTTCGTTATCATTGTCCATGATGACAGTAATTCGCACACTAAATGACAGCGGCTTCACAACTACCTATGTTTGTCATTTCCCTGGCACACTACGCGAATTCAAAATTTATTAGCGGTTCTTATGCAACTAAAACAAATAATCGTGAATATTTCAAAAACTAGGAAAAGTAGACATATTATACATTAATATTTATTGACGCAGAATTTGAAGTTTCATTCAATCCAGTAATAAAAAATACCATGTTCTATTTAAAAAAAAGGAGTTCCGTATGTTTGAAGATATCCATATTAGCAATTAATTTTTAAACACCCTGTATAAAAGTAGATCCAAAATATAATGCTAATCGGCACTAATGTCCTTGTAGTTTGATCCCTGAAAATATATCACCTTATTCTTTTCTGACTTCTTAAATAGCAAATTTTATTTTAAGTTATGCAAATGCAAAAATTTTAACAAAAATGCAATTATCTCAAAAATAGATGAATTTAGAGTTAGGGAACTATAATGCAAATTGTTTCATAATTACATGTAGAATTGAATGAATCGAAAAAAAATATACAGTTCCATTTAAAATAAGAAACTTGTATCTACTTCCGCTGTAACCGGAAGTCAGTTCTACTTGAAAATATTTTAGAATAATACACCTTATAAAGTAAGTACTTAATCCCAAATGTCGAGTTTACACTGTTTATGGATCCCATAAAACTTCTAATAGCCGCCTTACGTGATATACCCTGTATACTACATGTACTAAGTATATAGAAAATGGGAAAAAGCAGTATGTTATTCAGTGCAATTATTTGGTTGAAATGGAGTATAGTACATATACAGTAATGTTTCTTTATAACGAACCTGGTTAAAACGAACTCGCGGTTATAGCGAACTTGCAAGGTACGGACCAAAATTCCATAAAAGCGGTGTTAATTTTCACCTAATTTAATGAACCATCTTTCGGATAAAGCGAACGTCACTTTTTATTAATAATTCAAAATTTACGATCTCTTAGCGGGAAATGAGGGACTTCCCCGAGAATAAAACTGACATCTCCAATGAACAAATAGCAGTCGCCAGTGTACTATAGCAAAGCACTGACCTGTATAATATAAATGGATGAGCAATAGCATGTTACAAATTGTGATCAAATACGAACTGCGCACGGGGCTGACGCACATGCGCAATAACATAAAATAAAGGCGCTAATTTGAAATGCCTAAAATCTTTGAAAAGTATTTAACAGAACATGAACTTTAAAATTGAAATCTGCATCTGAAGATAATGAAATATTTATATTTATATATTTATTAAGGGAAATTTAAAAAAATACTCAAAAAAAACAATACATTCCTTTTGAAATATTTACTGGTTATAAAAAAGTATTAATTTGGAGAGCTTTTTTCTTAGAAGTTCACCCCGTTCTTCTTCTGTTTGTTTCTTTTCATCCTTGTGCATCGCACAACATGCTTAATTAAAAGAGAAACGTGACTTTAATGTGAAATAGATGAATCAAAAATATGTGTATGTAATGATACAAAGTACTTATTTTCTACTAACAAGGTAATAGAAATTGAACATACAAATAGCTCAGAAAACACTGCCTCTGCAGGAAGTTTATTGTTGTTTTGTACAAGAATATGGCGTACTTGGGCATCTTGTGAAGGACGTATTAAAGAACCACGATTTTTTCTGTTCAAAAGATGAAAACTAGCATTATCGACAGATGTTTGTGAGATTTCTTCTAGTACGAATACACATTTAGCACACGTAACAACGGGCTTCAATTGTTTGCCAACAAAACCAGAAATAACAACATTTTGGGATAACAATGTCAGTGATGGTATGTCGGGAATTGTATAATTTGATCCTTTTCAATGTCTTCCGCATTTTCCTTAATAAAGATACTCCAAAAATATAAACAAAAAGCTAGTACCCCTAGTAGCAATATCACTATATGCACTCTTGTTCTACATTAGCAAATATATATTTTCATCCTTCTCTAAAATTGTGATTTTGCTGCTGGGGCACGTCTATTGAAATCGGCGTTCGGAACTTTAGTGATTTCACATTTGAATGTCAAAAGACTAGGGACTGCGCTTACTCGTAAGCCCCGAGTTAAGTATTCAATTTGGCATAAAAATTCCACGCGCATCCTATTGCATTGCTCATCCATTTATAATATACAGATCAGTGTAGAAAAGACACTAATAGAAGGCCCACTCTCCCACTACTAATGCTGGGTTTATGCAGCGTGAATTAGTCCTAACTTAGTATTAGTATTAGTCTTAAGAAAGTTCGATCATTGAGTATACGTGTTAGTCGAGGCGCGCACCGAAATGGTACGTACATACGTGTCGTGGAAGTGGCGTGGTGACAACGTGGCATGTGGCAAATATTTAACTAGTGAAATCAGTTGCCACAGCGCCATATCGATGCGCGCTGTCGCATCTGATTTTACTCGTTTAAAAATTGCTACATGCCACGTTGTCACCATGCCAATTCCACGCCATCGCCACACCACTTTGGTGCGCGCCTCGACTTAGCGTTCAGTCAGCTGATCTTATGGCTGTAAGCCTCTTAGGACCGCGTTAGGACACGACCTTGAAAGTTCGTAATTTTTAACTCATAGGACTACGTTAACACCTCGGTAGCCAAGATCTCAACCTTATGAGGTAATACGTACACAACTACGTACCATTCACGCAGCGTAATTTGAAAATTTAATGTTTGTATAACGTGTACTTTTAAGGTTAAAACTAATTCTTACGACTAATACTAATACTAAGTTAGGGAACGTTGCATAAACCCACCATAAATGATATGAGTTTCTGCACTCCCTATACTTAGGATACGGAGTATAGGTTTGAAACACGGCTAATTTAGGATTTGTAGCGGGGTTTTCATATTTTTAAATGTATTCTGTATTTACTATTATTGCCATATATAGTTTCATGTAAAATGTTTACTTAAAATACTATTAATAAGTACAGTAAATAAAATAAAAAGTAAACATAACAAAATTATATATGACAATAACATAAATGAAAAATATTCGTTAATTAATTCAAATATTCCATATTTAGTTAAAACAAGTAATATATTTATATAGCAATTTTTTTTCATTATATGTATACAACGTGTCCACGTAAGTATGAGGCAAATGGGAAATTTTTTTATTATTGATTTTACAGAAAACTTTATAGAAAGGAAAAGTTCGAGCATCAGAAGAAACCTAATATTTTTTATTCAAAGTTGCTTTCTAGTACTTGGTTAGAGAGAAAATTAAAAAGAAGTAATTTTGCCAAGAGTAAACTACATTTATTTTTCAATATATCAAAAATGTCCGTATAAAAATGTTGTTTCAAATTTTAAAATATGCACAAATATGAATTTATATTAACATAGCTAATAAAATTAAAATTCACTGTTATAGAGAAATAATAATAGTAAATACGCAATAATTTTTAACTGCTATCTACATTTCAGTAATTCTGTTGTTGCACAGTTGTTGTCATGTGGACTGTCACTTCAATAATAAATTTCGTGTCATTTTCACCTAAAATAATTTACATTTGATATCAAATTCTTAGAGCTGATATGCATGGAATTAAACAGAAATCATATACTCACAATATTTAAGAAGTGTTTTTTATTATAATATACAACAAATAAGAAATTGACAAAAATAACAAATTCAGAAATACAAATAATAGAAAAAACTAATCAAGGTAATGTCCTTTCCGTTGAACGCACAAGTTTGTACGCCTGTTATCCTTGCATGCATGTTCTAACATTATAGGATTATTTCTTAAGAACAGTACCCCATCATTTATTTTGTTTTTCAATTCTTCTACATTCTGAAAAGGTCTTTCTGAATATACTTTATTCTTTAACCATCCCCAATCAAAATAATCCATAGGATTTAGGTCGGGTGAGCGCGCTGGCCATGGAAAAGGTGCATTACGTCCTATCCATCTTTCCCCAAATTTTTCATTTAAATAGTTGACAATTATTCGTGCACTATGTGCAGGTGCTCCATCTTGCATAAACCAAAGGGTTCTCCTAATTTCTAGTGGCAATTCATCTAATTCGTTATCGAGGTCTGTTTGCAGAAATTCAATATAACGTTGTGAATTAAATGTCATTTGGAAAAAATACGGACCAAAAATTTTTCTATAGAAAATCCCACACCAAACATTTACCTTTTGCGAATACTGATTCTTACAAGGAATTCTAAAATTTGGCTTGACAGGCGACCACCAACGACATTAATTTTCTCTCTAACCAAGTACTAGAAAGCAACTTAGAATTAAAAATATTAGGTTTCTTCTGATGCTCGAACTTTTCTTTCCTATAAAGTTTTCTGTAAAATCAATAATAAAAAAAATCCCATTTGCCTCATACTTACGTGGACACGTTGTATATATATAATATTCAAAAGAAATACTGTATAATTTCTTTTTTTTTTGAATTTTCTTGGTGTAGCGGCCACAATTAAAAATTACTAATCGTAATAAAACAAAACTCTTTTAACGTTTCGGCTTTTTATTAAGTCTTTCTCAAAATATTAAAAATGTTTACACAGAAAATACAAACATACTGATGTCAAAACCACAACAAAGTCATTTCCCAGTGAATATCATTTTTGAAAAGGTATTTCAATACATTTAGCAAGCACCAAACACACACAGTCATTTAATAACCGATTACAATTTTAAAAATTAATTCAATTATGAAAAGGAATAAAAGTTTTTTTGCTTTCCAACACCAATGTAAAAACAACTACAATAAAATGTAAGAAAAGCATACATCAAATACCTTTTCAAAAATGATATTCACTGGGAAATGACTTTGTTGTAGTTTTGACATCAGTATGTTTGTATTTTCAGTGTAAACATTTTTAATATTTTGAGAAAGACTTAATAAAAAGTCGAAACGTTAAAAGAGTTTTGTTTTATTACGATTAGTAATTTTTAATTGAGGCCGCTACACCAAGAAAATTCAAAAAAAAAGAAATTATACAGTATTTCTTTTGAATAGTAAATATAATATACGGCCAAGAAACAAAAATAAATATATATGTATACTGAGTGGGCCACCGAAAACGAAACAGATTGAATATCTCGAAGGAGAAAACTTTCTTGAAAAAACGGGAAAACAGGTCGATTTTTGATCCAAGGGGGACACCCTTCCATCATATCTTGAACTGTGATACGTCATTCCCCTCCCCTCCATCACTCTAACCATTACAATTTAAATAGGGAAAGTAGTATATACGATACATCATTGAAAAGGTAATTGTACGGAGAATTCAGCAAAGTGATTGTTGGTTGCGCTATTTTTGATTTTAGCGCCCTCTAGCGGAAAAAAAACGGTTACGTATTCCACAATGTGACACATCATTTCAAAGCTAATTTTATTAGCAACTAAATACGTAATATCTTTGACATTTATTTGTCATCATTCTCAAGTACAGACTGTCAGTGTCTTTTGTAAACTAATAAGTTCGTAGTTTCTAATATTAGAGCTCTGCAAGGTGTTTCGATTATTTAATTTTTTTTCAATTGTGCATTAAATTGCTAATAAAATTAGCTTTGAAATGATGTGTCACATTGTGAAATACGTAACCGTTTTTTTACCCGCTAGAGGGCGCTAAAATCAAAAATAGCGCAACCAACAATCACATTGCTGAATTCTCCGTACAATTACCTTTTCAATGATGTATCGTATTTAGTACTTTCCCTATTTAAATTGTAATGGTTAGAGTGATGGAGGGGAGGGGAATGACGTATCACAGTTGAAGATATGATGGAAGGGTGTCCCCCTTGGATCAAAAATCGACCTGTTTTTGCGTTTCTTCAAAAAAGTTTTCTCCTTCGAGATATTCAATCTGTTTCGTTTTCGGTGGCCCACTCTTTATATACAGGGTGTTATAAATTAATAAAATAATTAGTATTGCTAATAACATAGACGCAAGATCGATTTTAAAAGTAACTCGCAATGTACATAAACGAATTCGGAATTGTATTGGACAAAACGGTGATGTCTTCGAACATCTATTATTATAAATATACATAATACACAATGCTTGTTTAATATTTGCTGTTTCTTTTATCATAGCCATCTTGATTTTATTGATATGAATTGCTGTTCAAAATAGTGGATAACTGCCTCAACTTTAATTGTTTATCAATAATGTTTGAAAGCTTTCTTTTTTAAAATAATTCCTTCTTTCAATATATGCAAAAATATACTGGGTGTTCCATTTTAAAAAAAGTAACTTTTGTAAATAGCGCGAAAATTGGAAGTTCAACTGTCTTTTCGCTTCCGCCATCATTGTTCACGATAAAAATACTACTACTTTGCTAATTTAACCGATACTGTAGCTTTATTAATAACAAAGTTAGCAATAGTGCCGACTTAATTTATAACACCCTGTATATATATATATATATATATATATATATATAAAGGTACAATATATAAGGAATTATAAATTAGGAATTCTAAAATAATACGCATAGTTAATAATAAACTAAAATTAAATATGTTTGTAAAATTATAGGTATAATAAAGTCACATAATTTGATTGTGTAATAATAATAATACTTATTGATTGTAAAGTCTGCTTTATTGCTACCAGACTTTGAGTCAATTTTTACCAAATTCTAGAAACTGACATTAAAATTGATATATGGAAAACGAACTTAAATGCATTGGCATATAGTGCATCAATGAGCAAGTGAATTATTGTACATAAGTACTTGAACTAAGATAAACTAAACTAAATGTGCAAAATACGAATGATTTAACATGAACACGACAGGAATGAACGTTCAAAATGAATATTAAGAGACACTGCAATAATTAGAAATACATAATTATTTTCGTTTAGAAGAATAATTTACTTTTTCCTTTTAATATATTTTTGTCGTGTCATGAATTTAATCGGATCAACATGATCTGATGTTGTGTACCGTTCATCAGCACCACTTAGTATTTTATCAATATGTTTAACCCTATGAGGAAAGAATAGAACAGGAGAGATAATAAAGTGATAGGGGAATAGGTATTATTTAGACGGAAGTTACCACTTTAAGGTAGGCCAGTTATGTCAATATAGTGCTTTTATAATGGTGATTTGTGTGGCTTGTGGCCGTTCTAAAACGACAAAAAAGAAGAATCTCACTTTTTCTCTTCATCGGTAAAGTTAATTTCAAATTGGTATTCAACATAGGCAATAATAATTTAAAAACTATGTATTTTGTCATATATCTGACATGTTTGATTATGTGTTCAGTGGCGTAACATACATATCCTAGGCATGTTTTTTTTAATGCTTTCTTTAATACAGTTAGAATAAATGTTATTATTGGACTTAGAACCTATTTTGAATGATTATCGAGAACATACGAAGTATACATATACCCTATACAAAATATTTATGCTCGCCTATGCATTGCGGCGGCCATATTGAGTTACCACTTTGGACAAATATTATTTTTAACTAGACTCTCTCCTGTTCTATTCTTTCCTCGTAGGTTTAACGCAACAGAATATCATCAATGTGGTTATAGTTTTGACAATCTTATCTGGGTGGGGTTCACACATAATTTCCTTGAAATTTGCTGTTTATTGCACTTCATCACTAATGATTCCACTGATTTTATTGTACAAATACATTTGTGGCAATAACTTAGCGATAGAAGTAGGACAAACATTAAATATGTTCATAAATGTTGTTGGAAGCAATAAAGTTTTATGTGAAAACCTACGTGCAGTTATTAGAAAGTGAAATCTAGATTCATCTGTAGCTACCAGATTTTGCATGCAAGTTTTACATTTTCCAATATCACTTAAAATTCTTTTTTTTCGCTATGTAGCCTGCAACGTAGGCTTCTAAATAAATAGGAGGTTCATCAATACCACATTCACCATTTAATATAATGGGCTCTACATTAGGTTCTTGAGGTAATTTCCCTTTCATAAGAAAATTATGTAAATTATTGAGAACACCTGCAGACAAATCATCCTCACAGTTAGATGACACTGATTTTCTAGACGTAAAATTATTTACTACCAGGATTTTAAAAGAACTATAGTCCGTCTCAACCCTATTATGCAGTACAGGTCTTATGGGAATTGATTTCATGGTTGCCAAATCGTCTCATTGTATAATGTCGTTAGAGTTCCGGTTCAATATCTGACATTTTTTGTAATCAAAACATAACCTATACGACTGTTTGTCATTCAATTGATGCATACAAAAAATTAATAGTAATTTGAAACACTAAAACGGGAGAATATATGGGAAGATGGATTAGTTAAAATATTTGTAATATTAGTAGTAGAATATAGTAAGCCAGAGTAAATAAATTAATATTTCAAAGAAACACTTAAGGTATACAATTTTCTTCGTTACTGAATATTGACATCTTAATCAACTATCCACTATAAATTCAGACCAAGACAAAGTTAATCACAAATTTATTTTTCATAAAAAGACCTTTCTATTTATAAAAACAACTTAAATAATACATATTTATGAAAAGAATAACAATAACCACACATACACATGTACTTTTATTTTTTAATGTGTTACATGACTTATATAGTCTTATTGAATATTAATATGTTAATCTACATTCCGTTATACACATTTAAGACACAAATTCCTCACAAATTCATTTTGCAAAAACATACTTTCCCATTTATAAGAACAAGTTAATAATACATGATAACATTTATGAAAAAACTAACCGTGACCATACAAAGGAGTAGGGACACATATTGTTTTATTTTTCTTCAATCACTTAAAGAATCTTGATCTGATGATGAATGTGTGACGTTAATTATAAACTCTTCAACATCGTCTTGCAAGTTGGCAAGGTGGCCAATGTAATTCTGCCAGTTGTTCACTGTTACTTTCTGATAACCCTCCACAATTAATTGTTCAATATCTCTTTGTTTGAATGTCGTATTGTGCATTTCAACGTAGTGCTTAACTTGTGCCCACACCATTTCAATTGGGTTTAATTCACAATGATAAGGTGGAAGCCGAAGAACATAATGCCCTTTATTCTTTGCATATTCATCAATTTTGTTTCTGTCTTACTGAGACCTAGGGTTACTATAATCATAAAGCTCTAAACCGGGACAGGATAGGGCGAAGAGAAACACATTAAGCTACTACTAAAAAATATTTTATTATTTAAATAAAAGCGAATAGATAAGGTACCCAAAGTACCGAAAGTCCGCTGAAGCAGAAAATTACATTATTTTTTGTGCCATTCGTACTTCTCGCTGGAGTGAACTTTTTTCAACACTTTATCATTCCTTTTAATTTTTTCATAAAAGTCGTTGCATGTAATGCCAAAGTTTAATTTACAGTACAGTAACGCTCGTACGGTAGACTCTAGCATGCGGCCTCGGTCATCCGACCAAATGTGTTTCATCATCGAGAAAACACGCTCCAAAGATGCGGACGTTCCTGGTAGGCACAAAATGTATTGAAGCATTTTAACAAGATTAGGTGCATCAATGTGTTGGTAATGAAAATGTTTGAATAATTGGACCCATTTGTCAACATACTCAATTTGGACAATTTGACTCTTTGTTGAACTCGACTCTTTATTATGTGACGAAAAAAATGCTTTAGCAAGCGACACCTCATCAAAAAGATCATCAGTATTAATTTTTTGTCGAACATTAGAACCGTGTATGCGTTAATAGCTTCAGCAGATCGTTCAATCTCGTCCCATTTCAATACATGATTCAGTCCAACCCATGCAAAGATCTCGGCGCCACCAAAACTGTCTTCCCACAATTCAATGTAAGAAATGCATCGTCTGTAAAAAGCAGTTACTTCTGTCATAAATCTATCAACATCCTGGCTACTATCAAGTTTTCGCAACAATTGTTTTGCTCCTTGCGGGACAAAGTTACTATTCATCCTTTCCTGAAGATTAGATTTCAATAGCCTTAGCGCCAAAATAATGTCTAATGCGGTTGCTTTACTTTTTTCCATGATTAACACAGTCTTGTTAAAATTATTCATTTGTCCATGCACAAACCAAAAATATAATTCGCCTGTGTTACTTTCAAAGAAATATCGCATTATACGTGGACAGTTTTCTTGAGAAAGGAAATACGACTTCAGTCCTTCGAATATGTTTAAAATTCTTTCGATTGCCGGCAACAGAGAAAGAAATCTGGTACTTCCATGCTGGACTATTTTCTTATATTCCACATCTACAAATTCACAGAATTCCATCAATTTAGTTACTCGAACTGTACAGATATGAAAATATTTATATATTTTCACAACAAGAGCTTCAATTTCGATTGGGAGACCATCTACAGCATTTTGAAGAGTATTGTGCACAATATGTGCGCCACATCCAATGCCGACAATATTAACACCAAGTTCTTGTTTGAGCCGACTGTACACATTATTTTGTCCTCTTCTATGTACACCGCCAAAATTTGTATTGCAATTGTCGCCACAAAATGCAGCTATTTTTCCATCAATCTCATGACGACGCAATGTTGAAATTATTGTTTCAGTCAATATTTCAGATGTCTCACCTTGAACAGATTCAAAATCCAGTAGCTTTACTTGTACACCTTCCA
Source organism: Amphimallon solstitiale (assembly GCA_963170755.1). NCBI lineage: Eukaryota > Metazoa > Arthropoda > Insecta > Coleoptera > Scarabaeidae > Amphimallon > Amphimallon solstitiale. Next base: position 98,131,659 of record OY720675.1, read on the forward strand.
ATGGCAAAAAAAACTAACAACAACAGGCGCTAGTTTTATTTCTTTTCTATTTGAAGTATCGTTGGTAACACTTACAAAACACGTCTTCTGCAAGTCAGCATGTAATTCTTCCATAGACAAAGGTACCAGTACATTTAAAATTATCGCTTCGCATTTGGTTCTCGCGGCTCCAAATTTTGGTTCAAAAAATGTTGATATCAATTTCGACGTACAGTCACATGTTTTGAAGCTCATATGTGGAACGCAAATGTAGCCTCTTTGGCCGCAATCATTTAATCATCTTGAATGGGATCATCATTTTTTAAAAATGTTTTAATAGATGAAGTGCTTGCAGTCGCCGTTACACCGGCCTTGTGTTTCGCACACTTCAAGTGATCTTTAATGTTCGCGCGCCCACCGTGTGCAATAGAAAATTCGCGCGGGATACCGCACCCGCCCTCACGCGTCTCATTATCTTTTTAAGTTTGTACAACCGTTAACCGGGACAAAATACCAAACCGACTGGGACGCCCGCGCCGGGACCAATGCCTGAAACCGGGACAATCCCCGTTAAACCGGGACGTATGGTAAGCCTACTGAGACCTAACCTCTGACACACAAGCCAGTAAATCTCTTTTTAACATGTCATTATCAAGTGATATATTCTTCTCAGTAAGCCATTCAATAATTTGGTCTTCTCCGTGCTACTGCTGGAAGCTTTTCTAATTTTCTCGTGTGATATGAGGCATTATCGAGACCAACAACCGAGTTCTCTGGTATATTTGGAAGCAATTTATTCTTGAACTAATCGCATTTCGCTATGAACATCAGCAGTATTTTTCTTACAAAGAAATGTACATTCAGCACCAACAACAAAACCTTGCTCGCCTCCAGCATGAATTAATGGAAATCGAGGCCCAAGACCACTTGGTGATTTTAAACCAGTGCTGAGTCCTTGTGTAAAAGCTTGTCGACTGCTTTGAACAGTAGCGTCAGTCCACTTTTTATTTACCGAGTGTCCTGCATTCACTCATGATTCATCAGTATATATTATAGTTCTACCTAAAAATAAAACAATCACAATCAAACACAAGCAAATAATAAATTGCGTAATGAACATAAAAGTATAACAAATTAAATGATAAACTATACCTTCGTCTCGGAATTTTCTGATGTCTCGTAAGTGTTTATGTCTCCACCTAATGATGTCATCTTTTTCAATAAGAATACTCTTTCGTCCCACTTTTTAAAATTCAAAACCCATATCGTGTAGCAATCTGTAAAAAGTATATGTATATGTAGGTATATAGGTTATCACGTTTATCAGAATTATAGATATAGGTAACTTACTTTTAAATGCTTGAAAAAGATAATATGCTTGCTAAAAAGAACGATTTAACAGAAATTATATATAGATAAATTAAAGACAATATAAAAGTTTACACACTACGGCAAAAACTGACAATTGACAGCAACGATTACACATATACTCATATACTTTGCATAATAGAACTTGCAACAAGGCAACCGGATATAAAGATGGCGTTATTAAGAGACTACTAAAGATAATAAGAGATGCAATATCCCTATTAAACCTGTACTGCATAATGGGGTTGAGACGGACTATAGCAAAGTAGGTACATGTTGGGTTTGCATTTCTAACACCGTGGCTCCGTATGCAACAAAAGAAGTTCTCAACTGCATCTTGATTTAAATTGCGTGCGATCAAAAACTGTTTCTTCAACAAAGTCATCTTCTTCCATAAATATTCTATACCGATACCCAGTTCTTAATTGGTGGTTTAGAGATTTTCCTTGTTTGCTTACATTCAAATGATATTGTTGTCAACATTTGCTTTGCCATAATCCGGAATTCATGGTGTGGTGAATTTTCAGAGATCCGACATCGCGATGGGTGTCCCTCATCTGCAGATCTTTTATAACCATTAAAGCTGTCGAATAAAAATAAGAAAATATAGGAAGTACAGAAGCCTATTTGGGCAGAACTGTGCATCCTGAAACATAATTCATATTAATACATCAAACATCAATTACATGTAGAAACTCACCAGAATCAATTAAACATTGCATAAATTTTTCAACACTCCCACTAAAAACTTGCGTACAGCAGCTTTAATTTTTTTTACTTTTTCTGGAAGACATGATAATCTGTTAATTTAGTAAATGTACTAAGATATTTTGTTGGTCGATCCCACATACAAAGAGTTACAAGATGATCCCAAGATGCTCTCTTTTTACTTCCCCCATGGACATAAAGGAGGTCTTTTGTTAACAAATTATTTCTAATCCATTTCAATAAATGAGGGTAGTCAAATAATGGAATTATTTCCCTTCCATCTACTTCAAAAACATGGCCTGTTAATTATTTACCTTTTTGATTACATTCTAGTTTTGTTTCTTTAATTAAAATGCGGATGGCAACTGAATTTGAAGCACCTTGGTCACAGACTGTTACAAGTGGCAATAAATTGCATTGAAATAGGTTACTTATTACTTCCTTTATTAAAATAGCTAACTGATGTGATGACGTAGTGCTCTCACAGAACATGAATCCTACCGGTTGCTTCCATTTTCTAAATATACCTTGTACCAAAAAAACCAAAGCATGATCTGCAAACTTGCATACCCTGCCATTACCTAAATCTTGAAAACCTTCTAAGTAGTCTTATTACAATGTAAACTAGGTTGAATAGACATTTCATCAAATATTACACTACAGAATCGTTCTTGTTCTGATAATCCAAAGTTGATGACTTTAAAGTATCAAAAATTGTAGAATTAATCTCTGAAAAAAATGGAACTGTTGCTAATAGTCCTCGTAGTGTTTTCGGTGATGGCAGGGAAAAAATTCTTTGCAAGAGTCTATATCCCTTTGGGTTGTTTATGTGCAGTGTTAGTGTCAATATTTTATCCTTAATCGTAAATCGCGTACCTCTTGCTTTTTTATTATATGCTCTAAATTGCAAAGCTAAAAATTTATATAACATAGGGTTAGATCCTCAATGTTTTTAAAAGTTTTTGAAGAAAGATAATCTACAGCTCCCTTTAATTTATCTTTTTCTGTAGAATTTCTTTTTATAGGCGAGTAAACTTGCTTTTGTATTATGGAGCAAATTTATAAAGTTGTTGGCCTTCTTCTGATAGGTGCCTTATTCGAGTACGCCGTATACTGTGTAAGATCGAAGTTCTTCCTGAAAAATTAAGTGGATATAAGGCTTATCTTATACAATAAATACGATGCAATACAATAAACGCACACACAAAATATCAAGGATAATTCTAATGAAAAAGCAAGAATTCATATGGAAAAATAAAAATGGCTTCTTTTTGGGTTTCATTCTACCAATATTTGTCCTGTATCGGTTACATGTATCATACCTTTAAATTTTTTTCTTTCAGCCTCAGGTATAAACGCTTCTGTAGTACTAGCAATTCTCTTGTGGAGCTTTGTATTTCACATGGTGCTTCACAGGTTTCTATTGCTTGCCTTGAAGTGGAAGCGCATGCTGTCAAGTCTGCACTTTGATGTGTAGTAGTAAGATTGTGAATAAAGGCATTTGCAATAGTTGATTCACCATGAATATCTACTAAAAAAAAAGATTAATTACATCAAAGAAGAAAAATGAGAATTATTTTTAATCCAGCATTTTTGGAATAAATTAATATAACAAGAAAATGTACTGGGCATATTTATTGTTGGTAACGATCCAATCAGCAATTTTCTTTTCCCCTTGCACTCTTTTTAAAATGAGCTGCACATACGAAGACTTTATTGTATAACTCTGTATCTGTATACTGCCTTAAGGATTCTGTACCAATTCTCTCAATCCAAATGTTCTTGATTTGTTAGTTTCGTATGGGAAATCTGAATCTAGAATGATTTATTTAATGCGATATTTTCATAATAGAATTTTCTATTTTAATATTACCTGCTGAAAAATTCATCTGTACAATTTGGGACTGCACACTTTAGTGACAATTTTCGTGCAAACATTTTTACCTAGTATTATACGGTATTATATAAACAGGAAAAACTATTATATACAAGTCAAAAACAAATCTAAAACTCACACAGATAACTCACTAACTTAAAAACAAAATTATATACAATTAAAGTCAAAAAACCAGTCTGATCCTCCATAGATTTAACACACAGAAACAAAAAATAAACATGATGAAAAATGGCGGCGAATTACACTGAAATATCACAACAATCAACAACATATAACGATGCGTTCACGATTACCCGCTCATGCGCTAGATAACGCAAATTGCGCATGTTCCGAACCCGTATCCAACTAATTGGTGGCTCTGTAATAAGTATATTTTAAATTTCCCACACTGACCACCCTATGCAGTCTACATCCAGTCTCTAATTGTATAGCTCGGTTAATATCTGATGGCATCTAGGATGCGCTAGGTGTGGCTAACATATGTATCATGTGCGTTAAAAACATCGGGTTCGAAAGCAATACTTAATATACAGGGTCAACGTAAAATCAAACAGGTCTTTTTGAATGTATTTTATGTGATTGAAATATCCAATATACAGCAAAAGAAGTTTGTTATTTTGTAGATTTTCAAGGAAAGTTGAAAAAATTATATGTAGGACATACATATTAAAATAAGTTAACGGTATTATTGCTGAATTATTTCAAAATTGGAATTATGTTGAAAGCATTAAAAGTATTATATTTTTAATGTAGAAAACGTAAGGAAGCAATTACTGTTCATTAAAAGACGACCATGAAAACTTAGTATCACATGTATTACAATATATTTTAATATTCTACAAATATTTTATAGGCTTAATTTTAAGAAGCATTTCTTTATAAACTGTTCCAACTCTATTCATAAATAATACTAATTCTAGAGTATTGGGAATATGATTATGTTTATAATTGATAAAAGAAAGAAAAACTATTGTTCTCTACTAATTCGGACATTTTTGTAATTCTGAAAAATATTCTTTAAAGCTCAGATATTGAAAAAGGAACATTGTATGTTAGAATTAAAAAAATACATACTTGCAAATAAAGAAATATGAATGACAATGAAAACTTCAACCACTTTAAACAAAATAAATAAATAATTCAACTTTTTATGCATATATTTATTAATATTATAAATTATCTTCGTCTGATGAACAATTAAATAAATCATCACTGTCGTTTCCTACTTCTATTATAAATTCTTCACAATAATTGTCCATTGTTCTTTGTGAATATAATCTTCTTCTAGTTTCTGTACGTCATGGCACATGGTTGACCATTCCTGCACCGTAACATTTTGAAACTCTTCATCTACAATTTTCTGCACATCTTGTAATTTGAAGGTGACATTTTTGGTCGCTACCCTATTCTTGACAAGATCCCAAATCTTCTCAATGGGATTCAGCTCCGCATGATATGGTGGCAGCCTTAGCACAGAATGTCTATGTTCTGTCAATATCCCATCAATTTTATATTCTGTAAATGCAGGTTTATTTTGTTTAATTATACCATATAACTCCACCTTGGTAAATGTACTATCATAAGTAATGCCTCTTGCATCTAGCCATAGTTTCATTTCTGCCTTTCGATTATTTAACAGACAAAACATTGTGATAAGCTGTGTTGTCAACCACCAACACAGAATTTTTTGGTATGTTTGGTATAAGCTTTTCTGTCAACCATTTCTTGTAATTCGTAGTGTTCATGTCATCATGATAGTTGCCAGTTTTCTGTCCAGACATAAATATTAACAAAGCATTGTCAATAAATCCTTGTTCACCCCCTGGAAATTATAACATATGTTAAGTGATATATATTATCCAAAAGTATTATTGAAATATACCTGCATGTACAATAATCAATCGTTTTCCTTTTGATATAGGGCATTTTATCCCTTTATGAGTTCCATCAACCCATTCATACGGAGTTGTATGGCTGCTATGAATGTAAGTTTCATGTACAATTAATATTAAAATACGTTAGAAGTATACTAAAAATGTCCATAATGTACTTAAAATCGCACCTGTGTATATTATAGGTCGTCCTTCTGCTCGATATTTAGTTATACTTCTGATGTATTTACATCGCAGCTCACGTATGTCAGTTTTTTCTATCAATACTTTCCGGTTATCTGTGGTTTTTTTCCACCTATGTGTAAAAGGAACATTAAAAGGTATTTGAATTAGTAGTAGCTATAAGTACCTAAATTGTAATGTTAGTAATAATTTTCGGAAACATGACTTCTTCCCTAGAAAACCAAGGGCATCAAACTTATTTACTTCATTATATAAAGCAGTAATCGTTGCTCTTCGTTTGTGTGTCATATGAAAATTATCAACAATACGACAAATCGCTTCTTCCCCACAGTAATCAATGGTAGATTTCGGAGCAGCTTTGACAATATTCGGCTTTGGCGTAGAAAATGAGACAGTTGCGCCTTCTTCAACTGCTTTAAAACCTCACTAATAATCCTGGCAACACTTCTTGAAATTCCAGTCGCTTGGGTGACTGGTTAAGATATCACCTGTTTACAACAACACGATTATCATAATAACAATATTGATGAAAGATAATAGTTGTAACTGTACTTTAACCTCAATTTATTTATTCTAATCGAAGAATTTATTTATCTCATTGTATTTCTCTGTTTGTGATTTAGAAATCTTCTAAATTAACTAATAATTAAACAAACACAATTTATACTTATTACTTTTATGGTTCTGCATCTTGAAGTAATTATATACATTCCACATGATTTCTGGAGCTTGATAATGTATAATTTTGCGCTATTTCGATACAGGTTCAGAAGAATCCGCCATTATCGAAGTTTTAATCTTCAAACAAATAATATTATAATTATTTATTTCTACTTTCATGCTAGTTTGTTTTGTTATTACTTAAGTTCGAATCAATAAATGCAAATATAAAGTTTTGAAAAAAACTGATTTTATTGTAGAAAACGAGAATAAAGCGATTTTCTTATAAGTAGCAGAACGACACCAAACAACATACACTACGGTAGACAAAGCGCAACTAAATTAAATACGGACTAATGTTTTCAAGTCGGTCCTTAACCCCTCGTATGTAGCGAAATCTATGGTGAAATCTATGTCTATCTCACTCGTTTCATGCTGCTTTCTCCTATTTTGTATTATAAATGTCATCCACGCAAGTGCCATCAGGTCTTAACCGAGCTATACCACACGTTTACTTGCGTTGTGAATTTTAAAAATAAGTGACGTTAACGCTACTTTGGCTAAAAAACGAAAATCATTTACATTAGAAAATAAATACGATATTATAAAACGTTTACAAAGAGGTGCTAAACAAAGTGACATATGTCGTGATATGAAACTTAGTAAATCAATAATGATTGTTACAATTTGGAAGAAAAAAGAAGAAATATTTGGAGCTGTGTTGCAAACAAAAACTTGTGAAGGTCGAATTTTAAAGTGATGATGCTATCATTGATTGTGTAAGTAACAAAAATGTTGATAGTGAGGCAGAAGATGAGAAAAACGAAGAAATAAAAAGTGATGAAGTAATACCCATTCCAAGTACATCAGATGCAATTAGATAAATTAAAGCCGTTAAATATTTTCTGCAGTCACAGAACACTCTTCAGGATATACTTAACAAACTAACTGAAGTGCAATTATAATAATATGTTTATAAAATTAACATGAACAAACCAACAAAGCAAACTAAACTACATGAATACATATTTAAAATAAAATTTTGTAAAAGTTATCTGCTAATGTTTTTCTTTATGAGATTTCACTTAAAGCGAACACCGGTTAAACTGAACTGTTTTTGTCGATTCGTTCAAGTTCTTTAAAAACCGAACATTACTGTATATTCATATCTTCTCTGTGTTTACACATATAAGGCCGTCTCATTTCGCTTTAAACTCGGTCACAGAATGCTCCGCAATATAAAGATATGATTACCATATTTTAAAATGATATAATGATTTAGGTATAAGTAAGAACCCATAAATGCTCCAAATCCCAGGAAGTTATGAGTTAAGGGGGGGTTTTACTTGATCGGCGTATGCCACAAAATAGTCAATTTCAAAGCAAAAAATCACAAAAATCAACGTACTTGAAAAAGTTGCCGCTACATGAACGAAATAACGAATATTTGTTCTAGCGACTGACGATTAAAATTTACAATTATATTAAAAAATAGTTAAAATACAGCACTTTGAATTTTTTTCGTTTTATAGCGATATAAAGCTTACTGTGTTTAAAAAGTACTTTTTTGAATCGTGAGTACCTAGATATTTTTATTCTAAACACGACAATGTATTTACTTTACTTTCAAAATAACCCTGGTCTACAAAAAATTACTTTGAAACCAATGAGAATGATCACATATTCTGCACTCATAAATGGCAAATAGGCAACACACAATTCAAACTTTTTTTTGTTTAAGACGAGCGATATCGAAGATATACCTGGTCAACTGTATTAAGCCGAATGTCAAATAAACGGAGAGTATATTCAACCTTTTTTTATTACCTTAGGTAAACGAATGCTTCATTCAGATATCGGCGTTAATTAATATTTGCGAGACTGCATTAGATATTAATTCTTCGTCTGAAATAAATATATGTTGTTATTATTACATATTATGAATTGTTTTTTAATAAAATGTAAATATATATATTTTATAATAAGCAGATGTTTTGGATTGTTGAATATTATATTCTTCCCAATCGGCATTGATGGAGTTGATTAGCAAAATTAAATTATAAAACATTTTGTCCCAGGTAAGATTCGAACTAAATTTTATCACCACATAAAGTTGTATTCATTTTTTCATACATAAGTTTGAGTATACATTAAACATATTTGTAAAAGAAAATACGTGCGGTTGGTATATGTATACAAGCAAATTTTAATATATTTCAGATATTTGTCGGTGTTCATTGATATGTCTACTTTATTAGACTCTTTTTCTGTTTCTTAATATTCTCGCTTTCAAAATGTATTTTATTTTTCAAGGACAAGGTTTCGGTTTTATGGAATTTCAGAAATGCGGTTTTCTTCGGCAATAAATATACATTAGGTATTATTATTAATTATGAAGTTGCACGACTTATTGTTATTTTTAACCTTACATGTTGAAGCTTTTTAATAATATGAACAATGTTTGTAGAAAACTAAAATCTGACAACAACAACTTTATGTCATTGTAAGATACGAACTTAGAGATTTTCCGGACTCTTCAAACTAAGATGCATTGGTTTTAGGCAGCAAGTTACACAAATTTCAGTTTTCTAGATGGTAAAAGCATTTATTTAAATATCTGAGTTTGTTGTGCCTTCATGTTTTTGTTTTATTTATACTTTGTATTTTGACCACATGACAGTTTTTAGATTTTTTTTTTGTATATGTGAATAAGTAAAAGAGCATGGGCCAAACGAGCGCATAAGTCTAATACAGCAGTTTATCAGGAGTAACAGCAATTGTTGGATGGCGAGCGAAAAAAATGTTGTATGTAGGCGTAAAAATCAAATTTTGTTTAATTTGTGCAAAATTTCACCAAATTTTGCACAAATCTAAAGATCACGTATGCTACAAAAATTGGTCTTCGTTGTCAACAGCCATGGAGTCGACAATTATTCCGGAAGGTTTTCGACATTCTGGTGAAATGCACGGTGTAATTTATGGTAGATTAATAGGGGATGGTGATAGCAGCGTTCTTAGAAAATTACGTGAGACGGCTCCTTACGGTCCCCAAAAAGTTATTGAAAAAATTGAGTGCTGAAATCATATATTATGTAATTATATAAATAAAATTAGCGACTGTTTGAAAAAACCTAAATTCAATTCGGACATAGGAAAATTAATAACAAAAAATGTACTTAGATTCAGAGCGGCCTTGACAAAAGCAATTGAACTTTACAAAAGTTCGAACTTAACAATAACAAACCAGATAGTGAAACTGCAACGTGATATTATAAATGGATCAAGAAATATTTTTGGTGAATACTCGGATTGTGCTTCTTACTTTTGTCAAGGATCTAAAGAAGGTGAGATCCAATATGTTTGAAAAATGTCAGAATTTTAATATGTATGATAACTTTATTAACGCTTTAAATCGGCTCAGGCTAATAGTAGATCTTTAATAGGAAACGTAGATGCTAACATTGTAGAATCTGTTAATTCAGTCATTGCAAAATTTGTAGGAGGTAAAAGATTGTATTATATTCAACGCAGTTCTTACAATGCACGTTGCAAAGCGGCAGTAGTTTCATTTAATTGTAAGGGCAATTATCACTCAAAGCTTCAGACCAAATATGGATGTATACGACAGTGTCTGAAAAAAAACGGTATGAGAAGAAAAATTTTTTATAGGAAACAAAAAACACATTCAGGAACTACAGACGATCGCGACTATGGGCCGGAGGTAAATGCATATTTTATTGAAGATATAGATAATCAAAAGTACGAAGAAAAAAAAGATACATATTTGAAGAATTAACAGCAACAATTTTGGCAAGATAATGAAATTGAGGAGAACCACATTTACGGCCAATACTGTGAAGCCTTTATTATACCAGGAATTTATAGGAACGAATGCGACACTGCACGGTAATGAAAAAGAAGAGCAAGCTGTAAAAGCTTTTGAATGTTTGGCAGATCTAAAAATCGAGTCTTGTGGTCTTTTTATTCATCCTGTATATAGATTTTTAGCGGCATCTTCGAACGGAATAATTTCTAATCAAAACGCGCATTTGAAAGTACGGAAAAAAAATAATTACATTTTTAGAAATTTGGAACAGCGAATTACATTTAAAATCTAGGCACCAACATGTACCAAATATAGGGACAGTTAAACATAGCTCAGAAAGATGTATGTTACTTCATAATCTGGATTCCGAAGAATAGGTAATTGGTATAAGACAATACACAGAGATGAAGAATTCTGGCCAGAAATGGTAATTAAGTTAGAGTAATTTTATTTTCTCGCTTTATTACATGAAATTATTGATCCTCGTATTTTGAGAAATCGAGAAATTAGAGACGTCAAATTGGAGAATACCTACCTACTGATTGTGACACGTTTAGACAAAACGCTACTTGGCCATTCTTGTTTATTTTCTACACAGTCTATACTTTTGTAAACATTTTTTTTTGTAAAAACATGAATTAGGCCTACTGGGAATACCATGGGGAAAAAACCCGCTTTGCACTCTACCTCTAAGGTGGTGCGGAAAGGAGTGCGTTTGACGTTTTGTCTGCCATATACCGTTATTTAAAAAATTTATCGAAGCTTTACTGAAAAAAAATTAAAGAATGTAAGGTATAAATAAAAAAAAATGATAATATCAATAACAATCGATTGTAAGTTGTGGTATTAACATTGACTTCTTATAAATGATTAGTTCGGAGTCAGCAAAGTTCGTATCTTACCCACGGTGAAATTTTTATAATTTGATTTCGCTAACTAACAATACCAGTGTCGGCTGTGAAGAATATAATTTTCAATAATTTAAAACATGTGCTACTTAGAGAATATAAATTTTTACATTTTGTAAGAAACACCGGCACTGTTTTTTTTATCAGATTTTAGTTTTCTCTAAAACATTACTCATATTATTACAAAGCCTCAACATGTAAAGTAAATAGGTACAAATCATGGTGAGAAATAATAAGAAGTACAACTTAAATAATTGATAATCATAAATAATAATAATAAAGTTATATATTTATTGCAGAATAAAACTTAATATCTAATTAATTTCGGCAAATATCATTAAAATAATTACAAATTATATAAAACAGAAGTCTTAATAAAACGAAATAAATACAAGCCAGGAGAATATTCAGAAAGAGCAAAAACAAATTTCGAAGAAAGTAGCCGCATCAATATTTTCATGCAATAAATATCCCAAATTTATTTGCTTTCCAGTTGACCAGACATATCCCTTCATATTGCTGGCCGGTACCTGCATCTGTAAAAGATACAGGCATTTTAAAGGCGGTAAATATATTCAATATATTTTAGGCAACCCGACATACGCCGTTCGGGAATTTTTCTTAAGGAAAGCCCACCCTTAAGGGTCCTATATAGTGGATCTGTCAACAATGGAAAATAGCAGATTTTGGATGCAAGATATTTTTGTTGATTTTAAATTTGGAGAAAACCTTTCAACGTCAACTTATGAAAATTTAGTAATCTAACCCGCTGAAGAATCAAATTTAGAAAAAAATTATCGGATTAAAGAAAATTAATTAATATGTCAAAATATTAAAAACAAGTTTTCTCAAAAATCCTTCGGAGGAGATTTGTTTGCTTGGGTTCACGTTATAAATTGAATAAAAAGCTACCCCGCCCTGCACTTATTTTTCGTTCAACTATTCTTTACTTTGTTTTAAATGAATATAAAATAAATTAAAACTAGGCAACCCACATTACAATGAATTGTTATTATAGTAAAAATCTTTCCCGCGGTTACAAATGTGTAAATATTTGGTCATAAATGAATTCTTATTCGCTTAGATATTGAGTTATTATTTCAAATATTTATTATATATTCTCTATGTGTAATAAGTACTCTGACATCCTTGGCTTATTAAATTATGTGCTATGCAACCAATATTACATTTCCGATCCACTATATAGGACCCTTAATGTTAAACACTGTTAATAGTTAACATCTGTACTTAAAATGACATACTATACTGTAACTTGTTATAGTGAGTGCAAATCTCATTTTACTCAATCTCGTTGTAGCGAAATATTGTAAGTCATTTAAAAAGGGTCCGTTCCCAAGTTATTGTTAAATAAAATTAATTTAAAATTAGCCGAAATTAATAAAATTTATATAGGGTTGAATCGTTTTTCTCTTATACTTAAAAAACCTATGGCGGTCAAATATGTTCTTTTTAACATTTGCTTGGAAGGCCCAGATTTCCTGGAAGAAAACTTGCCTAAAGCTAAACTTGTTGTAGGGAAGTTTGAAGTAATAAATAAATTATATTGTTCAATATTTGCATGACATTAAATGGGCATAACCACAAACTGTTATTTTACTAAATTAGCTTTCCATGATCAATGTGAATTACCGATTGAATGATCGAGTTTCTGTTCATACTGATCCATATTTCGGCAACTAATCGACATCTCCAGTGGTAAAAGAAAGTATTGCATTTACTTCACCGGTAACATCTTGCAAACACAATAGTGGAGCGAAATAGACTATAAAAGTCGCTCCGTTCTAAAAAAAAAAATGGCCGTACAACCAGACGAGACCTTATACATTTTATAAAGTAAAAAATTCTGCATACATTTCGTATGCACAATTTTTTACTATTGACGACACTTTTCTGTGGTGCAGTCCTTTTTATATCGAAAAACATCAGAAATTGACTGACCATTTCTAAAAATCGAGTTTTTTTAACATTTACATCATCATATCTGCCAATTTAATTATGCTATCAACTTGATTTTTTTTTTAAATTCAAGCACATTAATAATTGCTTCTAGGAGTATCATTTCCATGTCAATCCCACTTGGCAAAATCACTATATGCTCACTTGTTCTACATTAGCAAATACGTATTTTCATCCTTCTCTAAAATTGTGATTTTGCCAAGTGGGAAATAGTGTATACTGACATTTGTTTAAATATCAGTTTACCTGTTACTACGCTACGAAGGTATTCACATTTTCAACGCAATCAACGCTCTTGTTCTGAACATCCTTTTGGTCGTTTTGCCAATTTTATAAAAAGCACTCGTGTGTCGCATAGGCAGAGGCATAGAAGTGATTTAGTAAAATCCCTGCGATAATCAATAATTCATCATCTATAAGAAATTTGATACCCTTTTGGATAATAGGTATATTCTGTGTGAAATCTCAACAAGGACTTTGTTTTTAAACGATTTTAAGAAGTCTCTAAACATATGCACATTCCTACTACATACCGTTAACATTGAATTCTGCTGCATAGCTTTCATCATGTCTAATTCTTTCTGCTACAATTGCTTCGCAGCATGTATTATAAAAAATTTTACAAATAAAAAAACTCGTTTATTTAAAATACCTTCGTAGCGAAATAACAGGTAAACTGATATTTAAACCGACATCAGTATATAATATATTCGATAGGGAAACGTTATCTTTAGAAGCCCTTATTATGCTTCAATCTAAAAAGAAAATTCAGTCGATAGCTTAATTAAATTGGTAGATATGACGATTGTCAATGTTAAAAAACACGATTTTTAGAAATGGTCAGACAATTTCCGATGTTTTTTCGAAACAAAAAAGATCTGCACCATAGAAAGATGTCGTTAATAGCCAGTCTTTTCGTATGTAGATTGTTTTGTTATAAATGTTATATACGGTCTCACCTGGTTATACGCCGAAAACAAAAACGATACATTTCGGTCGATTTCGCTCCACTAAAAGCATTTTACTAGTAATACCGTCCTTAAAATAAGTAGTTTTTTAAATAAAATCTCCCTGTTAAGAATGTCTAATATTGAAATATTATTTTGTGAAATTTTTTGACTCTTTGAAATGTTGATTTTACCTTGTTATGTAACAACTTCTTCATTTTTATTTAGGTTGTGGAGGTTGCAATATGAATTTTGCTCATCCCATTTATTATAGAATACATTGCTCAATATTCCATGATGTAAGGTACAGTTTAACAATTAGGAAATATCATTGTAAAATATGTGGGGCAGCGATTTTGGGTAAGGAGAATATCATGAAACATGCAGCAACTTTACATAACGGTCAAGGAGCTTACCAATGTCAGTTCTGTAAAAAAGTAAGTACTTCGACATTACTTGATTTCATCCAACTCAACTTCTTTTAAAGTTCTTTCTAAGATTAAATTATTTGGAAATGCACAGAACTTATGGTTGTTCTGCAAATCCCCACAGATCAAGGCCTCTTTGCGATTTTTGTGGTAGAAAGTTTTGTCAACCTCAAAAATTAAAAGTTCACATTAAGAGGATGCATAGTGGTATGTTGTAATCAACAGACACACATTAAATTTTATGTGTCCATTTATTGCAGATATGTCTGAAGTGTTAAAGGAGTTCCAATGTAAAAATTGTCTTAAGGTCCTAGGTTCTAGAGCGGCTCTACAGAGACACCTAAAAGAAGTTCATCAAAAGCAAGTCGATGGTGCGTGTGCTTGTTCTAGATGTGGCAAATTGTTTCAAAATAAATCAAATTTGAAGATACATATGTTAACGCACAGCGGCATTAAGCCTTTCAAGTAAGTTATTACAGGCTCTATAAGACAATCTATTCGATATAAATTGGCGAAATTATCAAGTGTAAGTTAGTGAAGTCACGAATACTGGTTTCAAATAATCGTTACTTTTCCAAACAGTTTACTCTCATAATATATAACTTTTAGAATGCATTCTTGTCTGAAATATTTTAATAAGAAATATAATTTAGAGTAAATAAAAGTTATTTACTAAATTCAAATATATTGTATAAAGAATATATTTGAATTTAACCAATTTTTAGTATTACTTGTATTTGCGTAGGTCGATTTCAATATAAAAGTTTTGTTTGAACTTATTGTATTGATGCAATGTAAAATAAATTTTGTGTCATGTACTACATTCTACATTTATTTGTGTGATTTAATATCGGAGTCGGAGACTTTTATGGTTTTATGATAGAATATCTCGCTTATCGTAAATAAAATTGCTCCTTAAAAAGTACTTTCACATTTTACTTTTAATATTGAGTTGGAATATTTTGTGTGATACTTTTAACAAATTTTATTTATTTAACGTAATATATACCGCGAGATCAAAAATTATATTGATAAAGGTTTGCCATGGAATGTAAAACGTCCGTCATAAGTTATATCATTAAGTGTCATACTGACATTGTAAAATTTGTAAATATATAATGACAGTATGACACTTAATGATATAACTTATGACAGACGTTTTACATTCCATAGCAAACCATTATCAATATAATTTTTGATCTCGCGGTATTAAAATTAGTATATAAGAGAACATTTTGTTTGTACCATATTGTAACGTTTTCGGGTTCGCAATAAACAACTCGTGCAATTTATTTATTTAAAACAGTCTGTATATTCACACACGTAAAATTAATTACAATATAAAAATATAAAATAAATGTAACGCACTCAAAATTATTACAAATAGATTAACACATGTATTTATTTCACTACTGTTATTTATGTCGGTATTATTTATGTAACACTGTACCGTATTTATATCACTTCTATTTATATTCCGTAATATTTATGTAACAACTACACTCACTTATATTTGCTTACTCTTCGACTACCACTCAAGGAACTATTTATTTATTTTTATTTATTTATCTGCACTGTTCCGTACGAGACTATTGAATGAATTACTTCTTATTCCGGAATGAATCATCCATCGGTTCAACTGCTTTTATATTACGAAACATCTGGAACACACCAGAAAAACGCTAGTGTTCTTCTCGATAGGCTGGGAAACATTCGAGAGACAGTCGAGACTCTTCGTCGCCTCGCAGTACATGTGATTTATTGCTTTATGACTTGTTTACCAGTCGCGCCGAATATTTGCCTTTCTTTTTTTTGTAGACTGGTTTCGTTACAATATTTTAACTATAGGTACTATACATATTCCCGCACCGCACATTTGAATCGGTAACGACTAAAAAGTAACGGATATTGAATTCGAAAGTAACGGATAGTTACAGTTACTGAAAAGTAACTGAATTCAACATCACTAATCAAGTGTACCCTAAACTATCCGAGCTTGAAGCTAAGTACAGGGTTATTCATTATAAATTACCCACCCTTTATATATATTATTGCATATACAAAAAAATGTTTGAAATAAAACTTGTGTGTCTGAGACTAAATTTTATTTGCATGCTATCAAAAACACTGGCGTGCAGATACAATGGTATAAAAAGAGAATAATGCTTTTTTTAAACGGAATACCCTGTATATTATTAAATTTTTACAATGGTCTTTTACTTTCTTATACGTAGTATAAGGAAGTATTGTGATGATGAAAATTTTCCACCTCGAGATTTTTGCAGATGTCCACGTTTTGAAGTCACCTGATACCGAAAAAGTGGTTTTTAAAAAATGTCTGTGTCTGTCTGTCTGTGACCACGATAGCGGTCAAACCGCTATAGCTATCAATTCCAAATTTTGTATTTACCTGTATAATCTCCCTCTTGAGATCTGATTAGTTTTTCAGTAAAATCGGTGGACCGGAAGTAGCAGTTTACTTTAGTGAGAAAATCGAATTTTGCCAATATTTCGTCAACTACTAAGTTTAAACAAATTTATAAAGAATTCATATGTACTTAAAATTAAGTTTGAGACAAATTGTCTTAAAAGAGTTTTTCGAAATTCCAACCGGAAGTAGGTCTTTTACTCTTATCGAAAATCAGTTTTTTGCGAATATCTCGCAAGTCATGCTTTTTAGACAAGTACGTTACGAGTATAAAAGTATTTAAAACATAATTTTCAATATCTTTTGTATAAAAAAACTTCAAAATTCGGACCGGAAGTAGCACTTTTTTTTGAATATCTTGCAAAGTATGCATTCTATAGCGATTTATTAAGAGAAGTACTTAGAATAGGATTTTGAATAAGTTTTGTATAAAAAAAATCTTTAAATTGTATAGTTCGAAACGCTCATACGTATAAGAAAGTCGTGTGGTGGCCACACCTCATTTTTTACTTTGATTTCAAAAATATACCATATGATACCGGTATCTTAAACCGTTTTCGAGTAATTAAATGTCGAATATCGTAGTTACTGTACTATGGAAAAGTTAACATTACTAAAGTAAGCTATGAAAATGACAATTATTGTGCGTGATAAATGACATTTCCATTTTGACTATTTTATTAAGGAAATGTCATTTATCAAACACAATAATTATCATTTTCACAGTTCTCTTTAATAATGTTAACTTTTCTATAGTACAGTAACTACGGTATTCGACATTTAATAACTCGGAACGGTTTAAGATACCGGTATCATATGGTATATTTTTGAAGTCAGAGTAAAATGACTATTATGAAAATTTAATAATATACAGAGTATTCCATTTAAAAAAGACATTATTTTCTTTTTATACAGTTGTTTCTGCACGCCACTGTGTTTTTGATAGCATACAAATAAAATTCAGTGTTAGCCACACAACTTTTATTTGAAACATTTTTTTATATGTGCAATAATAACGATGATGAAGAGTGGGTAATCTATAATGAATAACCCTGTACAATTTTGAGACCAGAACCTCTTTATGCTGTTATAGTTATGACAGTGTAAATGGAGGAATTGCTGTATTGTGCTACATGATCATATTCTGAAAAACTAACTATTTGTGACATGTTTAAAAATTGACAAAAAGTTTTTCATTGAGGTATAGTATGGAATTTCAGGTATACTTCCCACATTTCATAGAAAAAGTCATGTTCTTTATAAATTTGGCTCTATGATTAGGATGGTAAGAAAAGATCCTGAAAAATGTTGATGTAAAGCTAGAAGAATTAATATTGAATATACAAAACATCACATCACAGAATTAAACCAATGTCCTTGCATACGAAGACACATACCGAGTATTGGTGTATGTGTGTAACAACCTGGCTTACCGTTATTGACAATTGACTAATATTCCTCAGTAGCAAGTAGTAATTTTTGATGTGCAATCATATTATTTGGTTTTATTGGATACTATTACACCTTTAACAAGAATGCAACAAATCTTTGTGTTAGCTTCAAAAATTTGTGCGTGCAGCTATCATACACGGGTACAAAAGTATCAGACCCGGCTATTCTGGTAGTCGTTAAGCCATGTTAAAAGTGATTGCGCAGCATGATCACGTTTAACCTGTGACATTAGTCAGAAAGCCTACGATATTATTATCTAGAACTTCGTGTCATATTGCAACTGCAGGAGGATAATGCTCTAAAGAAGATCGCTTCGTATACGATTGTTTTAAATGATTCACAGAGGAATGTCATTAATACTGCTCGTGCCATTCTGCGATGCGTTTGTTCTATGTCTTGTGAGTGATGAAAAAACAGTTAGGCACAGAGCATTTTAACAAAAAAAATTACTGGTTTCTCTTTTTTGTTATGAGTGGAAAACAGTATAATGTTAAGGAGAATGGCAGTAGCTAAACAACTAAAACGATCAATTTAGAAATCAATAAGATATTTATGCGAATTACAATGTATCAGTTGAATTAACTAGTAAAATAATGTAATGTCATACAGTTATTAGAAATAAGAAAAAAGTAATAATATAAGTATGGAACCTTTAAAATTGTGTATATGATAAGATGTATATTGTACTTAGTAACCGTTATATAGAAACTATTAGAAACATATTTTAAGAAACATACCTAGATAGAAGAACAGGCGTATAGCTTCTTTCTTTTTAAAGATGCATACATATCCCTGGATCTCACGTTGGGGTTGTTTGATTCTCTAATTTAAATTTTATGTATTCATCCTAGTGGCCTTTCTTCATCTTCTTGTAACTGTTATCCCTTACACGGCTTACACAATTAGCGACAATATCTATATTTCTTGTTTTTCAAGACTGTTTTTTAGATTCTCCATAATTTACAGCTGTTTAGATTAATGCCGTACCTGCTGGTTTTAAATGACGTAAAGTCCGTACAATTCGAAATTCTGAGAGAAGCTCTTTCGGGTTTAGCCAATTTACATCGAACAGGGTAGTCTATATATACCTAATTATGAAATCTGGTATTACTCGTATATTGCAATACAGAAATAATCTAAGGCAAGGAAACGATAGGAGAATATTTCATACTTCTATTCTTATACTTGACTAAAATCAGTTGCATTCATAGTCAGCAGCTTGTGGAATGATGTTGACGGAGGATGCAATAGAACATTTTGATCGTTTCTACACCTCAGATTATACCAGTATATATGCTTAAATATAAACGTAATATTGTCAAATAATTTGTATATTTTAGGTGTATAGAAAATAGTTGTGTGGCAGCTTTTACGACTAAACAGTGTTTGCAGTTCCATTATAAAAAGGTACATGGATTGACTGAAGATCAAATGCCTAAAATAGAGAGAAGTGTTGATTATACATTTGAGGCATACAGTGGATTCGAAGAAATGGAAAACAATGTTTCTGATCTAAAACGTGATATGTTAGTGCCCCATGATAAAAGAGAGAGTCTTTGTTCTAGTGATGTTGATGATACCAGTAAGAATTCTATTTTTGAGTTTTTGTATTTTTCAAGTTTTTATAATTTGTGTTTTATATACGAGGGTTAGACTGAATTTTTCTAAAACCTGAAAGAGAAAGGCGTTCTTTAAGATTATAATACATAATCATTTCGGCATTCACTCATTTGTTTGTAACCTCTGCAGGAAAGACTAGTGAGTACACTAGTCTTGCCATCAGTAACGCTAATGGTCAGAAATCTCAAGCCTTCACTTTTTTGTATGTAGTAAACAAAGTATTGTAATCATGTTTTTATTTATTTATTTTGCTGCATAATATGTTCTTTATTTACTCTTTGATTTTCACTAAAATGAACATTACTGACATCGTGAGAGAAAACTCAAATTCTTTCCCGATGTTTCTGCAAATATAAATTACACAAAAGAAATCCAATAACTCATAAACTTGCTCTTAAAACGAATTATTCTTGAAAGTAAGTATAAAAAAACATTAGACATAAGTGCTATATATGCTGTAAAATTCCAAGTTACTATATGGAATTTGACGACAGGTTATCAAATATTCGACATTTTACTAAAAAAAAAAAGTTTAATATTTCGTTATCGCGTACCGAATCAATGACCTGTTTTGCACTACTTAACGCTCATGAGATTGATGTACAATATACTATAGTAACATGACATAGAAAAAATGATAATTGGAGTAGACTGTGCAATTTAAATGTACTTTAACCACTTCCACATAGAATAAAAAATAGTTTTATAAATGTCTTGTCTTTTTTCATTAAAAAAAATATTTTGTGTGTACCTCTTAGAAATTAAAACAAAAAAAATTATTTAATTTCAAAATATATTTGTATTAATTAACAGGTAACAGGTTCTTGTAATACTATATATATAGATATATATATATAATTAAAATATTTTTTTGTCCTGGCCTTAATAGTTAATAATTCAAAAATTTCTTTTCCTGGGATATATACAGGGTGAGTCATTAGTAGCCGCTTCTTCGATTGCTCTTTTGTGTTTTAAACAAAAGAAAAAACAATTAGTGGATGATCCATGGTTGCTTGTGGCGCATATTGTAAAAATACTTTAAGCTCTGACGCACTTCCGGTTTCACCGGAAATGCACGGAACTTAATTTTTTTAAATGACTCACCCTATATATTTTTGGATTTTCTGTACTGCTTTGAATTGTCTGTTCAGCTGTTTTTTCTTTTTCAAAATTGAGCCAATAGTATTTGAGTTATTAATTTTTTTTGAAAATATTTGACCAAAACACGTGTTCAGAAAAAAATCATTTCCACATTGTTTTTAAAAGTAAAAACATTAACTTTGGTAGTGCTTGTAGCCAAGAAAATTCTGCATCATTTGGTAAAGTTGCACTCGACAATACCTCAAAAAACTTTGTTTTATCAAAGCCTACTTCCTGAAATTTTCACATACCAAAAACTTATTTTTTTTTAAATGGAACACCCAGTATTTTATTAAGGTACCCTTTTTTATGCTCTTTCATTTTTGTTAACAATGTCCTATACCTATCTTTTGTAATTTCTGAGATAATTACTATAGGAGCAATTATCCGTCAATTAAAGAACTACGGGCGCTGTTCTATGCACCCAAATATTCGTCAAATAAAGGCTGGAATGCGGCTGACTGCCTGAGTCAACTGTTAAAGAAAGTCGGTATACATTTACGTCAAAGTTATTAAATTAGTTATCATCCAAATGAATTATTCTTATGAAGAGTTAATAGATATGACTGACGTTTTAGGTGAATCTGAAAGAAACTCTTTGCTAGCATCCAGACTTTATGCATAGCGCTCCCTGGTAGAAGTCAACCGAAGCCAGACACCTTCGAAAGTATAAAGGGCCGCTTTGAGTGAACAGAAAGTATTGAATATGAAAGAAAGAGTGGAAAAGCAATAACTGGTGAGGATAAGACGTTTATGGTACTTGCGATTTTAGTCGAACACCCTCATACTAGTACTACGAAAATAAGTCGTCAGTTAGATGTACGTCAAATTTGAGAATTCAGAATAATTAGGAAACATGAAATTCACCAGTAGCATATTCATACACAGGGTTAGATGAAAGAAATTTTCAGAATCTCTTACATTTTTGTCAATTGGCAGCAGATAAATCATCCTGGCTTTCTCAATTTTTTGTTATTTACCAACGAAGCCACCTTCTATTAAAGTGAATACTTTCATCGTCACAATTTCCGTTATTATAACACATAAAATCCCCCACTTTATCACACCTGCAAACTTTCAAAATCGTTGGTCATTAAAACTGTGGGGAGGTAGTTACATAATTGGACCAATTGGACCTTATTTCTTTGATGAAAATGATAATGGAAGAGAGTATCTTCGCTATCTACGGACGGATTTTCAAAACTTTTTGAAGACATTTTCAAATATGTCAGCAAACATAACCTTTATTTTATTTCGATGTTAACCAATAGTGTCAAAAATTAAATACTGCAACTGGACATTTCCGGAATTAAAAAAATGTAATGCGATGCTCTTCATTCTGTAAAATTTTTACTTTTGGGATAGTTGGATTTAACATTTACTTTGTTTGGCAGTTGACTAAGGAAGTCTGATACCATTCCTGCCTTCCATTGGTTGAAAGAATATTTTGGTGCATAGAACAACAGCGCTCGTAGTTCTTTATTTGCTCGCTAATTGCTCCTATAGTGATTATCTCAGAAATTACAAAAGATAGGTATAGGACATTGTTAACAAAAATGAAAGAAAATAAAAAAGGGAACAAAATGCCTCAATAAAATACTGGGTGTTCCATTTAAAAAAAATAAGTTTTTGGTATGTGAGCATTTCAGGAAGTAGGCTTTGAAAAAACATAGTTTTTTGAGGTATTGTCGAGTGCAACTTTACCAAATGATGCAGAATTTTCTTGGCTACAAGCACCACCAAAGTTAATGTTTTTACTTTTAAAAGCAATGTGAAAATGATTTTTTTCTGAACACGTGTTTTGGTCAAATATTTTCAAAAAAAATTAATAACTCAAAAACTATTGGCTCAATTTTGAAAAAGAAAAAACGGTTGAACAGACAATTTAAAGCATTACAAGAAAATCCAAAAATATTTAGGGTGTCATTTAAAAAAATTAAGTTCCGTGCATTTACCGGAAGTGCGTCAGAGCTTGAAGTATTTTTACAAGATGCGCCACAAGCAACCATGGATCTTCCACTAATTGTTTTTTCTTTTATTTAAAACACAAAGGAGCAATCGAAGAAGCGGCTACTAATGACTCACCCTGTATATATACTCGTAAATAAAAGGAATTATCGCGGATACATGAAATTTACCCAATATTTTTCTCTTTTTTGTATATACTCGTATATATATATATATATATATATATATATATAATCAATAGTATGTATTCTTGGGTATGTGGTTTTTAGGTTAAAATTAAAAAAAACGTGATTACTGCTGACGTTTCGATGTTTATTCACATCTTTTTCAAAACTTATGCATATTAAAATACTGCAAAAAAATTAGTAATTAAAGAAGACAATAATATGTATGTATGTCTTCTTTAATTACTAATTTTTTTGCAGTATTTTAATATGCATAAGTTTTGAAAAAGATGTGAATAAACATCGAAACGTCAGCAGTAATCACGTTTTTTTTAATTTTAACCTAAAAACCACATACCCAAGAATACATACTATTGATTATTATTAAAAGTGGTTAAGAAAAATAAACACACAATATATATATATATATATGTGTGTGTGTTGTCACTGGATTCCGGGTTTTCTTCCGCGTTTCCACTGCTTGGTCTTTGGAAAGACCGATGCTGGTTTCTTGACGACGTTTCGGCAAAATCACACTTGCCATCTTCAGGTCTACGATAACTGTCTGCTTCTGCTTCTTGTTATTCGTAAACTGACGTTTTCGGGATTCGGATGGTGGTTATATACTTCGTTAGCGTGTCGGTTGGTTGCCCTTGGACGAGTGTGTGCATGGTTCCGTGTCGTTGGGCTCGTGTTTGGAGTGTGACGGCTGGTTTGCGATGTAGAAGTATTAGTTTGGTGTTCTTTGTTGGTATCTGTTCTTGTTAGTGCTGGTTTCCATGCTGTTGGTAACCTCTGGGTATCATCTCGTGAATTCAGATTGTTCGGATGTTTTTCAATTTCGATGGCTTCCCTGATGATTCTGGTTTTAGTATGTTCGATGTTCGCTAATAGCTTGGTATTACTGAAGTCTATCGTGTGGAATGTTTCTTTTACATGTTGAGCCAGAGATGATGTTTTCTCGTCTTTTCTTACGGAATTTTTGTGTTCGTCTCTTCTTGCGTTTACCCTTCTGTTCGTTTGTCCAATGTAAGTTTTTTCACAGTTGAGGCACGGAATTTCATAAATTCCTTGGTTTTCTAAAGGTATTTTTGTTTTAGGGTTTCGAAGGACTGTACTGATTTTTCTGTCTGCTTTGAATGTTGTTTCAATGTTGTGTCTTCGTAGGATTTTGGATATTCTATCGGTGGTGCCTTTCACATAGGGTAAGTAGGTTTTGGCAGTTGGTGTTTCTTTTTCCTCTTGTGGTGTTGTTGGTTTCGGCTTGGATGCTCTTTTGATAGCAGATTCACTGAAACCATTCTGCTGGAGTGCCTTGTGGAGTTTGTCCATTTCTTGGGTGATGTTATCTTCGTCTGCTAATCTCTGCGATCTTGTCACTAGGGTTTTCACTACTGATTGTAACTGAGCTGGGTGGTGGTGCGACTGAGCGTTCAGATATCTGTCTGTATGGGTGGATTTTCGGTATACCGTGTGACTTAAGTTCCCATTTTCTTTCTTCTTGACCAAAACGTCGAGGAATGGTAATTCGTTGTTCGATTCTATTTCCATCGTAAATTTTATTTTTGGATGGGTTTTGTTTAAATGTTCCAGGAAGATGTCGAGGTGGTCCTTTCCATGGGTCCAGATCACGAAAGTGTCATCGACGTAGCGTAGCCAGAGTTTGGGTTTGTGGGTGGCCGTCCTTAGTGCTGTTTTTTCTAAGTTTTCCATAAAAAGGTTTGCTATTACTGGTGATAGTGGAGAACCCATAGGGGCCGCCTTCTATTTGTCTATAGCGCTGATCTTCGTAGATAAAGTATGTGTTTGTCAGACAGTGTTTCACCAAGTTCATTATGTGCACTGGGGGTTGGTATATTCGTTCGATGGTCTCTAGAGCTTCGGCAACTGGTATATTGGTAAACAGTGATACTACGTCGAAGCTTACTAATAACCATTCTGGTTCTACTTTTTCTTGTCTCAATAGATCGATGAAGTGGCTTGCGTTCTTGACGTAAGATTCGGCTTCTTCGACATGAGGTTGTAGTTGTTGGGCTAGGTATCTAGCCAATTGTTGAACAGGTGATCCAATGGAGCTGACTATGGGTCTTAGGGGTGCACCTTCCTTGTGGACTTTAGGTAAGCCGTAGAATTTGGGGCATCTTGATGATTTCTCCCTTGGAATGAGTGCTGTCTGGATTTCCTTGTCGATGGGACTCTCCTTGATTTCAGTTTTGGTTGTTTTCTCCAGGTATGTTGTTGGATCCGTGGAGATTGGTTGGTATGCTGGATCCTCCAAGAGGGTTCTTATTTTGGCGTCGTAGTCGGTTGTGTTCATTACCACAGTAGCATTTCCTTTATCGGCTGGTAGAATAATAATGTTTTCGTTTTCCCTTAGTTGTTTCAATGCCAGGAATTCTTCATGTGATAGGTTTTTCTTTGGTGGTTTGGCTGTCCTTAATATTTGCGATACATCTTGGCGGATAGTCTCGGCCGTATTCTTGTCAATCCCAGCTATAGTTGCTTCTACTCCACAAATTATTTCTTCTACTGGTATGCGGGCAGGAGCTATTGCGTAGTTAAATCCTTTAGCCAAAACATTGTGGGATGCTGCGTCCAATCCATGGGTGGATAAGTTGTATACCACTTTGAGTGGTTTGTTCTCTACTCTGGTGTCTCTGGGTTTTTGTTCTGCTTGCAGGTGGTTGAACTTCTTTATTTGTTTTGCTTTTGTCCAATCGGTATTTGTCTCGGAACGGAATTCACTGAGCTGGTCCAGTATTCTCCAAATTATCGGGTGGATAATGTTGCTGAGGTTCAGATGTAGTTGCAGTAATTGTTTGTTGGTATCATCCAACAGTAGCGCCATACTTGCTTTCTTCAGAATGTTCTTGGTTTGTCTGGTGTTTCTGTTGAACTTCAGTTTCAATGTCTGTGGCACTATGTTTTCCTCTCGGCAACGTTGTAGAAAAATCAGGTCACAAAGCAGTTTGCTTCTTCTTGTTCTTAGTTTTTCGAAGGTCTTGGTTTGGTGTAAAGTCTTCTCCCCGTATCCAGAAATCCAGACAGCACTCATTCCAAGGGAGAAATCATCAAGATGCCCCAAATTCTACGGCTTACCTAAAGTCCACAAGGAAGGTGCACCCCTAAGACCCATAGTCAGCTCCATTGGATCACCTGTTCAACAATTGGCTAGATACCTAGCCCAACAACTACAACCTCATGTCGAAGAAGCCGAATCTTACGTCAAGAACGCAAGCCACTTCATCGATCTATTGAGACAAGAAAAAGTAGAACCAGAATGGTTATTAGTAAGCTTCGACGTAGTATCACTGTTTACCAATATACCAGTTGCCGAAGCTCTAGAGACCATCGAACGAATATACCAACCCCCAGTGCACATAATGAACTTGGTGAAACACTGTCTGACAAACACATACTTTATCTACGAAGATCAGCGCTATAGACAAATAGAAGGCGCCCCTATGGCTTCTCCACTATCACCAGTAATAGCAAACCTTTTTATGGAAAACTTAGAAAAAACAGCACTAAGGACGGCCACCCACAAACCCAAACTCTGGCTACGCTACGTCGATGACACTTTCGTGATCTGGACACATGGAAAGGACCACCTCGACATCTTCCTGGAACATTTAAACAAAACCCATCCAAAAATAAAATTTACGATGGAAATAGAATCGAACAACGAATTACCATTCCTCGACGTTTTGGTCAAGAAGAAAGAAAATGGGAACTTAAGTCACACGGTATACCGAAAATCCACCCATACAGACAGATATCTGAACGCTCAGTCGCACCACCACCCAGCTCAGTTACAATCAGTAGTGAAAACCCTAGTGACAAGATCGCAGAGATTAGCAGACGAAGATAACATCACCCAAGAAATGGACAAACTCCACAAGGCACTCCAGCAGAATGGTTTCAGTGAATCTGCTATCAAAAGAGCATCCAAGCCGAAACCAACAACACCACAAGAGGAAAAAGAAACACCAACTGCCAAAACCTACTTACCCTATGTGAAAGGCACCACCGATAGAATATCCAAAATCCTACGAAGACACAACATTGAAACAACATTCAAAGCAGACAGAAAAATCAGTACAGTCCTTCGAAACCCTAAAACAAAAATACCTTTAGAAAACCAAGGAGTTTATGAAATTCCGTGCCTCAACTGTGAAAAAACTTACATTGGACAAACGAACAGAAGGGTAAACGCAAGAAGAGACGAACACAAAAATTCCGTAAGAAAAGACGAGAAAACATCATCTCTGGCTCAACATGTAAAAGAAACATCCCACACGATAGACTTCAGTAACACCAAGCTATTAGCGAACATCGAACATACTAAAACCAGAATCATCAGGGAAGCCATCGAAATTGAAAAACATCCGAACAATCTGAATTCACGAGATGATACCCAGAGGTTACCAACAGCATGGAAACCAGCACTAACAAGAACAGATACCAACAAAGAACACCAAACTAATACTTCTACATCGCAAACCAGCCGTCACACTCCAAACACGAGCCCAACGACACGGAACCATGCACACACTCGTCCAAGGGCAACCAACCGACACGCTAACGAAGTATATAACCACCATCCGAATTCCGAAAACGTCAGTTTACGAATAACAAGAAGCAGAAGCAGACAGTTATCGCAGACCTGAACATGTAAAGTGTGATTTTGCCGAAACGTCGTCAAGAAACCAGCATCGGTCTTTCCAAAGACCAAGCAGTGGAAACGCGGAAGAAAACCCGGAATCCAGTGACAACACATACTACTACCCGCGGAAACCTGAAAGAGAACATATATATATATATATATATATAAATCATACTTAATTCCTGGGAATAGCGGCCGTATTAAAATAACCAAAATAATTCATTTAGTATTTGACTGCCATCGAATAACGACATCAAATTTCATTGACGAATAATTAATTAGAAATTATTAAAAACAGCATTGGCCAAGATGTAGTTCCATATACCGTGGGTTTTTTTTATCACTGAACATAGCACATGATATCACCTATGTTCAGTTTTAAAATAAACGCGTCAACGCATGGAACATTATGCAACCAACATTGCGTTATGTAACTAACATCGGTCAATTATTTGTTTTGACAAACGTCAAAATCAATGTCACAACAGAAATGACATTTTGAATATTTCAATATTTCACATTTGTATTCACCTAATTTAAAAAATGTATACAAAAGATGATAAAATAGAAATTTTAAACTGGTATAAAGCTGGAAACAGTTTGAGGAAAGTGCGGGATCTGTTTTCTGTCAAATATTCTGAGAAGCCCATACCATCTATCGGAACAATTCAGGCGATTAGTATAGGAAATTTGATTCTGATGGCTGTATATTAAATACCCACAGAAAGAAAATTAAAACTCCTCACATCCTTACTTGACACGGTACAATTTTCTGTACAGAATATTCTGTACAACTTTCTGTGCAGAATTTATTTTGCCCACTTGCAACGATGCAAAATTTTAAAGGTCCGGACATGCGTCGAATGTATTACTAGTTTGGCGGGTATCCGAAATTTTGTAAGCCTAAAATTTCATTTGTGTGTATTTTTCTGGAAAAATTCCAAATGGACGCAAATAAAAGAAAGAATTTATTACGAGCTGCAGTTCTTGTTATAATAACAAACATTCTTAATATAAAAAATAAAAAAAGCGAACAAAAAAGAAAGATATGGACTAAACCTTGGCTTTTAAGGCGGCCGGGATGTTTTGTCATTAATTAATGAATTACGCATTGAGGACCCTGACTTATATAGGAATTATTCACGGATGAATGATGCTCTGTTTCATAAATTATTAGATTACATTAGAGCTGATATTACAAAGCAAGATACATTTATGCGAGACAGTATATCAGCCCATAGCAAGTGAGATATTCTTAATATTTAAAAAAAATCAAATACAATATACTTATGATTTTTCAGGTTGCAAATTACTTTGCGGTTTTTAGCAACTGGTGAAAGTTTCCGGTCTCAAATGTATTCAACACGAGTTCATGAAAGCATTATTTCCAGGTTTGTTCCAGAAGTGTGTGAAACAATTTACCGGAAGTTAAGAGAGCATTATTTAACAGTATTGTGATTAATTCTCATATACATTTTCTTTTTGATATTTATAGGTACCCAGAGATCCTGAAACTTGGCAGAAAATTGCTACTGAATTTTTTGAAATGTGGCAATTTCCCAATTGTGTAGGGGCACTTGATGGGAAACATATTACATTTAGACCACCATTATGTGAAGGTTCCTATTATTATAATTATAAAGGGCAACACAGCATAGTTTTGCTGGCCATGGCAGATGCTAAATATAAATTTACCTATGTAAATGTAGGTACTAATGGAAGAGTGAGTGATGGAGGTGTTTTTCGTGAAAGCTTACTCGCATCTTGCCTAGCAGAAAACAAATTGAATTTTCCACCCTCATGTAATTTGCCTGGTCGAAGAAAAAAGGTGCCTTATGTAATCGTAGCAGATGAAGCCTTTCCATTAACAGAAGGAGTTATGACGCCATATCCGCAAAGATTTTTAAGTCATGACAATAAAATACTTAATTACCGATTATCAAGAGCACATTTGGAATTTTATCTAATAGATTTAGAGTTTTATTAGAACCAATAAATTTAGATGTTGAAAAAGTAGAAATAATAACTTTAGCATGTGTGGTACTTCATAACTTCTTGGTAACAGAAAGTGAAAGGTATGTTACATATGTTAACATTAGCAATACCAAACATTTACCAACAGTTGTAAAACAAGGTGGTAATAAGTCAATTATTGAAGCCAGAAATATTAGAGATGAATTCCGGAACTATTTCTGTACCAACAATGGGAGTGTGGATTGGCAGGAACACGCAGTGGCTGAGCATAATATGTAGAACATTGATTTATGTTTATTCCAGTTATGATTAATTAATATTAAAAATAAAGTCTAATACAAAAAAATATTTATTTATTTAAATATGTATATATAACATTTAAAATTTTAAATTGAACTTCATTTTTTATTCGAAGACAGATAATTTCTTTAATTTTGGCGGCTACTAA
Organism: Amphimallon solstitiale; assembly: GCA_963170755.1. Taxonomy (NCBI): domain Eukaryota; kingdom Metazoa; phylum Arthropoda; class Insecta; order Coleoptera; family Scarabaeidae; genus Amphimallon; species Amphimallon solstitiale. Next base: position 98,162,292 of record OY720675.1, read on the forward strand.
TTTACCAAATACCTCCTCGCTGTTTTCAGGCTGTTGAGTTGGCTCATTCTCCAAAGCAGAAGTAAGTTTTACTAAAGCATCATTTGCATGTTTCAAATATTCATCATCTTTTGATTTCTTGCGGGATGGAGTACTGTCCTTAATAGCTTCACATTTCCTTTTCTTGTTTTCTGTGCCAAAATCACCTGTATTTATAGCGCCTTCATCAATATAATTACTTGAGGTACTTGGAGCAGGTTGAACGTCCTCATTTGCATTGCTTATAAATAAACCAGAACTGTAGTCCAACTAAGAAGACTAAATATTAAAAATTAATATTAAAATACCAATAGACAACTTACAATATCTGTGTTATCTTGTGAATAGTCGATATCTTGATCCACTTGTACAATTATTTCTTCACCTTTGCAGTTTTCTCTAATGACATCAGTCGACTTACGTGCTACTGTATGATTTACAATAAACATCATATCTTCAAAATACCATAAAGTTGGTTCTGCAATCTACAAAATATGGTCAATATATTTTAGTACTTTATTAAATGATACTTACATCATCATCACCACATCCATTTTTCTAAGACTGTTGCCACTTTCGATATTCAGACAGAAAAGTAGTCCTTAAAGAATTAAATTTTGTGTTTACTTCTAATATGGTTATGACATTGATTTTGACGTTTGTCCAAATAAATAATTGACCGATGTTAGTTACATAACGCAATGTTGGTTGCATAATGTTCCATGCGTTGACGCGTTTATTTTAAAACTGAACATAGGTGTTATCGTGTGCTATGTTCAGTGATAAAAAAAACTCACGGTATATAAAATAAAAAAAACCCAAGATGGTAAAGTAGGAGTAAATTATTGATTATATATTGGTTTCTGAAGAAGACATAGAATAAATAATGTCGAAACGTCCATTTTGTTTTTATTTTGGTATTTTAATACGGCCGCTATTCCCAGGAATTAAGTATGATTTATTAAATACACGTCCAGGATCTAAAGAAGATTTTTTTCTTTAAATATTATACTATATATATATGACAAAAAAAAAAAAAAGAAATATTGCGGATTATAGAATAATAAAGTATAGAATTTCATGGGGTAACTCCGCTCAAAATGCAACTGCGGACACGTGTTTCGAACTACTTGGTTCTCGTCAGCGCAGTGTAGCCAAGGAATAGGATGGGATAACCTTGGAGCTGAAAAACATCAATCAGAGACATACACAAGGGACAGCCTACCAATTGAGGCTTCAGCTAGAGTGTCCTCGATACTGAGAATGAATCTAGCGTCGCCGCGAGGTAGACATTGTCCACCTGCAAGCCATCTGAACCCACAGGATAACAAAAAAGAAAAGAAATATTGCGGATTATAGAATAATAAAGTATAGAATTTCATGGGGTAACTCCGCTCAAAATGCAACTGTGGACACGTGTTTCGAACTACTTGGTTCTCGTCAGCAATATTTCTTTTCTTTTTTGTTATCCTGTGGGTTCAGATGGCTTGCAGGTGGACAATGTCTACCTCGCGGCGACGTTAGATTCATTCTCAGTATCGAGGACACTCTAGCTGAAGCCTCAATTGGTAGGCTGTCCCTTGTGTATGTCTCTGATTGATGTTTTTCAGCTCCAAGGTTATCCCATCCTATTCCTTGGCTATACTGCGCTGACGAGAACCAAGTAGTTCGAAACACGTGTCCGCAGTTGCATTTTGAGCGGAGTTACCCCATGAAATTCTATACTTTATATATATATATATATATATATATATACAGATCGTTGCATCGCAAGTGCCGACAAAATATTATATCGATAGTTGAACGGTATGTCTTAGTTAAGTCCATATGCCGCGCCGGCGCCGATACATGTTGCAGAGAATACGTATGAATTTTTGGATATTTGCAGTCTCCAGTTAGTCATTGTAGAAGGTAGTTGTCTCATATGTTCTAGTGCTTTGCGATATTTTATTACATTTTCATTTTTTTATTATTCTTGTTGAAACAATATTCTTTTCATTTGCATTTTCTTATTATATCCTAATCTGTTAATTGTCTCATTCTTCAAGCAATTTTACAGAATGCGCAACGAGGCTTCTACGATCGTTTAGCATATTGCTTTGAGGCGACCGGAAGACGTTTCGAGCATTTAATGCATTAGAAAAGTGGTCGCTTTTATATTAACTTATAAAATAATAATTTATGACTAATAATAGATTCCTTCTGTTGTAACATATGCATATTTTTTTAACGTTTATTCATGCAAATATGAGAATATTCATTTTTTATTTAGCTACTAATTACAGAATTTAAATTTCATTATTTTACTGTGAATTGTTGTGATAATAAATAGTATTACTATTCTCCACATTGCTTTAATATTTTACATTTTTCATTCGTCATAAACATCTTCTTAGAATACATATTCTGTGCACAAGTTTGCTATTCTTGTTATAACTACATATTTAGTTTTTATGAGGATAAAAACAGCGGGCACATTGTGCACGTTAAAGAAAATTTTATCATATGAGTCTACCTACATTACGTATAATTCATACCACCGGCGCAGCTATGCACGTACACTAGAAGAAAAAAGAATGCGTCCAGCTCGAGAGATATTGGTGGGATGGACGTTTACCGAGTCAGACCGAACGTTAGGGTTAGGCGTCTCACCCCGCCGCCCCGCACACGCAGTACCTGATCGTAGCTCGTGCACATTACTTGGCATAAATATTTCTCTCATAGATGTATTTTTCACTTAGCATTTATATGCATAGATGTAGATTCATAGATTGATTTGTGTTGCGCTTTTTAATACAGGAGCTGCAAAGAGATTATTTAATTTGATTTACATAATTATATATTTCAAATATGAGTAGGTATATATTTGAAATGTTGGTGATTATAACCAACAGAACATGCATTTTTCATAGAGTATAATAAATACGTAATAAAAAATAATATTGCACACTTATAAATCAGACAGACTGCTTAATATTCGTGCTTTTCAATGCAAACGCTGCAAAAAGCATTGTTTGGATTATTTTATTTTATATTATTAGAAATGACGATAATTCAATAGAGTTTTATAAGATTTATAATTAAATCTAGCAATTCTCTGTCTGGGAACTAAAGAGTAGATACTGATTATTTTTGTGATAGCACTTAACATTAGAATTTTGTATTTATGACTGCTGCATAATAATATACAAGGTGAATCAAGGATCTGTCAAATGTAAATTTACTCTTTGATATTTAATGTAATAAAAAAAATTCGGGCACTGTAGTTGATATAGATGTTACATCAATTTACACAAATATTCCTATTGATTTAGATATAAACATTATTAAGAAACATTGGTGTAAATTAAAGGAATTCACTTATTTAGATCTTAATTCTTTCTTAGAAGGTTTAGATATTTCATTAACTTCAACGTTTTTCCAATATAAAGATAAGTACTATAAACAAATATATGGATGTGCTATGGGTGCACCAATATCAAGTGTTATAGCACAATTAGTAATGGAAGATCTTGAAGGAACAATTATATCAAAAATTAATTTTGAAATTCCATTTTATAAAAGATATGTCGATGACTGTATTCTTCCTCCAATACCTGAAAACAAAATAGATCTAAGAGATACATTTTGTAATAGTTATAAAAAAATTCAATTTACAAAGGAAATAGAAATTGATAATAAAATCAACTTTTTAGATATGAGTTTAATAAGAAAAGACAATAAAAGTAGATTAATGAATTTTAAATCATGTCAATCATTATCTTTTAAAAAAGTGATACCATAAATCTTTCTGATAGGGCAATCAAGTTAACAAGCCCAAATGTTAGAAAAGAAGTTTTAGAAAACATTACCATAACTTTAACGAATAAAAATTATCCAATAAATTTAATTAAAAATATCATTAAAAAAAGAACTTATAAATTTCACAACCAACAACAAAACAATCAAAATTTAAATAATAAACAAATTAAATATTTATTTATTCCATATGTACCAAAATTATCAGAACAATTAACTAAAATGTTTAGTAAATTTAATATTAAAGTAGCACATACAAATTATAATAATTTACAGTTTATCAATACTATTATTTAATCTAAAACTCTTTTTTTAAAAAAAAAACACTATTCATAGTATTTCATTATTACATTTCTAACAAAATATACATTGTACAATCAATGCAATATTTAGAAGAAAGAATTAAAGGTCATAAATATTGTAAAAATTCAACTGCTTTAAAAAAACATTGTCAACAATTTAAACATAATTTTAATTTTGATAACACTAAAATTCTAAATATTGAAATTAACAATAAATCTCGATCAATATTAGAACTCATCCAAATTAAGAAAAATGAATCAGTTTGTGTAAATGACCGAAGTGAAATTAATGCTCTTTCAAAAATTTATTTTTCATTGCTTACATAAACAAATATTTTCCCTTCTATATTTTCAAAAATCAGTTCGTTTAATATTTATTTGATACTTACATTGTAAAAGTTTTGTAATGACATTAATATTTATTATTTGAGTATGTTAATAATTTTAAATTGTTAATCTAGAAATCATATGCTGACATTTATAATTATATTTGATATATGTCAATTCTTTTTTTTTTGACATTTTAAAAGGAGTGCTTTATTTATACAACTTTAGTTGTTATACCTATTTTTAACATAAGTAATTTTATATTGTATTAATTTTGGAGCATCATTTGTAATTTATATTTATAATTTCAGTATTCTGATGAAGACATTGCATTAAATATGTCGAAACGTTAACATTTTATTGTACACGTATACCGAGTGATTTATAATAAATAAATATGTTCATTATTCATATCAAAATTAGACAGCAGACATTTGTTTTTTTTAAAACACATGCAGTTGCATTTTTTTTATTTATAACTACATATGTGAATACCTAATGTATTAATGTAGTAATTAAATTGTTGTCATTTGATGTGTATTTTCGTATACAGATAGAATCATAAATAGAATTTTGGAAGAAGAGAACTGAGTGAAGGTTGTTTTCTCGAGTGTTTGAAATACTTGGGATAAATGTGAAACAAATGTCAACCTATGACAACCCCCACAGAATTACGATCTGTGGCTCGACCCGAAAGAACTTCTTTCTTATTTATCTTATTTATATGATCTGGGATAGGATTAGCAAATCAAAGCCAAGATTTCAGCTAGACTATATAATTATAGACACAAAAACTGTATTATTATTATTAATAAGTAAACTCCGAACCAAATAAAACTCTGGAAACATGTGCAATATCATGAAACCAAATAAAAATATATTATAAAAAACAACTAATGCATTGCATGCAGAACACACACAGTAATTTTATATGTTTGTATTAAATATTGAAAGAAAGCAGCACTAATAGTTCGTTCAGTAGCCATCTCGTTGAATTACTTCCTCCAATCGTCGAGGCATAGATTCTACTAGATTCCCGCATGTTTCCCTGCCTCTGAAGGACTCCCAAATATTAATCACGTGGTCGTGGAGGGCTTGTCGTGTTCGTGGAACTGGTACACCTTGGTTGTCCCACATCTCACCCATGTGGGCCCAAAGATTTTCAATTGGATTTAGATCCGGGGATTTTGGAGGCCAGCGAAGGAGTATTATATCCGGGTGGTCTTCAAACCACTGACTTACTAGCCTCGAGGTGTTCACCGCCGAATTGTCTTGCACTACCACTATTGGGGCTGGAGCGGGATATAGCACTCGGAGGCTGGGCAGGAGCACATCTGCTAACACACGAATATATTGTTCGGAATTCATTTCAGTCTCAATTCGGGTGATTTCTCCAGGTCCTGCAGCCGACATCCACCCCCAATAGGCCAAGCTAATACGACTGCTACGCCTAACAGGTATAACGTTTTTTCTTTCTAGCCTTGTCCCATTAGGCCTCCACACTAATTTTTTGGTGTCATGTGACGTGGAAAACACTTTTTCGTCGGTAAATATTACAGTAGCCCAATCACGTTGTACATTTTCAGTACAAAACGTAATCGTTGTTGGGAGTGCCGTGGCAAAAATTCTACTTTCTTAGCAGGTTGTCTGCAATGCACTCCGCTTTTATGTAAATAATTCCTTACTGTTCTCGGTACACAGTCCAACTGCAAGTTTTCTGTAATATTTACCGACGTTACAATGGGAGTGTTCTCTACAAAATTTAAAATCCTATTTCCGTCGCCTTCATTAATTTTTTTAGGACGGCCAGTTCTAGCCCTAGATTTTAGGGCCACATCTTCATTTTCGGTTAACCATCGTCTAATCCAATACTGAACTTGTGTTTTCTAAGGAAACGGAGAAAATATTTAATACTACAAAAAGTGCTGAACGAAATACGTAGTTTCTACAAGAACTATGTTATATCTCCTGACTTAATCTAGTTTCAAATATACTATGTTTTGACAAAAAAATTATTTTTAACTAACTCTGAAACAATAAAAATAGTCAAATACATTAAAATTAAAATAAAGGTTTTGCTATGTGAATGCAAAAACAGTACATTAATCGTTTCTGAGCTTGTACATAATACAAAACGCCAATAACAACATAACTTGGTATATCTTCAGGTGGCTTTGGCGCCTCCAAGGTAGCAACGATAGTATCAAGGATCAAAGTAAATATTTACTTCCATATTTAATTATTAAAAGTAAACTTCAAAATTTGAAATAAATAAAACAAAAAATAATAAATGATAAATATTTTTGTCATTTATTTTTTTGTTTATTTATTTTAAATTTTGAAGTTTATTTTTAATTATTCAATATAAAAATCTTTTATAAATATTTACTTTGATCTTGAAATTGTTTATTAAAAAGAATTAATAAAAATATAAGTTTTACATTTACCGATAAATTAGCTTCTTTAGCAATTTGCCGTGAGGAGAATCCCTGCTCCCACAGTGTAACAGCTTTTGCTCTGGTTTCTATACTTGACATGGGAGGCATCTTTACCCTTCAAATAATGTAAGTACTTATCACTGATTTTACGTTTATCACTACACTGTTGTATTTACAATTTTATTTACATTAAATAAAATAACAATGATGAGTGATAGATTATCGAAGAACTGCTAACAAGTTGAGTTTCGATGATGAACTGATTATTTCAATTTTCTATTACACCAAATTAAGTATTTAGTCTCCTCTATTGCTGTTTGAAAAAACCCAACATTAAGGGGTTGTAATATTTTCATTTAATGTTCTTGAAAGGAGCAAATAACAACAAAATTCTCTAACATAAATATATGAACCCGGCTGTGCGTTTTGGAATTTCGTCAATTACAGAGTATCTATAATTCTGAAATCTGACCAATGTTTATGTATTTTTAAGTATAAGAACTGTATAATGCTAATTACAGAAAGCCAATAAATGATAATTAAGACAAAGCATTTTGCCGATTTTTACTTTCTTATACGTAGTATAAGGAAGTATTGTGATGATGAAAATTTTCGACCTCGAGATTTTTGCAGATGTCCACGTTTTGAGGTCCCCTGATACCGAAAAAGTGGTTTTTAAAAAATGTTTGTGTGTCTGTGTGTGGGATGTGTGTCTGTATGTGTGTGTGTGACCACGATAGTGGTCAAACCGCTGTAGATATCAATTTCAAATTTTGTATTTACGTGTATAATCTCCCTCTTGAGATCTGATTAGTTTTTCAATAAAATCGGTAGACCCGATGTAGCAGTTTACTTCAGCGCAAAAATCGAATTTTGCCAATATTTCGTCAACTACTAAGTTTAAACAAATTTATAAAGAATTCATATATACTTAAAATTAAAATTGAGAATAATTTTATTTAAAAAGTTTTTCAAAATTCTTCCGGAAGTAGGTCTTTTACTCTAATCAAAAATCAGTTTTTTGCGAATATTTTGCAAGTCATGCTTTTTAGACAAGTACGTTACGGGTAAAAAGGTATTTAAAACATAATTTTCAATATCTTTTGTATAAAAAAAAATTTTTGAATTCAGACCGGAAGTACCACTTTTACTCTTATCGAATAGCGATTTTTTGCAAATATGTCGTAAGTTATGCATTCTATAAATATTTATCAAGAGTACAAAAATATTTAGAACTAGATTTGCAATATTTTTTGTATATATGAAATTTCAAAATTCGGACCGGAAGTAGCACTTTTATTCTTAGCGAGTAACACTTTTTTGATAATATCTTGCAAAGTATGCATTCTATAGTGATTTATTAAGAGAATAGAAGTACTTAGAATAGGATTTTGAATAATTTTTGTATAAAAAAATTCTTAAAATTCTATAATTTGAAACGCTCATACGTATAAGAAAGTCGTGTGGTGGCCACACCTCATTTTTTAGAACGTGCTTATCCCTAAATCCCGAGACCACAAATATGCGGACAACAGAATAGTTTATAAGAAAGAGATTTAATTAGGGGACTAATGTCCCTCTCGGTCTTTCCAGATATAATTATAAGTATATAATTATTTTACGGTTATGAATTATAAGCACTTATATAGAGAATATATACATGTTCTAATTAATTGTACTTATGTAAAATAAAGCATATTGAAGGTAAAACTAAACATATATACGTTTTATATAGAATAGAGAATATTACTTTATAAAAAACAATAAAAGAGAAACATAATAATAAACGTCCTTAACAATACTATATTTTTCCAAAAAATATTTGTTAGGGCATGTTTTAATGCTGCTTTCTTTCAATATTTAATACAAACATATAAAATTACCATGTGTGTTCTGCATGCAATGCATTCGTTGTTTTTTATATAATATTTTTTTATTTGGTTTCATGATATTGCACATGTTTCCAGTTTTATTTGGTTCGGAGTTTACTTATTAATAATAATAATACAGTTTTTGTGTCTATAGTTATATAGTCTAGCTGAAATCTTCCCTTTGATTTGCTGATCCTATCCCAAATCATATAAATAAGATAAATAAGAAAGAAGTTCATTCGGGCCGTTTTTTCAAAGATCGTAATTCTGTGGGGATTGTCATAGGTTGACATTTGTTTCACATTTATCCCAAGTATTTCAAACACTCGAAAAAACAACCTTCACTCAGTTCTCTTCTTCCAAAATTCTATTGATCATTCTATCTGTATACGAAAATACACATCAAATGACAATAATTTAATTACTACATTAATACATTAGGTATGCATTCACATATGTAGTTATAAATAAAAAAAATGCAACTGCATGTGCTTTAAAAAAAAACAAATGTCTGCTGTCTAATTTTGAGATGAATAATGAATAATTTATTTATTATAAATCACTCTGTATACGTGTATATATATAATTGTATTTGTAAAACTCTTGGTATTTAGGCCGTTATGGAAAAAGACACAATAAAATGCTAAGTTAACATTTCGACATATTTAATACAATGTCTTCATCAGAATACTGAAATTATAAGTATAAATTACAAATCATGCTCCAAAATTAATACAATATAAAATTACTTACGTAAAAAATAGGTATAACAACTAAAATTGTATAAATAAAGTACTTCTTTTAAAATGTCAAAAAAAGAATTGTCATATATCAAATATAATTATAAATGTCAGCATATGATTTCTAGATTAACAATTTAAAATTATTAACATACTCAAATAATAAATATTAATGCCATTACAAAATTTTTACAATGTAAGTATCAAATAAATATTAAACGAACTGATTTTTGAAAATATAGAAGGGAAAATATTTGTTTATATAAGTAATGAAAATAAATTTTTGAAAGAGCATTAATTTCACTTCGGTCATTTACACAAACTGATTCATTTTTCTTAATTTGGGTAAGTTCTAATATTGATCGAGATTTATTGTTAATTTCAATATTTAGAACATTACAAATATATACCTACTCATATTTGAAATTTATAATTATGTAAATCAAATTAAATAATCTCTTTGCAGCTCCTGTATTAAAAAGCGCAACACAAATCAATCTATGAATCTACATCTATGCATATAAATGCTAAGTGAAAAATACATCTATGAGAGAAATATTTATGCCAAGTAATGTGCACGAGCTACGATCAGGTACTGCGTGTGCGGGGTGAGACGCCTAACCCTAACGTTCGGTCTGACTCGGTAAACGTCCATCCCACCAATATCTCTCGAGCTGGACGCATTCTTTTTTCTTCTAGTGTACATACATACTACAACGCTAAGACCTGCTCAACGAAGTAACACGTCAATCGGAGCGAGCGTTTGACGGCACTTGCGATGCAACGATCTGTATATATATATATATATATATATATTATATTATGTAGAAGTACAATTTGTATTTTTCTTAGCCGTTATTTTGTATATATTCTCATTTTATTCTTGGAATGCGGCTTTTTTTGTATTATTATTGGTGGTAAATAATAATTGAAAAGTTAACGTTTCGACACTTTATTGTCTTCATCAGAACAGTGTATATATATATATAGAAATTGCAGCATCTCTGGAAACAATTACACATTATATCTATTGTACTTTTTTAAAAACAAAAAAACATTCACAGCTTGTTATTTATTAACATATTAAAATTATTTACTTAATCTATAATTTACCTAAACATGACGGTTGTTATTATTAGTATTTAATAATATTTTCTTCAACAATCATTTCGTTAATACTATTTATTAAGCAGGACTTCATCGTTTCTAAAACGTTTCTAAAACATATACATTGAGTGGGTCTGATCTTCTAAAGAAACACGTGCTTTTTCTTTTTGAAAGGAAAAAAATTCTCGATAACAAGTTTATTTGTGTATACTTACAACGTCAACATATACAGATCGGGTTTGGGAATAGTATTTGTGTTATTTTATTAATGGAAAATATATTTTTGACAAATTATTAATTTCGTTCCTGTCATTAACAGCATTATGTTCGTGTCTTTTGATTTCAATTAATTCTAGTACTGCTCGTGATTTAGTATTTGTTTCAACATGGAGGATTTTGGTTTTATCAAAGGCAAATGAATGTGTCAATTTATTACTATGTTTCTTTAATGCCGTGATGTTGTTAGCATATTTGTGGCCTTTTATACTTTTTAATAATACAAAAAAAGCCGCATTCCAAGAATAAAATGAGAATATATATATATATGTATATATATATATATAATCAAAAAAAGGGGGAATTACGGGAATGCGGTCTGTATTAATATTCAAACTCAATAGTTCTGCTCAATATTTCGACATATATTTGATGTCCTGATGAGGACATCAAATATATAAAAATAACATAACAGAATTGTATTAAAGATTTAATATACATATTAATATAAATAACACTAAGTTTATCAGTATCTGATTTGTAATTAATACTTTGTTTGTTCCTGTTTATGTGATAGGCCTCCAAAAATAGTCTATTATTATAATTATCTTTCACTGTCAAAACCTTCACATATCGAAATCAAAAACGTGTCCCGTCTGGAGATGGTGATACACCAACGCACATGACTGAACGAGCCTCTGCTTTAGCATATATTTATATATAGTATATACTGTTACCTCATATCAAGAAGACCTTTAAGGTATGTGGTGAACAGACCAAAATTCTTTCATTTTCTATGTCTCGTACAAGTTTTATTAGACATATACATGTATATTGTTACATTGTTGCATTCCCTGTGAAATTCTTAGTCAAAAAGTTATAAGTATATACCGGACACGAGAGGCCGATGACTCAGCGCCCATGGTCGCACTATTGAAATGTTGTATTTTTAAAGAGGTTTTAATTTTATTTATATATGTAATTGGATAACAAGTGGATGGTGATCTATAAAATACAAAATGCGTTATTATTTGTTCATTTTGTACTTCAAGTCGAGTAAAGGAATATTAATATTTACTAACAATTGTTTCTCAAGGTTCTCTTCTGTAAGATTTGTTCATTTTCAATGAAGTACATCCATGTAGATAGAAAACGTCCTTTCTATATCGCAACTGGTTATAGGGGCATACTGGAAGTATTCTTTTATTTCGCCGTATTTAGCAGTTAGAGTTTGTGTCATTGTCTCCATACACAATTGCCGCAACGGGATTAAATCTAGATTTCTATTAAAAATTGCGTCTAACTTTTGCGGAAGGCCACATCTGAAGTCACTTGCAATACTTTTCAAATTATTAATAGCCACATCTAATGTGATTAATCCATCTTTTAATTTGAGATTTCGATTTTCAAAATATGTGTTCTTGAAGGAAGTACAACTGATTTTTTAAATTTGGGATTTTTGTTAATTCCTTGCACTCAGAAATACTTCGAGCAACGTCATTTTAAACATGTAACGAAATTTTGTAAACTATAGAAGTTCTTTGCATAAAAACTAGTAGCTTCCAACCATGTTCCCCATCTAGTTATTACTGGCGAGGGAGGCAGTGACAAAGATGGAAGTTTTTCCTTGTAAAAAGCTACTCTCGATGGTATTTTTCTGAAAACTTTTCCTCGATACATACAAAAATCATATCTCTAAACTCATTTTCAGAAAAATTCATTATAAAATTATGCTTGTGAACTGAGACGCAACTTATTAAATTTCATCTATTCAGTTGTCAATTTCGCGGCAAATATTATGGCTCACTATGCCGTATTAAAATTAAAAAAAACTACAATTGCTCAGTAATTGTCACTTTTAGAGTAATAACATCTTACATGTAGTCCAGTCGAATTAAATTAAGTTCTATTCTGGAATATGGTTTTGTCGCAGATTTTTTTATAGGTACATTTGACCACCACGAACATAGCCTGAAAAATGCCAAAAGTTTAAGGTCCGGGTTTGGCCGTGAGAAATTGTTAAACAATTGAAAAGTGACATTTTCCGGTTAAACTTTTTTCCTGTAGGTTAAATGTGAAAACTGTCCGTACAAAAGTTGTTCGCCCCTTCATTCTCTAAAAAACAAGCCATTGCACGATCGATTATCATTATTTGTTTAGCTGCAAAATGCATAAAACCATGGCAATTTTGATTTTTGATTTTGTGCATTCAATCGATGAATAATCAACGTATGGCTTTGAACCTCATGGTGCAGGCAATATAAAATGTCCCCCAGAGAACAGTGCAAAGTTCACTCACCTGTGTTGTATAGTTGAGCTACAATAAGCGACAAGCCAAAATTCCTAAATTAGCTGTCCCTTCCTTGCATATTGTCGCACATGGTTCAAAAAAATCATGGTTTTAATTCATTGAGAGTACTTTCCGAAAATGGAAAAAAAGTATTTTTTTTTCTCAAAAATTGCCATTTTTTTGGAGGTTCCAAATTATTTGCTTATAAACAAATGAAATATCTCCGACAATTGACATATTATCGTAAATATTATGGTAGATTCTGCTTCCTTTCTCTTCAACGAGTAATTTGAGACTAACTTTATACGAATATCTTGATTAGAACTGAAGATAACAACGTTCTAGTTTTATTACGTTTATTATCGTTCTGGTGGATATTTAAGAAGAAAAAAAATAACAAATTTCTCTCAATACCTCAAGGAATCGCCGTGAATTTTTTCAGATCTGTAGGAGCATTCTATGTAAGTCAAAGAAATTAATGAAGTTCGGCGCGCGCTGGCGGTGGGAAAAATTGCGACCGGGGGGCATGTGGGGTAAGCCAGAGGCTCCGTGCGCCGCCCGGAGTTATATATTTGTTAAATAACCGGCGAGTAGGGCTCGGCCCGGGCGGCGCGCGGAGCCTCTGGCTTACCCCACCACGCCCCACAGTGGTCTGAAACGTCCAAAAAGTTGGTCAAAACCTAAAAAAACATTTTTTTTTCAAATAGTTTCTTGTGTGGTAGTCGGTAAACGAGGTGCCTGCACGTCTATTTCTCGAATATCAGATAGATGGCGCGCCTACGGGACGTGTAGTTGTGTGTGAAAGTCGCGGTTGTCAAAACTTGCTACGTGCAACGTTCAACAATTAACGAGAAAAACAACATTTGAAGTGCACACAAAAATTCGTGAACGTGCAAATATCTTCAACAAGAAGATGGAGGATGCGCCTGAAGATTGGTATAATGTTTTGACACTTTACTTTTTTTAAACAATTTTTTATAATTTGTTATTAAAAATTTTCCGAAATTGTTAAAAAACTTATGTTTCCGCGAGACTCCGCGTTGTTCGCTGATTCATTTCCCAGATGAATGTCTAACTAACTAGAAAATCGAAAATTCAGGTGCGACTTTCTGCGATTCTCGTCGCAATTGATTTATTTGTATTTGGTTGCGCGGCCCTATACATGTGACGCGTCACATGTATATGTCACATCATAATTACATATTTTTAATTAATCTTGAAGAGATTTAATATGCGCACTATCCGAACCAAATAGTAACTTAGAAGAAGTCACTTTGAATTATTTAAAGTGCAATTACCAAGAAATAATCATAATTATTATCATTATTTTCATTATTATCATTATTATTATTATTATCATTATTACTATTGTTATCATAATTGTTATTGTCGTTATCGTAAGTATAATTATAAAAAGTATAATGAGAAACAACATAAAATTTATTAAGCTAAATTTTATATTATTTTTGAACATAAAACTGGCAATTTAAGACTCCCCATTTTGCAATTTACCATTTTTACCTCAAATCTACAATCAGAAAGTAAAAAAACTAAAGCATACTGATTTTCAGCCAAATCCGAACCTTTTTCGAGTTTTGACCAGCTTTTCGGGCGTTTCAGACCACTGTGCGCCCCCCGGTCGCAATTTTACCCACCGCCAGCGCGCGCCCAACTTCATTAATTTCTTTGACTTACATAGAATGCTCCTACAGATCTGAAAAAATTCACGGCGATTCCTTGAGGTATTGAGAGAAATTTGATATTTTTTTTCTTCTTAAATATCCACCAGAACGATAATAAACGTAATAAAACTAGAACGTTGTTATCTCCAGTTCTAATCAAGATATTCGTATAAAGTTAGTCTCAAATTACTCGTTGAAGGGAAAGGAAGCAGAATCTACCATAATATTTACGATAATATGTCAATTGTCGGAGATATTTCATTTGTTTATAAGCAAATAATTTCGAACCTCCAAAAAAATGGCAATTTTTGAGAAAAAAAAATTATTTTTTTTCCATTTTCGGAAAGCACTCCCAATGAATTAAAACCATGATTTTTTTGAACCATGTGCGACAATATGCAAGGAAGGGACAGCTAATTTAGGAATTTTGGCTTGTCGCTTATTGCAGCTTAACTATACAACACAGGTGAGTGAACTTTGCACTGTTCTCTGGGGGACATTTTATATTGCCTGCACCATGAGGTTCAAAGCCATACGTTGATTATTCATCGATTGAATGCAAAAAATAAAAAATCAAAATTGCCATGGTTTTATGCATTTTGCAGCTAAACAAATAATGATAATCGATCGTGCAATGGCTTGTTTTTTAGAGAATGATGGGGCGAACAACTTTTGTACGGACAGTTTTCACATTTAACCTACAGGAAAAAAGTTTAACCGGAAAATGTCACTTTTCAATTGTTTAACAATTTCTCACGGCCAAACCCGGACCTTAAACTTTTGGCATTTTTCAGGGTATGTTCGTGGGGGTCAAATGTACCTATAAAAAAATGGGCGGCAAAACCATATTCCAGAATAGAACTTACTTGATTTCATGTCTAATTCGACTGGACTAATGTTGTTGGCGCAAAATTTAGTAATTCAAAAATGAACCGATGTACAAGCTGTTCCGTTTGGAAAAAATGCGTTTAGACAAAAGTTTGTCATGTAATATTAATCCAGTTTTCTGCATACGCAATTAGTAATAAAAAAAAAAGAAAATATGCTTGTAGTAGGGTCTTTTATTATGAATAATACTACCAAAAATTGTGTCAATCTAATACGTCGTTTTCGCGAAATATAATTTTATAAAATCATTGACTTTTTCAGAAAAATGGTAATAAGTTGAAAACTTTAAATTTCGGATCTAACTATCTTATAACTTTATGACTAAGAAGTTTACGCGGAATACAAAAATGTAACAATATATAGGCTGTTACATTTAAAAAACTGTAACTATAGTCAGCCACCAAGTTATGTAACACTCTGTATAATACAGAATAAATGTGAAAGGTACACCTCCTGATAAGTAGCTATCACAGGGGAAAAAAACGCTTTGAAATATCTTTTGTTATAAAGTCACAATCTGCCTTCCCCAGGGAGATGACTCACCCTGTATATCGCAAAGTCGCTTAATCTTCATACATATTTATGCATATTTTACTGAAGAATGAATTATGCTTGCATGTTAATTTAATTAATTTTGATGTTGCTATTATATTACAAATTATTATACATGATCTATATAGAGTTTTATTTTTCTATCTACTTATGATATCTTAGGCGAATATCTACTTAGAAACATAATTACAACGATATTGAACAATCTATAGGATTTACTTAATTAGTTTACTGCAACATAACCACAATTCATACAACTTGTGACATATATTTCTTCAATGTGCTCGCTTGTATGGCTGTGGTTTGCATATGATACTTCTTCATTTGTTTATGTGAAATTTATTTATTTTTTCACATTTACCAAGGCGCAATTATTAATTCTCAGGGAGTTCGTCGATTTTTAAACTATATATGCTAGTTTGATGATTACAAACTAATTAAATATACGTCATGTGGTACACAAACAGACCTAAAATAGAATTATAATTGTGCTGCAAACAATATAAGCCCATGGTTTGACCGCTTTACAGGAGAATGACATAGCACTATATCTTCTATTTCATTATGCTGGCGTGAATTTTTTCTTGTCTACACGCAATATATGTGTAGTAGGTGTGTATGTATACACCGTGTCCAAAGATATCGGTGCACTATTACTATCCTCGTTATTTCTTGAGCTACGATTTCGGTTAGATAAGCAAATTATTTAGTGTTTCTAACGCTGATTAGTATGCAATTCATGAAAAAACAATTGAATTACATATTTGTGACAAATTTGAAAATTTATATATTTTTTTAATGGAACAGTCTAGCCTGTGTATTTGTACATTTTTAAAAAGATAATTTTATTCGTGATATAAAAGCTTCAATACAGTATTATCCTAAACGAATAGAAAAGTAGTTGTGTTGGATTTTAGTTGATATCACAGAAACATTATTACTAATAATAATAATAAGTTTTATTCATATCAGACACATTACAGTGTATATGAGCGTAGGCGTTTGTCACTTTAACCCAGTGGTGCTCAACCTTTTTCGCCTAGCGCCCACTTACTGGATTTTGTATAGATCCCAGCGCCCACTGCAGAAAATCGCGAAGGGACACGTCATGGACTACGACTATGGATTATGGACTAGTTAACCTGGGCACAGTAATTAAAACAAGAAGTAATAAATTCTACCTCTAAATTTATTTAAAAATATTAATTAATACAAACAAAAATTATTATTGAAATATTGAATTTTATTTAACAAAATTAAATTAATAAATTTGTGAGCCCAACCCATGCAGTCTTCACTAATGCGATCCTTGAGGTTGGTGCTTGCTCACCAGCTCTTTCACGCGAGGAGTCAGCAGAGACAAATAAAGCCGCAAGTCCCCTCTGTTGACCATGTCCAACCTTTTCCTCTTGTCTGAGTGCAGAAATGTAGCCGCACTAAATCCGGTTTCCACTAAATATGAAGTCGGAAACGTGAGAAGAAGCTTGTGAACAATTCCCCACATTGTAGGGAATAGTCCTGCCATGCTGTGGTTCTGCCAGAGTTTCTTGAAGCCTGTTTTGATTCGGACTTTGCAATCCTTGTTGTTGCGAAGTTCCACCAACTCCTCCTGCAATTTAACGTCAACGTCTTCCAGCACGACTCCAAACGGGTCAGTGATCCAGGCAGGTACATCCAGTTCGATGAGGTCTTGGAAGCGCGATGTAAGGTCCTCTTTTAGTTGCTGAAGATGAGCCCCGAAGAAGATCTTCATCTGTGGGTGTCTCTGTCATTTGATTAATTTCACTAAATTGGTAAAGTTCTTTCCTAACGATATTACTGCGGAGAAGGGCCAGCTTGTCGATAAAGGTGGTCACTGCGCTCTTGCAGTCGATGAGTGTCACCAGTTTACCTTGAATCTGGAGAGACAACTCGTTGAGTTTCCTGAAGATTGTAGCCAAGTAGAAAATGTCGAATTTGTGTTTCTTCAGCTCACCGGCCAACTTCTCATGTTTGACTTGCAGGAAAGTGACAACTGAATCGAACATTTCACAGAATCGAGCCAAGCAGTTGCCCTTAGAGAGCCATCTCACCTCGGTGTGAAGCAGCAGCCGATTGTAGATCTCGTCATTTTCCTGGCAGAGGTTGCGGAATAGTCGATCGCTTTTTGCATTTGTTTTTATTACGTTCACGGCCGTGATCACGAGATTGAGAGAGTCATGAAGGCTGGGGGTCAGCCGTTTCGCTGCAAGATGCTCTCTGTGCGCTACGCAATGTATGCAGATGATATCTGGATGCTCCTTCTTGAGAAGAGCAAGGAACCCCTTGTATCGCCCAATCATTGCTGGTGCTCCATCTGTTGCGCAGGAGTGAATGTTGATTAGCGGGATTTCCTTTTCTTCAAAGTACTTCTTGACAGCAGCAAAGATGGATGTACCAGTTGTGTCAAGGGGTAAGGATTCTGCAAACAACATGTCCTCTTTTGTTTCCCCAGTTTCGTCGAAGTACCTCACGTAAGACATGAGAAGGGCAGTGTTATCACTCAAAGTCGATTCATCAAGCTGGATGGAAAAGTTGGTCTTCTTGAGAATGTCCACCAACTGGATTTCGACATCACTTGCCATCTCATCTATTCTTCTGGAGACCGTGTCGTTGCTAAGGGGGATAGCCTTCACTATTTCTGTCGCATTCCTATGTAAGACAGTCGAAAACACCTCTTTCACGGCAGGCAGAATCAGTGTTTCCCCCACAGTGTGCGGCTTGCCAGCCTTTGCAATCATATATGCAATGTTATACGATGCCAGCAGGCCATCACGCTGAATCTCTGTCACCTTGGCAAAAGCAGACGAAATGGACGGGGTAGTTTTCTCCCTGTCATCACGCAGTTTCTTGAAGTATTCTGCGTGCTTGTTCTTTTTGTCCGAATGCATCTTTTCTAGATGGTCACGCATACGAGAGGGTTTCATACCTTCATTTGAGAAGACATTGGAACAAATGAGGCACATCGGTCTTGTGCGATCCGCTGGGCTTGGTACGAAACCGAAGGCTATATAGTCGACCGAATACTGGCGTACCACCTTCTGCTTTTTGCCTGGAGGGGCCATTGCTGTCGTGTAAAAAAGACCGATGTAAACAATTTTGGTTGGAGCAATATAATTAAAGTATTTTGTATAAGTTAGATTTCTAAAATAATTTGAGTTATTAAAAACATTACCAACATCAATAAATGATTATTACCTGTAATAAACGGTTTTCGATTATAAAAATTGCTCTACCTAGTTTTAATTCAGCTCAAATATATATTGTTTATTTTATAACAGAACCGTGTGTGTTAAATGTACAATATTTTTGATTAACACTCTGTTAATTAATCACACAACTATCGCACACTGAATATTTGTCTCTGTTCGAACGTTATCGCTGACTATCGTAAATAGAATGAATCATGCGAATAATGATTTCGCTATATATACCGCACTGCATGGAATTCTCTGGAAGTCGAACTCTCTCGACCTTGGAACATTCGAGATGCGGTCCACTATACTCACGTTGACTCACAGAGTCCGCGCGTTGCGTCATACATACAATAACATAGTTAAGCACAGAAATAGAAACAGCATGTACGTAACCATAGCAACGATGGGGTTAACAATGCATAATAGGAACATTGGTGAGCGCGGATATTAAACATTTTGCATTTTTGTATAATTTTACTAATTTTTTACTGTGTAGTGTAGCTTTACCTTTACACCGTACAGCGCCCACCCAAAATCCTCCAGCGCCCACTGGTGGGCGCTACCGCCCACGTTGAGAACCACTGCTTTAACCCAAAACAAATAGTATGCTCAATGAAATTGTCAATAGCGCACTGTGTCTGATTCTCTTTCGCATGATTAATTAATTTAAAATAGTTGTTTATTTGAATTTGTGTTGTGTTCTGTACTTCCTTTTTATTAAAAAACTAATTTCTAAAAAGTTTTAAAATCTAATAATTTGTTATAATCATTTATTCTTCCATATTTATTAAAAATAATACTGTTTACGCATTTAGAAAAGTGTGATATGCTAGAGGTATATCTTATTTGTAGCAAAAATGCAAGAAGTGCGCTTCGTTACTATCAAAACACAATGTGAATCGTCAATCACCAAATCAGTTTTATTTTCTAAGATTGTATAAAAAATTTCGAAGTAACGAAGAAACATGTAAGATACAAAGAAGGAAAAAGGGTTTTCTAATAGACGGAAGTAAATGTGTTAGCTTATTTTGAAACCAGTAAAATCCATTCAGAATTGTACCAGAGAATTACCTTTGAAAAAGAATACAGTGAACATATTGTAATAAAGCATAAGTTGCGTCCGTACAAACACCACAAAGTTCAGACTTTACTTCCCGGCGATGCAGACAGAAGATTAGTTTTCTGTAGTTGATAATTTAAATTACATTCTATGGTCTGACAAATCTAACATTATTGGAGTAGAGAAAACCATCTGAGAGTTGATCCGCGCAATCCCCAGCATCGATTTAGTTTAAATATGTGGTATGGATTAATGGGCAACAGAATTGTTGGTCCTGTTTTCTATCAAGATACCTTAACTGGAGACCGCTATGTATAGTTATTAAGACAAATTCTGGATGGTCTCTTAGATAATATGCCAGTGCTTGATAAGCTTCGTATTTACTTTCAACAAGATGTGGCACCTTCACTTTTAATTTGTTAAACGAAAGGTTTAATCAAAAATGGATAGGAACCAACGTGCGCCCATTCGTTGGACTGCACGCTCTCCTGACTTGACACCTCTAGATTTTCATCTTTGGGATTTTGTAAAGGATGAGGTACCTATACAAGCAGCGATATCTAAATGTTACGGAACTCGAAACTGGTATTAGGCAAACGCTAAATAATATTTCTGGTCGAACTATTAGAAAAGCTACAGAAAACGTTATCGTGAGAGCCGAAAATGCATTGAATAGCAAGGCAATGTTTTTGAACATTTATTAAGTTAGGCAAAATGTTGAATAGGTAATAAAAAATTATTAAATTGATTATTGTATTTTTTTGTACAGTTACATTATATTTTGTTATTATTTTTCATGACCGATATAGAATTAAATTTGTTTATTTTTCAGTTAAAGATAGTTATGTATTTGATATTTTTTGTTCAAAATATTATGCTCTTCCAAAATACGTGCAAATATACAGGATGTTCCATTAAAAAAATGATAAATTTTCAAATTTCTCGGAAATACGTTACGTAATTTGATTGTTTTTTCATGAACTGCATACTAATCAGCGTTAAAAACATTAATAATTTGCTAATTTGACTAAAACCGTAGCTCTAAAAATAACGGAGATAGCAATAGTGCACCGATAACTTTGGACACGGTGTATATGGATTCTACTGTTTCCGTATATTTAATGAGTGTTAATTACCGTTGTGTGCTTGACTAACTAACTAGAAAGGCCGCGGCTTCTGCAGATAAATGTGTACTTTGCAATTTGTTTATGTGTGTAGCGAGAACGTGGCACTTGTTCGACAACTACAACCATCTTGCATTTACAGGAAATATCTGATAATATCACCAAATATTGGTTCATATTATATATATCCCCCCCCCCATTCCATACCAAAAGTGATCAACCGTTTCAGAAAAGATTGATGTTTTGTTATTTGTGGTTATATCACCCCTTTCTCAGTGAACAAACATATCAAAGATTAAACTTTGGTTATGTTATAAAGTAGTATGAAATGTTCCTTTTACTGTTCAAAATGTATGTGATCTTATCTGATATGATCATATCGGCTTTTATCAAATTGATCTCGAAGTGAATATGTCTTATGTATGCAAATAAAAAAGTTTCTAATTAGAGAATATCACATGCACACAACGTTATTAGTTTGAAGTACTTTGTATTATTTTCGCTGTATGACGGATCCTACTGTTTCAATATCTTCTATCTGCTTTTAAGTATTTTTTTTTGCGATGGGGGGAAAACCTTCATAGGCACTGGGACCGGACCTTTTGATCGGCAACCAATAGTGCCGGATTCTTACCGGCTAAAAACCACCCCACCTCTTCCTGCCCGTGTTCCGGAACCGCTCGACGCATATCAGCGGAATGCGGGTTGTCATTTTTCTAATAGGAGTCTCAATTTCTCTGTCTTGTTTCTTCCTCCTTCTTTCTCATTATTTTCCTGACGTAATTGTGTACTGTTTCCGAAGAGCTTCTGTCATCCAGCATTAAGGTTATCATGTTCGTTCCACTTTGTAATTCCATTCCAAGCTGGATGTTCACCTGCGACCTTTCCGCCTGGCATCGTTCGCATTCCAACAGAGTGTATTCCACGGTGTCTGTCGTTCCACAGTAGATGCAGTTGTCGTCCACGCTCTTCCCTATTCTTTTGGTGAAAGTTCCGAAACAGCCATGTCCTGTCAATACTTGTGACAGATGGTAGTCTGTTTGTCTATGTGTACATTTTACCCATTGCTCTATTCTTGGTATCAAATGTTTTGTCCATTGAGCTACG
Organism: Amphimallon solstitiale; assembly: GCA_963170755.1. Taxonomy (NCBI): domain Eukaryota; kingdom Metazoa; phylum Arthropoda; class Insecta; order Coleoptera; family Scarabaeidae; genus Amphimallon; species Amphimallon solstitiale. Next base: position 98,185,027 of record OY720675.1, read on the forward strand.
TCTTCCGTGCTGTCCCACTTTACTTGCCACTGTCGCAAAGTGGATTCTCTTTCTTCTTCTTTCGTTCCACCATCTCGCCTTTCTACATCAAAGGCGAGATGGTGGAACGTTGTTCTCTCCTAGGCCATTAGTTCTACCGGGACTATTGCAGTGATTACTTGCACTGCACTTGCCGATACTGTTCGAAAAGCACTAGCCACACGCAGTAACATTTTTCTCTGTACTTTGACCATCATTTGCCTGTTTCTTGCTACTTTTAAAGAGTCGTGCCATATTGGTGCTCCATACAACATAATTGATTGTACCACATTATACCACATCTCCCTCTTTTTGTTTGCTCGTCCCTTGACATTTGGTGTAATTCGCATAAGAGCCGCTACCTTCTTCTCCGCTTTTAGGGTTGCTTCCTTTATATGCTCCCCGAACTTGCAATTTTCATTTAATAGTAGCCTAGATATCGTATCTGCCTCGATGGTACTATTTCAGTTCCTCTACAGTAAAAGTTAACTCCATCTTTGTTTCTTTGTCCTTTTACTATGAGTGCCTCTGACTTTTCAGAGCTTTTAAGTATTATACTACATTGCATTTCGCTAAATAAACACATGTGTTTAATGTGTATATTCGTTCAACCTTAAACTGAGTTTATACCATATGATAAAACTTCTTGTTTGCACATAGCATAATCTATATTGACATTTAATATTAAACACAACTAGAAACGCTGGAGGGCACTGAGCACGTTGACACCAGAAGAAAGTGCTATAAAAGATTTGAAAATAAACCAGTGCCACTTCTTAGTGATTAATCCTCGTATATTTGTTTCATTTTAAAGTCTATTTAAATTAAAATTGGTTCATGTGTAGTGAATTTTATAATGTTCTATATGTATTGTAGGTATGGATAGAAAAACCGTAGATGATTCTTTGTCCCTTAATTCTCCTCCACAAATTCAGAATAATGAATGCCCTGCTAATACTGATCAAGATCCCCCAACATTAGAAGAGTATACCCCAAATATGAAAATACTAACAAAAGGCAGTAAAAAATGGATTGCCAGCGAACCACTCGAAATATTAAAAAGTGATATATATCAAGTAGACAAGTTGAAGCAATGCAAGGCTGATAATAATAATCTATCTTTGGAAACGGAAGAATCTCAAACATATGATAATCCAAAAATAAACACTACTTTAAGTGCATTTGGCAGACATGATTCTTCAAATGCTAGTTTATTAGTAGAGGCTGCTTTGGATTCTGTATGTAGTGAACCAAATATAGACATCGATGTTAACAGCACGACAAATTGTACAGACTCTTTAGTAAATAATTTATATACTTTGTCTAATGCTGATGCCTTGCCAGATGTTACATACAGTCACTCTGTCGACATGAACGAAAGTAGAGATATTAATTTAATATCCCCATCAGTAAATGACCATATATCAGTTACTGATGATCTAAGTGATGAACTTAGACATACGCAAAGTATTGGTATTGATTATTCTGGATTTCATCAGGATGATTTTAGTCCCCCCAATAGTCCAAACTTACAAACAAGGAATAATTTTGTTAGAGATTATATAAATGATAATGTAAACTCTCCACAAAATAATCAGTACGAAACAAATTTGTCTAAAAATGTATCTCCTGCAACTAGTCCACCTAGATATACTTTTGGACATAATATAAACCCTGAACATATTTCTTCAGATGATAGCAACGGCATAGGAGTCCAAAACTTAAGTATTAATAGTACCAAAGACATTCAATTGGATCTTTCTATATATAAATCTCATTATAACTTGGACACATCAAATTTTCAATTTAGAAAAGATTTTCGCATTAAATTTGATACAGATATTGATAGGAAATTGTATCTGGTTGGCGTGGATAATATTACAAAGCCTTATGATGATGTACACAAATTTAACCTCTCTGAAAATTCTGATCCAAACGAAATCGATAATCTAAGAGTTTTAAATGACGTAAATCAAGATCTTAAGCACAAAGAGAGCAACACAGAGTCTACCTTAAGAACAAACCTCACGGATATTCGAAAATTTGATCTAGATTTAGATTTACGTGTAAAGACGTATGATAATATTGAAAGCGATCTGAGAAATCGAGGTGTATATGATAATAATAGTGCGGATGATTTTAGGATAAAAAATTACGATTTAGTAGATAACTTGGAAAGCAGAAACAATTTAGATGGAAGGAATTTGTTGGAAAGTGATTTTCGAACAGATCGTAGTTTTGACCATCTCGTTCTAAATGCTAGTACAGAATTACAAGGATTGGATATGTCTGCACGCAGTTATCACAACTATTCTAGTTTGAACAGGTATGTTCTATATTTTCATAATAATCTTAGACATTAAAGAATACAATAATATAGTTATGCATTTCTCCACAACTTAATAATTGAATCGTTACTTTAATCATTATGGCTACATTCAGCCGTTCACATCGCAGAACTGCGTACAGGTGATCCGATTTTAGTCAGTGCTGAGATGAATTGAATTTTATGTTTTAAATGCAGCGTCACGCATGATTAGTATATATAATTATTTGCCGATAATATTATTAACATGTTAAACAACGCCATAACTATCCATGCAATAATTGACGTCTGAATTGATGCGTCCAACACAGATCATAAACTAGATTGTACCATTTGTAAATTGCCTGTATATACATATATTTTGTATTGATTATGGATGTTATGTCCTATTGCTGATTATCTTATTTATTGATTATTTATTCGTGTTTCCTTAATCACGGGAACTACAAAAGTTTTCGAAGAGAACTCGCTCCATGCGAGCATGGGTTGGAACGTGGACGAAAGTTTTTGAGCACTTCAACAACTCTGGATAGACACTCCATGTCACGGTAAAGAGAACTGCCACCATTTTTTTCGTAAGCGATTATGCTTTATGTGCAGATTTCAGCGTGCCTTCATCTTTAAAAAGTGCTAGACTTTGTTCTGTGCTTTAGTGAGCAGGTAATAGTTGCAAAGCCAGGTTTCGCCATCTGTTAAGCATAACTATATATATCATTCTTAAACGCCTCGTGTCATCTGTTTGTCGGTTGAGGCATGCGGTACCCCAAAAGAACAAATTTTCACAAGTTTTTTTACAATATTGTACGAATTGTCGGTGCATGATAGCCTATAAATTCAGGCGATAACTCGCATTTATAATAACAATATGCAGGTATTGATAAACTTTTTTAAGTCTACATAAGCTCTGACATATGTGCGCTATCGCTACATACTCGCTATAACCTTTTCAGGCGAGACTTTTTGAACATGGTGAAAATTACATATTTTTAAGCCTTGACGTCATGATCATTTTGTCACACCCTACTTTTTATCTCCTACTATTTACGAGATCTGGATAGTGGCATGTTATCTGAAACCCTGTATATTATTATTATTATCATCATAAAAAGTAAAACATGATACTATTTTCCAGAATTCTAAGATTTTTCTAAATTACAATTAAAAATTTAAATAACCGGCCATGTGTATATTTTCAATATTATGTTTTCTTGCAGGTACCACCATTTGTATTCAGATGTTGACAGACCAACTGTAGATTTAAGATTGAATTACAATTCGCCTTCACAAACATATAGCCACACAGACATTTTACGTGTGGTATCGCTGGATTTAACACCACCGGGACGACATAGCGTAGATTTGAGCCTTCGATCTCATCAGATTTCAAATACTCGGTTGCTAACGGACCATAGTATACAATCAAATCCACATAGACTCGCTTTAGATCAGAGCAGAATATTGACTTCCGAACTGAATACAACTAGGCTTCCGCCAGATAGACTACTTACAGTTTCCGATATGAGTAATCGGATTTTATCAGACCATTCTACTAATCGCTTACTCACTAATGAGAGCACAAATAGGTTACTAGGAAATGAGCAGCGATTACTACCAGATGATGGTCGACTTCTGGCGGACCAACCTAGGCTATTAGATCAAAGTCGTATATTGAGCGAGAGCCGCATACTACCGCCTGCCCCAAATAATGGAACAATATCACCTGTACCGTATGCCGCATACTCAGTTTCGCCAACATCATATCATCCAACAGCTTTATCTGCAAGGGCTCATGTCACATCACCGAATCCTCCTTATCATCATTATTCATCCTATTACTAATGTGTACATATGCGCTTCACCTACATATTTATACGTTCACTAAAATGGTATAAACAGGAACAAACACAATGAAATGCATTAACAATATTTCATACAGAAAATCGAATAGTTAATTAAAAGTCTAAAAGGTAGTCGCTAGCAATAGGCAATTTTTTTTTTGCGATTATTTCATCACACCCCTAAAATTTGTTCTAATTAATTCCTTTGAAAATAAGTCCCAAATTTCAATAGGATGAATAAAGCCGGTACTTTTTTGTTTATTAAGAGCATTTGTAACGGTACGTTTACCTCAAAGCATATACATATTTAATTTTTATTATTAAAATCAGCTAGAGCTCTTCTTAATCTCAAGGCGTTTAGGTTTATTAAGAATATTTGTTCAAAGGATTTCTAAACATTAATTAGATAAAGAATAATGTCATCGTAAAGTTAAATCAATTAGCCTGTCCAAAATCAATGAAACCAGAAGTACTAAATTAAACATGTAGGTATATTTTGTAATTCATGAAAGAACCAAACATACATTTTAATATACAAATCTCCCACATTTACATAACTACCTAATAGCAATACAACACAGGAAACAATATGTCCGTCTTTGGTTGACGTTCTATTTTAGTCTTTAACTTTATTATCCACAATTTTAGTTATTTATAATCATCGGTGAAGAACAGAGAAATAGAGTAGGGGAGAACGCGCTTAAAGATGCGCCAACTAAGTTAAATTGAATTCCGCCATTTTGAAGGTTGCTCACAAGCCTTACAAAAATGTTTGGAACAAATAACTTTATTTTTGGACCAGGTCCACGTTTCAACATTTTTTCCTAGCACATCTAACCACATTTTCAATGAATCACCCCGTGGAAATCTACAAATAGTGCAGAATTAATCGCGCTCTTAAAGATGCAATTCTTTCATTCTATTACGGTAATATTTATACCTAGCTCAACAATTCGCATGTAAAGTTCATTGACTTAGAAAAATGTAAACAAACTTACGTGTGAAAAGAAATGCCTTCCGGCTTAAATCTTCGACTGTTACTGCAGCCCAACACAGAGCACGACATGTTAATAACACACACAAGTCCTTTTTAATACAATTAATTAAAAATAACCTCCAAGCTTGACAATTACAACAACACAAGTGCCAATTACCCTGCAAAATGGCGACCACAATAGCGTTTGCTTAAAACTGGATGCGCACTCGTCGAAGCGCGTTCTCCCCTACTCTATTTCTCTGGTGAAGAACAATACCTGCGACATTTATCACGTGGTCATCTCTTCGTATCGCTGCTTCTCAGGAGAACCAATATTGTTCCACTGGCGGATCAAACCTCGGCTTGATTATCTCGCTTTGGTAGCCTCCTAGGTTCTCTGTTCAACACATCACTTTTCAGATAATTTTTGTTTGTGACTTTAAACACTCGTCACTATTGATATTTGTTCTTGTATTTATTTTGTACAACGTTTTTTCTTCGCTATTAGCATTTTCCTCTCGCTCGCCTGTCAGCTCTCTGTGAACTCTTGGCTCCAGGGCTGCCGCTAGCCCGTTCGAAAATGTACTGATATTTTAGTTGAAAACGTACTGAATTTGGTAAAAATGTACTGAATGGCGGGAAATTTAAAAAGTTTGTTATAAAAGGATATTTCTTTTATAACGTAATTGTAAAAGATGTAGCAGAAATACAGATTATTGAAATATAAAAGATAAAATAATATCTTAATCATATAAGGATGTTTACAGAATGGAAATTAAAACGCACAGACGCCAAATGATTTATAGAGACATATTTCCATATTGATTTTATTGGAAAAACAAATATGTATTAATATTGAATTTCAATATTAGTATGATATGATTCAAAGCGCCTGTCATTGATATGTTTTGTTTTCTTTTCTTCTCTTAATTACAGCATACGACTCAATTCTGTTTGCTAAGGCTGAATATTAAACGTCGGGGAGAGCTGACTAAGTATTGTGTGTACTTGCAAAGCTGCCGGATGATTTAGGAACATATTTTGTTTGTTATGTCTACTAATAGTGATTTTGTTAATTGTATACGTATGCACATTAACAAATTATATGTATTAACGAAAACAAATACATATAGTATAGTAATATAAATAGAATTAATTTCAATATGTGTGTGTGATAGATATACGTAAATAATTACATATCTATGGATATGATTCAAATATTATCTAACGTCATTAAAACGTTTTGCCTATTTACTTAAAAAAAACTATTTTCTATTAATTTTTATCTTCGTAATTTCGTACTGAAACTAACATTTTTACAGAAAGTAGTACTGACGTACTGAATTTTAACGTTTTGTACTGAATTCAGTACAATTGTACCGAAACGGCAGCCCTGCTTGGCTCACACACTCTCTCTCGGCCCTTCTTGGACCGACTAAACTCCTCTTCCGTTATTCACCGACCCCCTGCTCCTAAGTCTCGATGCATGTCCCCTCCTTTCCGAGTTTGCTACAGTTCACACGCACATTCTTTCCTGGCGACTGTTTTTTGTTCCACACTTTACAGTTCTTATACTAGACTTTTTTACAACTTAAGATTTACATTCTCTCTTCATTGATTTTGTTAATTATTATTTCATATTAACATACTCATAATAACAATAAAGTATACATACACATTTGATACAAATATAACTGGCATGTACCATTACACATTACATTCTACCTTTATTTGGTTTACATTATTTCAACGTAAATAATATTGTTTTGAAAAAATAAGAGTGTGTTTTAGAGTGCTCATAATAATTCTAAATGTAGAATTTAACTATATGTCAACTTAATAAGCACATATACTATTTATCCAAACCATTGATCTTATAAGTATTCGTAAATGGAAGAAGTGTAAACAAAGACATAGTGGTGACAACATTAAAGAGAGATATGATGCCTTTAGTCAGATAATCGTAAAGTTTTGTACTTCCTTTTTTTACATTTTCAGTGTTTTATTTCATATACTTTAGTTTGACTGCTACCAAATAAATAAAATGTTAATGAAACTCTTATTTACAATGTCGATTTATTTTAATGTAGATTCATAGCAGATTGAAAAGCTTGTTTACTGAAGGTATGAGATACTTCTAAATATTTCATTATTTAATTTTTGGACATATATATATATATAGTTACTTTCTATAAAGCAAATGTTTTCAATTTAGAGATAACAATAAAAAACCTTCACTTTGATATTTTCTTTAAGTAATTCTATAATAATCTAAAGTAAGTTTTACATTTCCTATATGATCGGGTGATTACAGACAAAAGCGTCAGTGCATCCCTCTTTATCCTATTAGAAATGTAATGCATTTTTTCTCTTTAATGTTGTCATCTCGTCTTCGTGTTTGCCGAGGGCGGAAAGCTCCTAGGTCATTGCTTGTGTCACTATTTAATGGCTCCCATGACCAAGCGTTGAATATTCGGAAAACTACTTCGTTTTCTATTTTGCAGTTGGATATTAACCGAAAGCATTTGGGTATATTTATAAAAGAGAGACACAAGCACAACTAACCTATAAAAGTAACCAACCTGTTCCTTTAATAAAAATCAGTTTTTAATAATCGCATAGGATCGTGATCGTCGTTCATGATTGACATTTACCATACATACTGTTAATTTATTAACGCATATCAGTTGTTAAAACGATTTTGCTGTAACACTTCTTTTAGGAAAAAGGAGCCATTATATTATGACACAAGGAGATGCGCTCCCATGCCCTCTATCTAATATTGCGCAAGAAAAAGATGTTAGAGACACTGGGATTGTCAGAAAGAAAACAATATATAATAATCTGTCCATCCAGTGCTGCCACTCGGTGCTAATTATAGAGGTGAAGAAATAAAAATGCGAATCACTATAGCTTTCGTAACGATAGCGCACCTTCTATCAGTCAAGTTGCTCATGAAAATCGGATGATGGAATCTACATTGGGATCCACGGGAGTTGTCTTGTAGAAATGGCAATCCACCGTCTTAGGTTGCATAACGGGCTGATTGGGCCGATAGCTGCGTACGACTATTTCCATACCAGTATGCCGAAACACCACCTCCAGCATGTTTCTTACGATTCTCCATTCCAAACGGTCTAATCCGCAGCCCAGCTGCGGAATTGCCAGCTTCCTTATGTTTTGTTCGAGTGCACGTTCTCGTAAATCAACAAGGGCTTCCCATAACGCATGATAGGTCGGCTTTTCGTTGGAGACTTCTTTTGTGACCAGGTAAAAGATAGATCGTCCGTCACGCTTTAGCTCCAGAGTTTTACCAATCCTCGGCTTTTGTTGGATCAGTTCATTGACCCCGCCATATTTCCTCCTGAATTCCACGACAATCCCTCTACGCATACATAGGTCCTGGGCCACACAGTGAGCTAAGGCATAATCACAGGGTACAGTAAAAAGATCCTGTTGCTTCTCCGTGGTAATTCCAACACGAGCCTTCTTGGTGCCAGAATATTCTTGCATGAAGTTTCCATAAGTTGGCTCTTTATGTTTTCTGGTAATTTGTCGCACATCCGTTACTTCGCCGTTGTTACGTCCATGGTATGGGGCCAATCGGTTGAAATGCTCCACCCTCGGCTTACTATGGGGTGTTTGTCTTATGCGGTAAGCCACGTCATTTATTCGCTTTAGTACTTCGCATGGTCTCTCCCAGTATTGTTGGACCTTTGGGGTCAGGCCTCGGCGACGATGAGGATTATACAACCAAACAAGGTCCCCTTCTCGATAACCACCTCTTTCGGCTTGCACGTCGTAACGATCTCATCCTGTCGCTGGCATCCTGAATATGATGGCGTACTCGCTCGTGGGCATCCTCCAACCTCCGCCTAAGTCAGCTGACGTAGTCTTCCCCTGCCAGGTCTTCTCCAGGCTTACAGCCGAACTTTAGGTCACACGGCACCCTGAGCTCCCTTCCGAATAACAAATTCGCTGGAGATTGACCGATAGTCTCGTGGACCGCAGCTCTGTAAGCCATGAGGAACAGGGGCAAATGTTCATCCCAGTTTCTTTGATGGTCTGCCACCACCTTCGACAGGTGATTGTCCTGTTCATGCGTTCCACCATTCCATCCGACTGCGGATGCAGCGGCGTCGTTCGTGTTTTCCTAATGCCCAGAAGATCGCAAATATTCTGGAATAAGGTCGACTCAAAATTCCTCCCTTGATCAGAATGGAGTTCCAAGGGTGCGCCAAACCGACTAACAAATTCCTTCACGAGCACTTCCGCGACTGTTGCGGCTTCTTGGTTAGGCAAGGCATAGGCTTCGACCCATTTAGTGAAGTAATGCATTACGACAATTATGTATTTATTCCCATTGTCAGTCTCAGGAAATGGCCCAGCCGCATCTATGGCAATCCTTTCAAACGGGCTTCCTACATTGTACTGCTTCATGGGGGCACGTCGACGTTTTTGGGGTCCATTGCTGGCGGCACAAGTTGCACATTTTCGGCACCATTCCTTCACTTCTCGTGTGCTCGTGTGCAATTTACCCAATAAAATCGTTGGCGCACTTTCTCGAGTGTCTTATGCACGCCGAAGTGTCCTCCGGAGCTGTTGCAGTACATCAGGTATCCTTTTCTTAGGGATGACCACCTGTATCCTTTGCCCTTCTCCATCTGGGTTCTCCACAACACGCTTAAGTAGGCCATTCTCCACCTTCAGAGAGTCCCATTGAGCCCAGTAGGATTTTAGTCCCTGTGAACGAGGAGCTACTTCTTGCAAAGCCGGTCTGTGACCAGTACCTTTCCAAACCATCAAGGAACCAAGGTCTTTATCAGCTTCCTGATCGATCCTCAAATTGTCAGGTTGCCACTGATCGTCAACCACGGTAGTTCTGAGTGTGTTGACCGATTCTTCTTCTACCCGGTCTTCTAGACATGGTCTCCTTGAAAGAGTATAGCGTTTTGGTGTTTAAGAGATGCAATTCGCGCTATTGCTTTTGAGGCTCTACGATACTGGGTCGACGATTGCCTCCGCTCTCTTCTCTTTAGTTTTTCCTGCTGCTCCGCTATGGGTTTCTTGGGCTCCTTCTCGCATTTACTACGAACATGGCCCATTTCACCACAATTCCAGCATCGGAACGTTCTTCTCTTAGGTTGCACCTGATTCACTAATCGTCGAACTACCTATTCTAAGGATTCTTCGGCTTCTGGTAGATCTCTGACAGAACATACTCTTGCAGGGTTTCGAGAGAACAGCTTTGCGGTTTCGAACTCCAGACCACGTGCCAAAGCATCGATTAGGGTTTTTGGTCTTGCCAGCCTCAGTGCTTGCTGTGTATCGCAATCTCGAAGACCATCTATGAATGTCTGCACAGCCAACTGTTCCGAGAAGCTATGTGGAGCCGCTGGATATGCCAGAGGAACCAACCGGGCGATATCCGCTTCGAATTCTTGGAGGCTTTCACCCTTTTTATGCAGACGATTCTTCATTTGTATATGAGAAACCTGCTCCAGGTGTGCATGCCCATATCTCATCTCAAGACGCTTGATTAATTGAGGGTTGTCTTGACACTTCCGGAAGTAAGGTCTGTAGAACGTCACTGGCCTCTCCTCTTAACGACACAATCAGAGCAGTAGCTTTCTCCGGGGACGTCCATCCATTTGCTTCTGCAGCGGCTTCGAATTGTTTCAGATACGTCATCCATGACGTCTTTCCATTGAAGGTAGGAGGTTTTACCTTTGTCTTTGCTGTTCGGCAGATCTCCAAGCTTTCGCTCGAGGTGTCATGGGGACTGCAGTCGTTCATCGCTGGCAATCGAAGCTGAACTTTAAATTTGTCCCTCAATTTCTGTTCTACGGCTTCGATGGCCTCGGAAAATTCCTGTCTCATATTCGATGAATGTCTGCAATTTCATTTTTTAAAGCTTTTGAATTATCTGCAATTTCATTTTTTAAAGTTTTTTCCAAAATCTTTGAATTATTTAACATTTCATCTTTTAGAGTATCCATAGTAATCTCGAATTGTAACATCTCATCTTTTAGGGTCTCCATAGTAGTCTCGAATTGTTTTGAATTATTTGCAATTTCATTTTTTAAAGTCACCATTATAGTAGTCTCGAATTGTTTTGAATTATTTGCAATTTCATCTTTTAAAGTCTCCATAGTAGTCTCGAATTGTTTTGAATTATTTGCAATTTCATCTTTTAAAGTCTCCATTATAGTAATCTCGAATTGTTCTGAATTACAGTAGAACCCCGGTTATCCGTGTGCGGATTATCCGGGCTGCGGATTATCCGTGTCATACGCATGATGACGCAATATCGATATCGCCAGCAGTGTACTAGGGGAATCCCTGGGAATCATTGGCTTTTCATCTGCTTTATGTACATAAATGCAAGTTAACCTACCTATGTAGAGTTTATTTTTTCTAATTTAGTGTAAAAGTTTACCTATGTAGAATTCTGGTTTTTATTCTGTTATCTTTTTAGTATGTATGCATACGTATATATAAGAAATAAATGTTCGGATTATCCGTACTTTTCAATTTTCCGTGCTTCGTCCGGTCCCGTGGAGCACGGATAATCGGGGTTCCACTGTATTTCCAATTTCATCTTTTAAAGCTTTTGAATTATTTGCAATTTTATTTAACATCTCATCTTATAGAGTCTCCATAGTAGTCTCGAATTGTTTTGAATTATTTGCAATTTCATTTGTTAAAGCTTTTGAATTATTTGCAATTTCATCTATTAAAGCTTTTGAATTATTTGCAATTTCATCTATTAAAGCTTTTGAATTATTGCAATTTCATCTCTTAGAGTCTTCGTTATTAAGCTTGGATCAGCCTGTACTTGAAATAAATATTTTTCGGGATCCTTACCTTCATTTATTAGAATGTCACGAAGCCTGTCCTGGAGAATTATTTTTTTTCTAGACGTATGTATCTGCGTTCCTTTCTTCTAATTCTGCCTTTAACTCGGTGACCTTTAATTCTTCCAAACGTTTGGTAACCATTTTTTCTTTTGCACTTATTGTTCACCCCACACTGACACCAAATTGTTGCGTTTTCGGGTTCGAAATAAACAACTAGTGCAAATGTTTTATTTTCTTTTTGTGGAGTTATTTCATTACATTATATAATAAAAAGTGCTTTTATATGATACTAGCATATCATGTTGCATATTTAGCATTGTGTACTCAAAACTATACCAGTGCTTTCCACAGACCATTTAATCATAGTAAAACTGTCAAAAGAAAATATATTTTGGAGACACGAGCGATAGTGGCGACATTCTCGCGGTGGGTTAAACTAATGTAATAGGTTGCATATCTAACTATAGTTTAGTAAGTTATCTATTCATTTTGTTTTTGTATTATTAATATTATTATTAATAAAAGAACCAAATCAGTAATAAATCATTTTACTACAAAATCAAAAATGTACAAAGACATTTTAATAACTACGAACATAAAAGCTACTAACTTCGCTGCATTCAATACTTGTAACTGGTTGTCACACTGTGACAAGATTTTACTGATTGTTCATTTTGGTTTTCGGGCGTATTTAAAGGGATCACATTCTTTTTTAACAAGACATTAAACAGTTATTGAATTTTCGTTCGAAATTTTTGGTATGATTTAGAATTTCGACTTCGAGTAAGGGTTTTGAAAGTCTTACTTTTTATATTAAAACTGTGAAAGTTAAGTTTAAGCAATTTATTATTGATGAAAGTTTCTTTAGTGAAGCAAGTATGTGGAAATGAATATATTCACTAATTATACTGTTTATATCATTTTAATGACACAAATTCATCATCATATTACATATATCAATAAAGCTTTGTACTTTAGGAGGAAGGGACGGACTCTGTAAAAATCGCACATCTTATATTAAAATATATTTTACTCAAAATTTCTCAGAAAAGGTTTAAAATAGTTATGCCATTCAGCTGCTTCTTATAAAAACACTTATAGTCCCTAATATATTAAGAACTTTAGATTTTTTAAATATAGTAAGTAAAAAATGTGTTTACCTACAAAGTTAATACTTAAGCTTTTGACAGAGAAATTTTGAGAAAAAATACTGTATAGAACTTGATTTTACCGCATACATTTGAGTTGAATTATGCCTCCTGGTATTTAATTTCATATATGAAATGACACAATTTATTTCAAGTTTCCAATTGTACCATATTTATCTTCTTAAAACAATGCGTTCATGATGAAAGTAACAAATTCGTTTAAAATTCAGGTAATTATTTTGCAGAAAAACGCTCGGACAGGTCGATTAGTATTTTTAGTTGTGAAGTTTTTGACATAAGAAAATTATATACAGGGTGTCTAAAGAAGAACATATGCAGCAATCATTGTTTTTATAAAATGCAACAACCTGTATATTATGCCATTTTTGCATTGTATGGTAAATTCTCAACACTTTTTGTGTAACATACCATATCCCCAAAATCAGCGGTTTTCGAATCAGACGTTTTAGTAGAAACGGTAAATAATCCCCATGTAACCGTTAGGACAATCTCCGGAAATTGTAATATGTCAACTGGATCTGTGTCACAAATACTGCGAAAAAATAAATATCCTTATAAGGTTCAATTAAAATATGAATTAGTAGAAGACGATTTCAATCGGAGAACTCAGTTTTGTGAGCAGATAATTGAAATTAATAATCAAAACTAAGATTTCATGAAAAAGTAGCCTCATTTTTTCTGATGAGGCTACTTTTACTTTAAATGGACACTTGAACAGACAAAACTGCAGGTACTGGGCAACTGAAAATTCTTGTTGGACACAATACTATCACACACAGCATCGTCAAAAAATAAATGTCTAGGCAGGTATTGTCAAAAATCAAATTCTTGAGCCTTTTTTTTAAAGAAACTTTAAATGAGGAACGCTACTTACACTTTCTTCAGTTTGAACTCACCCGCTTTAGCTGTTGTGCTTCCTCATCCACAAGATCCAGATATTCCTCACAATGACATATGGTTTCAACACGATGGCGCACCTGTTCATTTTGCAATTGTAGTTCGACAATTTCTTGACTTAACTTTCGCTAATAAATGGATTGGACGCAGAGGTCCTATTGAGTGGCCACCAAGATCACCGGATTTAACCCCATTAGATTTTTTCTTATCGGGTTATTTGAAATCTAAAGTTTATGTGAATAGACCAAATTTTGATGACCTGAAAAATAGAATACGCCAGAAAATAAGACTTATTCCACCAGAGGTAATTGAAAACGTTCAACAGGAAACAATCCGTCAACTACAAGAATGTATTGAAGTAAACGGACAACATATTGAACATTTATAAAGCAAATGTTATTATTTCTTTTGTATGTTTTATTATTTATGGTTCATGTATTTTTTTTTAATTTATCACGTTTCAAACGTCATTATTCCGAAAACCGCTGATTTTGGGGATATGATATGTTACACAAAAAGTGTTGAGAATTTACCATACAATTCAAAAATGGCATAATATACAGGGCGTTCCATTAAAAAAAACAATGATTGCTGCATATGTTCTTCTTTAGACATCCTGTATATAATTTTCTTATTTCAAAAAATTCACAACTAAAAATACTAATAGACCTGTCCGAGCGTTTTTCTGCAAAATAATTACCTGAATTTTAAACGAATTTGTTCCTTTCATTATGAATTGTACAATAAAACCATTATTGAAAACCTATTCGGAGAGTGTCTAAATATCATGTGAAGATTGACAGGGTTAACAATTGGAAACTATAGAAATGCACAGAAAAGTAATGAACATTATAATTTTGTGCTGTTCTTAATGTCTTCTACATAACAAATTATAGGTTCATTATTACACTCTAGTCAACAAAAGAATAAAATTTTGTCTTTCTTATTACATATGTGCCAAATGTATATATTCTTTTATATGTATCCAACTACTATTTATTATTTTTTCTCAAACCAATAGTTTTATTATATTTCTAAATTACCAAATGAAGTTATTAATTTGATTTACAACATTTAGTTAACACACCAAAAATATATTTTGACCTGGCCAGAATTGTTTTTGTAAATCTTATATGAGAGGTCATGTTATCAATGGTCGCATTCAACAGACGGATCGGGAACCGTTTCCGCTCCAACTATTCACTTGACAACAGTTGTGTTCGCTGGACAGGACCGTTGACCTTTATGTGGTCACCTTCCATTTGGCACTTTTCACTGCTGCCATATGTTGCTTTGGTACCTCATTTTAGATCAGCGATTTCTGTTTCCCACTAATCTCATTTAATTTTTCTGCTGTTAGATTGGCACATGTCTTACTACGGCAATTTTTTTTGAAATGTTAGAAATGTTGGTTGTATGCATGGGTATTCTCTAATTAAGAGAATTTCTATTTGCACTCACAATTGTAAAACAAATGCCACTCTTTCTCTAAAAACACGGACAAACCATTCTCTCGCCGATAAAAATATGTTTTGCCGCTTTTTCTCTACATACATGTACTATATACTAATGCGCGCGCAGCGATCTCGCCGTGATAGTGGCTAGAAAAGGTATGTTGTCACTATTATCGAACCGATGACTGGTTCCGACATACAGCTGAAATTCTTGTAATCTCGGCACGCACATGCATGAGGTATTCCTTAATTAATAAAATTTTTGCGCACACTTGTATATCTAATAACCGGTTTCGCACTTGTTGGTGTTCGTTAGATATGCGCATGTTACACAACAGCAATTATACTCTGTGTAGATATATATACCGGCTGATCCAAATTACGTATTCACCATTGCTATTTCTGTTAGTGTAGGAGCTACGTAGTCGGTTAAATTAGGAAAGTTGTAGTGCTTTTTCCGCTGATTATGATAGTGAACACAGAAAAACAATTGAACGTGTAGATTCCCAGTTATTTATAAAAAAATATATTTTTCTAATGGAACACCCAGTATATTTTTACACCAATCGATACAAAATCAATTGCTTAACAAAAGAGTTCATATGCCTTTTTTACAAAAGTTGAGAATAACCGATGTAATTCAAAAACAATCTGTAGTGAACTTCGATGAATAGAATTTATTTATAAAGTAAAATTGTAGTATAATAAATATTCTAAATTAAATTTTCAAAAACATCGCCTCTTTCTTCGACGCATTTTTGTACTTTTTTCAAAACACTTTGTGTTCCATTAAAAACAACTCTCCCATCAATAGAATTAATAATATTGCGGATAGAGTCTTAGAGTTCATATTCAGTATTGTATCTCGCTTTGTATGCCCCGTTTTTTACATATCCCCAAAAAAAAGAATCTAGAGATGTTATGTCAGGCGATCGAGGGAAAAACGAACTAAGCCATGTGATATCCACCTATCTACAAAGAGTCTCTGCAGAAGTGTTGGAACGACTCGATAGTTATAGCCTTATGCCCCATCCTACTGAAAATAAACATTTGGGCGAGTCGCTAAATCTACATTGTCGAAGAATTCTTCTAATAACGGTCTTAGAATTTCTATGTATCGATCTTCTGTAAATGTAAATGCCGTACAGTAATAAAAATATGGACCTACAATTGTCGATCCAATCAAACCACGCCAAACATTAATAATACAAAAACGTCTCTGTGGATTACGCTGCTGAACTAATAGAGAATTATCTCTACTCCAATAATGATTATTGTCTCTATTGTACATACCGCTATTTGAAAAATTTGCCTCGTCACTCTACAATACTTGTTTGGTAAAGTTTAGGTCTTCAATACATTTACTAATACACCAAATACAAAACTATAATTTCCTACCGGCGCGGCGTCACCATCTTCTAACGTCTGAACTGGTCGTAACTTGTACGGCGAAAATTTAGTTTCTTTCAACATTCTTTGAATATTTGTAAAAGAATGGTGTTTTCTCAGATAACTGTATTATCGAATTTCTAGGATGCACTTCAAAATACGTTAACAGGGTAATTTCCGTTTCTTCTGAAATGATATTTGACCTTTCCTTGTCAAAAAGATTTTTGTTACTTCGAAATTGTCGATAGTCTTAAAAAGTAAAGCCGATGTGGCACTTGTCGCCCAGGAAATAATTCACTGTATCGTTGAACCGGTCTATCGCAATTTTTTGACCATTAAATGAAGGCACTGTTGCAAAAAGGACGTATCTGTCATTTTTTCAAGAGGCAGTAAAAACTGAATAACTTTGTAGGGCATTAAAACAAAATCTCAGAATAATAAACGATAGTGGTGTTAGGCATGTCAAGCACTTCAGAAAAGATTTAAGAACAGTATCCTGAAAGTTTTTGCAAAACAAACAATTTCGTTTGCAGATACATCTTTTTTGCCACCAACAATAAAAAAAAAACTATGCCATAATTTAACAAAGTATATTTTTACGTCAAATACAAAAGTAAAATATATTTAACGAGATACATTATAAAAGGAAAACACATTATTCATTATGAAACTGGAACACATTACATTATAATAATTTTTCTTTTTGAGCTGAAGTGGTATATTGTACAGGACAGGTATATTAGTTATTAAAACGGTGACCTCTTGGAGATTTCTTTGGATAATAAACGAAGAAAACATAGCTAAGTTCATCGTTTTACTACATCGGATTTCATCTACATGTTCCTTGGAGTATTCAATGACTTTGTACTTAGGTAAAATTCTCTTTATCCTTGTTTTTTATGGTTTTTTTAAAGTAACTACTCAAAGAACGCTGAAGTTAAAAATCATCTCCAGAGTAACAGGAACAACACGAAAGTGTTTAGGGCTGCTGTTTTTGTAGTGTTTCATGTATTCGTCTGGTAAATAGACGCGCTCAATTTTTCTAACGTATTTTTCCACAACGCCAAAACATCGGTCGCAAGGTAGAAAACTGTGACCAGGTTCAGGATATCTATGCACGATTGTCTCAAATCGACCGGTTTTTACCAAAGTATATAAATAGTAGATCCATGCATTATTTATATTTTGTGCTCCGCAATTATCGGAAAATATGGTTAAAATCTTGACATCTTTATTGATAATTTTTTCGAAATAATGGTTCAGAAAGCTGATCGTTTCTTTTGGAGTTTTCCGTGCCGTAATTTCGTCATACATATAGAAGTATGTGGCCATTCCAGTTATTGATGAATGTATGCAAAAGTTATACATACAAAGTTGTCTTAAATAAAAAGCGTCACTAGAAGATACTTTTGGCATGGGAGCGTTTTGCTGATGATCAAAACACAGACATTCACATGTTGGTTCATTTTTTGTCAATTGAGATTACTCTCTCAGCTTATCGAAAAAGACCTTAGCTTTTAATTGATGCAGTTGCAGTTCTGTTTCAAGTGCTTTTATTTCCTCATCTGTAAGCAACGCTTTGCTTTTTAATTGAGTGTTTAACTTATCGCAAACCTTACATGTATCGCACCTGGGATGATCAAAACTTATATTAAAATTGGCTTTAATAAAACGAAAATAAAAGTCATAACTGACTTTGGGTTTGTGTTCATTCTTTTCATCCGTAAACCAGTATTTAAATACTTCTGGTTCGAAATTTTCAAGATACAACTCGTGCATTTTCTTAATGTTAAATTCCGGCGATAAATATTACTTTTAAATATTACTTGCTCTGCTGTAGTGAGACGTCCTACGGGGAACACTTTTTACATGCTCTTGTATTTGCTTCAAAATGTCGTGTGGCACAGCATTTGCTCTGTTATAATGCTTGCCTATTCTATCTGGTGGAGCAGTTGTGGCTTCCTGTATAAATAAATGTGTAGCAAGACGTTTCACCCCATGTAGAGCACAGAAACCTTTTTTACACACTCTAGTTCGAAATGTTCCAGTGCGAATCTAAATGAATAATAAGAAATTAATAATAACATTAATGATAATTAAGCAAAATATGATGGTATTTATTATTATTCAGACGATATATTTACCATGTATTTGTAGCTACAGCCTTTGCAAGTTCCTGCGCTTTGTTAATGATTTATTGGAACTGCTGTTAATCAGTCCGCCGAGGTAAATATCTTGTTGCATTTTATCGCCAATCTTGTTGAAATTTTGTATTATTTCCAAACGCTTTTCTTCTGAGATTTTCACAAAAAAATTATACTTGCAACGACAGTCTCTTCCAGTTGATCTAGGAGGCACAGGCTTATTTTTATAGCTTGTGTCAGCTTTGCCTTCTGCCTTTAACTTCTTTCTGACATTTCTTTGCCAACTTTTTTCATTTCTCACTATCCTCTTTTTCAAAACAACAGGAACATCGTTGTCACTAATGGTATCAACCCCGGGTTCATAGTTGTCGCTTGAATCGCCACTAAATGGCTCCAGGTCGCTTTCAGATTCACTCATTTTCTTTAAAATACACACTGTATCGATGCACGTTGAAGAATGTTTTAGGTTATGTTCTTTCGACAAACGTTTCGCGCAGTGGTTTGGAGCATAAAAGATGTATCTGATGCAGATACCTCTTTATGGCACCAAGCATACGAGGGTGTATAAGTACAACTGGCTACATTCTCCTTTATAATATAAGGTTTGTTTTCGTTTCGCTAAGAACGATTCTAGAACAGTTCACGTCATGCTCAGAATTATGTTAGGTGTTTGGGTTTCCGGAACTGTTTTGGAACAAAAAATGTCCTATTTTGGTTTCTGATTGGCAGTTCTGGAACCGTTCTAGAACTGTAGAACTAATTCGGGCTAAAGGCATCGAATCGTTACAGATTCGTTCGGAACGATGTACTATGACGCATCATTTCTGCGCAGTAACAAAACTGTGTTAGAACCGTTCGTAATATTAAACACAAACAAACCTATAGTTAGATACGCCAAAATGGGCAAAAATAACAGATACGTCCTTTTTGCAGCAAGGCAAGATCCCGGATTATAAACTCCAAAGAGGTCAGCTGAGCTTTCCATATCAAGAACATCTTTGCGGCGTATTTTGGTAAAAGATCTAAAATTGCACCCGTATAAAGTTCAATTAGTGCAAGAATTGAAGCCCAATGATCTCATTTCCACGTTTTTGTGGAAACAATGTTCGAGCGGTTTAAAAGTTTGAACAATATTCTCTTTTCAGACGAAGCTCATTTTCACGTAAATGGGCACGTCAACAAACAGAATTGTCGTTATTGGGCCGCATACAATCCAAAATCGAAACACCAAAAGCCCCTACAATCGCCCAAAGTTACAGTGTGTGCGGTTATTTTGGCACAAGGAATCATCGGTCCGCATTTTTTTTTAAATGAGCGAAGCCAGAGTGTAACTGTTAGTTCTGACCGCTACACAACTTTGTTAAACATTTATCGTTCCCGTATCTACATCAATTTGAAGGATTTAATGCGCAGATATGGTTTCAACAAGATGATGCGACATGCCATATGTCTAACGAGTCATTAGCAGTCATAAACGAGATGTTTGGAAGAAAAGTTATATAGCGCTGAGGGGATATTGGGTGGCCTCCCAGGCGTCCAAACCTGACCCCCCGCGACTTCTTTCTCTGGGCATACTTGAAGAGTCGCGTTTACACCAATAACCCTACCACGATGGCCCAATTGAAGGGGAATATTCATCAGGAAATGACTGCTATTCCACATGCAATATACCAACGGGTTTTCACAAATTTAAGGTCCAGATTCGAAGAGCGTTTGCATTAAGATGGCGCACATATGGCTGATGTTATTTTTAAGACATAAATTTCCCTTCTGTCTATTTCAATTTAAATACAAATTTGTTACGATACTGCGTTTTGCTTCTTTTTTATGCACTTTTCATATCCACTCAACTTAATGGACCATCCTATATGTATATTATGTTCTTTGCCGTATTTGTTAATACACATGAATCGCACATACGTATATACCGCATGTGTCTAATATCATTAGGCATAGGGAACATAATACCGAATCAATGTATACGTATGCGTATGTATGTACAGTGCCTGACAGAATTAATGTCTCCCCCCATTAAACACGTAAGTATCAAAACTATCTACCTTCTTTTCGCCTGGTAACGGGTATCGGTCTTTTCAGTTATGCGAAAAAGGAGTATAATATACGCATTGTAATCTTTGAATATAAATCTGACAAGTTACAAGTACACAAGTTTCAATATCTGCAAGATAAGTATATGAAGGACTATTTTAGAATTTTGCAGGAACAGTGGATATGTGGGTTGATAGATAATAAACACATAATGAACTTTAATTATTCTTATTTTAACGTTTAAAATATTATAGTTTTATTTATTATTACTCGATATAGTTGTATTTGTATGGCGTACGCTGTAAAAATGTCGACACACGTGTTGTTTTCACAGAAAAAAAAACATGAAAAGAAAAAGTGGCTAGGCTTATTCACAAAATAAAATTAGCGGATTTTGTTTCATTTTAATTTTATTTATATGGGGCGATTATGACTTTACTTTGGAACCGCCAGCATTTCGATTTAAAAAAAAAGGAGACTGAAAAAATATCGATTTTTCCTATTATCTCGGACAGTTTTGATTTTTTCTATGTAATAGTTTATCAGTATTTGGTAACAATATCGCTTTGTAATAATAGAACATTATATTACTAGAGAAAATATATATTTAATATTTCCTACTTATAGTAGATGTTTATTATAAATCACAATAGAGTATTGTTATTGAACTGCATCATACAAAAACTTCCTTGAACACTGTAATGAGCGGAAAGTGCAAGTCATTCCGCCCCTTGCAAAATCGTTTTTTTCTTATTATCTTGGCCAATTTCGACTTTTTTTTTTGAAATACGTTGGAACAATTTAGAACAACCTGATAAGACTGTCAGAATTTAGATTTCCGAAAAAAGGGGTGCTAACTTCTCGCTTTTGGATTTCGTTTATTTTTTTTTCAATATCCTTTGATATACCTATAAGAGATACGGTTTTGAGGCATTAGAAAAATGTTTAGAACAAGTCTACAACTACATGAAACAACTGTCAGAATTCAATTTTCGCAAAAAGAGGGGCTGTAAGAATATCGTTTTTTCCTATTAACTCAGCCAATTATGATTTTTTATTTGAAATACTTTGAAACAAGCTAAAAGAAACTTAGGATAACCTAGAACAACCGTCAGAATTTCGATTTTCGAAAAAAAGAGGGACTAACTTCTCACTTTTGGATATACTTTTTTGGCAGTATCTGTTAATATATGAGATACGGTTATGATGTATTAATAATAATAATAATAAGTTCATTTTACATATCTAATGTTTGAACACGTCAGAATAGTATAAACAATATCACAGTATTAAAAGTAGTAAAGTCATGGTGACACAAGCTTGAATTTGTACGTGAAAAAATCTTGTAATGTGTAAAAAGCAGTGGCAGCTGCTGCAGGGAGGGCAACGGGGCACTGCCCCCCTGTGACAAATTTCCCCATGACAAATTTCTTTTAACAGATAAATTAATTATAAATACCTTTTTGTATGTAATTTTTCTGATTTGTTTGATAACAAATAATATGTTTTCTGAAGTACCAGTCCGTCTTTTCAGCGCGTTTAAAAATCGCAGTCTGATGTACACTCCTGGGCATCTCGCGCGACTGCCCCGTGAGGCCCCGTCTGCATTGGAAATCGAGCGATGAAACTGACGCGGGTAGCGCGCAGATATACGTCAGCGGTGGGGCACTCATCTATGGTGCCGCGTGGCTGTCCAGTATGTAATATACAGTGAGGACGCGCGGGTTGGAATAAATTCATTTAAAATTTTTGATTTTGTTTTATGGAAAAACGCTCGTATAGGTCGATTTTTATTTTTAGCTGCGGTTTTTTTGATGGTAAATTGATGTACAAAGGCTGGTCCAAAAATAAGTTACGACCATCAATTTTTTTTTCAAATGGAAACATGTTTTTTATTTAAATTGTTAATTCTAGATCGAATTCTAAGTATGTTTCATGTACCATGTCCTATACCCAAACTCAACAGTTATCGAGAAATTTACAATTGAACATATCAATAACTGCATGTTCAATTGTAAATTTCTCGATAACTGTTGAGTTTGGGTATAGGAAATGATACATGAAACATACTTAGAATTGGATGCAGAATTAACAAATTAAATAAAAAACAACAAAAATAAGTTACGACCATAATTTTTCTTTTCAAATGGAAACATATGTTTTTTACTAATAATGACAAACATGTGCAATAGAAGTTGTACAAAGAATAAAAAGCACACATGCTAACATTTTATTTACTAATTAACATTATAAATTGTTAAGCAGAGTTGATGATAAGTTTTCTGATGCTACTATTGAAATTTACTTCCAATGTTGAATAGTACAACTGTTATAAAAGTTTGTTTTTGATAATATGTCGAGACTATGTTGGCGAAAGATTTTGTAAATTGTCTTCTGCTATTTTGCGAATCTCTAGGGGCGTGCAATTATTTATTTCGTCCTTTTTGTTGATAATTTGAAATAATTTATTGCATAAATCAGTCTGAATTTTAATCATAATTACATAATACACATAACACTGCCTATATTCAAATATTTAAAATGTTCACGAAGTTGGCCGAAGACAAGGCAAGGCCTTCACCGATATTCCGAAGACGTCCGAACACAAACGAAGTTTGCCGAAGTCAAGGCAAGGCCTTCACCGACATTCCGAAGACGTCCGAACCCATACGAAGTTGGCCGAAGTCAAAGCAAGGCCATCACTGACATTCCGAAGACATCCAAACTCGTACGAAGTTACAGTTTCCATAGACGTTCTAACCATAATATATAACACCGCCTATATTAAAATATTTAAAATGTTCGAACGAAACATGTCTCTCATTTTAAGCTTTTATGAACTTTTAATAACCAAAATAGAAAAAATAGTATAAAACACACGTTTCATAACACATTTTGCACACTTGTTCTTGTTCTTAACTTAAACGCGTGCGCAAAAATCGTGTGTTATGAAACTTGTAGTTTAATATACTATTTTTTGTTGTGTGCTTAATTAGGAATTCTCCACAAAGCGACCCTGTCTGGACTCCTAACGGTAGTAGGGATTTAAAACACTTTGGTGAGAAAGTAAAAAGACATAAAGTAAGTGAAAAACATCTTAGTAACATGATAGAATATTCAGTTTTGGGAAAGGTAAATACCTATAATGTGCCAGCTAAACACTGCATATAGATTAAATATAATTCAGCACAATGAAAACGTCAGTAAAAACAGACATACTCTTGGAAAATTAATAGACTGCATTACGTTTTGTGACATGTTTGCAATCGCTTTAATGGGCCATGACGAAGCACAGTGCGAATCCGGGGATCTTTCGTGGATTGGTTAATTTATTGGTAGGAATTGACAGCACCCACAAGTCTAATAAGAGAGTTTTTTTGAGTTTGTCAAAAACCATTCAAAATGAATTGCTGGACAGTATCTACGACGTTTCTCGCACTTTGATTCTAGACGAAATTAACAAAGCCCATTATATCGCTATACAATCAGACGAGACGACAAATTCGGCTACATTTTCCCAGTTAGTGTTGGATCAGTGTGGTTTATGTGGTGCAGTTACGCCATCTAGGATGGGCAAGTGAGAGACAGACAGTGGACAAGCGCGAAGGGTAGATCGTTCGGCGTCAAGAGATCAAGATAAATGTTATGTATAATATGTAAGATTAAGAAATAAATAGTGTTTGAATAAACGAGTGTTTATTCTTTTCTCATAGAAGCACGCTAACTAAACATGGTGGCAGCGGTAAATTCGTAAAAAGAAGGAATAAATAAATGGAATTGGTAAATAAAACCAGGAAACAAAAAAGGAATTAAGCAATTAAAGAAAATGGCGGACGAAAATGCAGGATCAAATGCAGGAAATACGACAGGGTCCTCAGTTATTGGAAATACTGGGCTTTGTTTAAACGTAGCAACTCCAGAGAAATTCAATTTCTCCTCGCCAGGTTTGTGGCCACAGTGGAGGAAGAGATTTACTCGATACATGGCTGTATCAGGACTAAATTCCAAAAGTGAAGAAGAAAAGTGTGATATCCTTTTATACATTATGGGTGAGGAAAGTGAGCAAATTGTTATGCAGTGGCATACGAAACCAAATACATACCAGGAGGCACTGGATAAATTTGATGCATACTTTATACCTCGAAGAAATATTATTTTCGAGAGATACAAGTTTAACTCTCGAGTTCAGCTTCAGGGCGAGTCAGCTGATGC
Source organism: Amphimallon solstitiale (assembly GCA_963170755.1). Taxonomy (NCBI): domain Eukaryota; kingdom Metazoa; phylum Arthropoda; class Insecta; order Coleoptera; family Scarabaeidae; genus Amphimallon; species Amphimallon solstitiale. The sequence goes on from OY720675.1 coordinate 98,210,359, forward strand.
TTTTATAATGTCCTTACATTCATTGGCTGAGTATTGTGAATATGGTACTCTGAAGGATGAACTGATTCGGGATCGTATTGTTGTTGGAATGCTAGACAAGAAAACTAGTGAACGTCTTCAACTACAAGCAAATTTAACATTGGGGGATGCTGTAAATGCTGTTAAGCAGGCTGAATTATAGTCCAAACAAGGAGTTATTTTGAGGCAAGGACATCCAACGGGTGAGCTCATGGCAGTCTCGGGAAAACTGGGAAGAAAACCGAGTAAACCGGGTTATCAAGAAAGAAAATACAGCACAACTCAAGGAACAAGCAGTTGCCACTACTGCGGGAAAGAATTACACCCAAGAGAGAAGTGTCCAGCAAGGAAGTCTACATGTTCAAAGTGTAAAAAGGTTGGACACTGGAATAAAGTATGTAAGGCCAAAAATATTAAAACTGTAGAGTGTATCAAGAATCAAGAAGGTATAAGCAATGATCATTTTATCGGTTTAGTTTTAGGTAACATATTAGATGTGAACGAGACATCTCAGTGGTATTGTTTATTAAAGATTGATACCATTGATAGTCCTGTTAAGTTTCTTATTGATTCTGGAGCTGATATCACTTGTTTGCCATACAACTTGTTATCTGAAGAAATGAAAACTCAGTTACAGAAGTGTCATGATGTGATATCAGGCCCAGATGGTAGAAAGCTGGATGTGATTGGCAAAATACACACTGGAATATCATATCGAGCTGAAACTCTTTATACTGAGGTATTTGTGTTGAAACATTTGCAGATGCCTATCTTAGGAAGACCAGGTATTGTGCGTTTAAAAATACTTAAACTTGCAGGTAATGTAAGTAGAACTGAGATACGGGGTGGGTCTCAGGTTCATCCCTTTACAGAGTTTCCTTCACTTTTTGGGGAAATTGGGCAATTTCGCGATGAAATTGAAATTAAAATAAAAAGGGATGCACAACCTTTTGTGCAAGCAGCTCCGCGTGTTGTTCCTTTACCACTTTTACCTAAATTGAAGAGAGAGTTGGATAGGTTACAAAAACTTAAAATTATAGAATCTGTATAAGAACCTACAGTATGGGTGGCACCTATAGTTGTCGTTCCTAAGGGAGAAACGGTGCGGATATGCTGTGATTATACCAGACTTAATAAAAACGTGTTGAGGTCACATTTTCCGATCCCTAAAGTTGAATCAGCTTTGGCACAGTTAAGGGGATCCAAAATATTTTCTAAGTTAGACGCGAATTCAGGATTTTACCAGATTAAAATAAAAAAGGAATGTCAAAAATTAACTACATTCATTACGCCATTTGGGAAATTTAAATTTACCAGACTTCCATTCGGGATTTCATGTGCACCTGAATACTTTAGTATAAAATTTACAAAAATTTTGCAAGGCGTAAATGGAATAATTACTCATATCGATGATATTTTGGTTCACGGTAGTACAGTGGAAGAGCATGATAAAACACTTTGCGAGGTTTTGCGCAGATTAAATCGGGAAGGAATCACTTTAAATAAGAAAAAATGCGTTTTTGGGGTTCGGGAAATCAACTTTTTGGGACACATTGTTTCCGAGCATGGGGTGCAAATTGATCCAGACCGAGTTAGGGCTATTTCGGAATTTAGTATACCAAGTAATAAGAAAGAACTGATGCGATGGTTGGGAATGGTGAATTTCGCCGCTCGATTTATACCCAATTTTTCGGAAATTTTAGGACCATTGAATTACCTTTTAAAAAATGATGTAGCTTTTGTCTGGGGTGATACTCAACAACGTGCATTTGAAAGGGTGGTCGATTTATTGAAAGGTTCTTCATGCCTTTCTCATTATGATCCGCATAAAACAATAATTGTTAGTGCTGATTCTTCTTCATACGGAATTGGGGCCACTTTAATGGCACAGGGCCGCACGAAGCACCGTGAAATTATTGCTTATGCATCACGCACCTTAACTGATGCGGAAAAGCGATATGCGCAAATCGAGAAAGAAGCGTTGGCATTAACGTGGGCATGTGATCGTTTTTCTGAATATGTTATAGGTCTAGAACACGTCGTTCTGGAAACCGACCATAAGCCGTTAATACAAATATTAATGACTAAAACTTTGGATGATTTGACTCCAAGGTTACAGAGATTTAGGGTAAGACTTATGAGGTATAATTATACAGTAACATACACTCCTGGTAAAGACTTAGTTGTTGCGGATGCTCTTAGTAGAAGTCCGATTAAAAGTTCGGGTTCGGGAGAATTAGCTTGGGAAGCGGACGCATATGTAGCTTCAATTATTAAAAATTTACCAATCAAAGATAGATTTTTGTGTGAAATTGCGGCAGAACAAAATAAAGATCCAATATGTAAAAAGATAATGGAATATAGCTTATCACTATGGCCAGAGAAAAATAAATTACCAGTAGAATTGCATTCGTATTATCAATATAGAACCGACTTTTCGGTTAATGAACATTTTTTACTCAAAGGATCAAGAATAGTAATTCCTCCATCATTACAAATGAGGGTATTGGAATTTTTACATTTGGGACATCAGGGGATATCTAAAACAAGAGAACGGGCAAAAATGTCTGTGTGGTGGCTAGGTTTATCCACACAGTTGGAAAATATGATTAGAAACTGTCCTAATTGTATAAAGGAACGAGTAAACTATAAGGAAACATTTTATAGGGATGAATCTGCAACTCGTGCTTGGCAAAAAGTGTCTGCAGATTTATTCAAATGCAAGGGTGGTTGGTTTTTGATAATAACAGATTATTACTCGAGGTTTTTTGAGATATTCCCGTTATCGGATATGTCACAAACTTCAGTAATTCGAAGGTTTAAGGAGGTTTTCTCTCGTTATGGTATTCCAGAAGTAGTCAGGTCTGACAATGGGCCACAATTTCAGTCCGAGTTCGGGCGATTTGCCAAGGAATTTAACTTTGTTCATACTACATCTAGCCCACATTACGCGCAATCAAATGGGGGAGTAGAGGCCGCGGTTAAAGTTGCGAAATCGCTTATAAAAAAGAATGACGATATTTATACAGCTTTATTAGCATACCGAACAACACCTTTGGCAAATGGCTTTAGTCCGGGGGAATTGCTTATGGCTAGGAAGTTGAGAAGCTCTTTGCCTATTCTTCCAAGTAAATTAAGTGATCTGATAAACACCCGATCTTCGATTCTCGGAGAGGATGTTAGGAAGGAAAGGCAAAGGGAAAATTATGATAACCGTCACAGAGCAAAAGACCTTTCTGAATTGTCAGAAGGTGACGGCGTTTGGATAACAGATGTTCGGTGTTATGGCAAAATTGTTGGGAAACTGGATGAACCAAGATCGTACGCGGTACAGACTAATAGAGGCTTGTATAGGAGAAATAGATGGTTTTTAATTCCGGCTCCTTATGTTAATATTCACTTGTTTGAAAATACTCAAACATCATCACTAGCGCCTAGTGTGTCTGGGCCTAATAATGTAGATAGCAATGTTACGGATCTCGGTTCTGATAGTGATTCAGTTGGGTTGCCAGAGGCAGCTATTTCGGATTCTGTTGTTAAACTAGAGGGTGCTCAAACAAATGGAGAACAGTTCCTAGAAAGCAGTCAAAACATGACATGCGAAAATGGCATTCGTAAATCGGGCCGTACCTTGAACAGACCGAAATGGTTGTCTGATTATATTACCTCCTAGCTTACCTTTGTGTGTTTGGAAGGGGGGGGGGATGTTGGATCAGTGTGGTTTATGTGGTGCAGTTACGCCATCTAGGATGGGCAAGTGACACTAGAGACAGACAGTGGACAAGCGCGAAGGGTAGATCGTTCGGCGTCAAGAGATCAAGATAAATGTTATGTATAATATGTAAGATTAAGAAATAAATAGTGTTTGAATAAACGAGTGTTTATTCTTTTCTCATAGAAGCACGCTAACTAAACAGTTAGCTTTTATAGTTCGATGCGAATTGGTAACTTGTATAATAGACCAGATTTTGGAACTGCTTCATCTGCTCTAACATTACTGTAATGTTTCTATGAAAATAATTTAACGACTACATTTGCCGAATCTGTGAAGCTATTGAAAATAATTTGCACCATACCGATGACAACAGCTGAAAGTGAACGGTGTTTTTCTACTTTGAAGAGAATAAAAACATTTTCTAGAAATACCATGCGGTAAAGCAGACTATGTGCCTTAGCAATGTGCTCCATTGAAAAACAATTACTGACATCAACACCAAACTTCAATGAATTAGTTATTAATCATTTTGCTGATCGTAAGGAACGGCGGACAGATTTCATTTTCAAACAAGTTAATTAAATAGCATATTGAGTTTATGTTTTGTCTGTACTTAATTTTTGATATTAAACACTCAGACCCGGTGCCCTCCCGTCCCAAAAAATCACGAGCCGCCACTGGTAAAAAGCACAATTAATTAGAATTGTGTTAAGTTTTTTCTTAAAAATATTCACTGGTAACTTTTTTAAATCAAGTGGTAAGTGATTGTATATTTTTTACTAGTTGTGTAGTTGCATTCTTCTGCACAACACTTTTGGAAGTCCGCGGTGGTAGAATCGAAACCTGCGTTGTTCCCCTGAATGCCCTGGTCCCATAACAGTGATGAGTTCCTGCTCTTTAAATAATTCGTAATTTTTCTTAACAAATAGGGCACATTCTATCACGTATAGGCACGGCAGCGTGAGTATCTTTTTTTCTTTAAAAACTTCCCTGCAAGAATCAGTTCTTCCCATTTTAAAAATGTTTCTAGCCTTATTAGAACAGCGTTTCGAACAAATCTAGAACAACCTGAAACAGAATTTCAATTTTCGCAAAAAGAGGGGCTGTAAGAAAATCGCTTTTCCTATTAACTCAGCCAATTAGGATTTTTTTTTGAAATACTTTGAACTAAAACGACATGTGCGTGTATCGTTAAGAATTTTTCGAATTTCCGGAATATGTGGCAGAGTGAGTAATTAAGAATTTTTGAATTACGGAATACTCGCCCACGCAAGTATACCAGCACTTCGTATCTATACAAGAAATTACTTTGAAGCGTACGGTTTCCTGAGAAGACCCAAAGTAGGTAGAAGCGCATCCATGTCTCGCTAATTCTTGGACCGAAAATATTCATTATACCGGGCTCTTTTTTTATCATTACACATAGCATTTTCCCTGTGTAATGATAAAAAAAATTGTCAATGCATTAGCGATATAGTCACTGTATAGTAGACAACCAGTTATACACCAATGAAGAATTTGCGAATAGCATACCTTAATTTTTAAATCAGGTTGCCATGACGGGAAAAGCATTTTTTATGTCTAATATTTCTGAATTTTTATTCAAACATAAGTCATAAATTAAATACATTTTATTAAAAAATAGATACTTTATTTATAAATCATGGATAAATACAACAGAAATGAAAAGGTGACAATAGTAATGTGGTACCAGAAAAATAATAGTTTAAGGCAAGTTAGAGACATGTTTTCCGTCAATTATCCAGATAGGCCTATACCTTGTGCAAAAACAATTCTGAACTTTTTTAAAAAATTTCAAGAAGATGGTTGTGTTCTAAATTCTCACAAAAAAAGAAATAGAACCAATCATGTTCGAACAGAAGACATGTGTTACGTAGAGGAACGGTCTGTAGGATCGCTTTTAGATGGTAGCTAAACATTTTGGAGTATCGTACAGTTCGGTATACAAAACTCTGAAAGAATGTAAATATAGGCCATACAAAATATCAAATCATCAAGAGCTTTTCGAAGAGGATAAGATAAAACGAACTGAGTTTTGTGAAATAATGTTTAACATGTTAAATGAAAACCAAGAAATTTTAAATAAAATAATTTTTACTGATGAGGCTACATTTACCGTAAACGGTGAAGTCACCTCTCAGAACTTTCGGTTTGTACCCTACATTTATCCATGAAAAATTATTAAATTTCCTATCCATTAATCCATTAGGTACTGGTCCCGTACAAATCCTCACTCTCAAAACCTGACCCGAACACAGTACCCTCAAAAAGTTAATGTCTGGATTGGAATAATAAGCGATAGACTTATTGGCCCATTTTTTATTGACGGTAACCTCACTGCAGTGAAATATTTGAATTTGTTGAGAGACCATATCATTCCATCAATTGAGATGATGAACAGTGGCGGCTGCTGCAGGGAGGGCGACGGGGCACTGCCCCCCTGTGACAAATTTCCCAATGAATTTTTTTTTAACAGATAAATTAAATATAAATACCTAATTTGTATGTAATTTTTCTTATTTGTTTGATAACAAATAATACGTTTTCGGAAGTAACAGTCCGTCTTTTCAGCGCGTTTAAAAATCACAGTCTGACGTACTCTCCGGGGCATCTCGCGCGACTGCCTCGTGAGGCCCCGTCTGTATTGGAGATCAAGCGATGAAACTGGCGCGGGTAGCGTGCAGATATACGTCAGCGGTGGGGCACTCCTCTATGGTGCCGCGTGGCTGTCCAGTATGTAATATACAGTGAGGATGCGCGGGTTGGAATAAATTCATTTAAAATTTTTGGTTTTGTTTTATGGAAAAACGCTCAGATAGGTCGATTTTTATTTTTAGCTGCTGTTTTTTTTATGGTAAATTGATGTACAAAGGGTGGTCCAAAAATAAGTTACGACCATCAATTCTTTTTTCAAATGGAAACATATGTTTTTTATTTAATTTGTTAATTCTAGATCGAATTCTAAGTATGTTTCATGTACCATGTCCTATACCCAAACTCAACAGTTATCGAGAAATTTACAATTGAACATATCAATAACTGCATGTTCAATTGTAAATTTCTCGATAACTGTTGAGTTTGGGTATAGGACATGGTACATGAAACATACTTAGAATTCGATGCAGAACTAACAAATTAAATAAAAAACAACAAAAATAAGTTACGACCATCAATTTTTTTTTTCAAATGGAAACATGTTTTTTATTTAATTTGTTAATTCTACATCGAATTCTAAGTACCACGCGATCATTTAAATTCTAAATTATAGCAGGCGGGATTTTTTTTATTAGGTTGTCCAGAATGTCAATTATTGATTAATTAACATTTTGAAACGTCACTTTGACAATTCAAATTGTAAATTAGTACTTATATACCAACTTAATTTAAATTTCACAGCCTGCTCTAATTTAGAATTTAAATGATCGCGCGGTATGTTTCATGTACCATGTCCTATACCCAAACTCAACAGTTATCGAGAAATTTACAATTGAACATGCAGTTATTGATATGTTCAATTGAAAAAAAAAATTGATGGTCGTAACTTATTTTTTGACCACTCTTTGTACAGTAGTGGACATAATTAACTAGGACAAGTCAAAAAATTAAGTAACTTTTTTTTTATAAAATTTAGTTATTTAAATTTGGCTTTATAGTTATGACATTTGTCAAGTTGTTTTGTCAAAAATTTATTTGTCGAACTGAAGTAGAAAAAATGCCTCGAATTAACGATATCGTGAAGTGTGCTGTAATTGCTAGAGCGGAAGAAGGAATGTCGGTCAGACAGATTGTTCAGCGCTATAATATTAACAAAAATTCACTAACATTGTCAAAAAATGGAGACAAGAAGGCAGAATAGGAAGGAACCCAGGACAAGGACGACACAGGATTTCAAATGAAGAACAGGACAGAAGATTAATTGAGGTACTAAGGGAAAATCCATTTTTCACCGTAATTAAAGCTGCTGAAGAAACAAATTTCCCGGGATCTGCACGAACTGGACGACGACGTGTTAAAGAGTCGGACTTGCGCTACCGTTCAGCAGCAAAAAAAAATATTTTAAGGCAAGAACACAAAGAGGCGCGTGTGGGATTTGCCCTAGAACACATGGTTTTCCATAATAACTTTTGGAATAATGTCATCTTTACGGATGAAAAGACTTTTCAGTCCACATATAGTGGTGCTATTCGTGTATATCGACCTGCTTATTCGCGGTACGATGAAAGATATATTAACAATTCAGACAAGAGTGGCAGATTTTCCATAAATTTGTGGGCTTGGATATCAGCCCGTGGACCTGGTGTTCTGTGGCATATTGACAGTAGATTTAAGAGCGAAGAATACATACGGATCTTAGATAATATCATGTTGCCTTCTGTGTCCCAATTATATCCTAATAATGAATTTATATTTCAACAGGACAATTGTCCCATCCATACAGCTCATGCAGTAAAAAACTGGTTCAGAGAAAACAACATTAATATGCTTAACTGGCCTAGTCGCAGCCCCGACTTAAACTGCATTGAAAATGTTTGGGGGCTGTTATTAAGAAACATCCGAAACCAAAATATTAGACCCAGAAATGCCCAAGGATTATTAGAAGTGATTAATAATGCATGGGAAAATGTTGTTACCCAAGAGTATTGTATAAATTTGGTAAACTCGATGCAACGGAGACTTACTGATGTTATCAACCGAAATGGTGCGATGAGCAAGTATTAGAAAAGTTGTAGTTTTAAAAAAATATATGTGTATTAAATCTTTAGCGAAATTAAATTGTTCTGTTTTATATGTATTATAAAATTATTAACTTGCATTTGAATTACAATTCTGGTAAGTGAGGATGTCTGTCAAAGCCTAGTTTACATTAGAAAAAAAACACTGTCCTATTTATTTATGTCCATTACTGTACATCAATTTACCATCAGAAAAACCGCAGCCAAAAATAAAAATCGACCTATCCGCGCGTTTTTCCATAAAACAAAACCAAAAATTTTAAATGAATTTATTCCAACCCGCGCGTCCTCACTGTATAGCGGTGAGTGTATGTTGTAATTTCTATCGATGCAAATGCAACTATGAATTGCGTTAGTAACATAATTGAAATGATAGAAAATAACACACTGAGCTATGACATTTTAAGATAGAAAACTAATAAAACCGTGACGAGAAAATTCAACAGAAGCTCTTACAGTTTATCAGTGGATGTAATGTGCAAAATGCTTTTTGCTATTTCGGTGCTATAAAGTTCACTTTAAGACACCCGTTTTGGTTGCAAAAGTATTACTTTATCGAACGCTAATATTGTTGTTTTGACGTTGGTAACAAAAAAAAAAAATGGAACCAAATTATATTTAAATGTCAAAATGTAAGCCTTTAATGTAACAAACATGTGCAATAGAAGTTGTACAAAGAATAAAAAGCACACCTGCTAACATTTTATTTACTAATTAACAATATAAATTGTTAAGCAGAGTTGATAAGTTTTCTGATGCTACTATTGAAATTTACTTCCAATGTTGAATAGTACAACTGTTATAAAAGTATGTTGGCGAAAGACTTTGTAAATTGTCTTCTGCTATTTTGCGAATCTCTAGGGGCGTGCAATTATTTATTTCGTCCTTTTTGTTGATAATTTGAAATAATTTATTGCATAAATCAGTCTGAATTTTAATCATAATTACATATAACACTGCCTATATTCAAATATTTAAAATGTTCACGAAGTTGGCCGAAGGCAAGGCAAGGCCTTCACCGATATTCCGAAGACGTCCGAACACAAACGAAGTTTGCCGAAGTCAAGGCAAGGCCTTCACCGACATTCCGAAGACGTCCGAACCTATACGAAGTTGGCCGAAGTCAAAGCAAGGCCACCACTGACATTCCAAAGACATCCAAACTCGTACGAAGTTACAGTTTCCATAGACGTTCTAACCATAATATATAACACCGCCTATATTAAAATATTTAAAATGTTCGAACGAAACATGTCTCTCATTTTAAGCTTTTATGAACTTTTAATAACCAAAATAGAAAAAATAGTATAAAATACACGTTTCATAACACATTTTGCACACTTGTTCTTGTTCTTAAGAGGGGCGTTTACCTGTCGAAAATTAAGGCATCGCCGTTTCGCGTTTTTTAAACTCATTTTGTAATTTTAGAATCTCAAATTTGGGTTAGTGATGCAAAAGGCATCAATTTATAATGGCAAGGTCCGTTTTTGTACTAATTTATTTTCTTAAAAAAGTTATGTGTCTCAGAAATAACCCCAAAAATGCATGAATTTGATGAATGTCTACTAACTACGGCTGATACAAAAAAAGAAAAAAATGACCTCCCCGCGCCAGCTGCACGTTTGATGTACGACATAAAAAAAAAAAAAAATTTGTAATTATTTTTGAAGATAAAAAACATTAAACAGTAAACATTGTCACACACATTTTACACGTCGTTTTTCGAAGCTTTTGCGTCGTCTATCCCCACTATACGGTATCTCTACCAGTCCTAGGGAAGACAAAAATCTATCGGAATCGGTCGGCTATTCCAAGTCAGAGTGACAGTTTGTAATTAAAAAGAAATGTCATATAATATTCGAGTGTAATGTCACGAAATACGAATGGGTGTCATGGAGACCAGGTTTGTCAATAAAACTAAAATTAACATGACTGACAGTATAGATAGAGAAATTGTAGAAATAAATGTATGTGTCTATTTAATGAATTGGATATAAATATACGTAAATAACATTAATTAGTGATATTAAATAGTTACTCCTATAACTGCGTATTCTGTTTTTTTTTTAAATTAACGAACGATTCACGCTACAATAATATAAGTTATGGGCAAGCGAAAATTGGATTATCATAAAACATCAATCATACAAAGAAGTAAGCATGCAAATCGTATGAAAAATCAAAATACGAGGTAAGTAATTTTTAGTCTACAATTTTATTTACATTATTTTGATATTTGTTAATTCGATTTAATTTAACTAAGTACATAATACCAATATGCGAGTAGATTTCAGAATTTAAATATTTGACGATTCATTTTATGTGTATATTAAAATTTTCATTTTGGATTGCCTTTCTTACAGTCCGCTTTTAATACATACGCTTTTGCTGTTAGGTCTGATGCAACTTCCATTGATTTGTCATCCCCTGAAGGGGTTTAATGTTGGAAACTCTGAACACATCTATTTAAGCAACTCACAAGGTAATGGAAAGTACGTATTACAATCGAAACTGTAGACTTTGGGCATTATTTACAAATTTACAAATTATTACAGTTACAAGCTTCCACCTGAAAATAAACCCGAGGAAGGTAATTTTCTTGTAAAAAAAGAAACCAGGAACGATAATTCAGCAGTTAAAAAGTTTTGGCGGCCATGAATCGTCATATGGATGCAATTCAACTCACATGACTTTTTTAAAAGAATTGAGAAATGGATTAAATTGTAAATTTGTATTTAAATGTAGCATATGTGGTGCAATTGAAAAACTTTTTTCTAACATTGAACGTGATAGCTCAAAAGATATGGGCATAAATGAAGCTGTGGTAAGACATTTAAAAATTTGTAATCACCTGGAAGTCGTTATGATTACGGTGTCTATGTGTTATTGTAGTATTTGCTCTTTATATGTTTTAATGTACATAGAAATTAGACTCAAAATAATGTTAGGTGTCCCCCGGGAAAACTATAAACTAATGATTTTGTTATAGTAATCTAAGCTATTTATGTCTATATTAGTGTAAAAGTCAACATTTTCAAGGAGATGCTTAAAATATTTTGAGTATGGCTAAATAGCTACCGCAAACGCTTGTCTTCAAAATGTGCATTGTAGGTTTTTGGAAACTTGTGCACGGGACAAAGTTTTACTCAAATGGAAGAGCGTTTTTCAATTATGAATATGCCTACCATGTCTTCGCGAACGTATTATGATATACAAAAGCACGTTCATGAAGTAATAAAAGAAAATGCCGTGGAAGAAATGGCGGAAGCTGCAGAAGCAGAGAAGGCTGAAGCTATATCTAAAGGAGAGCTAGATAGTGATGGGTTTCCACTTCTAACTGTAGTTGTTGATGGTACTTGGGCTAAAAAATCATATAAGTCTAAATAATATATTAAACACAAGAAGTTCTTCATAAAAATTAAGAATACTTGATTATGTACATAATTTATTATATATTATTATTTGTTATACACATGTATGTATTTGTATATCGATCAATTATTTGTAATAAAGTAACTTCATCATTTCTGAAATTGTTTTTTTATAAGAATTTCTTTTTTATTATTTTTTTCTAGATCTATTTATCATTACAATTGTACATTATAATGAGAAATAATGTTGTACTATTGTGATGGCTGAAAATAAATTAAAAAGAGAGTATTCTTTTATTCTAAACAAATTGAATGTATTAATTTTCATCCGACTTTAAGATGTGCATTAAAGCGAAGTGAAAATCAACCCATTTAATTTGTTCACATCCAAAAATAATAATTAAATATTTCAAAATATGAATAAGTATATGAAAGTAATACGTGACTAGACCCGCAAGAGGGCAGTTCCGTAAGTTTTTCATTCTTTATACATATGTTTCTCATCTATAGTATTCCTTTATCTATGAATAAAACCGAAGCGTTCGGATCGGAACCTCATAACGTGTAGCTCCACCCACTCACACCCCCTTGCGTCGACTCGTCCCGCGAGTAATATAAGTTGCATACGTTTCTATTTGTAGGTAAAGGCCCCTCTTAAGATTTTGTTGTATTTAATTTATGGAATTTTTTTCATAAACACAATGTGCCAATGTTATTTTTTTAAAAAATCAGGAGAATGAAATATTTCTTCTTATCCTATGTTATTTGTAATTAACTTACTCATACATTCTAAACGGAACTAAGACGAGTACGCGTCGATTATAAATACCGTCGTTCCAAAGTAACGTTATTTTGGAACTGTTATTTTTCTGGAACGGAACGATATGGAACGTTTCAGATGTGTAACCGTTATTCCCATCACTATCCCGAGGCTCAAATTCGACCGGTTTGCGCAGCTACGTCATGCTAGTAACAAATGCGGTCGAGCGCGTGTAGTTATACACGTGATATATACTGATTTGTATTTTAAATGATGCAATTAATTTCAAAAATCGCATAAACAAGCATTAAGTAAATCCTATTGACGCTCCACAATTACAATGCCGGCGTACTCAATATTGCTTCGTTAGGCAGCCTGTACAAATACTTACAAGAAATGTACCAAATCGAATACATACTTATCTACCGATTAAATCAAAACTTTCTCGAAAACTAGACATGACTATATTGATTTGAAATAAAATCTTTTACATTTAGGTGGTATATATTAGGAAAACATTCAGCAACTGCTTTCACCCTAAATAAAAACACTGAAGAAAGTGTCGAAGAGCCAGTATTTACTGAAACCTTTGGAATCAAAAAATTAAGTTTGCTTTTCCGGAAGTTTGTTACGGAATGTTGCTCAATTAATTCCAGATGAAAATGTTCCTACAGACGAACTTCAAATAGCCTATTTTTTCATAGAACCAGAATAAAATGAATGTGTAGACAGCAATACTATTTCTGAAGAAATTCCATGTAAATATCAAGACCTTTTGACTCAATTTAAACTATTCAATTTTAAAAAAACTGCATGTGTACACAGAAGATTTGAAATATATTGCTGGAGACGTGACATATCGTTTTAGAAATAAATATTGTTTAGGACCTCCTTGTGATATGGCTAGTAAAGATAAAATGCCTGACTGGATTCAACATATCACAAGGGGTTTCCTTTTGCATTCGAACAGTTTATTAATGAACGCGGCAACAATTTTAGAAGAAGAATTTAATACAATTATGGCTTTATCATCAAAAGAAAAATTAATTTTAATATTTTAACCGACAGGACATGCAAAAAGTTGAAAGACAAAATCGAACGTACATTTCTTGGCGAGAACGCGTACATACATATGTATATCAGATTACGGGAAATTAACATGAAAATTAGTTTTCAAAGTTGTCAGACGAGATTAAATCGGAAGATGAGAAAGAATAATAGAACATAAAACCGAAAGAGAGTAACGTACTGTTGTATATCTATCTCTCAAATGAATTGCAACGGTAATTTAGCCTATATTTTCCATTAATTAATAATGTATTTATGACAAAAAATATTAGTTATAATAAAGTGTTATTCCCAAAGTAATTTGACTATCTAATTACCCCCGACTCCAAAATTCGTAAAATAAATTGATTGTAGTATGGTATACTTCTCGTGTTTGGCTAACGCTCTGTTACTTACTTGACGTCACGCACGAGAGAGACATAGCTAGAATGAGATAACGACATGCGCACCGCCACACCATTATCTTCCCACCACGCTTATATAGGTTCTGCAAAGTTTATTTGATCTTTCGTCATTCATAACAATGACGTTATATAACAGCAGCGATGCCAAATACATTCGGTAATGGAGATATTGGTTATGTATATTTATTTTAAAAGTTTGGTTATGTATCTATACATTAGAAAAAAGTAATTTATTTTAAAAAAGTGGGAGAATTACCTTCATTTACCAATATCGGCAATAATAATAATGTTAACATGAACACAAAATGTATTTCCAAAATAAATACTTGTTTTTAGCAATGTAATCAACGGTAAATCTCTTATTACATTATTCACATTAATTGTCGAGGTGTTATTTAGTTTGACTTTTAAAAACTAACACAACTTTAATATAAACTCTTCTTTCCATGGAATGTATGCAACAACTAACAAATTTAAATGGCTATAGCAGTGAAATAATATTGTACATACGATGAAGAAGTTGTATACTGCTAATTAATATCACTAGTAGGAGGACTGAAGGAAGTACTACTTTTGTTTGTTGCTCAACTATTTTCACTAAAGCTGACTTTATTTTCCCAGTTATAAGTTTAATTACTTAAACAAAGAAAAAGTACTTTTTAAAAATAATCCAATGTAAGTTTTTGTTAGTTTTGAAAGTAAGAAATAATACTGAAACACATTAAAAAAAACAAACAAGTTTATTAAATTAAAATTCCTTGTTCATAATTCCAATGAAATGTTTAATACACTTATAATACACAAATATCTCAAAATTAAAATAATGTGCATATACTATCCCTAGGTATCTGAAAAAGCACTATCAGAACTATCATCATTTAGATTTATTATAAATGGTTCTATTTCTCTTTGTTCAAATCCTATTTCACGGTTCCACCATACATTAATTTCTTTTTCCACATGGTCAATACAGTTAGTCCATTCCTGTGCTGTCACTTGTTGCAATGCCTCATCCCACATATTAACACTTGCTTCAATAGATTTCCCATCCCTACCTATGTGGCGATTATAATAAGTTTTGGTAATCCCCCATACCAACTCAATTGGATTGAAATTGCAATGATATGGAGGAAGACGTAATACTTTATGTCCTGCTTTTTCAGCCATTTGATCAGCTACATATTCTTTTGGTGGCTTATGCCTAAAAGTTAATAAATATTATATTGATAACCAAAATAATGATATTAATGATTCTTACAATGCCACTTTCAGTAGTAATTCTTTCTTCAATGACGTTTCATCATACTGAATGCCATTGTTATTCAACCATTCCTTAATTTCATTTTTTGTGGATGCAGTGTTTGGTACTTTTGATACCAAAGTACTGTGGTATGGAGCATTATCCATAACAATTATTGATGGTCTGCTTAAGAGGTTTAGTAAATTTCCAAACCATTCTAAAAAATTTTTTTGGTTCATTTCCCCGTGATAGTCAGAGCATTTTGTGTTGGAAGGAAATACTAATTTGGCACCAGGTATAAAGCCATTCCTATTTCCAGCATGTAGAACAATATACCTAGTTACAAAAAAAAAAATAAATCTTAGGCTGCATTATTATTTGTTTATATTGTATTATAATATATTTTTGTTACTTTTTATATGATAAAAAAAAATAATTAACCTTTTCCCATCCACCTTAGTACTTCTTACGGAATGTACATTTTTATCTTGCCAGGAACGAGCAATTGTACCATTTTGAAATAACCATGTTTCATCCAAAAATACAAAATCATATATATCCTGGGTCTTATATTCATGGTATAACCTCAAAAAGGTTAATCGCTGTAGCACTACATGTGGCATTTCCATCAAACCACGACGTGGATTATCCTTCTTGTATTGAAAACCAATCTTTTTCAATACAGTAGACAAAGATCGTTGACATCCAAAAAATATGTCAGTTTCCCTTAATTTATTCCCCAACGACTCAAGTGTAATGTGTTCATCTACAATCCTCTATTTTAGATTTTATAAATCAAATAATTTTTTTTTTCACTTACGCCGTTCATACATTTGGTATATAGTATTTCTAATTGCGACCTGTGCGGCATCATCAATTCCTGTAACAGGTTTAGCACGTGAATGTTTAGGTTTATTTGGGTTTAATGGTTCATTTCTTTTAATAGATTGCCATATCGATGTTATTGTATTTAAGCTTACGTTGGCCATCGCAGCTACACGCTAAAATTAAAAATCATTTAAAAAAATTCTCAATCAGTATTATTGTTATTTTTATACCTCTCGTACAGCTGTTAATGGTATGATAACACACTTATTGTCCCGCTCTCGTTCACAAAAAGTTAACATCGAAGCGATGCACTCTTTCATATCCTCACTCAACACTTTCGGCATTTTCAATTAATATAAATATCAATACAATTGAAAATTTGTTCTAAGAAGAAAAATTTGTAACTTAAAATATGTCAAAATATTAATGTCAAAATAAACGATGCGGCAACTTCTCATATTTCAGTAACTTCGACGAATTAAAATCACTAAATTTCCCTTGCTAAACCTTACATTTAATTAAATTTATTGTGGTAAGAATTTTACGTCACAGATGACGAAAGATCAAATAAAGTTTGCAGAACCTATACCTACTTTTGTACGCAGACCCCCCCCTCCACACTCCTCTTCTCGTATGGGAGCTAGATCAAAAAGTTTCAAATGAAAATTGTATAAAAACGTCTGAAAATGTTGCTAGTAAAAACTTTAACTTAAATTTAATGAATTACCGAATTTTTAATACATCTTGAGAAGTGCGCCCTCCTGCGATCATTTTGGAACCTTAAAAATATTTTTGTTGAAATTCCCGTGGTCCGCTTCATTATCAAGATTTTTCCGCCAGGTGGTAAGATAAACGGTTGCCGAGATATGGCCGGTGGCCGAGCTTAAACAGATACCCGGTATATGCAAGGAAGATTTCTTGAAAGAAGCCGCATTTATATATGAAAACTGAAAATTAGATGCCGGGCTAAGAGCAGTTACGCAACTAAGTTAGTCCTCGGTGATGGTGCATTCTTTTCCTCAAGTTTATTAATTAATAGATATAATGCAAATAATTTTCAGTTTTCCTATATAAATGCTGCTAATTTCAAGAAATCTTCTGTGCAGATACCGGGTGCTTCGGAATTGCACGGCACTATTGTAGGTGCTTGTTCTCCAGCATAAAATAAACAAAAAAGTCCATATAAACATATGTCTCAAATTAATTTATTACTAAGATATTGGAGCATAAAGATATTTATTTAACACTACAACATCCAAAACAACTGTTTAAAGTGGCCAGCGTTTTGTTGAATTCAGCATTCAGCACGACAAATTCATGCTTCTTTAGCACATCGTATAGCATTAGGACGATTCTTGATAGTTGCTGCGGCTTCCACGATGCTACTACTAAACTCAGATGAATCCCGATCTAAGGGCGTTAGATCGGTAGTTTAATAATCGCATCGTGGAAACGTCAGAAACTATCAAGGATCGTCCTGATGCCATACGAAGTGCCAAAGAATGAATTTGTCATACTGAATGCTGCATTCAACAAAACGGTGACCACTTTAAGCAGTTCTTTTGCATGTTGTATTGTTAAATAAATATCTTTCAATATCTTAGTAATAAATTAATTTGAGACATGTTTATATGGACTTTTTTGTTTATTTTATGCTGGAGAACAAGTACCTACAATAGTGCCGTGCAATTCCGAAACACCCGATATATGTAGAATAGTATAAACAATATCACAGTATTAAAAGTAGTAAAGTCATGGTGACACAAGCTTGAATTTGTACGTGAAAAAATCTTGTAATGTGTAAAAAGCAGTGGCAGCTGCTGCAGGGAGGGCAACGGGGCACTGCCCCCCTGTGACAAATTTCCCCATGACAAATTTCTTTTAACAGATAAATTAATTATAAATACCTTTTTGTATGTAATTTTTCTGATTTGTTTGATAACAAATAATATGTTTTCGGAAGTAACAGTCCGTCTTTTCAGCGTGTTTAAAAATCGCAGTCTGACGTAGGCTCCGGGGCATCTCGCGCGACTGCCCCGTCTGCATTAGAAATCGAGCGATGAAACTGGCGCGGGAAGCGCGCGTATATATGTAGGCGGCGGGGCACTACTCCATGGTGCCGGGTCCGAGTGGCGGTCCAGTATGTAATATACAGGGGTGAGTGTATGTTATAATTTCTATCTGTGCAAATGCAACTATGAATTGCGTTAGTAACATTAAGACAGAATTAAAAAATCTAGGTCTCCCTAGACCAGATTTATTGATTAAACTAGAAGATCACAATTAGAAAACTAATAAAACCGTGACGAGAAAATTCAACAGAAGCTCTTACAGTTTATCAGACTGGTTGTGTGGGTGTAATGTGCAAAATGCTTTTATCTATTTTTGTGCTATAAAGTTCACTTTACGACATCCGTTTTGGTTTCAAAAGTATTTCGCACGCTAATTTTGTTGTTTTAACGTTGGTAACAAAAAAAAAATGGAACCAAATTATATTTAAATGACAAAATGTAAGCCTTTAATGTAATAAACATGTGCAATAGAAGTTGTACAAAGAATAAAAAGCACAGATGCTAACATTTTATTTACTAATTAACAATATAAATTGTTAAGCAGAGTTGGATGATAGGTTTTCTGATGCTACTATTGTAATTTACTTCCAAGGTTGAATAGTACAACTGTTATGAAAGTTTGTTTTTGATATGTCGAGACTACTATGTAGGCGAAAGATTTTGTAAATTGTCTTCTGCTATTTTGCGAATCTCTGGGGGCGTGCAAAATAGAAAAAATCAAGTGAATGGTGTTTTCTACTTTGAAGAGAGTAAAAACATTTTCTAGAAATACCATGCAAGAAAGCAGACTATGTGCTTTAGTAATGTGTTCCATTGAAAAACAATTACTGACATCAACACCGAATGAGTTATTAATCATTTTGCTGATCGTAAGGAGCGGCGGATGGATTTTATTTTCAAACAAGTTAATTAAATAGCATATTGAGTTTGTTTTTTGTCTGTACTTAATTTTTGATATTAAACACTCAAGACCTCCGGTGCCCTCCCGTCCTAAAAAATCACGGGCCGCCACTGCATTCTTGTCTGAAATATTTTATAAAAAAATATAATTGAGTAAATAACTTTGTACAGAATATTTGAATTTAACCAATTATTAGTATTACTTGTATTTGCGTAGCTCGATTTCATTATAAAAGTTTTGTTTGAACTTATTGTATTGATGCAATGTAAAATAAATTGTGCCATGTACTACATTCTACATTTACTTGTGATTAATATCGGAGTCGGGGATTTTTATGGTTTTATGATAGAATATCTCGTCTATCGTAAATAAAATGGGCACCGCTTAAAAAGTACTTTAGGCTTTGGCATTTTACTTTTCATTTCGAGTTGGAATATTTTGTGATTCTTTTATATATATTAAAATTAATAAATAACTGAACATTTTGTTTGTACCATATATTAACTATACATATTCCCGCACCGCACATTTGGACGAGTATTTGGTAACGGTAACGAATAAAAAGTAACGGATATTGAATTCGAAAGTAACGGAGATATGTATATTCGATACATAGCATGAAGGTGCGATTGAAATTATTCGCTGCCACAATGATCGATTAAACATTTGTTTATCGAGTTGCATTTAAAATGAAATTATGATGTAAACGGATGTGGAATCTTGCTGTTCACTAGAATAATTTCCAATTTCAGCATAAGGGTATGTAAATACATGGTAGTAACATGGCGATCCAGCAAAATACTTTCCACACATATACATATCGCATGCAATTTCAAACTTAATGACTTTTAGAACATTCACTATACTTACCTGCATCAAATTAATGTTTAATCATTTGAACTTCCTCAAAAAAATACTTAGAGAAAGAGCTTAAACGGTCTCAATATCTTGAAGAGTGATAGCGGTTATCGTTAATTAAATATTGTTTACTCATTGTTTATAGACTCCCGTCAAATTTACACTGTTAAAAGACAGCATGGTATTCGTTTAATACTAAGTTAAGGATAGCGTGCCTTTACAAGAAAGAGGTTTTAAATTTGCGTGAATCCCTGCCTCGTAAGTACCACTTCAGATATTCACATTTTAAAATTATTCAGTTTTGCAGCACAGTAAATATGTATTCATTAACCATCAAGCATTATTTTTGCGACAAACTCGAAATAAGCGCAAATCGTCCGAACACAAATGTAGCACTTCAATGTTATTGGTGTCAGAGTATTCAAAGCGGAGCAGTCTAGAAATCTTTATCCACAAATTGTAGGGTCAGAATGCCAAGGAGAATTTAGCTTATACTCCAAATGGGTACTACATATCGTTATCGAAAGTGTACAGCAAATTGATGAGAGAAATGTGTATTTTTAAAGTATTTAGATTAAATACTAGGCTAATCCAAAAAGTAACAGACGTTTTGGCCTGGCGCGGCAGAGGGCGGGACTACCGCCCCCATTTTGGCGTCAGAGTGTTTCTACGCTCAGTACGCAACCAGCCGTGGTAATTTGCGGTTCATGCCTATCGTACTTTGTATACAACGGAGTGTTAAAATGAGCGTTGCTATTGAAAATCCGCCAGTTGTGAAGAGCGAGCTGTAATAAGATTCTTGTTAGCAAAAAATCACAACCCAATTGAAATTTATCGCCAGATTTGTGATGTGTACGGCCAAGAAATAATGAGTGAAAGCTGAGTGAGGCAGTGGTGTATTGATTTTAGATATGGCCGAACCGGTGTTCACGATGAGTCTCGTATTGGCAGGCCTAGTCTTGTGACAGATGAATTGGTGGCGAAAATTCACGAAAAAAATCCGTGGAAATCGTCCTTTCACGATTACGGAACTCTCAGAACATTTCACGGAGTTTAGTTCATGAAATTGTAATTTTTTGCTAGGTGGGTTCCGAAAATCCTAACGGAAGACCACAAAAAAACAGAGACTTGCTGCAGCACTAACATTTCTGGAAGACTACGACAAAAGTGGAAACCATGTTATCGATCGTATCGTAACTGACGACGAGACTTGCGTAAAGCACGTCAACTGTGAAACAAAACGGCAGTCGATGGAATGGGGACAAACGCATTCGCCCAAGAAACCGAGGAAGTGTATGCAAACGCTTTCATCAAAAAAAAATCATGGCTACTGTGTTTCGTGACGCTCAGGGAGTGATTCACGTTCATTTTCTCGAGCGTGGCCAAACAATCAACTCAGAGAGGTATTGCAAAACACTAAAAAAAATTAAGACGCGCGATACAAAACAAGCGTCGGGGAAAACTTAGCGAGAAAGTTTTGTTTTTTCACGACAACGGTCGTGCACACACGGCCAATCGTACCCAAACGCCCTTGGATGGAAGTTTTCAATCATCCGACGTACAGCCCAGATTTGTCGCCGAGCGACTACCACCTGTTTTCAGCGATGAAGACGTGACTCGCTACGTAACGCTTTGACACTGACGCTGAACTGCATGCCGGTATAAACCAGTGGTTGAACTCGCAGGCGGCAGATTTCTAGAGATGGTATTGAAAAGCTTGTACCACGTTATGCTAAATGCCTTAATTTAAATGGCGATTATGTAGAAAAATAGCCTAAGAGTTTACTTTCAAAATGTATATAATAAACATTAGTTTTTTTCACTTCGTTTATTTTTTATTTAAAAACGTCTGTTACTTCCTGGATAGCCCTCGTAGTATTAAATATCGAAATATTTATTAGCGCAATAAAAAAAATGATGTGAACTGTTTTTCAGATTTGGAACACGAACAATGAATGTACCCGTCAGAATGCTCAAATTTTACGTTGCTATGAAAAAATAATAAATCTGGAAAGGATACACAATTTATTACTATAGATGTTTGCAAAAAAAAATTCTTTTTTCCAGAAGGTTAACATTTGGATTTTACGTTGCTATCAAAAAATAATAAATCTGGAAAGGATACACAATTTATTACTAGATGTTTGCAAAAAAAAGTTTTCTTTTTTCCAGAAGGTTAACATTTGGAAAAATATCAGTTTCAGCAACATTACTCCGTGCTCTACCTACAAGTGAAAATAACAATTCAGATGAAAACCTTTTGCAAATATCTAAAATTATGCAGCCTTATTTATCAAAAGTACATTCCCATACAATTTCAAAATTCGTATTTGAAGAAGTAGGAAGTTTTGTGGCCGCAATACCAATCATCGACTTCAAATTTTGCCTATGGGCAAGATTTGATACTGTAACATTGACTGCTAAATGTGCTGTACATTTCCTCGTTCTATGAAATTTACGGGAGTTAAAAGTGCTATTAGAAACAGAATGCAAGGTGTATTTATTTCATACCAATGGTCTAATTCTCAACTATTATCTATACTTTTGCAATATCATACCTTTTAGCATGCTGTTTTTGTCATTCTAGTTATCTTAATTATAATTACCGGTTTGTCGCAATCTTTATTATGATTGAAATCGGCAATTAGTATTAAGTCATCTAAAATAGAAAACTAAAACAAATGCTTGTAGTATAAAAATTTATTTAGAGCAAGTTCGTTACAAGTCAATTTATATTTATCTACAAATAAATAATAACTTCAAAGAAATAAATTCACTTCTAATTAAAATAGCGTAATCTATATCCTAATCACAGTTCACATCAATAAAGAAAATGAAGATACTTATAATTAAAATTTCTTTAGGTATAAAATGAAACGAAGCTTTCAAGATTGAAAATAAATCGGATTACATTTCTTAAAATAGACAGGATTGTCAAAATAAAATAAATATATACAAACAGTATATATTCCACTTCAAAGTGTGGAATGCCGTGAAGTGAATACTGAGAAAATAACTTTATCCTGAAATTTAAATAACTTTTTAAAAATCTCTATTATAATTTCCTCCTCCATTTGCTGTATATCCATTTGATTTATTGAAGTTTTGTCTGTTTGCTCCGCCAGCATTCCCACCGGCACTGAATCTTGTATGTGTCCTTGCTCCAGAATTATCTCTTCCTCTGAAGTTATTATTTCCGTAGCCCCATCTTCCGCCTTTATTTCCAAAATTATTACATCTGCCAGCCATTTCTCCCAATTTTGGATTTATAACCTTTAAATTACAAAATCATGAATAGTATCGAACTCTATTTGTTAGATAAGATGTATGTACCTGGTTAGCTTCTTTCAGCACTGCTACTAGATCTTTGGCTTGTCTATAATTATTAGGGGTAAAAAATGCGTATGATGTGCCGGTACTTTCAGAACGTCCTGTCCTACCTATCCTATGTATATAATCTTCCGAAGAATTGGGATAGTCAAAATTAATGACATATTTGATTCCTTCGACATCTATATGGAAAAACAGCATTAGTTTTTAAACCTTTAAACAAATTTGTGTTCAATAACAAAATTCCATGCATCTTTATCAAATACAATGGGGAAGTTTTATTAATTTTTCTTCGTATACGTAGCGTAAGTCAAAAATCAACTGTGCTTATTACGCGAAACAAACGCGTAAATGCATGAACTTCATAAACCTAAACCTAGTGGTGTCGTAAATACTGTCAAGTTTCGATGAACGTGCCTGGCCAGAAGGAGAAAACAACACGAGAACTATGTATTCAGACTTATGATTTGCCATCTGGCAATTGACATTTTAATCTGTTCGATTGTAATTTATAAATATCAAACATGGCGTGTTGGTAAAGATTTGGTGAAAACAAGAGGATATTTATAACATATATAGAATGTTACAGTTATATCCTAAATTTACGCAATTTATTTAGAGCAATATTTCAGATAGAACTCATCAGTATTTATAACTTGACATGTAGTTAAGTTAGTTTCTCTCACCCGCATATACATATATCTATTTTGAATGTAGAGTGAATTAGTTTCAAGTCAAAATATATTTTAAAACAAACCAGGTCTATGGAAGGCAGAGGTTCGCTCAGTGTTTCCGGTTACTATTGATTATTTCCAACAAAATTGGTAAAAGACAAAATTATTTTATGAGATTCTAACATAACACCGTCCCAAAAAGAAAAAAAAAGAAAAGTCCGTAACTACCTTATTTATAAAAGGATTTTAATTTTAATTATCTATACACCAAATTAAAATTAAATGGGAATATGCTACTAAATGGCCTAATAGAATCACGTATAGAGCGGTTTTAAACTAAACTGTCATTGTGTCACAAGTATACGCTTACATAAAAGAAATACAAAAAAAGACACTTGTGTAAAAAAAATAATAGACACTATGTTTGCAGAAAAGCAGAATATTTGCCGTGACTGTTAGAAAATTATCTATAGACATTATTTTACCACAATAGGACTGATATATTGAAGATCATGTAGAGAAGAAAATAGATGATTCTCATATATTATTTAATTCCCACAAACTTCAAATTTGGTTCACATTTTTTACAAACAAAGGTACCCGCGAACGTTAAGATAACTTACTACAATTTTATATAGCGTGTGAAAGGATAATATTAATGAAAAATCCCCATTGAATGCATGTAGTATAACCTATATCTGAAGTTTTGATAAAGAAAATTTGAGGATGTAACTTAAATATTAATATCAGTAAGTTAACTTGCAGAAAATGTATTCTGGTTTGCTTAAATTTTAATTTGTGTATTTTCCTAATGTAACACTTTTTTAAGGTACAAATACTTTATGAAACATGATCTACAAGAGTTGCAATAATGGTAAAGGTGTTTATGTATTGCCATTTTACATATATATTTTCGGATTTAAAACAAAGGGGGAAAATAAATACACAAATATCATAAAATTTATAATGAATATATTCAAATCAGTGAAAAAAAGATTTAACACATACAAGTATTAGCACCAAAAAATACTGTTCATCCAATTTATACAAATACCATAAATGTGAGATAAATCACTGAGCCATAAATTGTACGGTTGTATCAATTTTAATAAATAACAAAGCAATTAACATCGTAATCTAAAAGTGTTTAAAACTACTCACTGTATATGTATATATTGCGTTTAAAAATAACCTGTGGGCATTACATTAATTACCAACTTAACACTGATTGCCGTTTAGATATTACTACACGAATGTTGCGGACGATTTTTAGACACCAATGATAGTAACGCGATAGCTGAAATTTTTACTAATGATCAACTTCACACAAATGAAATGATGTTTACAAATAGGTGGGTCGCCGTGAACGCTCGAAGCAAGTGATTACGGTGCTATGAAAATGAGCTTTCGAGGCATCAAATAAAAGGTAGTCTTATTATAATTTCTCGGTTGCATCTTCAAATTTAGTTAATATTATCACAGTGACTCAAAACACATCAGTATTCGTCACTCCGTCAATGGAAAACAGGCCAGGAGTTTCCGTACATATATCGTAAATTAACGGAACCGTATAGAACTAGTCTCCAAAGCGAATTATAACGGAGTAAACATCAATATAAAATACATACATACATACATACAGATGTATGCACTTCACCACTTTAAGAGAGGTCAGTTATATCTTGTTATGTCAAAAATGAGGCTTTAGTGTTTCTATAATGGTGAATCGTGTGGCTTGTGGTCGTTTTAAAACGGCAAGAACATAGAATATCACTTTTTCTCTTCATCGGTAAGTTATTCCATTGGCATTCAACATAGGCAATAATAATTTAAAAAGTTATTTTAAATAACTTGTCATATATCTGACATGTCTGATTATGTGTTCAGTGGCGTAACATACATACCCAAGTTATTTAATATTTGTTATATTTCTGACGCAGATTTCCTTTAAACCCGTTTATAACATATTAGAAAGAAGAAAAGAATTGAAATCATAATACACTCACGATATTTCTTTGAATATTTTTGGACTAACAACCTATTTTAAATGATTATCGAGAACACAGGAAGTGTACATATACCCTATACAAAATATTTATGCACGCCTATGCATTACGGCGGCCATATTGAGTTACCACTTTGGACAAATATTATTTTTAAGGAGACTCTCCCCTGTTCTATTCTTTACTCGTAGGTTTCAATGCTCTGAGCATTGTAAGTAGGTATATCCCTTCTTAATACTGATTAAATTTGACGTTGTATCATCAAATTATTTTAGTACTTATGCTTAGTACATAAATTGAAAGAAATCTGCATATAACTGAGAGTGATCTATTATTTTCAATAATATAACGGTTTCACTGCAATTCTAGAATTCCGTTATACAAGGCTGCGGGTTTAGTTCATGTATATAATTATGAACTTTAACAAGGAATCACGAATTTATACGAAAAATGTATTGTCAATAGTGTAACATTTCATTGGAAAAACAGTATATGCCCAAACACTTGCATACATTAAAATTAAAAGAAAATAAAATCTAAGATACTAACCATTGCGCTCGAGAACTCACAGAATCCACAAAACGCTTGGCTTTATTTAAAAACCGGTGCAGCCATAGTAGCAAACAAGCTGGCTGCAGCAGATCCCAATAAGATGATGAATTGGTCAATCCACTGCAGGACCGAACGGAAGACATCTAAACTATATGTTTTACATCTGATCGACAACACCTCCCACGTAGATAATTTCATAAGGAGTTAGGAAAAATCAAGAAGGAAAAATGAAAAATTGTAAAGGTAGAACAGATAAAGCAGTTAAAAGAAAAATAAATAGTAGAAAGGATATTTACTCCATCATTAACATGGGAATGTTAAACATTGTGCCATCTGAACATCACGTTATCTTCCAGAATCGGTCTTCTACCTCATAAACTGACGTACCTCAGAGTTAGGGTAGCCAGCCAGAGGCACCGCAAGACAGAATTGCATCCTTTTTTTTAAGAACGCAACTAAGGCGTATTATTAGCATACATGAGCTAATTACGCTCATCCTGCATGTGCCTCTGAAACAAAAAAAAAGGACAACCAGACTGATTAGTAAATATATGTCAGAGTATATTTAAAAGTAAAATTAACAGTTTAACATTGGGCTAACCCGGATACAGGTGAGAAATATAAAAATAATATAGCTTTCTTGATTACCGAAGTGTATCGTGATACACTAACGGATATAACCTACAAATTTAAGTAAAAATTGACGCAAAATATTATTCCATAAACCTTACATTCATTTTGTTCAAAAATTAACTATGTAGGTTCTGTTTCAATTTTACTTGTGCGAACTAGAAGAGGTTAAAAAGAAACATAATAAGATCAAATATGTATGTTTCCATTTGTCAATCTTTTAAGGTAAACCCACCATGTACACACAGAAAATGATAATGTTGAACTATGATAGAGATTGGTTTATTATAAACATAACCACTAGATAAACTGCATATAGAATTATAAATTTTAAAATGTATACAGTATTAATATATGTTTGTCTATGTACAACAGTAAATACTTTAGAAGAGAATAATGAACTGTATTTCTTTTATGACTGTTGACTTGTATGTATGTACTTTGTTATGTGTATTGGAGAAGAACATTCCCATAATACAATATGGATAAAATTGCAATTATAAAAGCTGTAAGAGTAAAAAAAGGTTACACTTAACAAGAAAACGACATTACTTTTGTATTTTATTCTTACTAAAATAAAACGCTTTAAGGCAGCAACAAACACATTAAATAATCTTTTTCATATTAAAAAAAATGTGTTAAGTATGTTTTGTAATACTATCCCATAGAATATTTGCAAATTATAAAGTCGGTTTTTTTTGAAAGGCATCAATTACCAAGATAGATTTATGTAATACAATCATTTTCTACTGAATCAATACTATTTTAAACATTGTCTATAATGAAATTGTCAAAAAAAACTATATGCAATAGATAATGTCATAAAAGCAGGTTTATTTACATAGCTCATATATGTAATTCTTAATTTCCACGAGTGTGTAGAAGAAACTGTTATTTGCTAATTATAAATGATTATGTAACTTGAAGAACTAATAAATGATAACTTCAGTTGCTGAAACTATATCTTCATGTATGTGAGAATTAGGTATGGTTGATGACTGATATGCACAATAGCAGGTAAAAAGGGTACACAGAAAATATCTAGATCAAATGTTATATATATTTTCTGTAAAAAAAGATGGTAACTTGATATCCAGTTATTCATCAATAGTTATACTACTCAACATGATAACAACACTAAATAAGAATATGAACGTTATTGTAATATGAATGTAAACCAGTCTGGACAATCCCAAATTATGCTACTATGCTACAATAATAGTTTCCATGTTCAATTAATATATTCAAATTGTAGAAATGGCAAAACACAAAAGAAACTGAACTTTAAAAGTAAATTAAAGTATATTAAAGGTAGATGATAGTAGTACTTACCAAGTCCTCTTGCAGCTACATCAGTAGCTACAAGTATACTTGTCTTTCCATTACGAAATTCTCTTAAGACATAATCTCGTTCTTGTTGACTTTTGTCTCCATGCATACAAACAGCTGGCCAACCATACCTCCTGATATTTCTTGTTATCGTTTCTACTTTTTTCTTTGTTTCAACGAAAATGAGTACTTTTGCACCTGGTTCTGCGTTGCTCGTTATTTCGTGCAGGAGGTTATTTAATCTAGAGTTAAAAATATATTAAAACATTTAAAATAATGCAATGACATTTTATGAAAGTTAACTCACTTAGTTTCCTTTTCATGTTCTCCACACACATCAACAATTTGTAAAATGTTGTGATTTGCAGACAGCTGCAATGATCCAATGTTAATTTGAATGTACTCATTCAGAAAGTCTGCAGCCAGTTTTCGAACTTCTTTGGGCCAAGTGGCAGACCACATTAATGTTTGTCTGTCCGGTCGTATCTGTTCTATGATTTTACGAATTTGAGGTTCAAAACCCATATCCAACATTCTATCAGCTTCATCTAATACCAAATATGTGCATCGGTACAGATTTGTAGTTCCTTTTTCTAAAAAGTCTATTAATCGCCCTGGTGTAGCAATAACTATTTCAACACCCCGCTCAAGATCGCGTGCTTGAGGGCCTTTTGGTGCACCTCCAAATATGCATGTATTACGTACATATGATGAACTTCCAAATTCAGTAGCAACTTGTTGTATTTGCTGAGCTAACTCTCGTGTTGGTGCGAGTACTAAAGCAATTGGACCTTCCCCACGAGATATTTGTGGTTGATGATTGATATGCACAATAGCTGGTAAAATATATGCTAAGGTTTTTCCAGAACCTGTTTGAGCTATACCAACCATATCTCGTCCACTCATTGCAATTGGCCATCCTTGAGCTTGAATAGAAGTTGGTGCATCATAACCTTGTTTCATAATACCGTCCATAACATAGTCTGGAAAATTTGCTTCTTCAAAATGTTGAATTGGATTTGGCGCGTTTGTTTCAACTGTAATTTGTTTAGCACGACGGTATTGTTCCACTTCATATGGAGAGCGGTTTGCTACAGCTGGATGTGGGACATAAAAATCTTTCTTGAATGGATGTAAGGATTTCATATCCCAATTAGGTCTGCGAAGTCTATGTCCACCACCAGTTTGGTTATTGTTAGTGTTAAATCTTCCACCGCCTCCGCCGCTATTAACACCATTTGCATTATTTCTAAATTTACCACCTACATGATTATTTGCATTATTGGAGTAGCCATTTTCTGTACGTCTGAATGAAGAATTATTTCCTCCACGACCGCGAAATGAACCACCATTACCTTTCCCGAACGACCTGAAACAAAAGAACATTCAATTTAAGATATGTTGTAGAAATCTGAAAGGTGTCCAATTATACCAAAAATAGGTTAATAGAAATTACATTAGCACAATTATACAATCTTTTAACGAGTCTCATTATACGTACTATTAATATTAGGACTAGTTCATGGAGAATGATCATATGTTCAGCACAAAGTCGGCCAAGTACGAACTAAAGACAATGCTTCACATCGACCATAATTTCAAAACCATAAAAGAAAACTAATTAATTAATGTTTTAGGAGATAAAGCTTTCGCTAGTAAAATACTATTTCATTCATAGCAGTCACAAATTAAATATTGTAAATAAAGTTATTAAATATTATTTTTCTATTCCGGTGCTATAAAGTTCACTTTACGACACGCGTTTTGGTTGTATAAAGTATTACTTTATCGCGCGCTAATTTTATTTTTTTTGAAGTTGGTAACAAAAAAAATGGAACCAAATCGCATTAAATGTCAAAATAGCCTTTAAAGTAACAAACATGTGCAATAAAATTGTACAAAGAATAAAAAGCACACATGCTAACTTTTCACTTACTAATAACAATATAAATTGTTAAGCAGAGTTGCATGGTAAGTTTTCTGATGCTACTATTGACATTTACTTACCATGTTGAATAGTACAACTGTTATAAAAGTTTGTTTTGATAAATATGTGGAGAGTTTGTTGCCGAAAGATTTTGTAAATTGTCTTCTGCTATTTTGCGAATCTCTAGGGGCGTAGTTATTTATTTCGTCCTTCCTGTTGATAATTTGAAATAATTTATTACATAAATGCCTGAATTTTATCAAATATTTAAAACGTTCTACTTAAAAATCACAGTAACCAACTTCAAAAAAAACCATATTTCTAAAATATTCGAACAAAGCATGTCTCTTATTTTAAGCTTTTTTGAACTTTTAATAACCGAAATAGAAAAAATGAGGTGTGGCCACCACACGACTTTCTTATACGTATGAGCGTTTCAAATTATAGAATTTTAAGAATTTTTTTTACAAAAATTATTCAAAATTCTATTCTAAGTACTTCTATTCTCTTAATAAATCTCTATAGAATGCATACTTTGCAAGATATTATCAAAAAAGTGCTACTCGCTAAGAGTAAAAGTGCTACTTCCGGTCCGAATTTTGAAATTTCATATATACAAAAAAAATAGCAAATCCAGTTTTAAATACTTTTATACTCTTGATAAATATATATAGAATGCATAACTTACGACATATTTGCAAAAAATCGCTATTCGATAAGAGTAAAAGTGGCACTTCCGGTCAGAATTTTGAAATTTTCTTTATACAAAAGATATTGAAAATTATGTTTTAAATACTTATATACCCGTAACGTACCTGTCTAAAGAGCATGATTTGCGAAATATTCGCAAAAAACCGATTTTCGATAAGAGTAAAAGACCTACTTCCGGTAGGAATTTCGAAAAACTTTTTAAATAAAATTGTTCTCAATTTTAATTTTAAGTACATATGAATTCTTTATAAATTTGTATAAACTTAGTATTTGACGAAATATTGGCAAAATTCGATTTTTATACTGAAGTAAACTGCTACTTCCGGTCTACCGATTTTACTGAAAAACTAATCAGATCTCAAGAGGGAGATTATACACGTAAATACAAAATTTGGAATTGATATCTCCAGCGGTTTGAGCGCTATCGTGGTCACAGACAGACAGACACACACACACACACACAGACATTTTTTAAAAACCACTTTTTTGGTATCAGGGGACCTCAAAACGTGGACATCTGCAAAAATCTCGAGGTCGAAAATTTTCATCATCACAATACTTCCTTATACTACGTATAAGAAAGTAAAAATAGTATAAAATACACGTTTTATAAGACATTTTGCGCACTTGTTCTTTAGAAAACTCGCCTAGCGGCTCGTTTTCTAAACTTGAACGCGTGCGCAAAAAACGTGCCTTATGAAACTTGTATTTTAATATAATATTTTCTCTATCTCTATTTTATTTAATATTTGGCTATTATGTGTAGTAGGCAACCAGTGTTGACAAATTTATATCGTTTGGATGACGATTATATCAAATGTCAAAATGAGTATCAATATTTTAGACACTTCTGAAATTGCTTTTGTATGATATGTTACTTGACAGGTAAAACCTTTGCAACATCTCAAATTTGACGGCATTTTGACTTATTGACACATGTCGGTTGCCAAAACAATGCCACTACAGAAATAGAACAATATATGAAATGTTATTTTTATATGAAATTTTTATTAGATTACCCATGAAGATGATTAAATGACTTGTTCTCTAAGATCTACAATGTAAACATTTTGAATTTATTTATTTTATTTATTTTGCATGTTAGACTGGATGCACACTAATTATACAAAACAATCTGTTTGTTTTGTATAATTGGTGTATAAAATATTTTTGGAATACGTCAGCATCTATTAAATTATATTTTAGAAGAGGATGTATACTAATCAAACAAAATATGTGACAAACATTTTAAACACTTTTGGCAAATTCTTAATTAATAATATTAATCCCTATAATTATATTTAATTTATTTAATTATTAATTTCAGTTTAATGTATAATAAAATTATAGACATTTCATTTAATCTGTGTCTACAGCCTACAGATTTTTGTAATTTGTGTGCAAGTGTTGAAATAAATTATTAGTCAAACATTTTTTATTATCAATTCTAATTAGCAAGTGCGATACTTCAAAATGTTGCAAAAGACTTAAATATTGGGGGTTCCAATAAACACTTACTAGATATAAAATTCTTAAAAGAAAAAATATAAAATCTAATAAATAATAAAGTATCTCAACCGCAACAATGACCAAGTTTGAAGGCCCCTGAATAATAATAACAACCGCAACAATGACCAAGTTTGAAGGCCCCTGAATAATAATAAAAAAAAAAAAAGTGGCGTGACCTCCACACGACTTTCTTTCTTATACGTTGAGCATTTCAAACTATACAATTTTAAGAATTTTTCTAAAAAAATTATTCAAATTCCTATTCCAAATAGTTCCACTCTCTTAATAAATCCTTATAGAATGCATACTTTGCAAGATATTCGAAAAAAGTGATACTCGTCAAGAGTAAGTGTTACTTCCGGTTAGAAATTTCATATATACAAAAATCTGTTGCAAATCCAGCTCTAAATACCTTTGTACTCTTGATAAATATATATAGAACGCCTAATTTACGACATATATGAAAAAAATTGCTATTCGGTAAGAGTAAAAGTGGTAGAAAAGGTATTGAAAATTACATTTTAAATACTTTTATACTCGTGATGTACTTGCCTAGAAAGCATGACTTGCGAAGTATTGGCCAAAAGCTTATTTTCGATTAAGAGTGAAAGACCTAGTAGGAATTTCGAAAAACTTTTTTAATAAAATTCTTCTCAAATTTAATTTTGAGTACATTTGAATTCTTTATATATTTGTTTAAAATTACTAGTTGATAATCTATTGGCAAAATTCGATTCTTCACTGAAGTAAACTACTTCCGGTCTGCCAATTTTACTGAAAATCTATCAGATCTCAAGAAGGCAAATACAAAATTTGGAATTGATAGCTATAACCGTTTAACCGCTACCGTGGCCACACACACACGCGCGCGCGCGCACTGACAACACTTTTTCAGTATCAGGGGACTTCAAAACGTGGACATATGCAGAAATCTCGAGGTCGAAAATTTTCATCACAACACCTCCTTATACTATGTATAAGAAAGTAAAAATGGGGATTTTTGCAACTATCTCTCACTGTATGTGTGACCACAACGCCTATGCAAAACTTCTGTACAAAAGCATATTGTTACTCTCAAGATCTGATTAGATTTTCAGTTAAATCAATTTAAGTCACAAAATTTTATTATGAAAAATCAAATGCTACCATCTAATACAAAAACCTTGAACAAATTTCTAAAGAATACAAAATTATTTAGAAGTGAATATGAAAATAACTAATAAAAATTTTTTCAAATTCTTACCAGAAGTAGATCGTTTACTCTTATTGAAAAGTTTCTTGCAAATATCTCACGAGATTTACATTATATGAACAGTATAAAAATATTTATAGGCTCTATTTGGAAAAGAAGTTTTATTTGAATTTCGTGATTTAAACAATCAAAGGCCTATATCAAAATATTTCCAAACCAAAATGAGGCAAACATGCATATATATTTTATAAAAAGTGTAACAAGTTAAATAAACAAAGAAACCTTATTCTTAGTGGCCAGCAAACATGATTGTTAATTTTTTGACTTCTAAAACATAACTGTGCAAATCAGGTGTATGCTACTGTACCCCTCCATGAAGAGACGTGGTTTAATGTAGTCCACCATTGTTCGTAACAATTTGCAAAATATACTTATTTCTTAATATTAACAAAATAACTGCATTTGAATGCATGAATGTTGTCTAAACAATTTTGGATAGGCATGGATTAAACTGTAATATACATGCTGCGGCAAATGATCCTTTAGAAATATAACAAATTAAGAAAATAAATTCCAGGTAAATATTTTGAAAGTAAAAAAAATAATGCAAATTAAAATTATTTGGAAATGCTTGTCTTAATGAACAAGAATGGATATATTCATATTCTTCCCAAGTTTTAAAAATTTCTATTAGGTATCGTATTAATTTTCAATCAGTATATTTCAATTAATTTTGACAACTAACCAAAATCATTGCACTATAAATAAGAAATTCTATATCTTCAACAAATAATGAAATATGTGAAATTAAGTATTTTAAATCAAATTTAAATACAAATTTTACACATACCTTAAACTCAAGGCGGATGTAAGGCGAAATCCAGAAAACCTAACATAATCAAAGAAAAGTTACCGCAAAGGAAAATACTATTAAATCAGTTCTTTCCTCAAAATTTTATAAAAAAAGTACATATATTATTATTTCGATGAAATGAGTCTTATTCTAGGAATCGCCATTTTGTTTCCATAGCACTAACGTCATTCTGACTTTAGTTATTGACATTAAGGGAAAAAATAAAGAGAAGAGATCTATTTGAATTAAAATAATATCAACTTACATTATAGAAGCGGTTTCAATGCGATTTTATGGAAACTGTAAGTACGTTAAATATGTGTAGTCAATGGGTACTTTGTTGTGGGAGATTCTGTTACAACGGAGTTTCTGCAATTAAGATAAAAATAATTAATAAATTATATATATACGAAAATGTAATCTGAAGTTACAAATAAGTATATAATTTGATTATGCACCAAGTGCATTAATATCAGAAATAAATACATAATCAGCACAAAGCAACTTACTTGGCCAACGGTCAATGATGGAAAGGAAAGTGAAGGAAATACGAAATAGCGTACGTCAATAATTTCCGGAATTCTCTTCTTACTCTTCCTAATATCACAAGCGGCAAATTCAAATTTTCATTTAATTTTGATGATTGGCAGAAAATAATATATTTCTTCTACATTTATATTCATAGATACATATAAAGGTAATCCATATATTTACTATTCGACTCCCTGTCATAATTACACTTTTTGTATACATAAAGTATTTTAAATTACATGAAACTAGGCATTTGAGATTGGATGACATTTTCAACTTAGCCCACTAAAAGGTCGGGTAGTTTTGATTTTACTTTCTTATACATAGTACAAGTATTGTGATGTTGAAAATTTTCGACCTCGAGATTTTTACAGATGTCCACGTTTTGAAGTCCCCTGATTCCGAAAAATTGGTTTTTAAAAAATGGCTCTCTCTCTCTCTCTGTGTGTGTGTGTGTAACCACGATAGCGGTCAAACTGCTATAGATATCAAT
Organism: Amphimallon solstitiale; assembly: GCA_963170755.1. Lineage (NCBI taxonomy): Eukaryota > Metazoa > Arthropoda > Insecta > Coleoptera > Scarabaeidae > Amphimallon > Amphimallon solstitiale. The sequence goes on from OY720675.1 coordinate 98,246,082, forward strand.
TCCAAATTTTGTATTTACGAATATAATTTCCCTCTTGAAAACTATTAGATTTTCAGTAAAATTGGCACACCGGAAGTAGTATTTTACTTCAGCGAAAAAATTGAATTTTCACAATCCGTGCGTGCAGGGAGTTACGGCGCCGCTAGCGCTGAGCTGTGCTAGCGGTCGCCATCTTGTCTAGCGAAAATAAATTTCGCTCGATGACAGCGGCGCTAGAAAGAAGTGGGGATAAGCGGTGAATATTCAAATATGAATTTAAAAATTCAAACCCGCGGATTAATAAACACATTAATTTATTAATTGTAGTAGTAAATATCATTTTTACGGTTGCTGTTGTACTTGCTGTTATATTTAATGATATACGAAAGTTATAGGTAAATTTATCATATAAAATAGATATTGATAAGTACTATTATATTCGGTTTACATATAAAGTGAATATCTTTTTTCTACTTGAAATAGATTATTTATTTCTAATAAATAAACAACTGTTAGTGAATCCTAAGTAGTATATGAAAATAAATTTGGCTCGATGACACAGCGGCGGAAAAAGAAAGCGGCTAAAATTCAAATTTGAATCTTGTACAATAATACGATCAATAGAAACTTGAATTATGTTGTACAATAGATCTTAAATAGTGCCTAATAAGTCTTTTTGATATGTTTATAAATTGAAATGTATTTTGAAATAGATATACCTAACTAAGAAGTAATGTCAAACAGCATAATCCCTTCTAATTTGGCACTAAATTTAATCAACAATATTAAGAGCTGCTACTGAAACTAAAGAGCTATATGTATAATATTGTTTGTTTTTGGGCCTTATCTTCTTATTATATTTTCGTGTTCTAAAATACATTAGGATTGTATGCATAAGTATAGATAGCTACATAGTCTATTAGGTAACGTAACTTAAGACTTTTACACAAGATCTACCATCAGATTCCAGTACGATAAATGTTGGAATAATATTGCTTCTTCAACCACAACAATAAAACAAACACACAATCTTATCAATTTATGTCATATTTATTTATCAAAAGGATAGGCGATTTATTTATTTATTTATACACTTATTACAAAGTAGCATTCAGAAAATACATCAATTAATTAAAGTTGAAATGAACAACTATCCACGGTGCCGATAAATATCGCAGCCAACACTGCTAATATAATAGTGTTAATCGTTACATCATCTTCAACTAAAACCTCAAAACATTCCAACGAATTTGCTAACATCAGATTTCAATAAGTTAAATATTGGAAGAATATTGTTTTTACAACTACAGTAATAAAATAAATACACAAAGTTATTTATTAGTAATAAATTTATGTATCAGTTATAATTCTGTGGTTATACCTACTCTTACTGCAACATTAGCATTCAGAAAATTCATCAACTAATGCTGCCGTGCTAAGCAAAAACGTCGTAACTCATTTTAATTTAAGTTTCCAATATTTCCTGTTTTCTGAATTTTTAGATAACACCTTTATTTCAGATGCCAGGAAGATGGAATTTTGAACACAAACAAACAACTGATTTGTAAAAAGAATATTAAGATGCAATTTCATGGATTACTTTGTTAAGGCCCGGTTATAGTGTTACCGACCGAGTCCATTTTGTACCAAAATCTTATTTCATGCTTTTTGTGAAAATAAGAATATGAATAATAAAATTTAAAAAGTGGAATGATGTATAATTAAGTAGTGATTAGTCTAAAGCAATTAATTGTTATAAATCGTAATCAACTAATTCTAAAAATCAAGAAATATAACCAAGGGCATAAGGATAGCATTAGGATAATGTACGCATGTTTTGCGAAAAGATAGTGCAAACAGAAATAAAAAATATGCTTTTATTTTCCTGAAAAGCATGAAATACATATGATAAAAAACATAGGCGTTCTGTAAAACGCTGCTTCCTAATAGTTTGTACATTATTTCATAGATAGCACCACAAGATAAAATAGTCAAGGCCAATTGTGGTGTAGCAGATACAGTTGGCCTTCAAATAGAAAATAATGTGGGAAGGAGGAAGAAAGCTATATACCCTTTCCTTATTAAAATATTACAAATACATTTGATACTTTTATACTAAACTTGAGGGGTAGCACAATTTATTAGTTTGTCTAGGAATATTTTATTTTTTGAGCCGCATCCAACTAAAGAATAGATAGGTATATTTTATTACTTTCTTATACGTAGTATAAGGATGTATTTTGATGAAAATTTTCGACCTCGAGATTTTTACAGATGTCCACGTTTTGAAGTCCTCTGATACCAAATAATGTGTGGCCACCACACGACTTTCTTATACGTATGAGAGTTTCAAATTATAGAATTTTAAGAATTTTTTTATATAAAAATTATTCAAAATCGTATTATAAATACTTCTATTCTCTTAATAAATCCCTATAGAATGCATACTTTGCAAGACATTCGAAAAAAAATTAGGTGTGGCCACCACACGACTTTCTTATACGTATGAGCGTTTCAAATTATAGAGTTTTAAATTTTTTTGTATAAAAATTATCTAGAATCCTATTATAAGTACTTCTGTTCTCTTAATAAATTTCTATAGAATGCATACTTTGCGAGATATTCCAAAGAAAGTGCTACTCGCTTAGAGTAAAAGTGTTACTTCCGGTCCAAATTTTGAAATTTGATTTATACAAAATATATTTCAAAACCAACTCTAAATACTTTTGTACTCTTGACAAATATTTATAGAACGCATAATTTACGACATATTGGCAAAAAATCGCTATTCGGTAAGAGTAAAAGTGATACTTCCGGTCCGACTCTTAAAAATTCTTTTATACAAAAGATATTGAAAATTAAGTTCTAAATACTTTTGTATTCGTAGCGTACCTGTCTAAAAAGCATGACTTGCGAAATATTTGCAAAAAACTGATTTTTGATAAGAGTAAAAGACCTACTTCCGGTATTCATTTCGAAAAACTTTTTAAATAAAGTTGTTCTCAAGTTTAATTTTAAGTACATACGAATTCTTTATAAATTTGTTTAAACTTAGTAGTTGACAAAATATTGGCAAAATTCGATTTTTTCACTGTAGTAAACTACTACTTCCGGTCTATGAAAACCTAATCAGATCTCAAGATTGTACACGTCACGCGCACACACAGAGAGAGACAGACAGACAGACAGACATCTTTCAAAAACCACTTTTTTGGTGTCAGGCGACTTCAAAACGTGGACATCTGCAAAAATCTCGAGGTCGAAAATTTTGGTCATCACAATACTTCCTTATACCACGTGTAAGAAAGTAACATGGTTTTTAAAAAATGTTTCTCTCTTTCTCAATTCCAAATATTACGAGTATAATCTCCCTCTTGATATCTGATTAGATTTACAGTAAAATCGGCATACCGGAAGTAGTAGTTTACTTAGTGAAAAAATCGAATTGTGCCAATATTTCAACTACTAAGTTTAAACAAATTTATAAAGAATTCATATGTATTCAGAATTAAATTTGAGAAGAATTTTATTATGAAAGTTTTTTGAAATACCTACCGGAAGTAGATATTTTTCTTATCGAAAATCAGTTTTTTGCCAATATTTCGCAAATCATGCTTTTTAGACAAGTACGTTACGAGTATAAAAGTATTTAGAACTTAATTTTCAATACCTTTTGTATCAAAAGAATTTCCAAATTTGGACCAGAAGTAAAACTTTTACTCTTATCGAATAGCGACTTTTTGCAAATATGTCGTAAATTATGTATGTATTCTATATACAGAGTGGGCCATTGAAAACGAAACAGCGGCTCTGTAGGTCGGCAGAACCGAGTTATATAAAAACGCTCGGACACGTCAACAACATTTTCGAGGGGGACATCGTTCGCGATGAAATTCACCCGAAATACATTCCATCCCTCGGAGCTGTGACCCCCACCCCTAAATTTTTAAATGGCACCATATGGCAAGTGATACCTCATTTGAAAGGTAGTTTCCTTCTTGATATCAAACAACAAAAATAAATTAATTCTATCGATTCGTTTTCGAGATTTAGGAACTTGAAGTTGGGAAATCACTTTTTATTCACTCAATCAATAAAAACAATATCTGATAAAGCAATTGTCGCAATAATTATTATTGTCAATGAATTAAATGTTCAAACTGTCTACCACCCATTTCCATACAATAGTACAAGTTCTGTTCAAAATGAGACCGCACATTTCGTAGCATTTCCGGCGTTATTCGACGGCATTCTTCAATAATTCTACGTCGTAAATCTTCCAGAGATTCTGGTTCGGTTGCATAGATTTTGTTTTTCAAGTGACCCCACAGGAAAAAGTCGAGTGGGGTTAAATCTGGAGATCTGGCTGGCCACTCTATAGCGCCTCTTCTTCCAATCCAACTTCCAGGAAACATTCTATCCAAAAACGCCCTAACAGGCTGTGCATAATGTGGAGGTGCCCCGTCTTGTTGAAATTTCAAGTGGTCTTCATGGTAACGATCGTCATTTTCAATGATGTCTACTAATTGTGGATAAACAAATTGATTCAATAATTCCAAATAAGTTTCTCCTGTCAGGTTACCGTCGAGAAATACTGGTCCAATCAAACGGTCCCCAAAAATACCGGCCCAGACATTGAGTTTTTGGGGAGTTTGAGTATGGACTTCGTGGAAAACATGTGGATTGGCATCTGACCAATAACGACAATTATGACGATTCACAGTCGAATTCAAAAAGAATGTAGACTCATCAGAAAAGCAGATGTTGAAAAGGAAATTCTCATCAGCATCTAGTATTTTCGTAGTCATAATTTCACAAAATTCCCGTCGCCTATCAAAATCATCTTCATTCAATTGGTGTACCAAATGTATTTTGTAGGGGTGGAATTTATGATGTTTCAGGATTCGGCGGATACTGGTTCTACTGATATTGGTAACACTAGCCAATTTCCTTGTGCTCAATGTTGGGTCTGCATGAACTTGTCCTAAAAGTGCAACTTCAACAGGTTCATTTCTCACCGGAAATCCACGTTCTGGGTCTCGTTTCTTGTTGGCTACTGATCCAGTTTGACGAAATTTTTGCACTAATTCTAGAACGTATTTTCTAGCAACAAGTTTATCTGGATGCGTTTCATTGAACAAATTAGCTGTACGGTTACCGCACTCATCATTCTTAAAAAAAATTGTTATTATTTCAACTCTTTCCGCGATCGTATACACCATTATTGAGGAAAGAATTCAGCAGCTTTAATCAAGTAATTCACTCCAATGTCGATCAATCAACGATCAGTTTGACACTGACGTCCACACTTGCGATTTGGCGAAAAAAATTATCTCATATATGTTTTTGTTGTACGCGCATTGGAGTCGAATTCGAGAAAACGTCTTTTTATCGATTCTCACGAAACCTTAACATTTTTTCGATCAAGTAATTGAGGATGAAATAAAAATTTGAAACGGACTTGCATGCTATTTGTTGGTAAACAGTTAGATCATTTAATTCCTTGACAATGATAATTATCTTTAAACAGTTGCATTGTTAGATCTTATTTTTATTGATTGAGTGAATAAAAAGTGATTTCCCAAATTCAAGTTCCTATATCTCGAAAACGAATCGATAGAATTAATTTATTTTTGTTGTTTGATATCAAGAAGGAAACTACCTTTCAAATGAGGTATCACTTGCCATATGGTGCCATTTAAAAATTTAGGGGTGGGGGTCACAGCTCCGAGGAATGGAATGTATTTCGGGTGAATTTCATCGCGAACGATGTCCCCCTCGAAAATGTTGTTGACGTGTCCGAGCGTTTTTATATAACTCGGTTCTGCCGACCTACAGAGCCGCTGTTTCGTTTTCAATGGCCCACTCTGTATATTTATCAAGAGTACAAAAGTATTTAGAGCTGGATTTGGAATATTTTTTGTATAAATAAAATTTCAAAATTCGGACCGGAAGTATCACTTTTACCCTTAGCGAGTTGCATTTTCTTTCGAATATCTGGCAAAGTATGCATTATATAGACATTTATTAAGAGAAGAAAAGTACTTAATATTTTTGAATAATTTTTATATAAAAAATTCTTAAAATTTGGCTAATTGTTCTATGAAATAACACTATTTCAAACAATTTTGTATAATTTGAAATGCTCATTCGTATATATATTTTTTAATTCTTTATTTCAAAAGTAGGACAATTTATTTTTTTAGATGAAGGAAATACAGCAAGAAAGTACTACCTAAAAACTAAAAAATATATAAGTACATGGTAAATAATAAAATTTTATTATGGGCAATATAACTCAACAAATAGGGAAACTTATAACACAGTATATAGCTATGTAATAGAAACAGTAGTTTCTCTCGAGGGAAATAATTGTCCTCCTACCGACGACCTTGAACCGACGCGTGCGTGAAAATTTCTGAATGCGCAGTAGTCAGCCATCAGCTGTTGAGTTGGCGGGATTATTTGATGCGATTGCTGGGCATGCGATTTGTGAATGGCCGTTAATATAAGTTATGCTGTTCACCAATTATACAAAATGTTTGACAAACAATTTATTATGAACACTAATTTTACAAATTAATGGGTAGTTGTACACAGATTAAACAAGGCATTTGTAAAACTAAATTATACATTCTTTTGGCATTTATAATTAACGTCAAATAAATGTATTAACACATTATTAATTTAGAATTTGTGTTAAAAATGTGTGTCAAAAATTTTTGTTCGATTATTGTGCATTTCCTTGAAACATTTCCATATAATTTAATGGATGCTGACGTACTTCCAACATTTTTGACAAACAAATTGTTTTTTATAATTAGTGTGCACGCAGCATAACGTTTTATCAATAATTGTTGTGTTTCGTTTCGGGAATACTTGGAACAAAAATGCCCCATTATTGTTGTGCACCTCGGTGCAAGAATAGTTCGAACAATTCTAAATTAAGCTTTTTCAAGTTTCCGAAAGAACCAATGCGGTAAGATCCCCAGGCGCATTAAAATGTCCTCAACTGTTAAAATGTGCATATTGTGTATTGTAGTTGTGAATAATTACTCAAACTTCATGACAAATTCACCACCACCAACGCAAAATTTAATTTTCGAAGATTGATTACCGACAATGGGAAAATATAACTGAACAAAATGCCTTCACTTATTTTATAGGTTATTTGGGACACAAATGTTTTGAAAAGCATAGTTTTCCAACAATTATACGTTTAAAACACAAGAAATGAATTCAAATTTTACACTTATTTTAAGGCATGTCCTAACTTTGTGAAACAGCTTTACTAATTTGGCAACGCCCGACCATAATTTCAGTATACCTATATATAAATACCGCATTAGGAAAAAGCCTTCTGTGAATTTTTTTCTTCATTTTCCTTCGAACCAAATGTTAGCTTTAAATTAAAACAGAAGTTGGAGAAGATATCATATAAAATCCCTGCGAAAATTTTCCTACTGAATTTTTGATAAAGCTATTTATTCGTGTAAGAATTTTTTATACTTTGAAATTTTGCAATAGAAATTTCAAAGTTAGTGGCAATTCAAATAAAATAACAATTTTACAACACCATTGATGAATTGTGTCAAGAAATTTAAGTAATCTTTAGGTTAGAGAAGCCTTTTTTTGTGTTGTACGTATAATGTATTACATTTTAAATGCGTGTGTAATATGTACTTAATAAAAAGCAGTGTTTTATCATCGTTTTTTGTATTATTGATATAGCTTTTTCATAATTTTAAAAATAGATTAACATAATTATCTCATAAACGATTTGGTTCTGCGTCACTGGCTTATTCCTGAATAGAAAAATTTACTACGCCTCTGGTTGTGCGTGCGTGAATGCGCAGTACTATTTTGGGACACAAACATCAAAGGTGCCGACGGCGAGAGAAACTACTCTGTCTATACAGCTCTATACTGTGCTTATAATAAGCAATGTAGAGAACATATTTGTAGTTGAAAATAGAAATATATGTGCCTATCAGAAAAAAAAACATTTTTTAAATATATTATAGAGTCTTAAAGAAATTTACATTATTCCATGGTGTTTTCTATTTATTTGAAATCTCTCTTCTGACCGAATAAATAATATTTACAAACTTATATTACCCCTTTAGCACATACCGGTGCTTTATATCCACTTACAATAATGTGTAGGACGGAAAGAGAGGTATACGACTTGCAACGAATTCTCCCTCTTAGTTTAGAAGACCGATATTCATTCATAACGTTACCTGCGCGATCCAGTTCGTTCTACAATTCAGTAAATAAATCGTTTCCTTTACTTTCGACTTTCGTCTGCATCCCCATGGCAACGAACTAAATTTTAATTTTAGTGTAATTCGTACATTTAGCGACATCTATATAGCATTAGATTTCGAACTCTAGCTAATTTCATACCTATTGAAATTTTTACCGACTATAACCGGGCCTTAAGGCTGCGTTTGATAAGGTTTTGGCGGGAGAGAAATGTACCCAAAAAATACCATTTTTATTTCCATTTTTTCAGGCGTAAGAAATCAAAGCATGTAAATTTTATGCATTAAGCATGAAGATAAAGGTTAAACGAAGTGAACGGTTGTATTCTTTTTCAAATTAAGTTAATATATAAGCCGTAAATAAAATGGGAAGACAGTGGTTTTGCAAGTACTACAAAAAGTGCCTACATTTAAAAATTACACAGTAAATTTATATGTAATATAGCAAGTACACTCGGTATTTATATTTGGTAGATAAAATTGGTAACAGTAGCTAAATATAAGTGTAATTTTTAAAGTGATCCATGAAATAAAATTTGTAACAATTTTGTAAGCAATTACATACATTTACAGATATCTGTTACATTTGCATCGCTTTACAGTGTAGCACTTATGGAATAGATGGCGGTAATATCTTGAAATTATTTAGATGTTAATTGCATGTTATATAATAATTTAAGTATCATTATAATTTAAAATTATAATTAACAGCAATTTGTGCGGCTACTAATTATAAAATTTAGTATGTTACGAGTGTTTTAAAAATACCTAATAGACAATGAACAGTTGGTATCACAGGTTGGCACCATAAACCATAAAAAGTAAATACATAGTAGTACATAGTTTAATTTGTGATTTTAATCAAATTGTAATCTTTTAAAAATTATCTTTAATTGAAAGATGCCTATCCTTTTACTAGAGAGATGAATTATGCAAATCAATTAAACTTGGCTGCTTTTAATGCCGATAAAAGCATAGCTGTTTTATATGGCAGGTATGACGGTATGGCATAGTTATACCGCAAGATCAAAAATTATGTTGATAAAGGTTTGCCATGGAATGTAAAACGTCCGTCTTAGATATTTTTTTGAGATAGTTCTGATAAATTATCAGGTTAACTGTCATACTGACATTTGACTGACATAAAATTTGTTAATATATATTTATTTAAAATGATTTACATGTTTGAATAACATAACACGAAAATTATCCAGATACCATTAACTAGCACACCTGTTCTAAAATACGCTTCAATCTTGTAAGTTTTGTGTCCTGTGGTGTACACCATAATTGAAAACCTACAAGAAGTCAGAGAAAATATAATGACAAATATTAATGACAGTGTGACAATGATATAACAGACATTAACAGACAAACGTTTTACATTCCATGGCAAAGCTTTATCAATAAAATTTTTGATCTCGCGGACACTCGCGGTACTTCCTTGTTAAATTTCCTTAGGTAGGAACTAATACACTCTGTTAAAAATAGTACCGTTTTGGCGCGATATTTGAATTAAACATTGGGCTTTCAACGTACCTATGACCAAATAATGCCTTAAAATATGTAGAATTTCTCTTATTCAAACTTACAAAAAAAAAATCCATTCTAAAAACTGCCCAGGAGCTAAAATACAAAATAGAAATAAAACAAAAACTCTAAATTCAAACTATATATCAAATCAAGCGTATATTTAGCAGGTAAAACATATTTATTAGAATGCTGAACTAATGGGTACGTTATGAAGACAATAATATGACTATATTTCTGTTTTACATATTATTATTATTATTAGACATGATTAACAAAGATATGATATCGCATAGATGCAGTTGCGTGTACGAAACGTACACTGCTCTTTAACATTGTGATAGACTTGGTTGTTACTTGTTGGAATTCCATTTTAATAAAATGCACAAAAACACTTGAAATAAAACAAGGTGTTTCAAATTTCCAAAAATTGTATTAACAAAAATACGACTAGTTTCGCACACACTGTGGGCATTTTTGTTAATACAATTTTTGGAAATTTGAAGCACCTTGTTTTATTTCAAGTGTTTTTGTGCATTTTATTACACTGCTCTTTATTTATTGTATAGTTTTGTATGAAATAAGAAACTCGAATGGATTTGTCAACTTTGAAACGCACCCTTAAGGCTGCGTTTGATAAGGTTTTGGCGGGAGAGAAATGTACCCAAAAAATACCATTTTTATTTCCATTTTTTCAGGCGTAAGAAATCAAAGCATGTAAATTTTATGCATTAAGCATGAAGATAAAGGTTAAAAGAAGTGAACGGTCGTATTCTTTTTCAAATTAAGTTAATATATAAGCCGTAAATAAAATGGGAAGACAGTGGTTTTGCAAGTACTACAAAAAGTGCCTACATTTAAAAATTACACAGTAAATTTATATGTAATATAGCAAGTACACTCGGTATTTATATTTGGAAGGTAAAATTGGTAACAGTAGCTAAATATATGTGTAATTTTTTAAGTGATCCATGAAATAAAATTTGTTTACATTTTTGGAGGGTCTTTACATACATTACAGATATCTGTTACATTTACGTCGCCTTATAGTGTAGCACATATAGTATAGATGGCGCTATTATCTTGCACACTTTAATAAATAATTAAAGTATCGTATAACACACAACTAACCTCTAAATAGGTTAGTTGTGTGTTATACGATACTTTAATTATTTATTATAATCTAAAATTATAATTAACAGCAATTTTTGCGGTTATTAATTATAAAATTTAGTATATTACGAGTTATTTGAAAGTACGTAATAGACAATGAGCAGTTGGCATCACAGGTTGGCACCACAAATCATAAAAAGTAACTACATAGTTTAATTTGTTAATTTAATCAAATTGTATCATTTTAAAATATGGAGTTTTCTGTTATCTTTAATTGAAAGATGCCTACGGATTTTTTTACGCCGATAAAAGCCTAGTAGCCGTTTTATATTTACGAAGTGGAGAAGAAATTGTTGACAAGAACCTTCTATATTTTTTTTCAAAATTTTTCTAAAGTTGTTGCTAATTACTTAAAATGTAAATATAGGTACATTTTATTTGATAGCAATTTTCAAAACTTTCAAATGCCGGAGGTCAGTTCGCCGGGTTTTTAGTTTTTAATAATAATAATATTATAATAGCCTCATTATTTATAATATATTAATATTAAAGTAATACCTTTACCTTACTTAATGTTTTGAAGATTTTACTACAATTGCTGTTCCCCTAGCACAATGCCCCTAGCAGCATTTTTCGAATTTCGCGGTTGTTTTAAGTTGGCTAGGAAGACAATCGAGTAGAATACAGGTAGGCTAATTCACTTTTTATTGCGAAATTACTAGACACCCCGTGTACTCAAACAAAAGATTGGTCAAAAAATAGATGTAGAAACATTTAATGACAAAATTATATTTTTATTAACTAATTTTGTAGTGAAATATAACGAGTACACCTCTATATGTTATTCAATTGCGCCCAGTGCAAACATAAAACACTGGCGAAATTCGAAAAATGCTGCTAGGCTATTCAATTTTGGTTGTTGTTTTTGAGTTAAAATTTTGTGCATATTTAAAACTGTTTTTATCGTTTTTATTGTGCTAATACTTGACGCTGTTTAGGTGGTGAATTTCACGGTGTGGTTGGAAGCGCCTTATCTAATGTTCGTGACGTACTTACACTTACAGATAGTGTTTAATAACACACTAAAATATAATAAATCAAAACAAAAATGCAAGAGAATGTTCACAGGTTACGGCTTGGTTATGTTATAAAATATAACAGATATCCCATATACTTATATCTCCTTGTTAAATTTGCTTACCCAGGAACCAATACAATCTGTTAAAAATAGTAGCGTTTCGACGCGATATTTGAATTGAAACGCACCCTTAAGGGTGCGTTTCAATATTGGCAAATCCATTTCGGTTCGGAACTAAGATTTTCCTGTATCTTAAATACTACTAGTAATAATAGGATGTCGCCACGGTATGCATTCTAAAATTAAATGGCAATTACCTCCAAACATTTCAAGGTCATTTTACCTGTTAAATTTCTACCTCTACATACGATTTGTAAATTTGGTCTGTGCGACTTTCTTTGCAATTTTATTTTATGCGTATGAATGAAATCGGTACTTGTCAACTTTCATGCAGAATTAGGGAGAAAGACGCGCGAACTTTAAGCATTCATTTGAATTTATTTGTAAATTGAAAAACTTAATACATATCGCTTATGCACAGGAAAAGTGTCACAACTCAAAATTGATAGTTTTGCAGGAAAGACGAAAAAACATTGGTGGTATTGTATTTTGTTAATTCGCAAACTGTAATAAGTGTTGCCAGTATGAAATTCTTATGATAACATTATTAGGGTATGTATTAATAGATTATATTTAATTTTTATAAGAAAAATAAATTGGCCGGAAGTTATATTGAGATGTGTCACTTTTCTAGAAATTGAGGTAATAATAAACAAAAACCAGAAGATGTCATAACTGTTTCAAATTATTTATTTTTTCCAAAATACTTGAGTAAACACTTATTACAAATTAAAAAAAAACAATTTTCGTTCTTATGATATTATTTGCCATAGCTAATGTACCATGCATTAAGACAGATTTTTGTAATAATCTGCATATTGCTTAGGGATTAAATTTTTGTTGCACAGTGACATTATACTTTCTTTCTTTTTCTGAGCCAGTCCAATTTTGTTTTTATAAAGGCTTTTTAGTACAATATTGTTATGTTGACCCTTGCTCCGGCATTGTCTCAGTTCAATTTTGCTGAATAATTCGTCGCTATACGAGGTTTTATAAAAAATACTACGCGGATGTTCTTTCTCTACACGAACAATTTTAAATTCTCCAATCTTTACAGCTTCATTTTCTGTGTTTTTTGGAAAGGAAGGGCCGTATTTTGCAGCAAGGTCTTTTAAATCAAAGAAGCTGCTGTAGTTCATTTCCTTGATTTGGTAAGGCTGACCCGTTTTTTTGGCTGTTGCTATGAGTGATACATATTGAGTGGGTACAAAAATTGGGGCGGACATCAACGATCGTTTGATGTGGCGTTCTATAACTGAATGTACTCCATCCCCTTCATTTTGGCTGTGACCTTTTATGAGAAACGTATGCGTAATTGATCTGATGAAATCATATTTCTGTACGGCAAACAAATACATTAAAAATAGAAATCTATTTTTTTGTTGCCCACAGCAGTTATCAGAGTAAAACACTAAATCTGTCTGTGTTTTACTGGTCATGGCTTTGTTATTAACATCTTCAATAAAGTTAAGAACGCAACTTCCAATCTCACAAGCCCCTCTGTTGGCTTGAGATTCATCCCACACAAAACATGTTACTGATTTTGTCTTTAATTCAAACATGGTAAAATTAAACACGTTTAACTTTGACGTGTAATAAAAGGTTGAAACATCTCCCCTGGGGCATTGCAAAACGGCCTGAAAATCATAAACCGCTACAATAAAGTTGTCACTAACATTTTGCTTGTCTTTTTCCTTCTCTTGGCGCGAGAGTTCCTTTTCATTCAGATGTTCTTCATACTTCGTGCTTAAATTTTCCTTGTCATTTCCCTCAGCATTTGCAAACATTACACAGTCTTCACATTGGTCTTTCTTAGGGGTGAAAAACGACAAATTATATTCTGTGTTAAAAATTCGGCTGTACATTAAATAGTTTGCAGAGGGCTCATTCTTTTCTTCACAAAGTTTAGCATAATCACGATGTAGATCTGCCACGCTTTTGCCTCCGTCGATAAACTCACGAGATGTATCACTACGACAGTAGTGACTTTCTATTTTAGGAATTGATTCAATATGACGACGTATGCCTTCTTTCACATTTTCATCAACGTGACAATGATGGCCGTGCTTTCCCCTCATATCGTTTGTTATCATTCCTCCAGTAAACAGTGTCTGCTTTTCTAAAACTGTTCTTATTGGGCGATCTGTAATTCCTAATGTCGATTTAAAGAAGTACTTGCATACTCTTAATTTTGAATCACGTACTGATAAGTAAAACGCATTATTAATAGAACTATTACTGCCCTCTCTTGTATATCTGTATTTTGGAGTAATACGTTCCATACTAGCCAACAGAAAACTTCGTTGTTTTTCCAAGTTAGCTAGACCCCAATAATCATGGAATACGTTACGGCGATCATCTTCTGATAATTTTGTGGCACATTTGAGCCTACATTTCTCATTACATGGTGGGCCCAATCTTCGCGCTTCAAATGTCTTTTTGCTTTTCGAACTTGAATCGTAAGCTTTTCCAGAATTTCTACATTTTGCGGCAAAGTTTTTGCGCCAAGTTGAAGGATCGGATTTTCTTTTCTTGCCTTTTTTTTTCTCCTTTTCGGTGCCATTTTCGGCAGAACCGGTATTTATTTCTCTTAAGATATTATTATGGTTCAGCTGAGTATGGGCAACAATGTCTTCATATTCAGAAGACGATTCCTTAACGTAATCCGGATCGTGAAGTGCATCATCCGAAGAAAATGGATCCTCTTCTGATTTATTGTCATGCGTTAAACTCGTTAACTGAGCATCAATTATGTTATTATCACCTGAAACAATTTGCATTAAAATATTTACCCCGTTGAGGTGAGTTATTGTTGTAGTTACTTTCAGTGTTAATAGGTTTATTAATTTCACAAGTGATAGTTGCCTTGTGCTGATCACAGGTTCCATCAGCAGTTGAAATTGTAAGATTTTGTTCTTCATTTACTTTTTTATGAGATAACAGTAATTGAGGTGCAATATTATTATGTGAAGCTGTAGCATTACCTGCAATAAATTTCATAAAAATTATGATGTTATAAGTACCTACTAAGACAATAAGTCAGTCGCACTTTTCGGATCAATTTAAAACCTATGTAGGTAAATAAAAGTATTATTAATTACCGTGGCTTGAAAAACTAGATTCAAGATCTTCCTTCAATACACCATTATTTTCAATATTTTTTACTATCCATAACGTGTTATCTACAGTAGGGTCCGAACATTGTTGCCTTGCCAACTTTACCAGTAAACTAGTACGGTTATGTACCGGGGCCACGTCATTTTGTTCTGCCATAGTTAGGTACTGAAACCAATGCAAGTGTGGCGTCAGTAATAAAAATTGTCTAGAAAAATGACATAACTCCAAAACATTACATTATTTAAAATGTTCCGAATGTAGAAAACGGACACAACTCAAAATAGTACACATAAAATAATAATCTTGTTATACAGTTTGTAACTTACTTTACTTGAAAAGTGGCACAACTCAAAAAGTGTCGATATTCTTCAACGAAAAAGGTCTTCTTCCTCTGCACTAATGACACAATCTCGACAAGTGTCGATTTTCATTAAAAAATTACTTCCACTTTCTGCTTCACAAACACGCAACCACTTTTCTTAAACAAAATGACATCTACAATGCTCAGGGTATGATTCTCAACTGACAAGCAGTGTTGTCCCAGCGACATGTGAGTTGGTAATAGAATTCTGCGCAAAAACGTAATAGATTTACTTTGTTTCGTAATAGATGGCGCAGCTATTTTCAAGACTGTGTAAAGTCCCTGAATAGTAGGCTGAATAGTTAAAAAACCGCAATACGGTAACCATTTTTTGTCCAAAATCTGACAGCCAATAATATTTTTCTTGATGTAGGTATTAGTTGGATGTACCCAACCAGCAAAATCACAATTTTAGCGAAGGATCAAAATATATATTTGCTAATGTAGAACAAGTGTACATAGTGATTTTGCTACAAGAATACTGTTCCAAAAATATAGGACACAGCCAGGGCCGCCGCGTGGGGGTGGCAAAATTGTTCACCGCACAAGGGCGCCTGGGCCAGGGGGGCGCCAAAATTTATAGATAGTACTTATAGTTTTTTAATTTAATGTTACTTAAATAAAAGTTGTTAATTATTCGCTTGCAATTTTTTATATTTTCTAAGCAATAAAATGAGATTTTATTTTTATTTTAATTTTATATTTTAATTCTATTTTACTTTTGTTTTCGTTTCTGCGGCCTGTTTTCGTTTGTGTAAAACAAAATTTGATTGCCGATGCGAACAATAAAAACACGTTCCGTGTGGAATTCGTGCTACCACACGGAACGTGTTAAAAATCTTAGAATTTGTAACATGTAACAACAGGAATTGGGAATGTTTTGTATCGGCATATATTTATTCTTTATGTGCTGAGAAGCTGTTGCGGGTCAACGTCGTTGTTTAGTTTGCCTTATTTTTGCAATGATAATACACATTAATTTTTTAAATGTGACAACCAAAAGTCGAGGAAACGAGGAAACCAATAAAGCCCAAATTGAAGACAATTTTTTAGGACTTCAATCTGTCGACGACACTACTGGACAGGTTCTATTTGAATTCATAAATGGACATTTAATATCGTTGAAACTAAATTTTTCAGATTTACGAGGCCAATCTTACGATAATGGTGCCAATATGAGAGGAAAGTACAAAGGATTGCAACAAAAAATTATTGAAAATAATTCGAGGGCACTTTATATCCCCTGCTCTGCGCATTCTCTAAATTTAGTTGTAAATGATGCAGCTAAAATTTCCTTCGAAACAGTTAATTTCTTCGGAGTAGTGCATGAGCTTTAGAACTACTTTTCTTCATCCGTTAAAGGTTGGTCTATTTGCAACAGTATGTTGAAAATCTAACTTTAAAGCCACTCTCCAACACCAAATGGGAAAGTAGAATTCAAGCTTTAAGACCGTTGAAAAACGATTTGAAGTGAATTTTGAGAGCGTTAATAAATATTCAAGAAGATCAAACAAGAGACATGGAATCAAGAATTCAAGCAAAAAAATTGATTCAGAAGGTTTCCTCGTTTAAATTCATTTGTTCCATTAACATCTGGCACGATATTTTAAATTTAGTAAATGTGGTAAATGAAATAATGCAAAATTCTAAATGTGATTTACAAATCGTGACTTTACAAAATCTTATATCAGAACTAAATAATCGTAGATCAGATGAAACGTATGCAAACATGCAATTGCCAATGCAAGTATCGTTGCTAATGATTTGGTGGTGGATACTGATTTTCCACAAAGTCGAAACAGGTTTAAAAAGAAACTATTAAAAGATGAACAAACCGACGAACCAATCAACAATCCAAGACAAAAATTTAAGGTTGAATTTTACGATATAATATTAGACACTGCCATTTCTTCAATTACTGAAAGATTCAGTCAATTAAAATAAGATTACAATTACTTCAAGGTGGTACACTATATACCTCATTTAAAAAACTGGAGTGACAATGAAATTCTAAAACATTGTAAAGAATTAGAACAAAAATTAACGGATACTAAAAATGTTAATGAAAATGACATTGATGGATTAAATTTGTTCGAAGAAATAAAATCTTTGCGATGTTTTACCAAAGAGGATATGTCACCTATTGTTGTTTTAAATTATATTTATGAAAACAATCTTACCGATACATTTCCAAATATTGCAATAGCTTTACGGATTTCTGTAACCCTGCTAGTTTCGGTAGCTATTGGAGAACGAAGTTTTCCAAAACTTAAAATTATAAAAAACTACATGCGATCTACCATGGCGCTGGAGAGATTATTATCGGACTTGTCAATTATATCCATAGAGAGCCAAATTTTGGATAAATTAAATATAAAGGAATTGATACGAGCGTTTGTAGCTGCTAAAGCTCAATATTTGAATATATTTTCTATTTTTTATATTTTACTTAAAAAATGTTTTAGCATTGTTTTGTTTTTAAAATTTATGAAATAATAAAAAACAATAAGACAAACGTGTTTTAATAATCTAAAGCTTTTCAGTTCGAAAGTCAAATTTTGAATACTATAAAAGAGTATATCACATATAATTTGCAGCACTTTATAAGAGTCCAACAGAACCCCATAAAGGGGCGGGGGCGCCAAATTTCAATTTGAACAAGGGCGCCTAATACCCACGCGGCGGCCCTGGACACAGCCGTAGTAGCAAAACCACTATACGCATACTTGTCCTACATTAGCAAATATATATTTTCATCCTTCTCTAAAATTGTGATATTGTTGCTTGGGAAGATTTGAAATTAAAGTAAAAAAAATCGTTGAAAAATCAACGAAAACGTAATAGATTTATATGCTTTCGTAAGGACGTAATAAAACATAGTGAAACGTAACAGATCTGTTACAACTGTAACAGCAATCGCAACACTGCGTGACAAGTGTCGGTTTTCTAGATAACGCCTTGCTGAACTTCCACAATGGAGAAGTGACACAAATGCCATCTATTGGTGTAGATTTGAAATATGACTTGTGTCATTTTTCCAGATAGAAATATATACTTTTCTCTGCCTACTGCACAATAAAAGTAAAAAATCGCAATTTTGGACTTGTGTCACTTTTCTTGTGTATAAGCGATATATATATAATATAGTTTGACATATCCTCAATAAAATGTTGATTGCATTATTAAATACATAATTTAAATTAAATTACTTTTTATACATTTACAGTCAGTTACATTTATTTTATTTATAGATTTAGTTATTTTTTAACAAATTCTTAAACGCTGAAGGTACGTGATACTCATCCATTCGACTTTCTTATTTCATACAAAATTATATAATAAATAAACAGCATTGTTTGCGTGGTGCCAAATAAAACATTTTCTTTTACTTGATACATTTGTAATTATTACAGGCTACTGCATCTGTGCGGTATCATATCTTTGTTGATCATATAGAATAATAATATGCAAAACAGAAATATAGTCATCTTCACGTACTATCATTAGTTCAACATTCTATTAAATATGTCTTACCCGATAAAAATACGGGTACAGTTAGTATTTGAAAATCCTAAATGTCAATTTACCCGTTCGTTTGATTTATATAGTCTGAATTTTCAGTCTTTTTTTTTAGTTCATATTTTAACTTTTCAATTCAAATATCGCGCCGAAACGCTACTATTTTTAACAGATTGTATTGGTTCCTGGGTAAGCAAATTTAACAAGGAGATATAAGTATATGGGATATCTATTATATTTTATAACATAACCAAGCCGTAACCTGTGAACATTCTCTTGCATTTTTGTTTTGATTTATTGTATTTTAGTGTGTTATTAAACACTATCTGTAAGTGTAAGTACGTCACGAACATTAGATAAGGCGCTTCCAACCACACCGTGAAATTCACCACCCAAACAGCGTCAAGTATTAGCACAATAAAAACGATAAAAACAGTTTCAAATATGTACAAAATTTTAACTCAAAAACAACAACCAAAATTGAATAGCCTAGCAGCATTTTTCGAATTTCGCCAGTGTTTTATGTTTGCACTGGGCGCAATTGAATAACATATAGAGGTGTACTCGTTATATTTCACTACAAAATTAGTTAATAAAAATATAATTTTGTCATTAAATGTTTCTACATCTATTTTTGACCAATCTTTTATTTGAGTACACGGTGTGTCTAGTAATTTCGCAATAAAAAGTGAATTAGCCTACCTGTATTCTACTCGATTGTCTTCCTAGCCAACTTAAAACAACCGCGAAATTCGAAAAATGCTGCTAGGGGCATTGTGCTATGGAAACAGCAATCGTAGTAAAATCTTCAAAACATTAAGTAAGGTAAAGGTATTACTTTAATATTAATATATTATAAATAATGAGGCTATTATAAGATTATTGTTATTATTAAAAACTAAAAACCCGGCGAACTGACATCCGGCATTTCAAAGTTTTGAGAATTGCTATCAAATAAAATGTACCTATATTTACATTTTAAGTAATTAGCAACAACCTTAAAAAAATTTTGAAAAAAATATAGAAGGTTCTTGCTAACAATTTCTTCTCCACTTCGTAAATATAAAACGGCTACTAGGCTTTTATTGGCGTAAAAAATCCGTAGGCATCTTTCAATTAAAGATAACAGAAAACTCCATGTTTTAAAATGATATAATTTGATTAAATTGACAAATTAAACTATGTAGTTACTTTTTATGATTTGTGGTGCCACCCTGTGATGCCAACTGCTCATTGTCTATTACGTACTTTCAAATAACTCGTAACATACTAAATTTTATAATTAGTAACCGCAAAAATTGCTGTTAATTATAATTTTAAATTATAATAAATAATAAAAGTATCGTATAACACACAACTAACCTCTAAATAATTGCAAGATAATAACGCCATCTATACTATATGTGCTACACTATAAGGCGACTTAAATGTAACAGATATCTGTAATGTATGTAAAGACCCTCCAAAAATGTAAAAAAATTGTATTTCATGGATCACTTAAAAAATTACACATATATTTAGCTACTGTTACTATTTTTACCTTCCAAATATAAATACCGAGTGTACTTGCTATATTACATATAAATTTACGGTGTAATTTTTAAATGTAGCCATTTTTTCTAGTACTTGCAAAACCACTAACTTCCCATTTTATTTACGGCTTATATATTAACTTAATTTAAAACAAAATACGACCGTTCACTTCGTTTAACCTTTATCTTCATGCTTAATGCATAAAATGTACATGCTTTGATTTCTTACGCCCGAAAAAATGGAAATAAAAATGGTATTTTTTGGGTACATTTCTCTCCCGCCAAAACCTTATCAAACGCAGCCTTAAGGGTGCGTTTCAATCCTGCCAAATCCATTTCGGTTTGTATCTAAGATATTAGCGTTTCTTAAGTACTACTAGTAATAATTGGATGGCGCCACAATGTTAATTCTAACAAACTAAACTAATTCTGAAGAAAAGATCTAAAAACATTTCAAGGTCATTTTACCTGCTTATTGAATTTCTACCTACAAACGTAGATTTAGTCTGGCAGACTTTCTTTGCAATATGATTTTATACGTATGAATCTAATCGATACTTGTCAACTTTAATGCTGAAGGGAGAAAGACGCGCGAACTTTAAGCATTCATTTGAATTTATTTACAAAAATTTAAAATTACGTTTCTTTTATTTATAAATTAAGTTATTCTTAAACATATTCGCTAAAGGTAGGTGATACTCATCCATTCGACTTTCTTATTTTCTTATTTCATATATATTTATATTTTGCAATTTATATTAATACAATGTTGTTCTCTTATTTTGGAAATAAACTAATATTATTATTATATAAAACTACACAATAAATAAACAGCAGTGTCTTTGTGTTATGCAAAATAAAACATTTTCTGTTACTTGATGCATTTAGTACGTAGCCTGCATCTTTGTTGATCATGTCTAATAATAATAATAATATGCAAAACTGAAATATAGTCATATTATTGTCTTCATAACGTACATACCTATTAGTTCAACATTTCTAATAAATATGTTTCACATGCTAAAAATACATGTAAAGTTAGTATTTGCAAATCCCAAGTGCCAGTTTGACAGTTGATCAGTTTTTTTCATGTTTTTATTTTATTTCTATTTTGTAATTTGGCTCCTGGACAGTTTTCAGAATGGATTTTTTTTTGTGAGATTACTAAGTTCGAATAAGAGAAATTCTATATACATATTTTAAGGCAAATTTGGTCATAGGTACGTTGTTACTTTATATTATAACTTTTCAATTCAAATATCGCGCCAAAACGGTACCATTTTTAACAGAATGTATTGGCTCCTATGTAAGTAAATTTAACAAGGAATTATAAGTATGCGATATCTTTATATTTTATAACATAACCTAGCCATAATTTGTGAAGCTGTGAACATTCTCTTAATATATTTTATTGTGTTATTATACACTATCTGTACGTTTAAGTACGTCACGAACATATTAGATAAGGCACTTTCTAACCAAACCGTGAAAATCGCCACTCAAACAGCTTCAAGTATTTTTACAATAAAGATGATAAAAACAGTTTTAAATATGTACAAAGATTGAACTCTACAAACACCAAAAATGAAAAGAACAGTAATTGTAATAAAAATCTTCAAAACTAAGTAAGGTAAAGGTATTATTTTAATGTTAATATATTATAAATAATGAAGCTATTATAAAGATTATTGTTATTAATCGAAACTAGAAAATCGGCGAACTGACCTCCGGAAGAAAGAGTGGGCAGGCATATGTGATTTGAATTAGGGATGCGCACGATATATTGTTTTGTAAAAAAGTATCAATGTTTTCTTTTCGATAATCGTGATTGAAATCGATATTTTTTTATTTAATAATATTGACTGTTATCGATTTTTTTATTCGATAATATCGTTTAATCAAAAATGCCATTTTACTTATATCCTGGTAAACAATCTTTGAAATTTCACACATTTATTTCACATTAATATACAAAAGAAACTGTTCATATTATACAGAATACAATAGAATATATTTTTAAGAAAGAAGTTGGAAATTTGAAAAATGCCTACTGGGATGTTTGCTGTTTCGTAGAAATTATAATCGGAAAGCGGCAGCGGAATATTGTATTTCATAGACTTGACATCTCGTATAGTTCGCCGAATCGCCTTCATGGGGTGTTATCTTTATCACAATTACTATTTCCTCAAAATTGTAAAGAAGATATGTTTTAAGATGTTTATTTTTTATTTGTATTTATGTATGTGTTTTATACCACTAGAATTATATATTTGAGTTTTGGATTATCTTATACGTTATAGATACAAATTTATATTTTGTTTGTCTTTTTATTGGATTTTTTTTATTTTTTGAGTAAATATATATTTTGAGTTAAAGATTTTATTATTTGTTACTAAATGGCTTGAAAAGCCACAGCAAAGAACTTTTAATATAAACATGATAAAAATGTCGATATCAAGGTATATCGATATTCTTCATTCAATATTTGTTTAAAATCGATTTTGAATTTTTGATACATTATTCGATTCTAATATCGATATTTTTGAAACGTTGCGCATTGGAATTTTTTATTTGCTAATTTGCTATATAGTTTGAACTATAAAATTTGATGAATATGTCAAAAATACTATAGACATGGTGTGCAGTTTCTATTTAAAAAAATGAGGTGTGGCCACCACACGACTTTCTTATACGTATGAGCGTTTCAAACTATACAATTTTAGGAATTTTTTTATGCAAAACTTATTCAAAATCCTATTCTATACTCCATTCAGTCTAAGAATGGAGTAGATGGCGCTACAATATGAGCACAGTTTACACACGATGAACTTTGTATTTTGAAAACAAGTAAAACATATGTTTACTGTCAGATGGATAGCAGGGATATACATATCTGATATCATTATATTTTGACATTTACGTAAATTTTTGAACAAGTTGGTAACTCATTCCTCAAGAAAAAGGAATGCACATGTCGTCTAATTGTACTTTTTTGTGCTTCATCCAATTTATTGTAAGTATGACGATAATTTCTTTTTCTTGGAGGAGAAATTGGAACTCCATATAATTCCATTTCTTTAATAATGCAGTACATTGTATTCCTATTAATACCCACTTCCTCTGCTGTTTGATTGACTGCAGCTGTTTTAGACATATTGTCTTTATGCTTAATGTACACATTATAAGCCATTTGCCTTTGTCCAGATCTTATGTGTTTCCCTTTACGATTTTTTGAAGGACCTGGTAAAACTGCTTCCGCCATACTATAGAATATTAGCGATTACGAAAAGAAAGTTAACGAAATTGATAAAATACCTTAACAAATGAATATTTCACTTGCGAGTTCTAAGAAGAACTATTTTTTAAGAATATTAACAACAAATAACTATGTAAAATACGGAAATCGACAAAATCTTTGAACAAAACTGTCAGTAAACAAATTTTTGACAGAACGAGCTAAATGCGATTATTTTGCCGGTGTAAATGCACACTCGATTTCAACCAATCACAAACGTTTATTTTAAGCCCTATCTTTCCCAATGCTTTATTCTTAGACTGAATGGAGTATAAGTACTTTCATTCTCTTAATAAATCGCTATGGAATGCATACTTTGCAAGATATTCGAAAAAAAGTGCTACTCGCTAAGAGTAAAAGTGCCACTTCCGGTCCGAATTTTGAAATTTCATGTACACAAAAAATATTGCAAATTCAACTCTAAATATTTTTGTACTCTTAATAAATATATATAGAATGCATAATTTACGACATATCTGCAAAAAATCGATATTCGGTAAGAGTAAAAGTGGTACTTCCGGTCCGAATTTTGAAATTTTTTTTATACAAAAGATATTTAAAATTATAATTTACATATTTTTATACTCGTAATGTACCTGCCTAGAAAGCATGACTTGCGAGATATTCGCAAAAAACTGATTTTCGATAAGAGTAAAAGACCTACTTCCGGTTGGAATTTCGAAAAACTTTTTTAAGGTAATTTGTCTCAAATTTAATTTTGAGTACATTTCAATTCTTTATAAATTTGTTTAAACTTAGTAATTGACGAAATATTAGCAAAATTCGATTTTTTCACTGAAGTAAACTGCTACTTCCGGTCTACCGATTTTACTGAAAAACTAATCAGATCTCAAGAGGGAGATTGTACACGTAAATACAAAATTTGGAATTGATATCTACAGCGGTTTGACCGCTATCGTGGTCACAGACAGACAGACAGACACACAGACATTTTTTAAAAACCACTTTTTCGGTATCAGGGGACTTCAAAACGTGGACATCTGCAAAAATCTCGAGGTCGAAAATTTTCATCATCACAATACTTCCTTATACTACGTATAAGAAAGTAAAATAAACGATTTCAAAGTTCTGAAAACTGCTAACAAATAAAATGTACCTATATTTACATTTTAAGTAATTAGAAACAACCTTAACAAATTTTGAAGAAAAATGTAAAACGTTCTTAGCCGACAATTTCTTTGCGAACTTCGTAAATATAAAACAGTTGTTAGGCTTTTGTCGGCGTAAACAGTCCCAGTTTAATTGATTTACATAATTCATCTCATTAGTAAAAGCATAGGCATCTTTCAATTAAGGATAACAGAAAACTCCATATTTTAAAATATTGCAATTTCATTAAACTCGCAAATTAAACTATGTAGTTACTTTTTGGTTTTGTGGTGCCAACCAGTGATGCCAACTGTTGATTGTCTATTACGTACTTTCAAATAACTCGTAATATACTAAATTTTATAATTAGTAACCGCAAAAATTGTTGTTAATTATAATTTTAAATTATAATGAATAATTAAAGTATCGCATAACACACAACTAGCCTCTAAATAATTGCAAGATAATAACGCCATCTATATTATATGTGCTACACTGTTAGGCGACGTAAATGTAACAGATATCTGTAATGTATGTAAAGACCCACCAAAAATGTAAACAAATTTTATTTCATGGATCACTTAAAAAATTACACATGTATTTAGCTACTGTTACTATTTTTACCTTCCAAATATACATACCGAGTGTACTTGCTATATTACATATAAATTTACCGTGTCATTTTTAAATGTAGCCATTTTTTCTAGTACTTGCAAAACCACTAACTTCCCATTTTATTTACGGCTTATATATTAACTTAATTTTAAAAAAAATACGAGCGTTCACTTCGTTTAACCTTTATCTTCATGCTTAATGCATAAAATTTACATGTTTTGATATTTTACGCCCGTAAAAATGGAAATAAAAATGGTATTTTTTGGGTACATTTCTCTCCCGCCAAAACCTTATGAAACGCAGCCTTAAGGCTGCGTTTGACACCAAATTGTAGCGTTTTCGGGTTCGAAATAAACAACTCGTGCAATTATTTATTTAAAACAGTCTGTATATTTATATACTTAAAATTATATAACAATATAAAAATATATAACTAAAGTATCACACTTAAACTACTATTAATAAATTAAAATTAACACTTGTATTTATTTACTACTACTAATATGTCCGTATTTATTTACATAACACTTCTATTTATATCACACGGCACTACTATATTTATTTTTACCGAACGACTTATATTTATCTCTTATATTTATTTTTTTTAGGCGGGTCGGCTATTTCTTACGGACTTTCTTATTCCGGAATTACTCCGCAATTACTCTTTTCGCAATGAATCCCTATATATATATCTGCATAAAAAGTTCTCGAAAGGTACCAGTAAATTCGGTAATATACCAGGGGAAATCTAGACTTTTCTTTGCTTATGCCGTACATTTGAATTAGATGATATATTTACGACTTGTTTACATATCGTTTTTATACGACGTGCCGAGGTGATTTATGGTCCCTGTTTTTTTTAACGTCGCTCGGAAGTCTCATACATATTTCGTTACAATATAAAGTAACAACGTACCTATGACCAAATTTGCCTTAAAATATGTATATAGAATTTCTCTTATTCGAACTTAGTAATCTCACAAAAAAAATCCATTCTGAAAACTGTCCAGGAGCCAAATTACAAAATAGAAATAAAATAAAAACATGAAAAAAACTGATCAACTGTCAAACTGGCACTTGGGATTTGCAAATACTAACTTTACATGTATTTTTAGCAGGTGAAATATATTTATTAGAATGTTGAACTAATAGGTACGTTATGAAGACAATAATATGACTATATTTCAGTTTTGCATATTATTATTATTATTATTATTAGACATGATCAACAGAGATGCAGGCTACGTACTAAATGTATCAAGTAACAGAAAATGTTTTATTTTGCATAACACAAACACACTGCTGTTTATTTATTGTGTGGTTTTATATAATAATAATAATAATATTAGTTTATTTCCAAAATAAGAGAACAACATTGTATTAATATAAATTACAAAATATAAATATATATGAAATAAGAAAATAAGAAAGTCGAATGGATGAGTATCACCTACCTTTAGCGAATATGTTTAAGAATAACTTAATTTATAAATAAAAGAAACGTAATTTTAAATTTTTACAAATAAATTCAAATGAATGCTTAAAGTTCGCGCGTCTTTCTCCCTTCAGCATGAAAGTTGACAAGTATCGATTAGATTCATATGTATAAAATCGAATTGCAAAGAAAGTCTGCCAGACCAAATCTACGTTTGTAGGTAGAAATTCAATAAGCAGGTAAAATGACCTTGAAATGTTTTTAATCTTCAGAATTAGTTTAGTTTGTTAGAATTAACATCGTGGCGCCATCCAATTATTACTAGTAGTACTTAAGAAACGCTAAAATCTTAGATACGAACCGAAATGGATTTGTTGGCAAATCCATTTCGGTTCGGAACTAAGATTTTCGTGTATCTTAAATACTACTAGTAATAATAGGATGTCGCCACGGTATGCATTCTAAAATTAAATAGCAATTACCTCCAAACATTTCAAGGTCATTTTACCTGTTAAATTTCTACCTCTACAATTCTACATACGATTTGTAAATTTGGTCTGTGCGACTTTCTTTGCAATTTTATTTTATGCGTATGAATCAAATCGACACTTGTCAACTTTCAAGCAGAATTAGGGAGAAAGACGCGCGAACTTTAAGCATTCATTTGAATTTATTTGTAAATTGAAACTCTTAATACATATATATAATATAGTTTGACATATCCTCAATAAAATGTTGATTGCATTATTAAATACATAATTTAAATTAAATTACTTTTTATACATTTACAGTCAGTTACATTTATTTTATTTATAGATTTAGTTATTTTTTAACAAATTCTTAAACGCTGAAGGTACGTGATACTCATCTATTCGACATTCTTATTTCATACAAAATTATATAATAAATAAACAGCATTGTTTGCGTGGTGCCAAATAAAACATTTTCTTTTACTTGATACATTTGTAATTATTACAGGCTACTGCATCTGTGCGGTATCATGTCTTTGTTGATCATATAGAATAATAATATACAAAACAGAAATATAGTCATATTGTCTTCACGTACAATCATTAGTTCACCATTCTATTAAATATGTCTTACCCGATAAAAATACGGGTAAAGTTAGTATTTGCAAATCCTAAATGTCAATTTGCCCGTTCGTTTGAGTTATATAGTCTGAATTTTCAGTCTTTTTATTTAGTTCATATTTCCACTTTTCAATTCAAATATCGCGCCGAAACGCTACTATTTTTAACAGATTGTATTGGTTCCTGGGTAAGCAAATTTAACAAGGAGATATAAGGCGAATTCGTTTTGTAGCGGTCATGTCCGGTCATTTGTTTAGCGGTGACCGGTCAAATTCGATTATAAAATTAATGACGTCACGGGTGACCCGGTACCTCTTGGTCATTTCTTATCGTGACCGTGGTCGTGAGCAGTGTTCCCAGGTCTAGGGACTTTTCCCGAATCTAGGGATTTTCGAAGTGGTGAAGGGATAAAGGTTTTTTTTTTTTTAATAATTCCAAATCTAGGGATTTTTCCAAGACTTCAAAAAATATCAATAAATTCCTAAAAATCTGATTAATTTCATTAACATAATTTCAAAAAGTTAAATTTGTTAATGACTTTCTACCACAGACACGAACATTTATTTCAAGATTACAGATTACTTTGCTTCATTTATGCTTCGTAACAGAACCAAAAGTCATCTGTTGAAGAAAATGAGTACTGCAATGTATTGGACGTGACAGTTCACAGTAAAATACACTCGAAAATACATAAACCTCCACATACACGCAACCCAACACACAATTTTAATAGCGCCATCTGTTAGTAAAATGTTCTTTTTAACACCAAAGTTTCAAAATAATTTTGATTTTAAACACATAGCTTTTAATTAATTTTTCGTAAATATGGAAATCCCCGAACTCGATTCAAATCACGTGGTTCACCCGAGGTTATAAATACTGCCTCGAGCGGTTTATACGCCATTTCCAATATTCAAATTTGAATTCATACTTTTACATCATTGCGGTGTTAGATACATATTTTCATATTTTGTGAAAATAATTTTCCTTTAACATAAGGTATGTATTTTATTTATTTACTCTTATTTAATACAATTTTGCACTGAATGTTAAAAAAACTGAGTTAAGTATAAATTATGTTCATGCAATCAATTAATATACATATTTTTATTGTGTCTTTTAAAATTATGTGTATTTACAAGTATATTTTTCCATGTTTTAGAACAGTAAAATGGATCCTAAGCCTTCAACTTCAAAGACGTTCGACCAACCTAGCAGATCTCCATCCCCGTCTTCTTCCGAGGAAGCCACTGCTTTGAAAAAGAAAATAATGAAAAGGAAGTCTTATTCCCAAAAATATCAAGCTAAATGGGAAGAAGAAGACGCTTTCAAAGGTTGGCTGCAAAAAAGCAAGAAACGACCAAATTACGCATTTTGCAAAGTATGTTGTAAAGACTTGGTATGTGGAATATCTGAACTTTTGCGACATTCGGAAGTTACGTCACACAAAAATAAAGCAAAATCTCTTTTAAAACAACAAACTTTAAAAACAATGTCAACTTTTCAAACAAATATTAATTTAGAAAATAATATTAAAAAGGCCGAGATTAGAATGGCAGCATTCGTTGCAGAGCACAATTTGTTATTCAATGTAATGGACCATTTATCAGAAATAATAAGAACTAGTTTTCCAGATTCCGAAATTGCAAAACAGTATACAAATAATAGAACTAAAGCTACTGCAATAGTAAATAAAGTAACAGGTTGCCATGGTTTCGAAAAAACATTAAATCTTATAAAAAAACAAAAATTTTCTTTAATAGTGGATGAATCTACTGACAAAGGTTCTATAAAAAGTTTGGCATTAGTCGTTAGGGTGCATAATATTAAGATAGAAGATTTATTTTTGGCTTTGCTACCTGTACCAATCGCTACTACAGACGCCCTTTATGAACAAATCATAAATTTTTTTGCTAAATATAATATTGATTACAAAAATCAATTAATCGGTTTTAGTGCCGATGGGGCCAGTGCAATTCCCTTTCTGTTAAATTAAAAATCGATGTTCCACAGTTGTTCATTTTGAAATGTTCCTGTCATTCCTTCAATTTATGTGCAAATTATGCTTGTAAAAAATTGCCGAAGGTGATTGAAGAACTTGCAAGAGATATTTATAGCTATTTTCAACATAGCTACAAAAGGCAAACTGAATTAGGTGAATTTCAACAATTTGCCAATGTAAAACCACACAAGTTACTTCAACCATCTCAGACAAGATGGTTATCTTTGCATCAAGTCGTAAAACGGCTTTTAGAGCAATATGACGCACTAATATTATATTTTACAGATCAAACTACGCAAAATATTGATAAAGCAAATTCAATTTTGATCAGATTAAGAGATCCTTCAGTGAAATTGTACTATTATTTTTTAGATTATCTTTTACCATTCTTTAATAATATAAATTTAGAAATGCAATCTGAAAATATTCAAATTCATACATTATACATAAAATCGAAAATGTCCTTAGAACTTTGTTGGACTGCTATATCAAAAAAGACCATTTGGAAAGAACTACCGTAGACGAAATTCAGTACAAAAATCCCCAAAATTTTGTACCAATTGAAGAACTATATTTAGGTGCGTATGTTACTGCTTCGATTTCTAATAATACACATGGATTAAATAAAGTGGAACTGCATAATTTCCGCAAGACTTGCTTGGAATTTTTAATTGAAAGTTGCAGTCAAATTTACAAACGATTTGATGCAAAGAGTATATCTACAAAAATTTTGAAAGAACTATTAATTCTCAGCCCAGAACAAGTGATTTCAAAAAGACACAATTCAATTGCTTCTTTAGCCATATATTTTCCCAATCTCGTTTCACAGAATAAATTAAATGATTTAGATCGAGAGTGGCGTCAACTTCGAAATATCGACATGAACGATTTTAAAAATCTTAACTTGGTCGAATTTTGGACAAAAGTGTCTCAAGTTAAATTAGCTGATGATTCGTCGATGTTTCCCACTCTTTCAAAGTTTGTATTTGAAATAATGCGTTTGCCACATTCAAGTGCCACTGTGGAAAGAATATTTTCAGTAATATCTTTGAATAAGACCAAGATTCGAAATAAATTATCCACAGAAACTTTGAGTGGCATTCTACATACCAAAACATTGTTAAAAAATGAAGACTGTTTTAATTTTAACATAGATTCTGATTTGTTAAAGAAATTAAACAACAAAATGTACTCATAAATCTTAATTAATGTAAGTTTATATACCTATATAATGATTCAGAATAAGTGGCATCGCAGTAGGCGTGGATTGTCTAAAGTGGGCTTTATGTTATGTCAAAAAGATTACTAACGGCCGGTTTCATAATCAAGTTAAAGTAACTTTAAATTTCAAAGTTGACTTTAGATCTCAATTTCGGTTTCATAATTCCACTTTAACTTTAAAGTGAACGACAAAGTCACTTTAAGCCAAAGTCAGGATTTTCCAGCTTTAACCAACTTTAACTATTTACTTTAACGACAAGAACGGTATAACCTCACATAATAATTATAATATACTTGTGTTGTTGACCTTGTTAAATTTGGAAATAGATATACACTGGTATTTATTCCGAATACTATCTAATAAAATGAACCAAAACATATTGCAAACGAGTTCTAGTTCCTCATCAGAAGATGAGGTTGATGTAGTCGTAAGACGACCGACGTAAACTTTATAGAAATAAGGAGAACGGTTTGAATAAATTCAATGACAATGAATTTTTCAATAGATTCAGACTAACCAAGAATTGAACATTTAATTTCACTTCCTACAAATTGGTAGGTATTATCATGAAGTTATTGTATCACTACTAATAAATGATATATTTTAGTGGAGAATGCATATAGTCATACTACACAATATTGCAATTGAGATGCAAAAGGAAATACCAGATGAATGGGAGGCTGATTTAAATGTGCATGAAGCAGATAACATCGAGGCAGTTGTTAATAATTTTAACGGAAGGCTAGGAATGAGCATTTCTTAATCGTAAACATTTTAATAACTTGTAATATGTACCTACATATATTTTCTTCTTCATACTATTCATGTTATATGAAATTGAAATTTCTGTCTCACCGGAATACTTCAAAAGGTTGTTTGCTAAATCCATAGCATAAAACTTTATATTGAAAGTATGTATAAGTAATATAATGATAAGCCATACTAAATTTTTTGAAATGAAATTTATTTCATCTATAACTGTATTTTTTACGAGTGCAAGTACAGACATATATTAATATTGTAAATTATTTATTTCTGCTTTCTAGCCTTATTTATTTAATAAAAGTAAATTTAAATGTTTTCATTGCTTTATTTTTGTATATCTGATAGTTGTATCAAACAAAACAAATTTCTTAAACAACTGACAAAAAATTGAACACAATTAATTCACTGTTTTCTTAAGGAGTTATTCCATATACACGAAAGTTATATATCAAAGTGCTATACTTTGGCTTAAGCTGGTCACAGCTTCGTGCATTGGAAAGTTTAATTGTTGTACTTCGCAGTTATCCTCCTCTCCCATGCTTTTTCCTACAAAGTCAACCGACATTTTATAGGATATAATAATTATAGTCTCTTAATTATTTTTCAAAGCTTTCGGCACTTAAAATCTTGTTTATTGTTTTGCACTCTATATAAAGTTTTTCTTTTTCCACTTCCTGCACGAGCAACAATTCCTCCTTGCTAAAATTAGTTCTATTTTTCTTTTTTCCCTTTTCTTTGTGGTCACACATGTTGCACAATATATTTAATAATAAACTGTCACTATCATCGAAAGCGAATTCAAGCTATAGTTACACAATATTGTCAAACATAAAAGGCGCGTAAAACTATCAGGAAAGCCAATAGAAACTCGTAAAATTGAAAAAGAAACTATAATACATTGCAACCAACACAGAAACATTACATGGAAATTAACTTTAGCTAAAGTGACATCCCAATACCATTATGAAACGCATTTACTTTAACTCCAGCTTGAAGTCAGCTTTAACTCAAAGTAGACTTTGGTTAAAGGGACTTTGACACATGTATTATGAAACCGGGCGTAAACAATCTAAAACGAAAAACGATACCAACGATGACAGCGAAGGATACCAACAGAGTCGAAACTAGGGTATTATTAGCAAGTGTTAGCAAGGGTCTTGCTGCCAACGTAAATTTGAATTTCCAACGCCTACCGCGATGCCATTTATTTTGAATTGTACTGTATATATACTTAACTCTTAATAAACTATGTTCGTTTTCATTTATTTTGTTATTAAAACACTAAATAAATCAGTTTTTGTAAAGTTTGTGGTATTATTATGCACCCAATAATACAACGTAACCCCTTTGGTTGCATAAAAGGGAAAGTTTGGGAAATCTAGGGATTTCTAGGGATTTTTACCAGTTCAACCTAGGGACTAAATAATATTTCACCTGGCAACACTGGTCGTGAGCACGGTTGTGGCACGGTCATGCATTCGGTCATATACCCATCCTTTTTCACTTTTCGTAAACAGTTTGAAAATGGGAATGTAATATGTAATAGGTCAGCAAGATTTGATAGCAATACTACAAATACAAAGAAAAACGCAAATCAAATAAACCAAAAAGTACAAAAGAGGAATTGATGGAAGTTATTAAAGATTATAATAAACAACAAATCCAGTCAATGAATGAAATGTTCCACCGATTTATAAACATTTTAAATTATCAAAACACTTTAATTTAACAAAATAATTAGAGGGGCGAGCTAGTAAACATTTTAAAAAATATATTCTTTGATACCAAGAAACGGAAACGCCCAACAGATTCCGATTCAGAATGAAAAAGGAAGTATAGTTATTAATAAATTAATTTAATTGTATATATTCATTATTTTTTTTCCTTATGTACCTATGTGGTATACCTGCAACACTGCCTGCCGCTCATAACCTAAAAAGCAGTTGACACCAATGACTTGACACCTATGGACTGCGCCTGAGTTGAAAATACTGTTGTCAACATAGGTAGGCAACACATTAAACTGAATAGTGGCAAAATACAAGCTTTCTATGTGGGCTTGATATAAATAAGCAAGTGATTTTTTTAAGAGAGTTCGAACGTTATTGTTATAAATTATAATAATCGATATGGTGAAATCATGCGCCGCTTTTGCCTGCACAGAACGATATTCCAAAAATTCATTAATATCGTTCCACAGGTGGGTATATTCATGAATTCGTCGAGTTATTATTATTAGGTTATCTGGATAGATTTTGGCGCCAAAGTTATACAGCAGCTAAAATACTGAATTGTGCATATTTAGATATTGGTTCTTAATTATAGGTTTCCAAATGATAAAGAATTACGACAAAAATGGATCATTGCTACTAAAAGAGATAAATTTAATCCTTCAAAAAATACCGTTTTATGCAGCAATCATTTTATGATGGAGGATTTTAAAATCTATTTTGGCAAACGGCAATTAAAAGAAGATGCCGTACCAAGCATTTTTGACTTTCCTCAACACCTATTAAACAAAAAAAAGAAAAGAAAATATGTTGATAGATCGTCAACGGTTCCTTTATCTACAATTATTTCTTCAGCAAGTACCACTTCAAGATCCACACTTATTACTACATGCCATAAGCCTAGAATACATGAAAAGAAAATGACTACCAAAAGAATTAGATGCAAATACTTTGGAGATTTTAATGAAACACATTTAAATTCTCAAAGCGATGCAAAAATGATGTTTCAAGCAGCTACAAATAAAATATTATTACAAAAAAAGAAAATTAAAATCTTATGGATGAGAAATTACAGATTATCTAAACAAGTAAAAACGCTAAGAAATTTACTTGAACATTTGAAGGAGACAAACAAAATATCAAATGATTGTTTATCCCTCCTGCAGGTAACAGAAATATTATAATATCCCAAAGTGTACTTAGAAAATCGAACGGAGATTTTGATGCATGAAGAATTACAGTAGTCGCGCCTCATGCATTCTTTATTGCTAGACATGGTACCTAACAGACATTTGCAACTGGCACGAACTCTAAATAATAATTATTGCTTTTGCATGTGCTTGAAAATGATTAGCTTTTTTTTTGTTAGTGCGTGTACTTACAAGTTTAAGGTGCAACTGCCTTTGAAAAAGAATACGTTTTAATTTTATTTTTAAGAAGAAACTTTTCTTTCAGAAGTTTGGGGGTCACTTTTATAGTAGAGTATTTACAATTTATTGCAGATGTTTCTAAATTATATTTTAGGATACGATTCCTGAAAGTGAAAAGGAGTTGCTGTTGAGACAACTTAAATTGTCAACAGCAAAAAAATTCCCTCCTCAACTTCGGTCTTTTGCGTTAACATTGAATTTCATCATCATTTATTAGATCGCTTAGAACAACTAATGGCTGCAGTGTATTGTACAGTCCAAGAAAAACTGGTTTTTTGGGTTTATTAATTTCTATGCATAGTGTTGAAAACTTATTTGATGATATTGTTAAAAATAACAATTATTTAAATTATATTCTTACCTACAAACTGAGCCAAGATCACATTGAGCTTTTTTTTTCTGCAATACGGTCAAGAGGAGGATTCAACAACAATCCTACTGCTGCTCAATTTGAAGGAGCGTACAAGCGACTTTTGATGCATGCAGAAATATCTTCGTCATCAGGAGCTAATTGTATTGCTCAAGACAGCACCAGTATATTATCGGTTTCTAGTGGAAGTAAGCCAGCCATTGACAATTTATTATTAGACACAGAATCTCTGGATAATGATTATTTTGTTGAAGGGGATTTTGCCAATTGTTCGAATTATGTAGATGATGTTGTTGAATATATAAGTGGATTTGTTTCTAGGAAAGCTGCACGACTGGTGAATTGCAATCATTGCTGTAACAGTTTATTTTCTGCACATTCAGCATCGATTCTATTAAATATAAAAAATCGCGGTGGTCTATGTAAAGCTTCTGCCAGTGTTGTAAATGTTTGTAAATGTGCAGAAAGAGTTGTTAGATTATTTGAAACTCTGTCAAATAATATTTCCATTAATAGAATGATAACAACTGCGATGTCGGAAATTAATACTTCAGAACTTTTTAGGGACCTAAATGATCATATTTTGAACCAGGACCCTTTAAACAATCACTTGTTGCAATTAGTTCAAATTCTGTTAAAAATATATTTTACAATTAGAATTCACAGCATTAACAAAAAAAGAAATGAGTGTGCAGTTAGAATTCGACATCTCTATTCAAAATTAATTTTATTTAAAAATCAATGAAAATTGTTATTATCTATGTAAGGGCTAATTTCATGTAGTTTTAATAAACTTTGATTTTTATTTATTTTCTATGCTTTTTATCCAATTTTTAGTTTTTAATGTGGTAGTAAATTTGGCGGTTTTAATTTTAGTCAGAAAATCTATCGTGGCATAATATACTAAACTAGTATGATAATGAGAGATATTATGTTTAAATACTATATTACAATCAAAATAATTAATAATTGTTCATAATCCAAGGAAATTATACTATTATGGAGACTTGTTTAACAGTTTAAATTCAATTTGCCACTACTTTTCGTATAGAACTAATATGGATTTTGCCACTAACGCGAATTGGTGGTTGCATAACTATGTTGACAACAATGACAACAACCGGTGTATAGCGTAGTATTGGCCAAGCACAGTCCATAGGTAAGACGTCAATGCTGTAAGCAAGTTGTTCGCTAATGACAAATGTTATTTTGTACTCCTAATATCTTAAATAGAAAGTAAACTATATTTTTACTCCACTGGCTGGCTTTATTTCAATACAACAACTAACAGGTTATCGGCCCAAGACGTGCTTAGTGCGGTGGTTTGATTTCTTTTCATCCAAAGTTATTTTGTTTGAAACCTTTTTTTCAAACATAATTATATACACAAAATGGAGGACGATAGATACAAGATTCCTTTGTTCGATGGAAGCAATTTTAATAATTGGAAATTTAGAATGGAAGTTCTGTTAGAAGAACATGATTTATTGGATCACGTCAACAAGGATATTGGAGAGGAAGAAGAAAATAAGAAAAAGGATCGTAAGTGCAAATCAATGATCATTCAAAGAATAGCCGATAGTCATTTGGAGTATGTGAAGGATAGCAAAACTGCAAAGAACGTATGGGATACATTGGCAAAAACTTTTGAACGGAAAGGAATAATAGGTCACTTGTATTTACGACGCAAGCTGTTGGCCATGAAATTCAGTGATGGCGGAAATTCACCTTCTTTAGATCCTTGACAAAAGTAAGAAGCACAATCCGAGTGTTCACCAAAAATATTTCTTGATCCATTTATAATATCATGCACGTTGCAGTTTCACTATCTGGTTTGTTATTGTTAAGTTCGAACTTTTGTAATGTTCAATTGCTTTTGTCAAGGCCGCTCTGAATCTAAGTAAATTTTTTGTTATTAATTTTCCTATGTCCGAATTGAATTTAGGTTTTTTCAAACAGTCGCTAATTTTATTTATATAATTACATAATATATGATTTCGGCACTCAATTTTTTCAATAATTTTTTGGGGACCGTAAGGAGCCGTCTCACGTAATTTTCTAAGAACGCTGCTATCACCATCCCCTATTAATCTACCATAAATTACACCGTGCATTTCACCAGAATGTCGAAAACCTTCCGGAATAATTGTCGACTCCATGGCTGTTGACGACGAAACCAATTTTTGTAGCATACGTGATCTTTAGATTCACCAAATTTTGCACAAATTAAACAAAATTTGATTTTTACGCCTACATACAACATTTTTTTCGCTCGCCATCCAACAATTGCTGTCACTCCTGATAAACTGCTGTAATTAGACTTATGCGCTCGTTTGGCCCATGCTCTTTTACTTATTCACATATACAAAAAAAAATCTAAAAACTGTCATGTGGTCAAAATACAAAGTATAAATAAAACAAAAAACATGAAGGCACAACAAATTCAGATATTTAAATAAATGCTTTTACCATCAGAAAACTGAAATTTGTGTAACTTGCTGCCTAAAACCAATGCATCTTAGTTTGAAGAGTCCGGAAAATCTCTAAGTTCGTATCTTACAATGACATAAAGTTGTTGTTGTCAGATTTTAGTTTTCTACAAACATTGTTCATATTATTAAAAAGCTTCAGCATGTAAGGTTAAAAATAACAATAAGCCGTTCAACTTCATAATTAATAATAATAATGTATATTTATTGCCGAAGAAAACTGCATTTCTGAAATTCCATAGAACCGAAACCTTGTCCTTGAAAAATAAAATACATTTTGAAAGCGAGAATATTAAGGAACAGAAAAAGAGTCTAATAAAGTAGACACATCAATGAACACCGACAAATATCTGAAATATTTTAAAATTTGCTTGTATATACCAACCGCACGTATTTTCTTTTACAAATATGTTTAATGTATACTCAAACTTATGTATGAAAAAAATGAGGCGTGGCCACCACACGACTTTCTTATACGTATGAGCGTTTCAAATAATAGAATTTTAAGAATTTTTTTATATAAAAATTATTCAAAATCCTATTCTAAGTACTTCTATTTTCTTAATAAATCTTTATAGAATGCATACTTTGCAAGATATTATCAAAAAAGTGCTACTCGCTAAGAGTAAAAGTACTACTTCCGGTCCGAATTTTGAAATTTCATATATACAAAAAATATTGCAAATTCAGTTCTAAATACTTTTGTACTCTTGATAAATATATATAGAATGCATAACTTACGACATATTTGCAAAAAATCGTTATCCGATAAGAGTAAAAGTAGTACTTCCGGTCTGAATTTTGAAATTTCTTTTATACAAAAGATATTGAAAATTTTGTTTTAAATACTTTTATACCCGTAATGTACTTGTCTAAAAAGCATGACTTGCGAAATATTCGCAAAAAACTGATTTTCGATAAGAGTAAAAGACCTACTTCCGGTAGGAATTTCGAAAAACTTTTTAAATAAAATTATTTTCAATTTCAATTTTAAGTATATATGAATTCTTTATAAATTTGTTTAAACTTAATAGTTGACGAAATATTGTCAAAATTCGATGTTTTCGCTGAAGTAAACTGCTACTTCCGGTCTACCGATTTTACTGAAAAACTAATCAGATCTTAAGAGGGAGATTATACACGTAAATACAAAATTTGGAATTGATATCTACAGCGGTTTGACCGCTATCGTGGTCACACACACACACACAGACACACACACACACAGACACACACACACACACACATACACAGACATTTTTTTAAAACCACTTTTTTGGTATCACGGGACTTCAAAACGTGGACATCTGCAAAAATCTCGAGGTCGAAAATTTTCATCATCACAATACTTCCT
Organism: Amphimallon solstitiale; assembly: GCA_963170755.1. Taxonomy (NCBI): domain Eukaryota; kingdom Metazoa; phylum Arthropoda; class Insecta; order Coleoptera; family Scarabaeidae; genus Amphimallon; species Amphimallon solstitiale. The sequence continues at coordinate 98,285,606 of OY720675.1, forward strand.
TATACTACGTATAAGAAAGTAAAATGAATACAACTTTATGTGGTGATAAAATTTAGTTCGAATCTTACCTGGGACAAAATGTTTTATAATTTAATTTTGCTAATCAACTCTATCAATGCCGATTGGGAAGAATATAATATTCAACAATCCAAAACATCTGCTTATTATAAAATATATATATTTACATTTTATTAAAAAACAATTCATAATAATAATAACATATATTTATTTCAGACGAAGAATTATTTACTAATACAGTCTCGCAAATATTAATTAACGCCGATATCTGAATGAAGCATTCGTTTACCTAAGGTAATAAAAAAAGGTTGAATATACTCTCTGTTTATTTGACGTTCGGCTTAATACAGTTGACCAGGTATATCTTCGATATCGCTGGTCTTAAACAAAAAAAAAGTTTGAATTGTGTGTTGCCTATTTGCCATTTATGAGTGCAGAATATGTGATCATTCTCATTGGTTTCAAAGTAATTTTTTGTAGACCAGGGTTATTTTGAAAGTAAAGTAAATACATTGTCGTGTTTAGAATAAAAATATCTAGGTACTCACGATTCAAAAAAGTACTTTTTAAACACAGTAAGCTTTATATCGCTATAAAACCAAAAAAATTCAAAGTGCTGTATTTTAACTATTTTTTAATATAATTGTAAATTTTAATCGTCAGTCGCTAGAACAAATATTCGTTATTTCGTTCATGTAGCGGCAACTTTTTCAAGTGCCTTGATTTTTGCGGTTTTTTGCGTTGAAATTGACCATTTTGTGGCATACGCCGATCAAGTAAAACCCCCCCTTAATACAATCGACCAGGTATACCTTCCATATAGCTGGTCTTAGACATTACAAAACTGTGAGTAAGAGGTTGAATTGTGTGTGGCCTATTTGCCATTTATCAGTGCGGACTTTGTGATCATTCTCATTGGTTTCAAAGTAATTATTTGGAGACCAGGGTTATTTTGAAAGTAAAGTAAATACATTGTCGTGTTTAGAATAAAAATATCTAGGTACTCACGATTCGAAAAAGTACTTTTTAAGCACAGTAAGCTTTATATCGCTATAAAACGAAAAAAATTCAAAGTGCTGTATTTTAACTATTTTTTAATATAATTGCAAATTTTAATCGTGAGTCACTAGAAAAAATATTGGTTATTTCGTGCATGTAGCGGCAACTTTTTCAAGTGCCTTAATTTTTGCGATTTTTTACGTTGAAATTAACCATTTTGTGGCATACGCCAATCAAGTAAAACCCCCCCTTAAGAAGGTTTTCTCTCGTTATGGTATTCCAGAAGTAGTCAGGTCTGACAACGCGCCACAATTTCGGATCTCGGTTCTGATAGTGATTCAGTAGGGGTTGCCAGAGGCAGCTATTTCGGATTCTGTTGTTAAACTAGAGGGTGCTCAAACAAATGGAGAACAGTTCCTACAAAAAAGTCAAAACATGATATGCGACAATGACATTCGTAAATCGGGCGTATGATAAACAGACCGAAATTGTTGTCTGATTATATTACCTCCTAGCTTACCTTTGTGTGTTTGGAAGAGGGGGGGGGGGGGGATGTTGGATCAGTGTGTAATTTATGTGGTGCAGTTACGCCATCTGGGATGGCCAAGTGACACTAGGGAAAAGGGAGGACAAGTACAAGAAGAGTAGTAGATCCTCCGGGGTTAAGATATATGTTATTATATGTAATATCAAGAAATAAATGGTGTTTTAAGTAAACTAGTGTTGATTCTTTTCTCCGAGTCTCAGAGAAGCACGCTAACTAAACAGATAATTATCAATATAGTAAGTACTGCCTACACTTGGTCTGTAAATGGACGTTTCTTCAGTTTGTATTTACCTGTGATTTTAGAAATTGCGTTTATGACAGTAGCTCCTAATAATTGAAGTTATATACTCTGGAGTTATCAAATGAAACTAGTTTACTTAGATTTCTACTACTTAATTTTTTATTTACCCAAGTGTAATTCCAATTGTTTGAAATCTTTATGGATTTTATTGTGTTACATATGTTGTATTTTAGTCTTCTCATTGAAGGAAAGTATAAAATAATTATAATCTTTCACTTGGTAAAAGGTAATTAGATACACACTTCAATGTACTCATCTTTGACATTACATATTTTATCAGTGACGGCTGATGAGTACGTTTTGATGAGGCACGTACATAGACAAAACTGATTCGTTTCGGTGATATGCTCGACATCTGGGAGTATATCACCGATAATAAACGAATCATTCTTGTCTATGTACGTGCTCCACCAAAACGTACTCACCAACCGCCGCTGTATTTTATTATCGTTCTAGTTATTTTAATTTTATCCAAGCCTCAATCATAACAACTGCTGCGATGCAAGCCTAGATGAATACTCATCAATTATTGTTGAAGATAGTACATACCCAACAAGTTATACAAACAAACAAATTCCCAACGAAGCAAAGATTTTATTAAAGTTTAGTACTTTGAACCTTTCTCAGCTTGAACTGCAATATCATTGTCAATTATAAGATAAAATATATAGGAAAAATGATATTTCTTAGTTACATCGTCTTGCAATATGTATTTCAGAATAACATCCACAATCACATCATTACTTATTTTGGCCTTTAAGAAATTACAGTCAGCACACTTAATTATTATATCCCGCAATTGAAATTTTTTGAAGATATTAAAAATCTAAAGCAAAACGCCTATAAAATTGTAACAAACACGATTGGTGTAATTGGATTATTGCGTCACTTCCTTTAAGGTCGCATTGGCTCCTTTTTATTACTACATACAAAAATACTACTTTTACTATACCAAATGAAGCGGGAAAAATTCATGATTGTATACACAATCAAATATATTATATTTTTGTTCATAGACAAAAAGTCATAACTAATTACAAATCATAGATAATTTATAATTTATGTTCCTTTTCGTAGGAATATATAATCTGTCAATAGATATAACGATTTCACCCAACCCTTCTAATCTCTTTCGAGCACGGGTGGTTCACATAGACGTACTCACAAGACTATTATACTAAAAGTAGAACATTGATATTCGATTATAAACAGTGGCGGCCCGTGATTTTTTGGGACAGGCGGGTCTGAGTGTTTAATATCAAAAATTAAATACAGACAAAAAAATATAGGTACTCAATAGGTTATTTAATTAACTTATTTGAAAATAAAATCCATTCGCCGATCCTTACGATCAGCAAAATGATTAATAACTAATTCATTTAAGTTTGGTGTTGATGTCAGTAATTGTTTTTCAATGGAACACATTGCTAAGGCACGTAGTCTGCTTTCGTGCATGATATTTCTAGAAAATATCTTTATTCGCTTCAAAGTAGAAAAACACCGTTCACTTTCAGATGTTATCATCGGTATGATGCAAATTATTTTCAATAGCTTCACAGATCAGCAAATGTAGTTGTTAAATTATTTTCATAGAAACATTGCAGTAATGTTAGATCAGATGAAGCAGAAACAACAACTAATTATCAAACAAAATACTGTAGTGTTTTAGTAGACAGTAATAATAATAATAATAATATTGTTTTCAATCCTGATTTCATATTAATCTTTGTTTTAAGTATAGTTATAGTTTTGTTGAGTATATAATAAATTAATAAAGAAAATATAGGCAAATACATTTTATGATCGTACCAGACCACAGACGCATAAATAATATCCTGCCTTTTTTGTGGAATGTGTGAAAATAAAATCTGATATATGTATGTCAGTGTTCAAACACTACTGCAGGGGTGAATACTAATAGTTGTCTTATTCTGTAATCAGTAAAAATTACCCTTTTTAACTAACACAGTTTAATAGGTAATTCGTGTAGTTATAGTTATATATATATATATAATCTAATAATCCCCTCTACCATATTAATGGTGTGGGGCTATAGTTATAGTTACTCATTTAAAACTTCTTGGAATGGGAAAACCAAATAGCGAAAAGAAGAAAGTCAGTAATACATTCCGCTTAAAAAAAGGCTGGAGGAAGAATCTCAAACAATACACAAAAAATATCGCTGGTAAAAATAATCACTTTCATGTTTGTTATTTGGGTACTATTATATGTTTTTGAACATTATTTCTTCTTACTCGCACGTATGCGGTGCAATTTTTTTACTTCTGAGCAACCGTAGAGAATAAGGTAGATCGTATAATTCTAGTGGTACAGAAATCACCCCGATAGGCAATAAGCAGTTAGTATATGACAAAGATAAGAATAAAGTAAATAAATGACATGTCACTTCAAATATTGCGGGGAGTCATATTTTAGATTCTGTTTAGGTACCGACTATCCAAGTAGAATAAAAAAATGCATTGAAGAGTCTTACTAATTTTACAACATAATTAGATCTATGTATACGTTTAGCTCAACCAAAATCAGCGATCAATAGAGAAGACATTAGTGAGCTTAGTGAATCAATACATCACTTAGTGGAGGTACGCCAGAATGAAAATTCGTCACTGGAGTCAAACTTAGAAACACAGTCTTTAGCATTAGAGCCTGTAAACGTTGAAGAAGTTCTGAAGGATGTGAGAAGCGATGAGGTAAAACAACTGAACATTTGAAATTATGATAAAAAAATCTTATAGGGTTTAGACGCACGACGAATAGTAGATATCAAATATATGCTGGAAGAAATATATAGGCTAAATTCGCACGGAAACAAGTTTGGATGCACATTTCAAAATTTAATATTTTCTGAGAAATGTGCTGCGGTTTAGAATCTAAGCTCAAATTCAAATGCGATATGTGTGAACAAAATTTGATTAAATCAATAAATCAGAAAAAACAGAAATAGACGTGAACACTGCTTTAGTTTCAGGAGCCATGAGTGTAGGAATAGGATACTCTAACGTGCAGGAATTGTTTACCACCATGGACATACCCTTTTCCCCACACCTAAAACTTATGAGAAATATAATGAATTATGGGTGGCAAAAGACCGCGCTTGAGGTAATGGAGGCTGCTGTCCGTGAAGAAGCTCAATATGCAGTTAAAGTAGGCAACGTCGACGAACAAGGCATACCTCTAATCCATGTAGTAGCTGACGGTTGTTGGTCCAAACGATCGTATAGAAAAAAATATTCAACATTGTCAGGAGTGGCAGCAATTGTTGGACAGCGTTTTGGGAAGGTACTATTTATTGAGGTTCGGAACAAATACTGCGTGATTTGTGCAAAGTGGCAGAAGCAACGCCAAAATCCTCCTGAACATAAATGCTACAAAAACTTTGAAGGCAGCTCAACTAGCATGGAGACCGACATCTTAGTTGAGGGGTTCAAAAACAGTGTGGCAATTTATGGAGTAAAATATTCTAGATTTATTGCTGACGGTGATTCGAGCACCTATAAGAACATTTTAGAAGCCAGGCCCTACAATAACATTACTGTAGAAAAAATCAAATGCCAAATCACCTGCTTCGCAATTTTAGCAATAAGTTACAATCTTTGACAAACCGACACCAGATATCCTTTAAATTTGTGTCGTTTGTACAACGGAATATACGTAGAACGAGAAATGGTGTTTCAGGTGCAATTGCTCATAACAAGCATCTAGAAGATAATGTAAAACTCATACAAACAGATATAAAAAATATTGTGTGCCATGTTTTCGGGGAGCACAAGAACTGTGGAATGTACTTCTGCAAAAGAAACCAAAACCAAATTACATGGACGAACTGAGAAGATGTACAGAAATGCGTATCGAAGTATGTCTACAGGTAAAATTAGCTGCCTACTATACCCTGTCTCAGAATAAGAAGGAGTGATTCATATATCCCGCCAAAACATGGAACACACAGCTTAAAATGTAGTAGACAATTTGATGTGACATCATGACAATTGAGGTTAGAAGAACTGTATTATTTTTAACTAAGATTTTAGCTGTTTTGTGTTTCATTTACTAAATGAAAGTAGTAGACTTTGTTCTGAGCGTTTTGAGGAGGATTGCCATTATAAATACATATATAATTACTATGCATTTTAGTGAATGTGTTATACCAACATCAAAATTGTGAATCAAGTCTATTTATTATTAAATATTTGTACATGAGAGCAAGAATGAATCAAATCTTTTATCAAGACGTCCTTAAGAACTAGCAGAAAAAGTTTTGCTTATTAGTTTCTATTTTAAATATCAATAAAGAACTTATACAAATAAATCATTCGTATTTCTGTTACAAACCTTGAGCAGGTAAATTCAAGCAACCATTCTTGGAAATGTGAATCTTACATACAACAATAATAAATATAAAAATTTATATCGGCTGAAGATGCTTACACGACCTGCAAAGATAATTACATATACACATTGCTAATTATTATTCGCTACTTGTGTGTATATATTTTGAAAATATGGAGAAAAATTTTAGTTGAATAATTTACACTTATACTCTTATAAAGTATAACAAATTTTTATTTCTATTATATATTGGAAATTAACAATAATTTAGTGTTCACATCATGTTAAAAAGATTAAAAATACAACAATTGAGATGAGACAATAACTAGAAAAAAAATGCCGCATAAATTAGTCTGATTCTCTTGTGCTGGACATTAATAAGTCACACACCATGACTGTCTTTCAGACATAAATAATAAATGGTTTCACAATCATCCATTAATCCATCTATGTCTCACATGATCTTTGCTACTTTAATTACATGGTCGGCACATTTTCTCCAATTACTTATTGTAACATTTGTAATTGTTCTCTTAAAAGTTCTCGTACAAGTGATATTTTAAAAGTGGAATTTTTTGAAGCAACTTCACCTTCTACTTGGGCCCAAATCATTTCAATCGGATTGCGCTCGCAATGATATGAAGGCAGCTGCCCTTTCCAACTTGGGTAATCTTTGTTGTAGCATCCTTCAAAAATGTTAACGTTTATTTCATGAATCATACAAATGTCCTTCCCCACATATATCAATTCAGATCCTTGCGTATCTTTACCAATAGGCTTTTTAATCCTGTCGATAAGCTTTCAACAAAAGCTAATCATGCACTCATTATACTTGCAGCAATCCAAACTTTTCTCTTTGTGTGCCCTTCATCCAAGCATGTTTCATCTAATTAAATATTGGACGACCATCATAATCTGTACTGTTTTATTATTACCAGATATTCTCCACCAGACATTTTCACCTTTTTCTGTTAGTACAGGTTTGACAGGTTTCTTATTACGTCTGACATATCCGGTGGTGTGGTAATGTAATTAGTATTTGATTAATTAACACTTACTTGAAATTAATGAGTGTCAAGAATCTGTGTAGAACTGCTCAGTTCATTTTTGGTATGGACTCATCTATAGTTATTTTTGCAATGATATTGTAGGACGCTCGATTTTAAAAAAGAAACTGTGCACTGCCGTACAGTGTTTTTGACAGATTCATCAAATTCAAAGTTTCAAATGCCTGATCACTTGTTCCTTAGGTCTTAAGCCGTCTGATCACTCATGTTCATCTTGTACATAAAAGTACGGATTAAAAATGTAAGATTCTAGGTTATGGCTTGGTTATAAACATAAAATGACATTTTGGCGAACGTATTTTCCTATGTTAAACTTGTCTACGCAAGAACCAATGAGACACCTTAAAAATATACACCATTTTGGCGCGATATTTGAATCACTCCTTCTTATTCTGAGACAAGATATACACAAATATAGGATAGATTTACACAAAAGTCTTTTTGTTTCAGGTGTTAGTCATAAATGCGCGATCACTGATCGCAGATGTAGACAGCAATGTTGCGGAACATTTTAATTCCACCGTGGCCAAATTTGTGAGGGGGGGGGGCGAGTAAATTTCTCTCTGAAGGGTTCCTATGAGGCCAGATATTCAGCAGCTGTACATACCGTTTGACTGAAATAAAAGTAGATATAGGGAAATACAAACACGCACACATGTGCATGCAAACATGAAATGGAGAGGTACGATAGTAGGGGAGTACAGATGAGTTCATATCGGGACACCGGGGTACCCAGGCTTTAGTGCAAAACGTTTAAAGTTAGTATGTAGACGTTTGCTTTAAGGAATTGCTACGCTCTTTACGGCTTTTGTATAATATTTTGGTAACTGATGTATAATGTATTAACATTGAACAGAAACAAAACTCTATAAAATTTGTAACTAAAATAAAATTCTTATAAAAAATTAAATAAAATTCTCACATTTAAAACGAAACAAAATATTAAATGAACTATACAAAATTTAATGTTGAAGATGTTCAAATGTCTGTCCCTCTTGCATCAAGCAGTACCCTAAACGATTATAAAACCCATTTCGTACATTCGATAGCAATTCAGGAGTAATCATTTGTATGGCGTTGTATGTACGTTCACGCTCTAAAGTTACGAAACGAATGTGTTGTCCCCGCTCTCGATCTCCCCACTATCTCCCCACACCACCGGTCTTATACATAGGTACATGTTTATGTGTGTGTATTTGAAGATGCATATTAACTTTTAACTACGACAATCTGTATACTTACATTAAATAGTAACCTTTAACACCAGACGTCCACACTACGAATTGCACAAAAAAATGTATTTGAAAAGCCCTACTTGCCGTGTAAAAAGATTAGAAGTGGGCCGCATGTGAAAAATAAAAAAAGCGCTAGAAAAACGAGTAGAAGTAGAAGTCTCTGTTAGAAAAAAGATTAATTTTTCTAGTGATTCTAAAAAGATTCAAGAAAATTATGGTGAACTGTGGCAAAAACCTGACATGCAACCGGACGAGTTCGAAGAGCAAAAATACATTTTTGTAAACAATCTCGACATAAGTGAGGAACAACGGCATCAACTAGAGCGCGATGCAGTCGAACAGGCAAGCAGTGGGCAATAGTTAGAGCGTAGAGAGAATATACCGATAGGTCCAGCTCGGAACGGGCTATAGTCAGCAATGAGTGGCAACACCGAAACCCCCACCGAAACCCCTCTACCCGCAGCAGCAGCACATTGCAGTTAAGAACAGGGTTGCGATATTTAGGGAAATTTCCCTAGATCTACGGAATTTTATGTTCGTTTAGGGAAAAAGGGAATTTTAATATAAATAGGTCAAAATCTAGGGAAAATTTAATACAACCGTCTGTATTTAAGCTACCTATATTGTATCACAATTCATTTTAAAAAGTTTTAAACTTAAACCACAGATAAGGGAGATTACAGATAGCCGGTGTAATGGCTATTATTGGCAACACATTTTGGAGACGACCGCTAGAACCTAGCGGTCGTCTCTAAAATGTGTTGCCAATAATAGCCATTACATCGGCTATCTGTAATCTCCCTTATCTGTGCTTAAACCACTGATTACATATTTTTTTAAATAGTAGTCCGCCATCTTATGGCTAGTAGGAAATTCAAAGGTTAATAACGCGATAACATCTATACACATTCCGAACCGGTGCTCTACCGATTTTAAATTTTAAGCACGTTTGCAAATCGATCAAATTACTACAATATAATAAAATAAGGTAAATCCCTTGGAAAAAGTCCCTGCTCTGAAGTATAACTATAACAGCTTGTGCTGTTTTTTATTTTTCACATTTTAATTCAAGCTTTCGAGAAGTAAATGTGAATGAATTTTTTAATTCACTAATAAGTTTAGTTTTATCTGTACAGCTTAGTTACATCTATTTAATGTAAGTATATGTAGATACAAAATTACTTTTGTTTTATTAACGAGGTTTAGTTTATCTGATTCTTACTTAAAGTGTTCGGTTGTTTCTCATTTATTAATGAATTTTTTTGAATGAAAAATAGATAACGAGATTCGAAATGAATTTTGTAATCCTTCAATACTAAAAAAATATTTTGTATTTTTCTCAATGTAGTGGGTGTCATTGAAACGAAGATGTAAAATATTAAAAATAGGCTATAAACGCACATCGAAAATATAGTGTTCGCAAGTTCATACAGACAGTTTGAAAAAAAAAACAGGTAATTCTTGACTAAGTAGTTAATATAATTCGTAATCACCTTTGTTGGAAGTTTCGAAATGCACTAAACTTTATTTTTATTGATCAGTGATACACACAAGCTTACTCATATTATTAAATATTTTTGTGACCGTGATGACTTAATTTTTTTTCTACCGTCTGCATGAACATAACAGCATTATTTTAAAAACATGCATGCGGTTGCAAAACTTAAGGCCGAGTTTTAATTTAGGAGATGCCTACTTTCAGTTTTCTTTTTGATTTAATGTTTTTGAATAAAAAAATAGATTGCGAGAATCGAATTAAGTTTTGTAATAGTTTAATACTGAAGAATATCAACTTCAATTTATATATTTTTAAAATAATATCTCGTACCATGTCATTTACCGACAGTGGGTATTTGAGTTATTGCATTATATTATTCTAAAAAGATATAAATTCGAGATGGAATTCATAAATATTATACTATAGCAAAACTTAATGTGACTGCCGTGATTTATTATTTTTATTTCAAAGTCGTTAACTATTAAATAAAAAAAAGCAGAAAACTGAAAGTAGGAAACTGCTAAATTAAACCACGGCCTTAATTCGAATTTCGTGATGTATTTGTTATTCAAAAACAGACAAAAACTAAAAGCACGAATCTGCTGAACTCAAACTCTGTCTTAAACGATTTAAATTTTACCATTGCCCTTCTATTTCTCTTTACAATAGAAAATTTCAAAATGTCATCTCCACGACCTTCAACGTCCAAGGACCATTCAGATTCACCATCTTCATCAGCAGAAGGTCAAGTTTCTAAAAAGAGGAAAAAGAGAGACAACAAAAGGTACGCTCAAAAATATAATATCCAATGGGAGGAAGATCTCCAATTTAAAGGTTGGCTGCAAAGAAGCAAAAAGGGAACCAACTTCGCCAATTGTAAAGTTTGCAATAAAGACATTGTTTGCGGTAAATCTGAGATCATCAAACATTCTCAAGGAAAATTGCATAATAAATTAGTTAAGTCAGTTCATACCCAACAATCCTTAACGGATATGTCTTCGTTTACACAAAAAATAGTTTTAGAAAAGAAAATTAAAAATGCTGAAATCAGAATAGCTGCATTTGCTGTAGAACATAATATTGCTTTCAATACTTTGGATCATTTATCAGAAGTCATTAGAGTATCATTCACAGATTCTGAAATAGCACAAAAAATTACGTGTAGTCGAAAGAAAGCCACATCTATTGTAAATAATGTTATAGGATCCTACAGTTTTCAAAAAACAATAGAATTATTAAACTGTAAAAAGTTTTCTTTAATTGCAGATGAGTCGACCGATAAAGGAACCATAAAGCATTTAGCTTTAGTAGCTAGAGTATTTGATGGATATAAAGTAAATGATATATTCTTGGGTTTATTGCAAATGCCAAGCGGTACTGCTGATGCCCTTTATAATACAATTATTGAATACTTTTTACAACATAACATTAATTACAAAACTAATTTAATAGGTTTTGCTTCTGATGGGGCAAGTGCCATGATGGGGATTCATAATTCTCTATCAACAAAATTAATAAATGATATTCCTGATTTATTTATTATGAAATGTGTATGTCATTCATTTAACCTATGTGCAAATTATGCTTGCGAAAAGTTACCCCAGATGATTGAAGATCTTATCAGGGAAGTACATACATTTTTGCAGTTTAGTTTCAAAAGGCAATCAGAATTTTCAGAATTTCAGGAATTTTTGAACATCAAACCTCATAAAATTCTGTATCTGTCGCAAACGAGGTGGCTTTCGTTGTTGTCTGTCACAAAACGATTTTTGGAACAATACAATGCTTTAGTTTTATACTTTACCAATGCTCATTTAGTAGAAAAAAATTTGCAGGGTGAAAATATTTTGAATAGACTTCGAAATCCTTGTGTTAAATTATATTTACATTTTTTGGATTTCGTGTTACCTTTTTTCAATAATTTAAACCTTGAAATGCAGTCTGAAGATATCAAAATTCACACGTTATACAATAAAGTAACATCTGTTCTAAGAACCATTTTAGACTCATCATATCAAAAAAGAATATTTAGATACAACACAATTAGAAAATGTAGAATATAGAAATCCCTATTATTTTGTTGAAATTGAGAAAATTTATTTAGGTGCATTTGTCATGGGAACTATTAGTAATAAATCGCATGGGTTAAACGAACAGGAGCTACTAGATTTCAGGAGAAGATGTTTATATTTTTTCATCGAAGGTTGCGCACAAATATATAAAAGATTTGACAACAAAAATAAAACAACAATGATTCTGAAAGAGTTATCTGTTATTTCACCATTGCAAGTTATTTCTGGGAATCACTTATCTATAGGACCTTTAGCCCTTAATTTTCCCTCTCTTATAACGCACAATCAATTAAATGAAGTCGACAGAGAATGGCGAATCCTCAGAAATGTCGATCTTTCAGAATTTAAGGACTTAAACATTGTAGTATTTTGGGTCAAAGTGTCTCTTCTAAAATTTGGTGACAATTCTCCAATGTGTTCCAATTTATGTAATTTTGTTTTTAATTTGTTGAGTTTGCCCCATTCTAGTGCAACAGTAGAACGCATTTTTTCGCAAATCAATTTAAACAAAACAAAAATTAGAAACAAACTGTCAACAACCACTTTAAGTGGTATCCTACATTCCAAAAATTTAATGAAAGCAAGCAATTGCCACAACTTTGAGATACACTCCGACATGTTGAAGCGGTTTGATGGAAACATCTATAATACAAAAAAACGATAATAATTAATCTAATACAAACTATTCGATGTAAATAAAATATGTACTTAATTAGTATTAGGTAACTTCAAAGAGAAATTATTTTTTAATTTACCTAACACATTATATTACCTACTTTGATGAACTTTTCTCATGTACTTGTTTTTGTATTTTGTATGCTGTTTCAAAATAAAATTTTACCTTTACTTAGGTGTGTTTTTATGTATTCTTTTCTCAGCAAAGATATGAGTTTGCTTGCGTGGAACATTGTTAAATAACACGGGTATTTCCCTATATCACCATATACTTCAAAATTACAGCTTTATTGTTTTTTTTTTATAAGTTATACAAATATTTCCTCTCTGGTTTAAATGTTATAAAGCCACTTAAGTGTGCTGTTAGAGCCATTGCTACTAGCTTGGATGTAGAAGACATTATTCTGGTATTTAAAAAACATAATTATACCTATCTAAAATTTTGTATTTGTGGAAGGCGACGACAATGATCCACTTCAAATAAGACAAGTACTACTATTTTCAATCAACGATACTTCAAATTCATACACGTTATCGGTTTCATAATCCTTCAGCAAAATACCTACGTGTATTTTCCATTTTTAGCAAATAAGATGTATTTGTTTCATATAACTGATAACTTTCATCGATTAGGTAGGCACTATTCACTTGAATCAACATCGTTTGAATAATATTTCGAGTTCTCTGTCATATCTTTATCAAAACGTCATTGTGATAAACGACTTGTCACTTTACTTTTAACGCTAGTGTTAAAAGTTAATTACTTTTAACACTTGTTAAGATATTTCATTTTTAATTGAAGTATGATGTGTTAAAAATTGAGTTTTTAATAGTGTTGCATGGTACAAATATATAAGGTATGCTACAACTTTGACTCAAATTCGTCTATTTCTGCGCTGGATGCAATTTCGTCATATGTGTTGCGTCATCCATCACATGTTTGTAGTTTTGAGTTTGTGCTTTGTTTATATTTAGATTTCGAAGAGTTATATCCGATTATATCGTATTTTGTGTCATTATAATTATTATTTTATATGTTTAGTGTAGTTATTAAGATTTGTGAATATTTTCATTAAGCCAAAGACTTTTAATTTGATTTATTTAGAACTTAAGAAGAGGTTATAACATAGAAGGTAATGAGTTTATTAAATATTGTATTATAAAGCAATACATTTGCCTCTACCTTTAGCTCATCTAATATGGTAAGCTGCTGTGTCTTGAGCTGCAAAAGCAGGTCAGAAAACACTCGAGGAAGGAATATTAAATATTTTCGTTTTCCTAAAGATCGAAACTTATCTCAGCAGTGGATACAAGCCTGTGGTAGAAGGATAAAAAACACAAGAAATCGTAGGTTTTGTATTTGGACGTATTTGTGTACCTTTTAATGATGTTATTATTTACAGATTATATATGTTCACTTCATTTTGCAAGAGACGCATATGAGAAGTGGTATTTAGATAATCGACAGATGAGAGAGAAATATATAAAATCGTACCAAATACTTCATAAAACAGCTGTTCCCACATTGTATATACATACACATAGTGAAGCTGCTGTAAATTACTCGACTTTACAACCATCAACATCAAGGTAACAGATATGAAATAACGCATGAGTGTACTTACTTTTAAATTATTTAGTATACAGAGTAGGATGTTGCAGAGGAAGAATGTTAATCTGTAATACGTACCTTCATATAATCACTACTTATACTGTATTTAAAAAAATACAAATAAATTTGTTTGTATGAAGCAATGAACCTAATAATAACCTATGTATTATATGCCAATGTAAAAAGTATTACCTATTTAATGAATTATTACAGTTATTCCATCAATCCATCGGAAGAAATCGACCTGTTACCTCCAACTGTAGAAGATACAGAAGTAACATTCTCTATGCCAAAAGAAGATTCCTCAACAAGGTAAGGAAAAATTTAACTCGTTAGTGGAGTTGTCAAAGCATAGTTATTATGAAAAGAGTTGTATTCAAATAAGCTGTCAAATTAAAAGCTCAAAATGTTTTAAATAGTCTTGTAATGTTGAAGTGGTGTGCAATGTAAAAATACTTAAAGAAATTGCTGTTTCATACTTTTAACAAATAAATAAGGTTAGCAATACTACCTTACCATGTTTAATAAACAAAGCATTCTAATTTTAATAATTTGTTCTAGTTGTTCTATTGTTCCCGAGGAAAGAAGAAACCAAACATGCGAAACAGAAAAATATTGTGAAGTAGCATTTACAAAACCTGGAGCTTTTTCATTTAAGTAAATATATATATATATATATATATATCATTAATGATGTAATTTATAATAATAATAATAATAATAATAATAATATTTATTCAATGTAATAAAATCATTACATGAAAAGTCAAAATATACAGACAAACAAATTAAAATTGTATATCAATAAAATTATTATTCAAATATTCATTGATTGAATAAAAACTTTTTGTCAGTAAAAATTTTGATATTTTACTTAAAAAAGTATAGCATTCATTGTCTGTAATATAATCTGTAAGGGAGAATGATCATTGTTACATATGATATTAAGGAATTACAGAAAGAAAATTATCGATTTTAATCATTACCTTCACATTAATACCTATTTTCATATGCCCGAACAGTACACAAATCAGTCTTACTTATTTAATTATTCTATATACTTCTTATTTGATACATATTACTATATACCTATGTTCCATTCTTACTGAAATGCTTGGCCATAAGCTGTTATGTAAGTAATAATGTTGTAGACTTTATTGATTAAGATTATGGTGTATAATAAATAATTTGAATATGCTAAAAACAGTAATTCTGTAATATATATTTTAATATGCATTTTTTTAAAAATGAAACAAATCAAGTTTGTGAAAGATAGTATAACGAATGATTTATGTATTGAGCATTTCTAATTTTGATTTTATAATGCAGACCATCTACTTCAACCGAAAACCCTGAAGACACACTATCACATTGGAAGGAACAATATTTTCTATCGCAAGGGAAAATACAGACCTTACAGGAAAAGGTGGCCTACCTCACTGAAGAAATATGTCACCTCAATAGAATTTTAGAGAAATATTTTACACCGGGGCAAATACGACTAATAAAATCAAAGACAAAAATGAAGGCAAAATGGACTGCTGAAGATATTTCCTCGGCAATTTCGCTTCGAAGCGTAAGTCCTAAAGCCTACAGATATTTAAGAACTACCAGAGAATATCCACTGCCAGGCTTATCAACCTTAAGGAAGTGGGCGACAAGTTTGGAATTGAAACCAGGTATTCTGGAAGAGGTTTTACTAATTATGAAATATAAGGCAAATGAGTATACCGAGCGCGACAGATTGTGTGTACTTTCTTTTGACGAGATGTACGTCTCTAATGAAATATGTTTCGATCGCAAAAGGGAACAGGCTGTAGGACCGCACAAAACAGTGCAAACCGTTATGGTACGTGGCTTGTTTTCGGCATGGAAGCAAGTAATATACTATGATTACGACTGTGGTATGTCGGTAGAAGTCCTCCGAAATATTATATGTAAATTAGAAGTAATACAGTACACTGTTGTAGCTGTTGTTTCGGATCTAGGACCTGGAAACAGAAAATTATGGAAAAATATGAAGGTTGGTGTAGCTGTCGATGAAAGTGAATCCTTCACTCATCCATCTGATGAAGGGAAAAAGATTTTTGTATTTGCTGATGTGCCACATTTAATCAAATTGATTAGAAATAATCTTTTTGATCATGGGTTCACCATAAATAATACAAAGATCACGAAGGAGCCCTTTCAGAAATTGGTTGACCTACAGGAAGGTGACTTGAAACTTGCCCATAAGCTTACACAGGTTCACATCGATGTAATTGGCAACCAAAGGCAGAAAGTAAAATATGCTGTGCAATGTCTCTCACGTACAGTGGCGCTAGCGATAAGGTGGTGTGGTGAACATAATTTAATGCCAGATATTGCATGCACTGAAATTAGTGACATAATTAATATCATTAACGATTGGTTTGATTTGTTCAATACTCAAACCAAATTTGATATTGCTGCCAATGCATATGGTGTTGATATTGAAAACCAACTGGATAAAATAGAAAAAATGACTAAATTAATACAAAATATAAGAGTCGGTACAAGAAAAAGTTTAATGTTTTTTCAAAAAGCGATACTACAAAATAACAGCTCTCTAAAAAACTTATATCAATATTTAAGGTCAAACTTTAATATTGAGTACATAATTACTAGACGTCTGAATCAAGATATAATAGAAAATTTTTTTTCATATATGCGAGCTATGGGATCCACCAATGACCACCCTAGTGCATTACAATTCAAATATCGATTGAGATGGTACATTCTTGGGAAGCATTCATCTGTTGTGTTTTCAGAAAATGTCAACACACAGGAAGATACGTCTGTAGTAGAGTTACTAACTACAGACGCAACACTTAACTTAACTACAGTTTTGGAACCTTTTGTGCAAGAAACTGGAGATTTTGAAGAAAATGTTGTCAGGGTGTCTGAGGATGACATAAATGAGGAATTTATGGACTTGCTGACGGAATTCGAAAGAATCCATTCCGCAACCTCTGCTACCGGGGATATTGCGAAGCAAGGCTTATACTATATAGCGGGATATATAGCACATAAGTTCAGAAGCAAATACTCGTTACATGATGATACTCAGATTGAATCCCCAGAAAGCAACTGGATTGGATTAGTCTCCAGGCGGTGTCTACGTCAGCCGAATGCTATTATGAAGAAAATGGCAGAAGACGCTGAACAAATGTTTAATGAATTCCATAAGAAATCGATTAACAAAAATACCAACATAATAAAGCGTTTGGTACAAAATATTAAGACTAGTTTGCCACAAGAAGTTGTGGAATCATATATTAGAGTAAGAACTTACATACGTATAAAAGAGATAAATAAAAATGATTATCAACAAAAAAGAAAATTACAAAAAAAAACAATAAAATTTACCAATAAAAAAAAGTAACCATATCTGTTGTTTTATTTATTACCTGTCAATTAACAATTAATAAACGAAAATCCAATATTAAACCAATAGTTTTCTTACTATAATACTTTCAACTTTTGCAATATTCATTGGTATCAGTAATTTAAAGCAATATACTACATAAAATGCACAATTTCAAGTCATAAATTTATTTTGTGATAAATTACTTTGTCAGTAAAGTAATTACAAATTGTATTATCAAACGACTAAAACAGGTTTCGTAAACCAAAGTGCTACATAATATCCAGTGGGAGAATTTTCAATAATACAATCTTATTATTTTGCTTTATGAGTTTTTAAACAGGTAATTTGTAAAGAAATTTAATTTAGTTACACATTCGTAAACAACTGTGCTATATATTATGTCTATTTTATTATTCTTTATATAGCTATCTATATACTATTACATCTGTGGTTATTCAAGAGTAATCTTTCTTTTCTTAATATCAGTGGTATGACGAAATTGCATCCAATTGACGTCATAAGGAAGCTGCGCTAGAACATACCTTATATATTTGTACCATGAGTGTTTGTAGAAACAAAAAAACAATATTATACACTTCGGGGAAATCTAGGGACATTTTGACTAGAAATCTAGGGAAATAAAAAAAAATCCGATCGCAACCCTGGTTAAGAATTTAGTAAGACTTAAACCGCGCAAGGATATAGTCGTTTGCATATTAGTTCTGTATACGTAATTTGCCCATTTGTTTCAGACATAATAAGGTCCAATTTATTATTATTATTGTATTCTTAGCTGCTACGGAAAAGTAATTTTAAGTAATAAAAAAACAATAACGTTTTCTAAAAGATAAAAGTAAAAAAATCAATAATTCTACAAAATAAATTCAAATTTTAAGAAAGTCACTCAAAATAGGAGCACGCGGAGTGGTATCGTACACACGTTGCCACATAGCACGTTCCATACGTATATTGTTGCCTATGTGTGGCCCATCGCGGGCTGGACCTATCGGTATACAGTAATGCGCACACTGCTACGTTAATATACGGAATGGGGAATATGGGTGGGGTATGCCTAGCGTAGCCGCATATATTTGATATAAAGTCTTCATTTTGTGCAGATTTCTCGATAATATTTAGGCAAAACTGAATTCGCTCGTGATTGTCGTGCGGAAATATTTCATTTGTTTTTTTAATATGATAACAGCGGTATTTATTTTTTTTGAGAATCCTCCCCACAGTTGCACGCGACACACCCACTTGTCGACTTATTTGCGTTGTTGTTTGTGCAAAGTTATTTTCAACGCTAGCGCATATCATTACGTCCCGTTCTTCGTTCGCATTTTCTTTTGGTTTCTTATGTTTAGAAGGTGAAACACATCCGAATTTATCAAAATTATTTGCAAAGCGGCGAATTGTATCAATACAAGGAACAGGCCGATTTTCAAAATTATTTCTAAAAAGGCCTCTAATGGATAGAGTCGAGTGACCTTGATGATACCACTTTACGATTTGTACTTTTTCCGCTAATGAATACTCCATCCTGTTCTGCGCTCTCCCACAGGTTATATGCAACCATGCTATATGCACATAATGCTCTAGATAAATTCCATCCATGTAGTTCGTAGTCACACCACCCGTGGCATGCTAGTCGCCGTAGATATCCGAAAATCTCCGAGAATAGACTCGACAATGCCACGTGATTCTGCAGCACTTCTGCAGTGAATTAACCTCATTTCTATTTTGTGTTTCCGTGTTTATATTGTGTCGATTTACTTGTTGTTACTAGTGATTTCTAAAACAATTATTGCAGTCAAGTTATTAAAAGTACGTACTATACACAATGGTGAAGTGCTGCGTTCTATTTACAAATAATATAAGTCCCTTTATGTCACCTTTATGCAAGAAGCATGATACGCATCAAATATTTTTGGAAAAGTTTTTTGATTTCTTTATGTTTTCTTATATAAAACATGTGAATTTAGTTCTAAGAGGAAAATTCTTTTTTAATGTAAACGATAAGTTAATTAAGCAAGCAAATGGAAAATATAAAAAAAAATAAATTGAAAAATATGAGAATTGTAAAAATGAAACAACTCAATACATAAATTTTTAAACATCATTTGTTTTACTGTAATTTATTTCTGTTTTTCTGTATAAAGTGTATACTAATGCAATGTGATTGTGTTTTTTATTTTCAATTATAGTGCATTTGGATCACTTATTAATACCCGTTGCAGTAGGACCAAAATTAAATATTACTTAAGGTTTGAAATAACCGCTGTTTGGGTCTTATTATTGAGTCACGCCACCAGCGGCGCTAGCGTTCGTGTTCTTTTTATTGTAATACGAGTTGCCTATCTACCTAATCTCCCTAATCTATGTATGCAACTGATTCCTCTTAGGTTCGTCGCTGTCTGATGTACACCCCCCACTTATATTCTCCTCTCTCTATATTAACGTAGCCTTGTGAGCACTACTGTATAGAGAACCCATGCAATGTTATTTTTTTCTGTTCCTGGGATTAAGCTTATGCCTGGTAGATGTGAAGAATTTTCAAATATTTTTTAGTATTAATATATATTATTATTATTTAAACAAAATAGTTCCTAATAGCTAGTATTAATTCACTCATATTTAATAATAAATTTTATTATTTAGATTTAGAAACAAAATAAATACAATCTGTTATATAAATTCCAACAAAATACGTTACGGTAAGAACCTTATTAAAATAAGCATATATAAAAACTTACGAATGAATGTGTAAAATCAAGGCCGACTCTTCCTGACAAGGAAAAATGCACAGAGAACCGATACATCAAATTTTGTGTTTACACATGGTCATAAAATAACATAAGTATTTTACTAAATTGCCTGTCTTTATATCCTTAAGATATAATATATTGCAATATAGACATGAAAACGTATACCAAGGCCAGTCAGAATATTGTGTTTTGTAATTAAATGACCTTTAAAATTATTTTGTAATATTTAGCATTGGATTTTTTTCACAAATTGAGGGATAAAGACATTAATTATCTCTTAAATTATGAAAAAAACCGAATGTTATATGCTAAATTTTTAAAGTTATTTTGTAATAACAAAATAATTTTAAACGTCATTTGATCACAAAACACAATTTTCGCCTTATGACAGTGTTGCTGCCGATGTGCCACGTATTATAAACGAGTTATATACAGTCTGTCCAGGTTTCGATGCTCACAATTGGTATATCGGTTATTAGAAGACATAGAGGAACGGCTAAATGGGGAATGTTTTGCAGAATTCAATGCTCGCAACTAATCTCATTTCAAATTCATTCGGACTTTTTACAATTTTGAGATATTTTGGAAAAACCAATATTTGCCGATTTGAATCTTCCTCAATAAGTCGATAACGCCTAATGCGATCGCTTTTAAACTCTGTTGAGACACTTTTTTAAGACAAACTTTTTGGTGTTAACAGTAACCCCCGATTTTCATTTGTTTCCAAGTTCTTACCGCTATCTTTTGTTTTTCTTATGACGGCCATATTGGATTTTTAATTAGTTTGATAGTCCTTAAAAATAGCTTATAAATAATGTACAACATGCCTAATAACTCTTTATTTACACGAGAGATATGAACATTTGAATAAAATTTCGCTGTAATACGGAATTAGTTGGCAATGAAATTAAATGGTAGTGTAAAACAGACGATAAATAAGCTCTGTCATTATTGACATGTAAAAGTGCAGTGAAATTGGTGGGAGATTTAGAACTTTGTGTAAGTAATTACCGTTAAGCATGGAGATTAATAAGAATTGATATTGGCACACACATTTTCAAATGAAGTAAAGGTTGATATGTTGGAAGTTTATTTCAAAGTAAACAGAATCTCTGAAAATGCTTGCACAAGTTAGGCTCAGCGTTTTCGGAAAGACCACAACCACACCGGACAATTTTTAGCAGAATAATCAGAAATCTAGTGAACTATGGAAGCTTCTAACAAAAAAGATCTATCAAGTTAACAATGCTGATATACTTCAAAATAATATTTTACAATATGTTATGAACAATCCAAGTACATCAGTGGCTCGAGAAACTGGAATTCCGAAATCTAGTGTTTACAGAACGTTGAGAAAAACAAATACCACCCATACAAACCAACAATTGTGCAGGGTTTAAGCGATAATGACTATCAGCGAAGATTACAATTTAGCAGGTGGTATCTACAAAAATGTGAAGATGATACTGATAATATAATAAAAAACAAAAAAAGGAGTCAATAAAAGTTCGTACCAATCAAACCGCACCAGAGATTAAAACCAAATAAAACTTGAAGTCTTCTTTGATTTACCAAATGTGGATTTTCAGTAGACCAGTGATGATAGTTATGCCTATTGAACACTCCGCAGTTGGTAAACCGTGTTTCATCTGTCCAAAGTATTTTCCTAGGAAAATTAATATTATCGTCACATTTTTGTAGATACCACCTGCTAAATTGGAATTGTATGGGTGGTATTTGTTTTTTCTCAACGTTCTGTAAACACCAGATTTCGGAATTCCTGTTTCTCGAGCCACTCGACGTGTTGATGTACTTGGATTGTTCATAACATATTGTATAAAAATATTTTGAAGTAAGCATTGTTAAGTTGATAGATATTTTTTTCTTCGAAGCTTCCATAGTTCACTAAATTTCTGATTATTCTGCTAAAAATTGCCCGGTGTGGTTGTGGTCTTTCCGAAAAACGCTGAGCGTAAATTGTGCAAGCATTTTCAGAAATTCTATATACTTTGAAATAAACTTCCAACATATCAACCTTTACTTATTTGAAAATGTGTGTGCCAATATCAATTCTTATTAATCTCCATGCTTAACGGTAATTACTTAAACAAAGTTCTAAATCTCCCACCAATTTCACTGCACTTTTACATGTCTATAATGACAGAGCTTATTTATCGTCTGTTTTACACTACTATTTAATTTCATAGCCAACTAATTCCGTATTAGAGTGTTCATATCTCTCGTGTAAATATAGATTTATTAGGCATGTTGTACATTATTGAAAAGCTATTTTTAAGGACTATCTACCTAATTAAAAATTCAATGCGGCCACCATAAGAAAACAGAAGATAGTGCTAAGAACATGGAAACAAATGAAAATCGGAGGTTACTGTTACACCAAGAAATTTGTCTTAAAAAAGTGTCTCAACAATGTTAGAGTTTAAAAGCGATCGCATTAAGCGTTATCGAGTTATTGAGGAAAATTGAAATCGGCAAATAATGGTTTTTTCAAAATATCTCAAAATTGTAAAAAGTCCGATTGAATTTGAAATGAGATTTGTTGCAAGCATTGAATTCTGCAAAACATTCCCCATTTAACCGTTCCTCTGTCTTCTAATAACCGATATACCAATGGCGAGCATCAAAATGTGGACACGCCGTATAAACAAACACAACTTTATACACTTTTTTTTATTTGCGGGGTAATTAGTTTCTGATTAATAAATCTTCTCAATGTAGCGGTAATAAATATTATACGTACAATAGGTCTTAAGCCGAAAAACTTTAAATATGAAGAAATTATGAAAGAATGCTTAAAAATGATCGTGTCTGGTAAAACAGGAAATGTCTTTTATTTTTAAATTGGATTATACTTTTTTCTGCATACTCATTAAAAATAATTTCAAGTTATTAATATTTACACCTATATTGCACATTTAGAAAATAGAATTGTTTTATTTAATCAGGTCATCCTAAATATTAACAATTACATTTCATCTGGCTGCCACGTCCCGAACTCCAGTTATAACTGTTATAAGTAATTAGGACGTAAAAGTATAAAATTCAATAATGTAATCAATATACATAAAATTTAAATAGCTTGAATTACTCCCCTAAAGTATTTAATAACTGAAAGTAATATTGCAAAGAATAAAGAATCAAAGTTGCCCACAAAAACTAAAATACAAACGGTCTTGGATGAATGGATTATTATCACTCAGTCAGTATTCATTATGTTCTCTTCAGTTAAAACATAATAGATAGGCTCAAACTGTATACATATGTAAATAAACAGTATAAATATTTGAAAGGAGTTAAATTATATAGTAAAAGATTACTTACACATTTAAGGCAGAAAATATGGATATACAAAAGTAAAAAGGAAGTTATTTATAAGATAGAAATACGGATGTCTGAATATATTTTCAGATTTTTTTAAAAAGCGACGAATTCCCTATGAAGACAACACATATTAGTAAAGATGACGTTTTCTGGAGAGAAAATATGAAAGAAAAGTTGTGCGATTTTTTATTATGATTGTTTGTTGCCTGAATTGATAGATCCAAGACATACGAGAAGTATGGTAATCCGAGAACCGCAAAGTATTCTTGACGCTTAGCAACAACTGAAAGAAGAAAGAGAGAAACCGAAAAACCCCAAAGAGTAATGTTTGTTCCAATGTTCTTCGTTGTGAAACCAATTCATTATCATTTTGTTATAAATTTTCATATATTTTGTAGACGAAAAGATACTCGACATTGTTCGAATATTTCGCATTATCCATATTGTCGCTTTAGTAGTTGATTTCGGTATATTCAGTGGCGTAACTACAAATTTTGCCCCCCCCCCCAAACATCCAGCTCACCCTAACCAATTATTACCTTGGTGTATCTGGGCTCGGGCATGTGGGGGTATAGTTACGCCACTGGGTATATTCAAATTCATTCGCTAAAAATACAGAATTTCAAGTTGTCATCTTTTAGTTGCCGTGAAGCAGGTAAGTATGGAGTCATTTTCACAAGCAAAAAAAACAGGTGTGGCCACCACACGACTTTCTTATACGTATTAGCGTTTCAAATTAGTTTTATTTTTTTTTTAATATAAAAATTATTCAAAATCCTATTATAAGTTGTACTTCTATTCTCTTAATAAATCTCTATAGAATGCATACTTTGCGAGATATTCGAAAGAAATTGCTACTCGCTAAGTGTAAAAGTGTTACTTCCGGTTCGAATTTTCAAATTTTATTTTTTGCAAAAAATATTTCAAATCCAACTCTAAAACCTTTTTACTCTCGACAAATATATATATAGAATGCACAATTTACGACATATTGGCAAAAAGTCGCTATTCGATAAGAGTAATAGTGGTACTTCCGGCCCGAATTTTGAAATATCTTTTATACAAAAGGTATGGAAAATTAATTCGTAACGTACCTGTCTAAAAAGCATGATTGGCGAAATATTTACAAAAAACTGATTTTTGATAAGAGTAAAAGACCTACTTCCGGTATCAATATCGAAAGACTTTCATAATAAAATTCTTCACAAATTGAATGTTGAGTACATATGAATTCTTTATAAATTTGTTTAAACTTAGTAGTTGACGAAATATTGGCAAAATTCGATTTTTTCGGTGAAGAACTACTGCTTCCGGTTTACCGATTTTACTGAGAATCTAATCAGATCTCAAGAGGGACATTATACTCGTAAAAAAAAACTTGGAATTGATAGCTATAGCCTTTTGACCGCTATCGTGGTCACACACACACTGACAGACATTCATCATCATCACAATATTTCCTTATACTAAGTATAAGAAAGTAATAAATCTGTTACGTTAAAGGACACGTTTTCACGTAAACATAACAAATGAGATACGTGCTGTTGAACTCAAATTACCTCACTCCGCTGTGTTAGTAGTGCTTTACCGACAAGCGGATTTTGATGTGTTTTTGGAAAACTTTTCTGATATTGAACATAAGAAGACGACCAGGTATTATCCGTACGTAAATCAGCGACTTAAGATTTCTGTAGTGTTTACAATTTCATCATCGGTAGTATGTATACTACCGATGATGTTTGCTTGGCAAACGAAATGTACATTTAGTTTATGAAATAAATCATATATATTTTGTGAAACGAGTTTTTCTTTCTAATTAATTGTTTAAAATTCACAAGTGCTCAATTATCAAGATTACTAGTTAATGGTGTTATAATCGTACCGTAAGTTCTGTAGAGTAATATGATAATTTTATTAAGTTAACATAAGGCATTTTTAGAATTGAAGGATGAATAGAACCTGGTGGATCGTGTGTGGGGCGTAGAAGCAGGAAGCAAGAGCGATGCATATTTTCCTAGAATGCGAACAAGTAACTAACGACACTAATAGTTGATATATAACCCGAAGGTGAGCTGGAGATTTTTTGTTTGTAGTTCTGATTCCAAGAGCAATAAGGACCACCTGGTTGTAGCAAGGATTTTGTTGGTTTCCCGATTACACCAATTAAAGTTTAAATGACAGTTAAGTAAGTAATTGGCAATTATTAAGAGTATAATATAAGTGGGAATAATTGAAGTTGAGGTGTCAGGCGATTTTTGACAAAATGATTAGTGTATGTTATAAAGGACCTCTAATTGAACACCATTTTCATATAAAATTATCAATGTAAACGTAGGGAAATGGAGATAAAAAATAAATTAGGTACTCGCCGAGTCAATATCTTGCAGGTTACATCTCATGTGAGATGTCCCATATAGAGCATTGAAATAATGAAAATCACAATAAATGATGTTTATTTAAGCTCACAACACAACAATTACCTTTGATTTGTAGGTTTTTTTGATTGAATTTTAGTAAAATTGTAAATATGAGATCACATGATATCAACTGTTTTTGTTGACATTCGATGGTGCTTTTAAAATCGCAGAAAATGCAGAAAAGTCATAAGAAAACATACAAATTGACCTAAATTGGTGTGTTTTTCCTAATGATTTTCCTACGCAGTTCCTTTAATGAAAAGTGCCTTTATACTATCGTTGATATTTGTTAGTATACAGTTGTAATTATTATATTTTATTATTCAGGAGTGAAACAACAGCAAATGGGCATGAAACCTGTGCTAGATGCCAGTACAACATGTAATAAGAAACTCTGCAGCCTACATTTTGACACAAACTGCTATGCACACCCTCATTCAGTACGCTTAAACAGAAATGCAGTGCCGACACTCCATCCCATGAGGCCACCACGGAGGCTAAGGCATCCATATCATTGGAAGTCTCATTTGTTTTACGACAACAATAAATTAATCAATTTGGTCTTAGTTATTGCAGGTTTAATTTTTTTGTTTTCTTCTATAGCCATGTAATTAACATTATTTAATTTTTAAGCCCTAATTGTCACTCTTTTAATTATATATTGATGAAAAGACATCTACTAAATTTGTTAGATATCTTATGTATCCATATTTTTATTTATGTCACCTTATTTTATGTTCATCATTTATGTAATACAAGATTTTGTAAATGGTGCTAGTAAACATGGGCGGGCTTAAGTCATTGTGTGTTTATCAGGTTTAATTACATACTTTGTAGCATTTTGAGCTTGTGCTTTTTCGACAGAAATTCTATCTTATTGTTAAAAATATGTTTGTTAGTCGAAAATTCTACTTTTGTTAGATTATGCTATTGTTCGTTAATTTATTTTTGTACTGGTAATTTAACTAAAACATAAGTGTTGGATGTTAGTTATAATTTTTCAATAGTAATCATAAATGTACTTTATAGCTTTTCTACTTTGTAGTATTCCGAGTAAGTACTTGTGCTTTTTCGACAGAAATTCTATCTTATTGTTAAAAATATGTTTGTTAGTCGAAAATTCTACTTTTGGTAGACTATGCTATTGTTCGTTAATTTATTTTTGTACTGGTAATTTAACTAAAACATACGTGTTAGGTGTTACTTATTAATAATCATAAATGTACTTTGTACCTTTTCTACGTAACAATATTAAAATGTAATTATTTAAGTAATTCTTTTCTTTTAAACGTTATTGTGTGGTTACAGCATTGTCATTGAATATCGTACTGTATACTGTTTTCCTTAGAAATGATTCCTCATTACTACGAGAACTAGTAAATAGTATGCAATTTAATTACAGTGTTATAATCATGTATCGCGAGATCAAAAATTTTATTGATGAAGGTTTGTCATGTAATGTAAAAGTCTGTCTTAAGTTATATCATTGTCATATTGTCCATATTTGTTATTATATTTTCTCTTATAATGACAGTATGACACTTAATGATATAACTTAAGACAGACGTTTTACATTCCATGACAAACCTTTATCAATATAATTTTTGATCTCGCGGTATTAAACCCTAATTTGTAATAAACTTTCTTTTGAATTTCCCGCTACCAAATACATTTTGAATCTCCCGCTATTTGCTTAGTGTTATCAAAAACTGTAATTTTTTGATGTCGGCGTCATCTATATTTGACCCGAGGGAATACAAAACGCGGATACAAATTTTGGCTTGACTGAGCCATCTCTTGTAATCTGTGTTTTATAGTCACTACGTCTCCATACATATTATGCGGTAGGATATGCGTAATTGTGTGCGTATTATATACAACACATACCCTATATATACATATAATATATATATACATACAGCTTGAGCGCGCTAGGTATGATCACCCGATGCCAGTCGATATTCTTCGGGCGTATATTCGGAAAATTGATCTCCGCCAGATATAGATATTTACATCAGTTGCGTACTGGCTGCAAAGAGGAATGCACGTAGGTTTTTGTGTTATTTTATGGTATTTCTGTTATACTTATTTATAGTTTTTTTTTACCATGAAATTTCTATTTATTTATTTTTCTCTAGACATCTTAGTTTATTCTGCAGATGTTTCAGGCGGGTTGTTTTTATTTCATTCTAAAACCCAGTTATACTGCTATAACTTTTTACAGAACTACATTATTATTTAATTTCATAAGGATAATCATAATTACGTTATAAGTATTATAATCTTCGCGTTATTATCGACTTAGTTATCTAAGCAATCGTCATCACTTAAAGAGAAAATTTAATTTGTTCTTTTTGTCAATCTGCGAAAAAATAATCAGATCACTATGAGTTCGAATATGAGCAGGCAATGCTAGTATGTTGTGCCGTAACTCTAATATGTATTATCGGACCACGTTTAGATGCGAGTTTACGTATACCATCGGGTGATCATACCTCGCGCGCTCTTGCTGTATATGTTGGCATGTGGGAATACATGATTGTCGTAGTTAAAAGTTAATATGCATCTTCAAATACACACACATAAACATGTACCTATGTATAAGACCGGTGGTGTGGGGAGATAGTGGGGAGATCGAGAGCGGGGACAACACATTCGTTTCGTAACTTTAGAGCGTGAACGTACATACAACGCCATACAAATGATTACTCCTGAATTGCTATCGAATGTACGAAATGGGTTTTATAATCGTTTAGGGTACTGCTTGATGCAAGAGGGACAGACATTTGAACATCTTCAACATTAAATTTTGTATAGTTCATTTAATATTTTGTTTCGTTTTAAATGTGAGAATTTTATTTAATTTTTTATAAGAATTTTATTTTAGTTACAAATTTTATAGAGTTTTGTTTCTGTTCAATGTTAATACATTATACATCAGTTACCAAAATATTATACAAAAGCCGTAAAGAGCGTAGCAATTCCTTAAAGCAAACGTCTACATACTAACTTTAAACGTTTTGCACTAAAGCCTGGGTACCCCGGTGTCCCGATATGAACTCATCTGTACTCCCCTACTATCGTACCTCTCCATTTCATGTTTGCATGCACATGTGTGCGTGTTTGTATTTCCCTATATCTACTTTTATTTCAGTCAAACGGTATAGTAATCTAATAGTACAATTTTATAATCTGAAAATATATTTTTTAAAGTGGTTTTTTGTTGTCTTCAATAATTACGATAAAAGTCAAAAAAGCACATAATTAATTACAGGATATAATAAAAAGAAAAAAAATTAAATGTAAAATTTAAAATGTTAAAAATAAAACGACATCTATATTTTATTAGTACAACATACATAGATTTGTTTACACTGCAGTGCCAAAACCTTCCTGCTATTTAGCGGACGGATTCCATAGCACAGATAAATATCCAGATGGCCCATGATTAAGGCTGCGTTTGATAAGGTTTTGGCGGGAGAGAAATGTACCCAAAAAATACCATTTTTATTTCCATTTTTTCAGGCGTAAGAAATCAAAGCATGTAAATTTTATGCATTAAGCATGAAGATAAAGGTTAAACGAAGTGAACGGTCGAATTCTTTTTTAAAATAAGTTAATATATAAGCCGTAAATAAAATGGGAAGTTAGTGGTTTTGCAAGTACTAGAAAAAATGGCTAAATTTAAAAATTACACGGTAAATTTATATGTAATATAGCAAGTACACTCGGTATTTATATTTGGAAGGTAACAATAGTAACAGTAGCTAAATACATGTGTAATTTTTTAAGTGATCCATGAAATAAAATTTGTTTACATTTTTGGTGGGTCTTTACATACATTACAGATATCTGTTACATTTACGTCGCCTAACAGTGTAGCACATATAATACAGATGGCGTTATTATCTTGCAATTATTTAGAGGTTAGTTGTGTGTTATGCGATACTTTAATTATTCATTATAATTTAAAATTATAATTAACAACAATTTTTGCGGTTACTAATTATAAAATTTAGTA
Source organism: Amphimallon solstitiale (assembly GCA_963170755.1). NCBI lineage: Eukaryota > Metazoa > Arthropoda > Insecta > Coleoptera > Scarabaeidae > Amphimallon > Amphimallon solstitiale. The sequence goes on from OY720675.1 coordinate 98,315,910, forward strand.
TGTTACGAGTTATTTGAAAGTAGGTAATAGACAATCAACAGTTGGCATCACTGGTTGGCACCACAAAACCAAAAGTAACTACATAGTTTAATTTGCGAGTTTAATGAAATTGCAATATTTTAAAATATGGAGTTTTCTGTTATCCTTAATTGAAAGATGCCTATGCTTTTACTAATGAGATGAATTATGTAAATCAATTAAACTGGGACTGTTTACGCCGACAAAAGCCTAATAGCTGTTTTATATTTACGAAGTTCGCAAAGAAACTGTCGGCTAAGAACGTTTTACATTTTTCTTCAAAATTTGTTAATGTTGTTGCTAATTACTTAAAATGTAAATATAGGTACATTTTATTTGTTAGCAGTTTTCAGAACTTTGAAATCGTTTATTTTTTAAATAGAAACTCCACACCATGTCTATAGTATTTTTGACATATTCATCAAATTTTATAGTTCAAACTATATAGCAAATTAGCAAATTAAAAAATTCCAATGAGCAACGTTTCAAAAATATCGATATTAGAATCGAATAATGTATCAAAAATTCAAAATCGATTTTAAACAAATATTGAATGAAGAATATCGATATACCTTGATATCGACATTTTTATCATGTTTATATTAAAAGTTCTTTGCTGTGGCTTTTCAAGCCATTTAGTAACAAATAAAATCTTTAACTTAAAATATATATTTACTCAAAAAACAAAAAAAATCCAATAAAAAAACAAACAAAATATAAATTTGTATCTATAACGTATAAGAAATCCAAAACTTAAATATATAATTCTAGTTGTATAAAACACATACATAAATACAAGTAAAAAATAAACATCTTAAAACATATCTTCTTTACAATTTTGAGGAAATAGTAATTGTGATAAAGATAACAAACACCCCATGAACTGCCGCTTCCGGATTATGGTTTCTACGAAACAGCAAACATCGCAGTAGGCATTTTTCAAATTTCCAACTTCTTTCTTAAAAATATATTCTATTGTATTCTGTATAATATGAACAGTTTCTTTTGTATATTAATGTAAAATAAATGTGTAAAATGTCAAAGATTGTTTACCAGGATATAAGTAGAATGGCATTTTTGATTAAACGATATTATCGAAGAAAAAAATCGATAACAGTCAATATTATTAAATAAAAAAATATCGATTTCAATCACGATTATCGAAAAGAAAACATCGATACTTTTTTACAAAACAATATATCGTGCGCATCCCTAGTTCAAATCACATATGCCTGCCCACTCTTTCTTCCGGAGGCCAGTTCGCCGGTTTTCTAGTTTCGATTAATAACAATAATCTTTATAATAGCCTCATTATTTATAATATATTAACATTAAAATAATACCTTTACCTTACTTAGTTTTGAAGATTTTTATTACAATTACTGTTCTTTTTATTTTTGGTGTTTGTAGAGTTAAATCTTTGTACATATTTAAAACTGTTTTTATCATCTTTATTGTAAAAATACTTGACGCTGTTTGGGTGGCGATTTTCACGGTTTGGTTAGAAGTGCCTTATCTAATATGTTCGTGACGTACTTAAACGTACAGATAGTGTATAATAACACAGTAAAATATAATAAGAGAATGTTCACAGCTTCACAAATTATGGCTAGGTTATGTTATAAAATATACAGATATCGCATACTTAAAATTCCTTGTTAAATTTACTTACATACAATGATCTAATAATATAGAACTACTAGATGGACTGTAGAGAGAGAGGAATTGACCTCTACATACAAAGGAGACAGATATACAAAACCGTTAGTTGTGGGCAAAACACGGCGATATCGCATTGTTTTGTATATAAACTTTCTCAATTTTGTTGATTTATACATATTTATTTGTCTTTTTGGTAATTTGGATTATGTACTTTATTAATAGATTTCTTCTAGAATTGATTTTATTTCATACACCACTGACTTTATTTTTATTTAAAGAAATACGAGTATAAAGACAACTGTGGATTCATGATGATTCAATCAACTTTTTTTTATTTATAAAATTGTGATTGTAATTAGACACATTTTAAGAATTTCATTTTTATTTGATATAGGTAATGTATAAATTGAGAATCATCAAGAATATTGGCAAATGTTAACTTCAGCTTATAATTTAACAGTGTTGTTCTCATGGATTTAGTGTAATATATATTTGGTTAAAAGTGCTATTATCAGTAACAAAATTAGAAATAAATATTTTAAATTGTTGAATATTATATATACCAGCTTCGCAGTGCTTGGAGTCACATATTTAAGACACAATGGTAATGTCATGTGCAGCGTATGGTTGTACTAATAGGGCAGAAAAGGGAATGAACGTATCATTTCACAGGTTAACTATTCTTAATAAAATACATGATTTGTAGATTTGATATAAAAAATTTTAGTTTTCAATCTAATCAAGTACTATGCAAGCAGTGGATAATTTGTACTAAACGAAAGGATTTTAAGCCATCAAAATATTCAAGATTGTGTTCAGAGCATTTTGTTCCTGAAGATTTTGTTATAAGTTATGGAAGAAAATATTTGCCCCAAAATGCAATCTCAGCGATTAAAAATTACTGATGCACCAAGCAAAGAACTGTTAAAGAAAGATTTCTATTCGTAGTTATTATTCTACCTAGATATTTTTAATGTTCTATTTACCTTATAGCTCAGAATCCCCAAATGTAGCTAATGTTGAAGTATTTGAATTAGTCACAGAAAAAACATCTCACGAAATAATACAAGTTGTTATTCTAGCTTTATGTATTTTTAATATTTCTTTCTCCAGTTTTCTTCGATCACATATTTACCATTTACGTATTTGTTAATCCATATTAATTATATGTACATATATTTTAATAAAAAATTAAGCATTAATTGTCTTTTATTTTGAATATATCAGAAGTTGTAAGGAACACCTAAGGAAAGCTGTCAGTTTCTATATTTATTTTTTCAGAACGTAATATTTTGAAAAATTCTAGTGGTCAATTCAAAATTTTCAACTGATATCTGTAGTGATTTTTAAAATATTTTTCTAATACTACTGTTTTAAATAAAAACTGAATGATCATCAAACATGCTAAAATAGGTATTATTAGAAGAACAAAATCATATAGTTATCTCATAGTCATTAAAAGTCATATTTATTTAATTTTCTTTCCTTAATGAAGAATGGCAACTAGCATAGATACCTTTAAAATGTTATTAAACAGAATATATTTAATACCATATTAATAATATATATTTAATTATTTATCTTTTTGATTATTAAAGTTGCAATACCTTTACTTTCCTCTTAATATAGCATATTTTTAACAAAATAATACTTTTAAACTTTATAAGCCATTACAAGCTATAGCAACATATTTGAATTTTGCCCACATAAAACGGTCAATTTTGTTCATCCTTGTCAAACTTTCGACGCTCATATATTTTCCTTCTTTCTCCTATGGTGTGGGTCACTTCCTAATCAGCAAGACATAGCGTACACTCCATCTAGTAGTATAATAGTATTAGATCATTGCTTACATAGGAACACAGCCGTCTCTACTTACAAGCCATGAAGTTGGAGATTTGGCAACTGCCCGTGTGGGCAGGGTTGCCGTTGCTGGCAACTTGTTGCCATTTTGGGCAACTTCCAACTAACTCTGGCAACATGGCAACTACTTTGTAAGAAATCCAAAAAAATGGCAACATTTTACATATACAAAAATTAATTCCATATAAATATTTCTACGAAATTTGTCATAATTAAAAATAATAATAGGAAGACCTAATTTAAAAAAGAATTCTCGTGCTACGTATATATGTATGTATTACTGGTAGAATTACACATAGAGCGCTAAATGGTCAAGGTCAAAAGAATGTATAAACATTTTACTGCCAGGGACAGCTGGGGAATTCCCGATTTAGTGAGTCTAACGCTTTAAATGCGTATACACATACAATCGGTAAATGCTATAATATAATGGAAGTATGTGTACACCGAAGTGATCGTTGTTTATTCAATTAGTATAGGGAGCGATAGTGTTTTTTCCATTGTAGGAACAGACAGATATCCGCATTTATCAAAATTTGCATTCGAACTATTGTCTCTCCCACATAGCAGTGCTGCAGTGGAGAGAATATTCACTACAATTAATTTCAATAAATGAAAAATTATCATTATCTAGCAACTAAGACATTTATTAAAGACAATGAAGGAGAGTGTCGCAATTTATAATTTGGAAAATGGAAAAACAGAAGTAGTAGTAGTAGTAGTCCCAACTTTCTCCGTTATCTTTTATTGATGATTTACCTATTAAATATATATAAAATATTTATGTGATACATTTTAATACATATAGGCAAAAAAAATCTTGTAAGTTATTCTTGAATAAATTAGTAAACTATATACCCTATATATGTACAGTTTTGTGCAATAAATTAGCGTACACGTCTTATTGCTAATTTTGACATTATTTTGCCATTGTGAAAATGGCTTAAGTTAAGTTGACAAATGGAATTATAGCGTCAATGCAATTTGTCATACATGACAGGTATTCAAACAAAAGTCATATTTACATAAGCGTATATTAAGTGTACGCCAATTTATTGCACAGAACTGTACATACATTATTATGGATTATCTTATTTTGTATTTCTAATGGTTCTAGAACTCCCAAAAATCAATTCCATATAGCCAATAATGTAATTATTTTGGTGTGGGTACTGGAAAAAGAGTCAATTAATGTTTAACAGCTTTAATTATTGATCGTTAAACGATATTACCACACAAAATAGTTTAAATTATGGAATTATGTACAAATATTAATAGTTTTATAATTTTGGCAACATTTGGCAACTTTTGAATGAAAATGTTGGCAACTCCGGCGACTCAACCGCGGCAACGCTGCGTGTGGGTCTCATTCTATATAAGACCATGTGCATATGATATGCATGTCACGTTTATTAGCTAAAGTTTACGTGAGTTTGAATCAAAAACATTTGAGAAGAAGTATTTACAAAGTTAAAATCAATCTCGGGAAGTACCTATGGGTAAACAATTCATATTTTCGTAAATGTGGCCGATAACAGTATTAAAGATAACCTCAAAGTGTCAACACGTTATTTGCAATCATTTGTTTGCTGTTTATAAGTTTGATTAACAAATACATTTGGAGAAGGTAAAAACAATATACATTTACTAGTTTTGTTCATTTTTTACTGTGTGATGTTTTAGATGCCATGATTGTGCTGTTTCTCATTGTGTAAATCGAACTACAACATACACTTGAACAGGAAGATCTACAAACAACCTTTTCATTTTCAAAGGAAAATTACTTACGTAAAAAGTGGTTACGAGCAATTAATAGAGAAAATTTCGTCACCACAGGGAATTCAGTGGTTTGCTGTAAACATTTTGATGAAGGTGAAATTCAACAGTTTGAGTCATATAAAGACAAGGAAGGTGAAAGTGGAAAAATGGTTTCAAATATCGTTATTAATAAATAGTGTATAGGTACAGTTTACGTTAATAATACTGAATTAGCATCAAATAATCTTATGTGGGTGTTACCTGAAACCCGTAAGTTGACTCGTTGGTCTCTATTACAAAATTTGTTAGCAAGATATCTAGGTAGTTTATGCAGTGATTTATGTATAAACACTGAATATTACAAGCATACGTAGTAGTTATGCTGTTTATTCAATTAAAATTAAAAGTGTGAATAGTACAAATTTGGCAGTGAAAAGTAATGGTGCTTTGTTTGGTGATGCTTATTGTGGTTATCTGCAGAGAGGAGGACTGATGAAGTAGGTTATTTGTATTTTCACTTATGTGCAATATTTGCTTTTATAACAAAAAATATAAAAATTGAAAAACAATTCTTGAGCAAAAATAATCATCAAAAGATATTAACCTCGTTAGCAATTAATTAAAAGTGTATAAAGTCTGATAACTTTTATATTGATTTTAATGTTGTATGTGAATGTGGAACACCAATGAGCAATATAGTGTTAAATAATTATAGCAGAAATAAAAATAGTGTATGTCACCAAAAAAAGTGGTCAAACGAGAAAATTATCACTTTGAACAATTAGCGAATATTATTAAAAATGTTGAAATATTAATAATGTTTTTTATACGTTTCCCTTTTATACATCCTTTCTTCGTCACATTATACCTACCTACCTAAATTTAAAGAAAGGATTACCTACCAAAAAACCTATTTTAGATTAGGTACGCGGTTAATCTATCTCACTTTCAGCACCTGCTAAAGTCCACAAGTAGACCCACTTGAGGGCAACTAGGCGGTGTTGCCAAATTTAACTTCATGGCTTGTAAGTAAAGACGGCTGTGATAGGAACCAATACATTCTGTTAAAAATGGTACCGTTTTGGCGCGATATTTGAATTGAAAAGTTATAATATAAAGTAACAACGTACCTATGACCAAATTTGCCTTAAAATATGTATATAGAATTTCTCTTATTCGAACTTAGTAATCTCACAAAAAAAAATCCATTCTGAAAACTGTCCAGGAGCCAAATTACAAAATAGAAATAAAATAAAAACATGAAAAAAACTGATCAACTGTCAAACTGGCACTTGGGATTTGCAAATACTAACTTTACATGTATTTTTAGCAGGTGAAATATATTTATTAGAATGTTGAACTAATAGGTACGTTATGAAGACAATAATATGACTATATTTCAGTTTTGCATATTATTATTATTATTATTATTAGACATGATCAACAGAGATGCAGGCTACGTACTAAATGTATCAAGTAACAGAAAATGTTTTATTTTGCATAACACACACTGCTGTTTATTTATTGTGTGGTTTTATATAATAATAATAATATTAGTTTATTTCCAAAATAAGAGAACAACATTGTATTAATATAAATTACAAAATATAAATATATATGAAATAAGAAAATAAGAAAGTCGAATGGATGAGTATCACCTACCTTTAGCGAATATGTTTAAGAATAACTTAATTTATAAATAAAAGAAACGTAATTTTAAATTTTTACAAATAAATTCAAATGAATGCTTAAAGTTCGCGCGTCTTTCTCCCTTCAGCATGAAAGTTGACAAGTATCGATTAGATTCATATGTATAAAATCGAATTGCAAAGAAAGTCTGCCAGACCAAATCTACGTTTGTAGGTAGAAATTCAATAAGCAGGTACAATGACCTTCAAATGTTTTTAGATCTTTTCTTCAGAATTAGTTTAGTTTGTTAGAATTAACATTGTGGCGCCATCCAATTATTACTAGTAGTACTTAAGAAACGCTAAAATCTTAGATACGAACCGAAATGGATTTGTCAACTTTTAAATGTAGCCATTTTTTCTAGTACTTGCAAAACCACTAACTTCCCATTTTATTTACGGCTTATATATTAACTTAATTTAAAAAAAAATACGACCGTTCACTTCGTATAACCTTTATCTTCATGCTTAATGCATAAAATTTACATGTTTTGATATCATACGCCTGAAAAAATGGAAATAAAAATGGTATTTTTCCGGTACATTTCTCTCCCGCCAAAACGTTATCAAACGCAGCCTTAAGGGTGCGTTTCAATATTGGCAAATCCATTTCGGTTCGGAACTAAGATTTTCCTGTATCTTAAATACTACTAGTAATAATAGGATGTCGCCACGGTATGCATTCTAAAATTAAATAGCAATTACCTCAAACCATTTCAAGGTCATTTTACCTGCTTCTTAAATTTCTACCTCTACATACGATTTGTAAATATGGTCGGTGCGGCTTTCTTTGCAATTTCATTTTATGCCGTATGAATCAAATCGGCACTTGTCAGCTTTCATGCTGAATTAGGGAGAAAGACGCGCGAACTTTAAGCATTCATTTGAATTTATTTGTAAATTGAAAAACTTAATACATATATATATAATATAGTTTGACATATCCTCCATAAAATGTTGATTGCATTATTAAATACATAATTTAAATTAAATTACTTTTTATACATTTACAATCAGCTACATTTATTTTATTTATAGATTTAGTTATTTTTTAACAAATTCTTTAACGCTGAATGTAAGTGATACTCATCCATTCGACTTTCTTATTTCATACAAAATTATATAATAAATAAACAACTTTGTGTTTGCGAGGTGCCAAATAAAACATTTTCTTTTACTTGATACATTTGTAATTATTACAGGCTACTGCATCTGTGCGGTATATCATACCTTTGTTGATCATATAGAATAATAATAAGCAAAACAGAAATATAGTCATATTGTCTTCATGTACCCATTAGTTCAACATTCTATTAAATATGTTTTACACGCTAAAAATACGGGTAAAGTTAGTATTTGCAAATCCTAAATGTCAATTTGCCCGTTCATTTGATTTATATAGTGTTGCGTTTTCGGGTTCGCAATAAACAACTCGTGCAATTTATTTATTTCAAACAGTCTGTATATTTACACACGTAAAATTAATTACAATATAAAAAATGTAAAACTAATGTATCACACTTAAACTACTACGATTTAAATTAACACAGGTATTTATTTCTATTACTAATATTTATGTCCGTGTATTTATATCACTTCTATTTATATAACACCGCACCACTATATTTATTTTGTACTACTTATATTTATGTTTACTCTTCGACTATACCACTCAAGGAACCATTTATTTATTTCTAATATTTATTTTTACTTTGGTCTGTTCCGCGCGACGACTACTAAGGACTTTCTTATTCCGGAATAAGAGATTCATTCAATAGTCTCGTGCGGAACAGGCAGATAAATAAATAAACATAAATAAATAGTTCCTTAAGTGGTAGTCGAAAAGTAAGCATAAATAAGTGAGTGTAGTTGTTACATAAATATTACGGAATGTAAATAGAAGTGATATAAATACGGTACAGTGTTACATAAATAACAGTAGTGAAATAAATACATGTGTTAATCTATTTGTAATAATTTTAAGTGCGTTACATTTATTTTACATTTTTATATTTTGATTAGTTTTATATTTTTATATTGTAATTAATTTTACGTGTGTGAATATACAGACTGTTTTAAATAAATAAATTGCACGAGTTGTTTATTTGGAACCCGAAAACGCACCAATAGTCTGAATTTTCAGTCTTTTTATTTAGTTCATATTATAACTTTTCAATTCAAATATCGCGCCGAAACGCTACTATTTTTAACAGATTGTATTGGTTCCTAGGTAAGCAAATTTAACAAGGAAATATAAATATATGCGATATATGTTATATTTTATAACATAACCAAGCCGTAACCTGTGAACATTCTCTTGCGTTTTTGTTTTGGTTTATTGTATTTTAGTGTGTTATTAAACACTATCGATATACTTATTTGATTTTATTATTTTGTGTTTTTTTTTCTGTCTTCTTTGTTATTTGTTAAGAGTGTTGTTAGTATTAGTATACACTACACTATTTATTTATACTTATCATGATCTGACAATTGTAATGCATTACAAGTTTGAGAATATTGACAATTTTATGTAACAGAGGTCTTACAAATATATAGTCTATTATTATTATTATTATCTGTAAGTGTAAATAGGTACGTCACGAACATTAGATAAGGCGCTTCCAACAAAACCGTGAAATTCACCACCCAAACAGCGTCAAGTATTAGCACAATAAAGACGATAAAAACAGTTTTAAATATGTACAAAATTTTAACTCTACAAAAACTAAAATTGAATAGCCTAGCAGCATTTTTCGAATTTCGCGAGTGTTTTATGTTTGCACTGGGCGCAATTGAATAATATATAGAGGTGTACTCGCTATATTTCACTATAAAATTAGTTATAATAGTTATATATATAGAAATATAATTTTGTCAATCAATGTTTGTACATCTATTTTTTGACCAATCTTTTGTTTGAGTACACGGTGTGTCTAGTAATTTCGCAATAAAAAATGAATTAGCCTACCTGTACTCAACTCGATTGTCTTCCTAGCCAACTTAAAACATCCGCGAATTTCGAAAAATGCTGCTAGGGTATTGTGCTGGGGGAATAGCAATTGTAGTAAAATCTTCAAAACATTAAGTAAGGTAAAGGTATTACTTTAATGTTAATATATTATAAATAATGAGGCTAGTATAAGATTATTGTTATTATTAAAAACTAAAAACCCGGCGAACTGACCTCCGGCATTTCAAAGTTTTGAAAATTGCTATCAAATAAAATGTACCTATATTTACATTTTAAGTAATTAGCAACAACCTTAAAAAAATTTTGAAAAAAAATATAGAAGGTTCTTGTCAACAATTTCTTCTCCACTTCGTAAATGTAAAACGGCTACTAGGCTTTTATCGGCGTAAAAAAATCCGTAGGCATCTTTCAATTAAAGATAACAGAAAACTCCATATTTTAAAATGATTCAATTTGATTAAATTGACAAATTAAACTATGTAGTTACTTTTTATGATTTGTGGTGCCAACCTGTGATGCCAACTGCTCATTGTCTATTACGTACTTTCAAATAACTCGTAACATACTAAATTTTATAATTAGTAACCGCAAAAATTGCTGTTAATTATAATTTTAAATTATAATAAATAATTAAAGTATCGTATAACACACAACTAACCTCTAAATAATTGCAAGATAATAGCGCCATCTATACTATATGTGCTACACTATAAGGCGACGTAAATGTAACAGATATCTGTAAATGTATGTAATTGCTTACAAAAATGTTACAAATTTTATTTCATGGATCACTTAAAAAATTACACATGTATTTAGCTACTGTTACTATTTTTACCTTCCAAATATAAATACCGAATGTACTTGCTATATTACATATAAATTTACCGTGTAATTTTTAAATGTAGCCATTTTTTCTAGTAGTTGCAAAACCACTAACTTCCCATTTTATTTACGGCTTATATATTAACTTAATTTAAAAAAGAATTCGACCTTTCACCTCGTTTAACCTTTATCTTCATGCTTAATGCATAAAATTTACATGTTTTGATATCATACGCCTGAAAAAATGGAAATAAAAATGGTATTTTTCGGGTACATTTCTCTCCCGCCAAAACGTTATCAAACGCAGCCTTAACAAATTTTTGTAGCCCTAAAATGGTTACGAACACCAGGCTACGCCACCGTCGCCGGGTTACTACCACCAGAGGCGCTGAATATTTGATAAATTTATATAATCTGCAGTTTAGTTGTAATTTAAGAGATTGGAAACCTACAATTGGTATTCTAGTTAACGACAGATGACGCTCCTAAAAAAATTATTATTTTAGGTAATTTATTTCGGTACTGAATAAGTTTCTTTACATATATTTTTTTCTGTTATTTGAAAGTATTATAATTATTTTTGTCTAATAATTGACAAAACCATTTTTACTAAATATAGGATTCAAAATTTCATTTAATTTCTACCCATATGATAATAAGACTTAAGGTCTATAGTTGCTTGCAATCATTTCTGCACAAAAAACTGTTACATCAACTATGCACACAAAGTTACCTTGGGCGTACTTTTTTTTTCTATTTATATGATTTATTGACTATAAATTCCAAGAGCTCCTTCTTTGAGTAAGATTAATGTTTGGGGGAATATTATTATAAAAATACAATCTAGAAAAAGGATTGATTTTAGTGAACAAACTGGAAAATATCCTAATGTAAACACTTTATAGGTATAGCACAGATAATATACAGGCTGGCGCACCACATTTCCGTCGATTTATATATACGAAGTGACAAAATGTTTTAACACTTTGCCACATTACGGGCACGTTTTAAAATTGTTTTGAAATATACAGAGTGATTCAATAAAAGTTGTGTACCAAAGTTATGAAAATTTAAATGGAACACTTGTATATTATGGCATATTTTGATACTATAGGCTAAATGAAGGCTACTTACTGTTATACTCCCTATACATAACTTAACAGAGACATTTAACTATTTCTGTCTTATATATTTGAGCGAATTATTTTAAATTGTATTTATTGTTTACTCAAAGCATCAGACTCTAAGATAAGTTAAAGTTGAAATCTAAAAATTATACAGAGTGTTTAAGAACAATATTATTATTATTACTTCAAACAGATACATTATTTACTATTATTACTAAAAACTCTATTAGTAATTTAGGATTTTCAATTTCAAACTTTAAGGCTGTATTACACTTACCAAGTTCTTGACCAAGTTATTGGCCAAGAACTTGATTAAGTTAAAATTGACGACAAGTCGTGTATTACACTTGTCAAGTCGACTTGGTCAATTTCTTGGCCAAGAACTTGGTGGCTTAGAACATGTTCTATTTTTCTTCTCAACTTGATCAAGTTTTTAGTGATTTCTAGTAATATTCATGTTATAAACTTTTTTTCCAACTGCCTAAAATGTAAATACAAATTCCATTTTAGAAAATTGTTAAAAATGACATGTTAACTTGATACTTCTTGAAAGAATTGTATGCGTAAATTATTTATTTTCTTTTGCATCTCTTGTGCAGTTATTTTTACATTCAATATCAAACGCAAATCTTCGGTAACTTTATTAATTTTTTTTTCGTACTTTTGCACTATTAGTACTGCTAATTCATCTAAAAACTTGGCCAAGAAATTGATAGGTGTAAAACAGTCAAGGTCAACAATAACTTGATCAAGAACTTGCCGACAATTTCTTGGCCAATAACTTGGTCAAGAACTTGGTAAGTGTAATACAGCCTTTAGTTTCATGCAGTTCATTTTTTAAATGGCTAATATTTATTAACCTAACGGTTTGATTGGTTTTGTTTCACAATAATTAAAAAGCGTCATAACTAGGTAAACAACAAATACATAGGTACTTTATTAAACAAATAACAAACTTAAGTAGTAAAAGAAAACTAATGTTTTAACAAGTGCTCAAAATGATGTCCTTATTTTTCAATACATAAACGAATTTTCTCTTGAAAGGACTGTTTAACTCTTGTTAAAATACTTGGTGTTAAAGAACGAAACGCTATTCTTATTCTGTCTCTCATATCGTCTGGTGTAGTTGGTGGTGTATCATAGACAATATTTTTGAAATATTTCCATAAAAAAAAACAGAAGTCGTTAGGTCTGGAGAATTTGTTGGCCAATTGAGTGGACCGCCGCGTCCTGTCCACCTATTGGGATATTGCCTATCCAATTCATTTCTAACATTTACTTGAAAATGCGCTGGTGCACCGTCTAGTTGTAACCACTAGCGTTCCAATTATTCCACCCTACACATTGACACAACATCTGTGTTGCCTTCGAGAGTTCTAAAAAAATGGGAATTTTCGTCACTGTAGTGGTGAAAATTATGTCTATTAACTAATCCGTTATTGTGGAATGATGACTCGTCCGTAAAAAGTACAAAATCCAAAAGAAATTCATCTTTATTAAACTTCTCTAGAACCCATAAACAAAATACGAGTTGACGATCGTAATCTACTTCCAAAAGTGCTTGGTATAATTGAATACAATACGGGAAAAAGCTGTGCCTTTTTATAATTTTTCCGACGCTCCGCCTGCTTAATTATTCCACTGGCTTCACTTATTTTTCGCTGACTTGTATGCAGCTTGTCTACAAGAGATTCGATAACAACAAAATCATTTTCTTCATTTCCCATAATTGGTCTTTGCCTTTCTGGTTTCTGATAACACTTGCAATAAACTTTCTAATGGCCGCCTGTCAGGGCGATGACGCGTGTTAGGATATTTTTGAGCATAAACTCTTGATGCTAGCAAGTAATTTTCGTCAAACTCTCTAATTACTAAAATCATATCCACCTTTTCGCTTTGAGAATCGGTTCTCATTTTAAATAATTGAAATTATTGAAACGACGTTGAACGGTGATGACGTCTTAACTAATATGTAGGGATGTAAATTTACCGGTCAAAATTTTTTTTTACATTTTTTACCGATTTTTGACCGGTAAAAAATCTGTTTATTTTTGGTTAAAAAAATTGTACAGTCTTATGAGCACCATAAGGAAGATCTCATTTGACTGATTATATTAATACCAAAAACTTGTATAAAATATTGATTACCTAATTAAAAATTAAATAAAATAAAAATTAATTACCTTAAACTTTAAGGTTATGTTTTTCTAACTTTTCATACTTTCAAACTGTGTTCTTCAAATATCTATCAAATAATCTAATGACTGCCGCATTGAATACTGAAAAGAAATAATTCACGCAAATAATTTAACATCTTTTTATTTAACAAAAGTAATAAATGAACTAAATAAAAGTAAATATAACATAATACTATAATAATAATACATAATAATATAAGATATAAGTACAAATCTATTAATCTATTCGATCAATTATTTATAATTATTTAATTATTATTATTGGTATTAGGTAACTTATCAAAAATCATAACCTTATTAAGATTATTCAAATAGACGATCTTTAAATTCTTGTTCATTTCTACTTTACCTTCGTCTTCAGTAATGGTTTCATTTGTAGTTTCTTTTAAAATTACATCTTCATCATTTTCATAAGTCTCCAGTTTCTCCACCCGTTTTTCAGTTGCTTCTGTATTAAAATCTTCAATTTCCTCAAAATTATTTATTGCATATTCTTCTTCATCACAGTCAGAAAAATTAATTGCATCGTTATCATCAGTCGTATTACTGTTATTGCTTTCATTATCTTCAAAAAATATTGGAAATTCGTCATCTACTTCTTCATCACCTGTGTTACTGTTATCAGTACTGTCATTGTCTTTAGTTGTCTCCTCCTCTGCCTCTTCATCAAAGGAAAATTCTTTTGACAGTTCATCAATGTCTTCGTTATTAAAGAGTTGTAAATTGAATTTTACGTAAACTAATTTCATAGCTCTAGACAACGTCAACTTGTTCCTTTTTTTTGTGTGTATTTGTGAGTAAGCCTTCCAGTTGCGCTCTGCACTAGCGGCTGTTGCAGGATATCCTAGGATTTTAATCGCTAATTTTGTTAATTCTTTATCTGGAAAAAATCCAGCCCACCATGTCGCAGGTGCCGTATTCTTGCTGCTTCTCCATATACTGTCTCGACTCCAAGAATCTGTTTTAGCTCGAAAGCTCGCAACTTCTGACAAAACTTTTTCAGTGTCAAGGCTGTAATTTTCCGAATATTCCATTAAAAAATCAATTGCTATATTTTGTTCTTTTTCCGTTAAACCGTTACCTCTTTCTCTAGGGGTAATTAAATTTGCTGCGAATTGTATTGGATGTTGAACGAACTTGACATATCGATTTTCATATAAATTGATTATATTTTCTTGATCTTGGGGACTTAAAAATGACGAAGAATTTACTAGGCACTCTTTTAAGTTTTTCATAGCGGCTGGTATATAGGACAAATCTGGCGTATCTTTTTCAACTTTTTTAATAATATCAGCTATGGGTTTAAGTAAATTAAATACATTAATCACTTTTGGCCAAAAATGATCATCATCTAATATTTTGCTTCTCATTTTTTTATCAATAATTGGTTTAACATGTTTACTTAAACAGGCACGTTGTAAATAATCTTTATTTTTTATAACACTTTCTAATGAATAGCTCACCGAACCCCATCTCGTTTCAGAAAAAGTAAGAAGTTGTATTTCCTTTTGTATAGCATCAATCTGAATTTCTTTTAATACTTGTCTGGGTAATGTTTTATTTCGGAAAAATTTGATTATATTTTTTACTTGTGTGGTAATATTAGAAATTACACTGATTTCGAGTACATCCTTAAACAGTAAATGCAGGCTATGTGCGCTGCATCCATAAGCAACAATGTGTTTATATTTTTCGGTCAATATATTCCAGGCCTTTTTCATGTTCCTCGCGTTATCAGTCACTATTGCTCCCACTTTCAGTGGACCTACTTCCTCAATAGCTTGACCCAAGACTTTCGCAATATATTCTCCAGTATGTGCCTCAGTCTTAGAATCAACAGCTCGATAAAAGATGGGCTCAGGAGTAGTAAAGATTATATTAATTAAATTGATTCCATTAACGTCTGTCCACCCATCTGACAATAACGCCATTGACCAACATTTGGCGATTTTCGCTTTAAGTAGGTTTTGAAGTAATGTGTACTCCTTATTTAATAAAGAATTAGATAATTTGTACCTTGACGGAAGTACACAGGATGGACGAAAATATTTCATGAATCTTATCACATGAGGATTTTCTACAAAGGCATGCGGTGTTGCTGTAGCAAAAATCGCTCTTGCCAGTAAAGTGTTAAATTTCTCACTGTCTTCTTTATACATACTATCGATAAAGCTTCTTAGTGTACCGCTCTTCTTACTTGTTGGCACTTGTGTTAATGTATCTATTGCTTCTATCTCATTCGAGGCTGTTTCTGTGTCCTTAAAATAGAAGATTTCTCCTTAAATTTATCTACTGTAAAAGTGGTTAAGCTTACCGAATAATTTCCTTGATTAATTTAGGTCTTAGTTTCCCTAAAAACAGCTTTTACTTTTTCTGAACCTTTTTTGCAGTTTACTAGATGCTTTTCCATACGAGCGGCGTTGGAAACGTAAGACTGCGAACAAAATTTGCAACGTCCATTTACTATTGTATTCGTCTTGTAAGTTGTAAAATAATTCCAGACAAGTTTTTTCTTTCGACCCATTTTGCATTTATATATCTATAACATAATATTATAATTATTCAATTACTGTACATGGTATTTCTTGAAAAATCGGTTATCATTATACTTCAATGAGGTTAAATTAATAATATACTTACGACTTCAATTTATTTTATTTAGTGCCGGCACAAAAAATTAATTAGAAATACACTAACAGCAATTAACAACTACAGTCGACATTACATTTTCATTTTAATTTAAAATATAAGGTTATGTAGAATGAAATTACCGCCAAATTTAAATTCGGTGAAATATATTTTTTTACCGGTAAAAAATATTTTTTACTTTACCGGTTTTTTTACCATAAACGGATTTTTTACTTTGGTAAAGTATCCGACTTACATCACTACTAATATGTACTGTAACTGTCAAATAATTTATCTGGCTGAAGTAATAATAATTCCGCCTACTTTTGAGAAATAAATTGCAAGGAATTAGTGTTTGAAATTGATAATCCTAAATTACTAAAGAACTGAAAACTTATAGCTGCGACCATCATCTGACTAAAAACTTGAACAGAGAATTTTACACTCACTTTTTGAAAGGAACTGGGTGGTATATGCGCATTTGTTATTTTTGTTAGTGCTCTGCTCTTCTTGTTTTTCTGATCAATACTATATAGTGTACTACTACTCCTTTATGTCACTGAAAGAAATAATTTTATTACCTATACATAACCGCCATTTAATAAATTATTTCGAAAACTCTTAAATAAATGAGGTGCAAATCTTTCACCGGCACTTCGACACACTCTTTGACGGCAGTCATTTGGACACTTGATGTAAAACCTCGACTCGATCATCAGTAATAGGGATATTGCCTCATTTTCATATAACAAAAATTCTGTGATATGAATGTCTAATAAAGCTACTAAGTTGATGTAAACATTTTTTGTTATAATCTGCTAAATAGGTAACCGAATAACATTATTATGTTTCAGTGAAAGGACAATAATTACAGATTCAGAATAATCTAAGAAATTGTGATTATGATCGACGGACTTCAGTGAAATCATTCCGGGCTCTTTTTATGCTTCATTCAAAGCGATATTGTAGATGGTGATACCATTAAGCAATTTATAGGGCAACGTATGAAAATGATTCTTAATATTCTAATACTGGGATTTATTTTATATTCAATTTTCTTATGGCATGTAAATGTTTTATTGTAAAGTGACTCAGCGTTAAAAGTAAAATGACGATCCTCATAACTAAGAAAAAACATCTCTCTCAACTCTATTTGGTTTATTTTCTAATATAAAATCTCACTCGGAAAACCGAAAATAATGTTTGAATTTATATCATCTGAAATTCAAGAATTCGTAATTTATATTGATAACTATGGTGTGTTTACATATGTATATGTTTTTTGTCGTTCACTAACAAAAGAGAATTGGTTTTTTGTCGTCAACTCAAGGCTAAATATGTTTGGGATGAGATGAATAAGGAGATTGTATTCTTGTTAAATATTAAAAATAGAAAATAGATCTTAATTCAAGTTCCCCAATATCGTCATCTGGTGTCGGTTAGTTAAACTTAAAAGGTAACTTATAACAAATCTTAATTTAATTTTTCCAGCAAACATGTGGTTCAAATATAAAATAATGGTAAATTCTAAATCGTAGTGTCCTCTATTTTCCTTAAATGAACTAAAACTGAAGGGCTACAATAAAGCCTATCTTATGGGCTCTCTGCTTCTTTCTCTGTGTCCATAGTAATAAAATTCCAGCTCCATTTCGAGCGAAATGCCGCTTCCAATTGTCCCATAAGGATGAGCTATCTGTTATACTTATCTGTGCTATGACCTTAGAAAAGAAGTAGCAGATTTTATGGAAATTAAGGAAAAACCATTGCTGGATAAACGTGATCCTACATGGCTGTGTGACTTAGCATTCCTGGTAAACATCACAGGGCACTTAAACGATTTGAACTTGAAGCTTCAAAAACAATGTCAACTGGTTAACGAGTTGTACAGCCATTTAAAAGGTTTTCAGAATAAAATTCGCTTGTGGGAAAGACAAATGAGAAGTGAAAACTGTTTTCATTTTTCAACACTATCGAGTCACAAAAATGGGAGGTTCCTTACACCTGCAAATTGGGTTGATCGAGCTTCAGGCATATTTGATGACGTGGAACTCAGTGAATTCTACAGAACATACCTTGCTGAACAAAATACCCACAGCTGAGAGCTTTTGCACGAAACATAATTTGCGCATTTGGAAGCACGTATAAATGTGAACAGTTTTTTTTTCAATTGTAAAAATTAATAAAAGTAAGCATCGCACTAGGCTTACAGATGAGAATTTAGAAAAATCTTTGCGCCTGTGTACTAGTAGAACTGACCCTAATATTGATCATCTTTTTTCTGAACTTCAATCTCAAGCCTCTCATTAATTTCTTCTGATTGCTTATCTTTTTTTTTTTAGCTAATGGTTTATGTATTATAAATAAATGTGTGAACTTTTATCGCTTTTTATTTACTACTTATTATCAACCTATGGCCCGCGACTTGATTAATGTTCTGAAGTTGGGCCCACAACTAAGCAAAGGTTGTCCATACCTGGTTTACTCCTACAAGAAAATATCAATTCAGACGCGGTGCAGCTATGAGCGAGTTGTCAGAGCATGCATTCGCTGTTCCGGTAATAGTTAGGCACTTTTATTTCTTACAGTTGTTTTCCATGTATCGTTATTCTGATTTTTACTTATGGAATTTCCTGTATTTTCATCATACTTTCGTCATTATTACATTTTATTCTATATATTTTCGTTGAAAAAAGCAGGAGCATTGAGGAAAAGAAATAGAATAAAATGCAACAATGACGATGGAAATACAGGAAATGCCATAAGTGCAAATGAAAATAATGATACATGGAAAACAATTCTCCGTTTGAATTGGTATTTTGCGAGAATTTCAGTACAAATTTTTCAACACATTGTGTCGCGGTTAGTGAAAAAAAAGTACGAAAAAGGCGACCGACATAATCGTATCAATACATTCAGTAATACATCCAACGTAAAAAAAAGTAGTCGCTACCGTACAGAAAAAATTAACGTACTTTTCTCCGCGGATCAATTACCTGGTTATTATAATAAAAACACTTAAATTTACGTTAGATGTATTACTGAATGTATTGACATTATGTCGGTCGCCTTTTTCGTGGCACAATGTGTTGACAAATTTGCACTGAAATTCTCGCAAAACACTAAAACTATAAAAAATCATTGTTTTAGAAAAAAATTGCAAAAATGGGCACCGGTAACTTCTAGATAAAGGTTCACAGTTTCTACAAACGGAAGATGAAACCAAAATTCTATCATTTGGCTGACATATTACACCGCCCGTGTTATATGAATTTAACATGCGATTGACCAGTATAGAAGACTCACCCGGTATTTGAAAAAAAAGTAATATTTCTGAGATAACTGCACACTTCTCATAAATTTGACCATGAGATAATTTAAAAAATAATTGATTCGGATGCGTACATTGATAGGATAAATAATTCAAAAATAATTAAAATGAGATTTCGAAGTGCTTTGCATCCACATCTGTATAGTTAAAATATTGAGAGAGAAAACAACTAATTAATAATTATTAAGTTGTAATACACTATTGTATTGTCTGGGTAGGCAGTAATAAATAAATATTAAAATATGTCGACTACGGTATATGTTACCTATACTTACCGTAGTCGACATATTTTAATTTCTGATACGAAAGTAGAAAGAGGAAAAGAGCGCGACGAAATAAACTAAAGATAAACATATAGCGAGGCTGCCAAGACAGTACACTCGACAAATGTTTCCTATGAAATGTAAGGCGTGAGGGTCCCCCGACACTGCGTTGCTCTCCCACCACTGTTGGCAACCAGGCATCGCTGCATATTATAAGGTCATCTTCTGCATGGGATAGAAGTATAAACCGAAATTAAAATTTGACGTCTACGGTATATTAATATACCCATACACGCGTCTGAATACGTAATAAGTAGCATATAAAATAAATTACCAGTTCATCTTTGCAATTTTTGCAGTGTATTACTCCAACATATATAATATATCACAGCAACGACGGCAATATTTACTTAAAGACGTGAGCTGTTCAGTTTCAATATTTTGTCACTAGTGGTCGCCACCGTACAGAGGAATTTTACCTATTTTCTTGGCGGTAGAATTACCTGCTTATTATAACAATGACATACTTTGAATGCATTACTAAATGTATTGACAGGATTATATCGGTCGCCTTTTTCGTACTTTTTTTCAATAACCGCGGCAAAATGTGTTGACAAATTTGCATTGAAATTCTCGCAAAACATTAAAAAATCATTATGTTGTTTTGGAAAAAAATTGTAAAAATGGGCTCCGGTATTTTGTAGATAAAGGTTCATAGTTTCTACAAACGAAAGATCAAACCAAAATTCTAAAATTTGGCTGGTATATTACACCGCCCGTTTTATAGGAATTTAACATGCTATAGACCAGTATAGAAGACTCTTAAGTACAATAGGATGATATGGGACAAAGGGTAAGCACCGATCCCCTGTTATAACCCAGGGTTCCACTACCGGGTAGACGTTTTCGACAACATTAGGCGAGCTAGTATTAGACGAAACCGCCAGAGATGGTGTTGGCAGGCGGCTGCAAGACAGAACACAGCACCGATCTTGTAGTCAAGTGTCTTGTATGCCGAGTTATAACAGTTTAGGTATATTGAGTTTTAAAAAACAAAAATTAATAACAAGCTGGTAAAATTATTTTCATATATACTATATCAATTACTTAATGAACAATACAACTTTTAGTTGTAAGTTCAAGTTTTATTAAGCAAAAACAAAAAACAATGATGGATCCTCTTTATTCTTTACAAAACTTTTCTAATTTACTCTACGGTACTAGTTTCGACATTGTGTCATCTTCAGCCGAGAATCTAAACAAAAATTAACCGTTACAAAAATTTTACCACGAATAGGTATGTATTAAAATATCAAATGCAAAAATTACATGTGTATGATACTCACAGTCAAATGGTTTTCAAATTATCTCTTATCATAAAAATTAACAGTTAATGTATGCAGATATAACTATGGATTTAACAGGATCTTTCATATTAAAATATTATAGATAAAAATTTTTTTAGATAAAATTACACGTAAAATATCAAAAAACACAAGTCACGTGACATGGTGGACAATGCACAATATAACATGAAGCAAATAAAATACCATACAAGGTCATGCACGCTATTGATAAAACATAACAATAAATAAGTTACTATCAAATAACAAACAAACTAGAAATCGCATAAGTCAGCTTAAAAATGTAAAAGACAGCAATCCAGGCAACCAAAGATGCAGGACGTGTTGTCATATAGTTTCTAAAAATGAAAAGAGTGGTTTGTCATGTGTATATACTTGATCATTTAATAAATTGTAACGATGTTTGTGTCTTTCAATCTCTAATGTTTCTAACAAGTTAAGTTTTAAGCCTTTAGATTGTCTATGTAAAATTGAAATATTTTGAAAGTCAATATTATGTCCAGTTTCAAGTCGATGTTTGAAAACATTTGAAGTTAATTGATTTTTATGTTCATACAATCTGTTACATAATTGTCGTCCAGTTTGTCCTATATAAATAGAGTTACACTGAATACACTTCAAAGAATAAACACCACTTTCTTCTAGGATGTTTTGTTTGGGTTTTACATTACTTAAAATGTTATATAGTTGAGTATCTGTTTTGAATGAAAGTTTAATGTCAAATTTGTTAAATATTGGTTTTAATCCAATAGTGATAAAGTTATATGGTAGAGACTTATATTGTATATTATGTGAAATATTGTTATTTTTATTATAAAGAGGGTCTTGTTTTAGAATGATATGTTTTATCAGTTTATTAATTGTGTGAATAGGGAATTTAAAATTTGTAGCTAATTCATAAATATAATTAATTTCTTTAATTTTTGAAGTATGGTCTAATGGATATGTTATCGCTCTGTGTATATAATATTGAAAAGCAGACATTTTTTGTGATATACAATGATATGAGTTGTATGGGATTACAGTTGTAATAGATGATGGTTTCCTATAAATGTCTATGGTAATGTTATTATTACACTTCGTGAGGGTGATATCGAGAAAATTTAATTTTTCTTCTTTTTCTATTTCAAGTGTAAATTTCAGGTTATTATGTAAATTGTTTAGGTAACTGTGAAAATTGTGGAGTTCATCTATAGTACCCGACCACATGCAAAAAACATCATCCACATATCTTAACCATTTTATTATCTTATTGTGAAAAGGGTTATTAGAGTTAATTATATTAGTAGTTTCTATATCGTTCAAATACAAATCCGCAAGTAGTCCTGAAAGTGGCATGCCCATTGGTAATCCGTCATTGACTTTATAAAATTGATCATTAAATTTGCAATAGTTTTGATTTACTATAAGTTCTAAGATTGACGTTAAATCATTTACTTTAGATATATCTGTGTATTTCTGGGTAAAGATATTTTTAACTATTTCTAATGTATGATTTATAGGGACATTGGAATATAAATTTACTATATCAAAGGAAACCATTACAAAATCTGTATCTAAAGGTGTATTTGTAATGTTATTCATGAATTGTTGAGTATTGTTAACAGAGCAGGTTGATGTAAAGTTTATTTCTTTAAAGACTTCTAACATAATTTTTGATAAATGGATAGCAGGAGAAGAATAATATGCAGTGATAGGTCTAATCGGTATATCTATTTTATGTAATTTAGGTAGGGCATATAAAGTTGGAATTTTTGGGTTCATTGGTATAAATGTATTGGAGTGTGGTGAATACTCTAGGAGTGTACCTTTACACTGGTTAATAATTGACTTCGTATTGCTAATTACAAGTTTTAAAGGATTCTTTTGTAAAAGAGTGTAATTGTTATTGGAAATGAATTCTAAAGTTTTATCTATATATGACTTACGATACATGACAACCGTGCCTGCGCCCTTGTCCGCCTTTACATAAATTGCGTCTTGCACCTCCAACTTAGATTTGATCTTTTTAATAATTCTCCATTCCTCCCTAGATTTAAGTGATATGCTGTGATTTCGCTTTTCTTTATTTCTTAATGTTGGAATGACTTCATTTCGTATCCTATTTTTCTCGGGATGCCTCTCAATCGCACATTGTATATCGATTGAATTTAAAGGATGAGATATTTTCGTTGGGTAAAGGGCATATTTGTGTCCATTGTTAAGCAAATCGATCTCTTCCCTTTCAAAAACAATGTTTGTGAGGTTTACAAATTGTTGTATCGGTTGTTCATTGTTGTCCCCATGATGTCGTAATATTGATATGCCTTCTGTAGGAGTAGAAGGATCGGCTCCTGTGACTGTTCTGTTAATGGAGTTCGAATTCATGTGTGTGTTCTGACATTTCTTGTTTTTCCTCAGCGACCTTAGCTTGTTGTTCTTACGTGAAAGATAATCTTGTTTGATTGATAATGCACGTTCTTTGGCATCCAATATAATTTCTTCTATCTCCAAATAATGAAACATCTCTCTAAGGTTTCTGTGTAACAAAGTCAGTCTATCATATAGCCTAGCAATGGTAGAATGGTGTTTTCGCTTTTCTTTAATGAGTAGCTTGTGTTGAATATGTTCCTTCTGTTTAGTTGTTAGTTTATTACATTTAATCTTGACAAAAGTTGGGGTTAACTTTTCTCTAATGCATACATCAACAAAGTAAATATGGTTATAGTAAATATCAATCCTTGCGTAGATTCTTTGAAAATCCAGGACAGAAGACAAGGATATATCTTTCTTTAAATAATAAATGTCCATTTGTAAAGTTGTAAAATTAAGCAAAAACAAAAAACAATGATGGATCCTCTTTATTCTTTACAAAACTTTTCTAATTTACTCTACGGTACTAGTTTCGACATTGTGTCATCTTCAGCCGAGAATCTAAACAAAAATTAACCGTTACAAAAATTTTACCACGAATAGGTATGTATTAAAATATCAAATGCAAAAATTACATGTGTATGATACTCACAGTCAAATGGTTTTCAAATTATCTCTTATCATAAAAATTAACAGTTAATGTATGCAGATATAACTATGGATTTAACAGGATCTTTCATATTAAAATATTATAGATAAAAATTTTTTTAGATAAAATTACACGTAAAATATCAAAAAACACAAGTCACGTGACATGGTGGACAATGCACAATATAACATGAAGCAAATAAAATACCATACAAGGTCATGCACGCTATTGATAAAACATAACAATAAATAAGTTACTATCAAATAACAAACAAACTAGAAATCGCATAAGTCAGCTTAAAAATGTAAAAGACAGCAATCCAGGCAACCAAAGATGCAGGACGTGTTGTCATATAGTTTCTAAAAATGAAAAGAGTGGTTTGTCATGTGTATATACTTGATCATTTAATAAATTGTAACGATGTTTGTGTCTTTCAATCTCTAATGTTTCTAACAAGTTAAGTTTTAAGCCTTTAGATTGTCTATGTAAAATTGAAATATTTTGAAAGTCAATATTATGTCCAGTTTCAAGTCGATGTTTGAAAACATTTGAAGTTAATTGATTTTTATGTTCATACAATCTGTTACATAATTGTCGTCCAGTTTGTCCTATATAAATAGAGTTACACTGAATACACTTCAAAGAATAAACACCACTTTCTTCTAGGATGTTTTGTTTGGGTTTTACATTACTTAAAATGTTATATAGTTGAGTATCTGTTTTGAATGAAAGTTTAATGTCAAATTTGTTAAATATTGGTTTTAATCCAATAGTGATAAAGTTATATGGTAGAGACTTATATTGTATATTATGTGAAATATTGTTATTTTTATTATAAAGAGGGTCTTGTTTTAGAATGATATGTTTTATCAGTTTATTAATTGTGTGAATAGGGAATTTAAAATTTGTAGCTAATTCATAAATATAATTAATTTCTTTAATTTTTGAAGTATGGTCTAATGGATATGTTATCGCTCTGTGTATATAATATTGAAAAGCAGACATTTTTTGTGATATACAATGATATGAGTTGTATGGGATTACAGTTGTAATAGATGATGGTTTCCTATAAATGTCTATGGTAATGTTATTATTACACTTCGTGAGGGTGATATCGAGAAAATTTAATTTTTCTTCTTTTTCTATTTCAAGTGTAAATTTCAGGTTATTATGTAAATTGTTTAGGTAACTGTGAAAATTGTGGAGTTCATCTATAGTACCCGACCACATGCAAAAAAACATCATCCACATATCTTAACCATTTTATTATCTTATTGTGAAAAGGGTTATTAGAGTTAATTATATTAGTAGTTTCTATATCGTTCAAATACAAATCCGCAAGTAGTCCTGAAAGTGGCATGCCCATTGGTAATCCGTCATTGACTTTATAAAATTGATCATTAAATTTGCAATAGTTTTGATTTACTATAAGTTCTAAGATTGACGTTAAATCATTTACTTTAGATATATCTGTGTATTTCTGGGTAAAGATATTTTTAACTATTTCTAATGTATGATTTATAGGGACATTGGAATATAAATTTACTATATCAAAGGAAACCATTACAAAATCTGTATCTAAAGGTGTATTTGTAATGTTATTCATGAATTGTTGAGTATTGTTAACAGAGCAGGTTGATGTAAAGTTTATTTCTTTAAAGACTTCTAACATAATTTTTGATAAATGGATAGCAGGAGAAGAATAATATGCAGTGATAGGTCTAATCGGTATATCTATTTTATGTAATTTAGGTAGGGCATATAAAGTTGGAATTTTTGGGTTCATTGGTATAAATGTATTGGAGTGTGGTGAATACTCTAGGAGTGTACCTTTACACTGGTTAATAATTGACTTCGTATTGCTAATTACAAGTTTTAAAGGATTCTTTTGTAAAAGAGTGTAATTGTTATTGGAAATGAATTCTAAAGTTTTATCTATATATGACTTACGATACATGACAACCGTGCCTGCGCCCTTGTCCGCCTTTACATAAATTGCGTCTTGCACCTCCAACTTAGATTTGATCTTTTTAATAATTCTCCATTCCTCCCTAGATTTAAGTGATATGCTGTGATTTCGCTTTTCTTTATTTCTTAATGTTGGAATGACTTCATTTCGTATCCTATTTTTCTCGGGATGCCTCTCAATCGCACATTGTATATCGATTGAATTTAAAGGATGAGATATTTTCGTTGGGTAAAGGGCATATTTGTGTCCATTGTTAAGCAAATCGATCTCTTCCCTTTCAAAAACAATGTTTGTGAGGTTTACAAATTGTTGTATCGGTTGTTCATTGTTGTCCCCATGATGTCGTAATATTGATATGCCTTCTGTAGGAGTAGAAGGATCGGCTCCTGTGACTGTTCTGTTAATGGAGTTCGAATTCATGTGTGTGTTCTGACATTTCTTGTTTTTCCTCAGCGACCTTAGCTTGTTGTTCTTACGTGAAAGATCATCTTGTTTGATTGATAATGCACGTTCTTTGGCATCCAATATAATTTCTTCTATCTCCAAATAATGAAACATCTCTCTAAGGTTTCTGTGTAACAAAGTCAGTCTATCATATAGCCTAGCAATGGTAGAATGGTGTTTTCGCTTTTCTTTAATGAGTAGCTTGTGTTGAATATGTTCCTTCTGTTTAGTTGTTAGTTTATTACATTTAATCTTGACAAAAGTTGGGGTTAACTTTTCTCTAATGCATACATCAACAAAGTAAATATGGTTATAGTAAATATCAATCCTTGCGTAGATTCTTTGAAAATCCAGGACAGAAGACAAGGATATATCTTTCTTTAAATAATAAATGTCCATTTGTAAAGTTGTAAAATTAAGCAAAAACAAAAAACAATGATGGATCCTCTTTATTCTTTACAAAACTTTTCTAATTTACTCTACGGTACTAGTTTCGACATTGTGTCATCTTCAGCCGAGAATCTAAACAAAAATTAACCGTTACAAAAATTTTACCACGAATAGGTATGTATTAAAATATCAAATGCAAAAATTACATGTGTATGATACTCACAGTCAAATGGTTTTCAAATTATCTCTTATCATAAAAATTAACAGTTAATGTATGCAGATATAACTATGGATTTAACAGGATCTTTCATATTAAAATATTATAGATAAAAATTTTTTTTAGATAAAATTACACGTAAAATATCAAAAAACACAAGTCACGTGACATGGTGGACAATGCACAATATAACATGAAGCAAATAAAATACCATACAAGGTCATGCACGCTATTGATAAAACATAACAATAAATAAGTTACTATCAAATAACAAACAAACTAGAAATCGCATAAGTCAGCTTAAAAATGTAAAAGACAGCAATCCAGGCAACCAAAGATGCAGGACGTGTTGTCATATAGTTTCTAAAAATGAAAAGAGTGGTTTGTCATGTGTATATACTTGATCATTTAATAAATTGTAACGATGTTTGTGTCTTTCAATCTCTAATGTTTCTAACAAGTTAAGTTTTAAGCCTTTAGATTGTCTATGTAAAATTGAAATATTTTGAAAGTCAATATTATGTCCAGTTTCAAGTCGATGTTTGAAAACATTTGAAGTTAATTGATTTTTATGTTCATACAATCTGTTACATAATTGTCGTCCAGTTTGTCCTATATAAATAGAGTTACACTGAATACACTTCAAAGAATAAACACCACTTTCTTCTAGGATGTTTTGTTTGGGTTTTACATTACTTAAAATGTTATATAGTTGAGTATCTGTTTTGAATGAAAGTTTAATGTCAAATTTGTTAAATATTGGTTTTAATCCAATAGTGATAAAGTTATATGGTAGAGACTTATATTGTATATTATGTGAAATATTGTTATTTTTATTATAAAGAGGGTCTTGTTTTAGAATGATATGTTTTATCAGTTTATTAATTGTGTGAATAGGGAATTTAAAATTTGTAGCTAATTCATAAATATAATTAATTTCTTTAATTTTTGAAGTATGGTCTAATGGATATGTTATCGCTCTGTGTATATAATATTGAAAAGCAGACATTTTTTGTGATATACAATGATATGAGTTGTATGGGATTACAGTTGTAATAGATGATGGTTTCCTATAAATGTCTATGGTAATGTTATTATTACACTTCGTGAGGGTGATATCGAGAAAATTTAATTTTTCTTCTTTTTCTATTTCAAGTGTAAATTTCAGGTTATTATGTAAATTGTTTAGGTAACTGTGAAAATTGTGGAGTTCATCTATAGTACCCGACCACATGCAAAAAACATCATCCACATATCTTAACCATTTTATTATCTTATTGTGAAAAGGGTTATTAGAGTTAATTATATTAGTAGTTTCTATATCGTTCAAATACAAATCCGCAAGTAGTCCTGAAAGTGGCATGCCCATTGGTAATCCGTCATTGACTTTATAAAATTGATCATTATATTTGCAATAGTTTTGATTTACTATAAGTTCTAAGATTGACGTTAAATCATTTACTTTAGATATATCTGTGTATTTCTGGGTAAAGATATTTTTAACTATTTCTAATGTATGATTTATAGGGACATTGGAATATAAATTTACTATATCAAAGGAAACCATTACAAAATCTGTATCTAAAGGTGTATTTGTAATGTTATTCATGAATTGTTGAGTATTGTTAACAGAGCAGGTTGATGTAAAGTTTATTTCTTTAAAGACTTCTAACATAATTTTTGATAAATGGATAGCAGGAGAAGAATAATATGCAGTGATAGGTCTAATCGGTATATCTATTTTATGTAATTTAGGTAGGGCATATAAAGTTGGAATTTTTGGGTTCATTGGTATAAATGTATTGGAGTGTGGTGAATACTCTAGGAGTGTACCTTTACACTGGTTAATAATTGACTTCGTATTGCTAATTACAAGTTTTAAAGGATTCTTTTGTAAAAGAGTGTAATTGTTATTGGAAATGAATTCTAAAGTTTTATCTATATATGACTTACGATACATGACAACCGTGCCTGCGCCCTTGTCCGCCTTTACATAAATTGCGTCTTGCACCTCCAACTTAGATTTGATCTTTTTAATAATTCTCCATTCCTCCCTAGATTTAAGTGATATGCTGTGATTTCGCTTTTCTTTATTTCTTAATGTTGGAATGACTTCATTTCGTATCCTATTTTTCTCGGGATGCCTCTCAATCGCACATTGTATATCGATTGAATTTAAAGGATGAGATATTTTCGTTGGGTAAAGGGCATATTTGTGTCCATTGTTAAGCAAATCGATCTCTTCCCTTTCAAAAACAATGTTTGTGAGGTTTACAAATTGTTGTATCGGTTGTTCATTGTTGTCCCCATGATGTCGTAATATTGATATGCCTTCTGTAGGAGTAGAAGGATCGGCTCCTGTGACTGTTCTGTTAATGGAGTTCGAATTCAAGTGTGTGTTCTGACATTTCTTGTTTTTCCTCAGCGACCTTAGTTTGTTGTTCTTACGTGAAAGATCATCTTGTTTGATTGATAATGCACGTTCTTTGGCATCCAATATAATTTCTTCTATCTCCAAATAATGAAACATCTCTCTAAGGTTTCTGTGTAACAAAGTCAGTCTATCATATAGCCTAGCAATGGTAGAATGGTGTTTTCGCTTTTCTTTAATGAGTAGCTTGTGTTGAATATGTTCCTTCTGTTTAGTTGTTAGTTTATTACATTTAATCTTGACAAAAGTTGGGGTTAACTTTTCTCTAATGCATACATCAACAAAGTAAATATGGTTATAGTAAATATCAATCCTTGCGTAGATTCTTTGAAAATCCAGGACAGAAGACAAGGATATATCTTTCTTTAAATAATAAATGTCCATTTGTAAAGTTGTAAAATTAAGCAAAAACAAAAAACAATGATGGATCCTCTTTATTCTTTACAAAACTTTTCTAATTTACTCTACGGTACTAGTTTCGACATTGTGTCATCTTCAGCCGAGAATCTAAACAAAAATTAACCGTTACAAAAATTTTACCACGAATAGGTATGTATTAAAATATCAAATGCAAAAATTACATGTGTATGATACTCACAGTCAAATGGTTTTCAAATTATCTCTTATCATAAAAATTAACAGTTAATGTATGCAGATATAACTATGGATTTAACAGGATCTTTCATATTAAAATATTATAGATAAAAATTTTTTTAGATAAAATTACACGTAAAATATCAAAAAACACAAGTCACGTGACATGGTGGACAATGCACAATATAACATGAAGCAAATAAAATACCATACAAGGTCATGCACGCTATTGATAAAACATAACAATAAATAAGTTACTATCAAATAACAAACAAACTAGAAATCGCATAAGTCAGCTTAAAAATGTAAAAGACAGCAATCCAGGCAACCAAAGATGCAGGACGTGTTGTCATATAGTTTCTAAAAATGAAAAGAGTGGTTTGTCATGTGTATATACTTGATCATTTAATAAATTGTAACGATGTTTGTGTCTTTCAATCTCTAATGTTTCTAACAAGTTAAGTTTTAAGCCTTTAGATTGTCTATGTAAAATTGAAATATTTTGAAAGTCAATATTATGTCCAGTTTCAAGTCGATGTTTGAAAACATTTGAAGTTAATTGATTTTTATGTTCATACAATCTGTTACATAATTGTCGTCCAGTTTGTCCTATATAAATAGAGTTACACTGAATACACTTCAAAGAATAAACACCACTTTCTTCTAGGATGTTTTGTTTGGGTTTTACATTACTTAAAATGTTATATAGTTGAGTATCTGTTTTGAATGAAAGTTTAATGTCAAATTTGTTAAATATTGGTTTTAATCCAATAGTGATAAAGTTATATGGTAGAGACTTATATTGTATATTATGTGAAATATTGTTATTTTTATTATAAAGAGGGTCTTGTTTTAGAATGATATGTTTTATCAGTTTATTAATTGTGTGAATAGGGAATTTAAAATTTGTAGCTAATTCATAAATATAATTAATTTCTTTAATTTTTGAAGTATGGTCTAATGGATATGTTATCGCTCTGTGTATATAATATTGAAAAGCAGACATTTTTTGTGATATACAATGATATGAGTTGTATGGGATTACAGTTGTAATAGATGATGGTTTCCTATAAATGTCTATGGTAATGTTATTATTACACTTCGTGAGGGTGATATCGAGAAAATTTAATTTTTCTTCTTTTTCTATTTCAAGTGTAAATTTCAGGTTATTATGTAAATTGTTTAGGTAACTGTGAAAATTGTGGAGTTCATCTATAGTACCCGACCACATGCAAAAAACATCATCCACATATCTTAACCATTTTATTATCTTATTGTGAAAAGGGTTATTAGAGTTAATTATATTAGTAGTTTCTATATCGTTCAAATACAAATCCGCAAGTAGTCCTGAAAGTGGCATGCCCATTGGTAATCCGTCATTGACTTTATAAAATTGATCATTAAATTTGCAATAGTTTTGATTTACTATAAGTTCTAAGATTGACGTTAAATCATTTACTTTAGATATATCTGTGTATTTCTGGGTAAAGATATTTTTAACTATTTCTAATGTATGATTTATAGGGACATTGGAATATAAATTTACTATATCAAAGGAAACCATTACAAAATCTGTATCTAAAGGTGTATTTGTAATGTTATTCATGAATTGTTGAGTATTGTTAACAGAGCAGGTTGATGTAAAGTTTATTTCTTTAAAGACTTCTAACATAATTTTTGATAAATGGATAGCAGGAGAAGAATAATATGCAGTGATAGGTCTAATCGGTATATCTATTTTATGTAATTTAGGTAGGGCATATAAAGTTGGAATTTTTGGGTTCATTGGTATAAATGTATTGGAGTGTGGTGAATACTCTAGGAGTGTACCTTTACACTGGTTAATAATTGACTTCGTATTGCTAATTACAAGTTTTAAAGGATTCTTTTGTAAAAGAGTGTAATTGTTATTGGAAATGAATTCTAAAGTTTTATCTATATATGACTTACGATACATGACAACCGTGCCTGCGCCCTTGTCCGCCTTTACATAAATTGCGTCTTGCATCTCCAACTTAGATTTGATCTTTTTAATAATTCTCCATTCCTCCCTAGATTTAAGTGATATGCTGTGATTTCGCTTTTCTTTATTTCTTAATGTTGGAATGACTTCATTTCGTATCCTATTTTTCTCGGGATGCCTCTCAATCGCACATTGTATATCGATTGAATTTAAAGGATGAGATATTTTCGTTGGGTAAAGGGCATATTTGTGTCCATTGTTAAGCAAATCGATCTCTTCCCTTTCAAAAACAATGTTTGTGAGGTTTACAAATTGTTGTATCGGTTGTTCATTGTTGTCCCCATGATGTCGTAATATTGATATGCCTTCTGTAGGAGTAGAAGGATCGGCTCCTGTGACTGTTCTGTTAATGGAGTTCGAATTCATGTGTGTGTTCTGACATTTCTTGTTTTTCCTCAGCGACCTTAGCTTGTTGTTCTTACGTGAAAGATCATCTTGTTTGATTGATAATGCACGTTCTTTGGCATCCAATATAATTTCTTCTATCTCCAAATAATGAAACATCTCTCTAAGGTTTCTGTGTAACAAAGTCAGTCTATCATATAGCCTAGCAATGGTAGAATGGTGTTTTCGCTTTTCTTTAATGAGTAGCTTGTGTTGAATATGTTCCTTCTGTTTAGTTGTTAGTTTATTACATTTAATCTTGACAAAAGTTGGGGTTAACTTTTCTCTAATGCATACATCAACAAAGTAAATATGGTTATAGTAAATATCAATCCTTGCGTAGATTCTTTGAAAATCCAGGACAGAAGACAAGGATATATCTTTCTTTAAATAATAAATGTCCATTTGTAAAGTTGTAAAATTAAGCAAAAACAAAAAACAATGATGGATCCTCTTTATTCTTTACAAAACTTTTCTAATTTACTCTACGGTACTAGTTTCGACATTGTGTCATCTTCAGCCGAGAATCTAAACAAAAATTAACCGTTACAAAAATTTTACCACGAATAGGTATGTATTAAAATATCAAATGCAAAAATTACATGTGTATGATACTCACAGTCAAATGGTTTTCAAATTATCTCTTATCATAAAAATTCAACACAAGCTACTCATTAAAGAAAAGCGAAAACACCATTCTACCATTGCTAGGCTATATGATAGACTGACTTTGTTACACAGAAACCTTAGAGAGATGTTTCATTATTTGGAGATAGAAGAAATTATATTGGATGCCAAAGAACGTGCATTATCAATCAAACAAGATGATCTTTCACGTAAGAACAACAAGCTAAGGTCGCTGAGGAAAAACAAGAAATGTCAGAACACACACATGAATTCGAACTCCATTAACAGAACAGTCACAGGAGCCGATCCTTCTACTCCTACAGAAGGCATATCAATATTACGACATCATGGGGACAACAATGAACAACCGATACAACAATTTGTAAACCTCACAAACATTGTTTTTGAAAGGGAAGAGATCGATTTGCTTAACAATGGACACAAATATGCCCTTTACCCAACGAAAATATCTCATCCTTTAAATTCAATCGATATACAATGTGCGATTGAGAGGCATCCCGAGAAAAATAGGATACGAAATGAAGTCATTCCAACATTAAGAAATAAAGAAAAGCGAAATCACAGCATATCACTTAAATCTAGGGAGGAATGGAGAATTATTAAAAAGATCAAATCTAAGTTGGAGGTGCAAGACGCAATTTATGTAAAGGCGGACAAGGGCGCAGGCACGGTTGTCATGTATCGTAAGTCATATATAGATAAAACTTTAGAATTCATTTCCAATAACAATTACACTCTTTTACAAAAGAATCCTTTAAAACTTGTAATTAGCAATACGAAGTCAATTATTAACCAGTGTAAAGGTACACTCCTAGAGTATTCACCACACTCCAATACATTTATACCAATGAACCCAAAAATTCCAACTTTATATGCCCTACCTAAATTACATAAAATAGATATACCGATTAGACCTATCACTGCATATTATTCTTCTCCTGCTATCCATTTATCAAAAATTATGTTAGAAGTCTTTAAAGAAATAAACTTTACATCAACCTGCTCTGTTAACAATACTCAACAATTCATGAATAACATTACAAATACACCTTTAGATACAGATTTTGTAATGGTTTCCTTTGATATAGTAAATTTATATTCCAATGTCCCTATAAATCATACATTAGAAATAGTTAAAAATATCTTTACCCAGAAATACACAGATATATCTAAAGTAAATGATTTAACGTCAATCTTAGAACTTATAGTAAATCAAAACTATTGCAAATTTAATGATCAATTTTATAAAGTCAATGACGGATTACCAATGGGCATGCCACTTTCAGGACTACTTGCGGATTTGTATTTGAACGATATAGAAACTACTAATATAATTAACTCTAATAACCCTTTTCACAATAAGATAATAAAATGGTTAAGATATGTGGATGATGTTTTTTGCATGTGGTCGGGTACTATAGATGAACTCCACAATTTTCACAGTTACCTAAACAATTTACATAATAACCTGAAATTTACACTTGAAATAGAAAAAGAAGAAAAATTAAATTTTCTCGATATCACCCTCACGAAGTGTAATAATAACATTACCATAGACATTTATAGGAAACCATCATCTATTACAACTGTAATCCCATACAACTCATATCATTGTATATCACAAAAAATGTCTGCTTTTCAATATTATATACACAGAGCGATAACATATCCATTAGACCATACTTCAAAAATTAAAGAAATTAATTATATTTATGAATTAGCTACAAATTTTAAATTCCCTATTCACACAATTAATAAACTGATAAAACATATCATTCTAAAACAAGACCCTCTTTATAATAAAAATAACAATATTTCACATAATATACAATATAAGTCTCTACCATATAACTTTATCACTATTGGATTAAAACCAATATTTAACAAATTTGACATTAAACTTTCATTCAAAACAGATACTCAACTATATAACATTTTAAGTAATGTAAAACCCAAACAAAACATCCTAGAAGAAAGTGGTGTTTATTCTTTGAAGTGTATTCAGTGTAACTCTATTTATATAGGACAAACTGGACGACAATTATGTAACAGATTGTAT
This sequence comes from Amphimallon solstitiale, assembly GCA_963170755.1. Lineage (NCBI taxonomy): Eukaryota > Metazoa > Arthropoda > Insecta > Coleoptera > Scarabaeidae > Amphimallon > Amphimallon solstitiale. The sequence continues at coordinate 98,351,760 of OY720675.1, forward strand.
GAACATAAAAATCAATTAACTTCAAATGTTTTCAAACATCGACTTGAAACTGGACATAATATTGACTTTCAAAATATTTCAATTTTACATAGACAATCTAAAGGCTTAAAACTTAACTTGTTAGAAACATTAGAGATTGAAAGACACAAACATCGTTACAATTTATTAAATGATCAAGTATATACACATGACAAACCACTCTTTTCATTTTTAGAAACTATATGACAACACGTCCTGCATCTTTGGTTGCCTGGATTGCTGTCTTTTACATTTTTAAGCTGACTTATGCGATTTCTAGTTTGTTTGTTATTTGATAGTAACTTATTTATTGTTATGTTTTATCAATAGCGTGCATGACCTTGTATGGTATTTTATTTGCTTCATGTTATATTGTGCATTGTCCACCATGTCACGTGACTTGTGTTTTTTGATATTTTACGTGTAATTTTATCTAAAAAAATTTTTATCTATAATATTTTAATATGAAAGATCCTGTTAAATCCATAGTTATATCTGCATACATTAACTGTTAATTTTTATGATAAGAGATAATTTGAAAACCATTTGACTGTGAGTATCATACACATGTAATTTTTGCATTTGATATTTTAATACATACCTATTCGTGGTAAAATTTTTGTAACGGTTAATTTTTGTTTAGATTCTCGGCTGAAGATGACACAATGTCGAAACTAGTACCGTAGAGTAAATTAGAAAAGTTTTGTAAAGAATAAAGAGGATCCATCATTGTTTTTTGTTTTTGCTTAATTTTACAACTTTACAAATGGACATTTATTATTTAAAGAAAGATATATCCTTGTCTTCTGTCCTGGATTTTCAAAGAATCTACGCAAGGATTGATATTTACTATAACCATATTTACTTTGTTGATGTATGCATTAGAGAAAAGTTAACCCCAACTTTTGTCAAGATTAAATGTAATAAACTAACAACTAAACAGAAGGAACATATTCAACACAAGCTACTCATTAAAGAAAAGCGAAAACACCATTCTACCATTGCTAGGCTATATGATAGACTGACTTTGTTACACAGAAACCTTAGAGAGATGTTTCATTATTTGGAGATAGAAGAAATTATATTGGATGCCAAAGAACGTGCATTATCAATCAAACAAGATGATCTTTCACGTAAGAACAACAAGCTAAGGTCGCTGAGGAAAAACAAGAAATGTCAGAACACACACATGAATTCGAACTCCATTAACAGAACAGTCACAGGAGCCGATCCTTCTACTCCTACAGAAGGCATATCAATATTACGACATCATGGGGACAACAATGAACAACCGATACAACAATTTGTAAACCTCACAAACATTGTTTTTGAAAGGGAAGAGATCGATTTGCTTAACAATGGACACAAATATGCCCTTTACCCAACGAAAATATCTCATCCTTTAAATTCAATCGATATACAATGTGCGATTGAGAGGCATCCCGAGAAAAATAGGATACGAAATGAAGTCATTCCAACATTAAGAAATAAAGAAAAGCGAAATCACAGCATATCACTTAAATCTAGGGAGGAATGGAGAATTATTAAAAAGATCAAATCTAAGTTGGAGGTGCAAGACGCAATTTATGTAAAGGCGGACAAGGGCGCAGGCACGGTTGTCATGTATCGTAAGTCATATATAGATAAAACTTTAGAATTCATTTCCAATAACAATTACACTCTTTTACAAAAGAATCCTTTAAAACTTGTAATTAGCAATACGAAGTCAATTATTAACCAGTGTAAAGGTACACTCCTAGAGTATTCACCACACTCCAATACATTTATACCAATGAACCCAAAAATTCCAACTTTATATGCCCTACCTAAATTACATAAAATAGATATACCGATTAGACCTATCACTGCATATTATTCTTCTCCTGCTATCCATTTATCAAAAATTATGTTAGAAGTCTTTAAAGAAATAAACTTTACATCAACCTGCTCTGTTAACAATACTCAACAATTCATGAATAACATTACAAATACACCTTTAGATACAGATTTTGTAATGGTTTCCTTTGATATAGTAAATTTATATTCCAATGTCCCTATAAATCATACATTAGAAATAGTTAAAAATATCTTTACCCAGAAATACACAGATATATCTAAAGTAAATGATTTAACGTCAATCTTAGAACTTATAGTAAATCAAAACTATTGCAAATTTAATGATCAATTTTATAAAGTCAATGACGGATTACCAATGAGCATGCCACTTTCAGGACTACTTGCGGATTTGTATTTGAACGATATAGAAACTACTAATATAATTAACTCTAATAACCCTTTTCACAATAAGATAATAAAATGGTTAAGATATGTGGATGATGTTTTTTTGCATGTGGTCGGGTACTATAGATGAACTCCACAATTTTCACAGTTACCTAAACAATTTACATAATAACCTGAAATTTACACTTGAAATAGAAAAAGAAGAAAAATTAAATTTTCTCGATATCACCCTCACGAAGTGTAATAATAACATTACCATAGACATTTATAGGAAACCATCATCTATTACAACTGTAATCCCATACAACTCATATCATTGTATATCACAAAAAATGTCTGCTTTTCAATATTATATACACAGAGCGATAACATATCCATTAGACCATACTTCAAAAATTAAAGAAATTAATTATATTTATGAATTAGCTACAAATTTTAAATTCCCTATTCACACAATTAATAAACTGATAAAACATATCATTCTAAAACAAGACCCTCTTTATAATAAAAATAACAATATTTCACATAATATACAATATAAGTCTCTACCATATAACTTTATCACTATTGGATTAAAACCAATATTTAACAAATTTGACATTAAACTTTCATTCAAAACAGATACTCAACTATATAACATTTTAAGTAATGTAAAACCCAAACAAAACATCCTAGAAGAAAGTGGTGTTTATTCTTTGAAGTGTATTCAGTGTAACTCTATTTATATAGGACAAACTGGACGACAATTATGTAACAGATTGTATGAACATAAAAATCAATTAACTTCAAATGTTTTCAAACATCGACTTGAAACTGGACATAATATTGACTTTCAAAATATTTCAATTTTACATAGACAATCTAAAGGCTTAAAACTTAACTTGTTAGAAACATTAGAGATTGAAAGACACAAACATCGTTACAATTTATTAAATGATCAAGTATATACACATGACAAACCACTCTTTTCATTTTTAGAAACTATATGACAACACGTCCTGCATCTTTGGTTGCCTGGATTGCTGTCTTTTACATTTTTAAGCTGACTTATGCGATTTCTAGTTTGTTTGTTATTTGATAGTAACTTATTTATTGTTATGTTTTATCAATAGCGTGCATGACCTTGTATGGTATTTTATTTGCTTCATGTTATATTGTGCATTGTCCACCATGTCACGTGACTTGTGTTTTTTGATATTTTACGTGTAATTTTATCTAAAAAAATTTTTATCTATAATATTTTAATATGAAAGATCCTGTTAAATCCATAGTTATATCTGCATACATTAACTGTTAATTTTTATGATAAGAGATAATTTGAAAACCATTTGACTGTGAGTATCATACACATGTAATTTTTGCATTTGATATTTTAATACATACCTATTCGTGGTAAAATTTTTGTAACGGTTAATTTTTGTTTAGATTCTCGGCTGAAGATGACACAATGTCGAAACTAGTACCGTAGAGTAAATTAGAAAAGTTTTGTAAAGAATAAAGAGGATCCATCATTGTTTTTTGTTTTTGCTTAATTTTACAACTTTACAAATGGACATTTATTATTTAAAGAAAGATATATCCTTGTCTTCTGTCCTGGATTTTCAAAGAATCTACGCAAGGATTGATATTTACTATAACCATATTTACTTTGTTGATGTATGCATTAGAGAAAAGTTAACCCCAACTTTTGTCAAGATTAAATGTAATAAACTAACAACTAAACAGAAGGAACATATTCAACACAAGCTACTCATTAAAGAAAAGCGAAAACACCATTCTACCATTGCTAGGCTATATGATAGACTGACTTTGTTACACAGAAACCTTAGAGAGATGTTTCATTATTTGGAGATAGAAGAAATTATATTGGATGCCAAAGAACGTGCATTATCAATCAAACAAGATGATCTTTCACGTAAGAACAACAAGCTAAGGTCGCTGAGGAAAAACAAGAAATGTCAGAACACACACATGAATTCGAACTCCATTAACAGAACAGTCACAGGAGCCGATCCTTCTACTCCTACAGAAGGCATATCAATATTACGACATCATGGGGACAACAATGAACAACCGATACAACAATTTGTAAACCTCACAAACATTGTTTTTGAAAGGGAAGAGATCGATTTGCTTAACAATGGACACAAATATGCCCTTTACCCAACGAAAATATCTCATCCTTTAAATTCAATCGATATACAATGTGCGATTGAGAGGCATCCCGAGAAAAATAGGATACGAAATGAAGTCATTCCAACATTAAGAAATAAAGAAAAGCGAAATCACAGCATATCACTTAAATCTAGGGAGGAATGGAGAATTATTAAAAAGATCAAATCTAAGTTGGAGATGCAAGACGCAATTTATGTAAAGGCGGACAAGGGCGCAGGCACGGTTGTCATGTATCGTAAGTCATATATAGATAAAACTTTAGAATTCATTTCCAATAACAATTACACTCTTTTACAAAAGAATCCTTTAAAACTTGTAATTAGCAATACGAAGTCAATTATTAACCAGTGTAAAGGTACACTCCTAGAGTATTCACCACACTCCAATACATTTATACCAATGAACCCAAAAATTCCAACTTTATATGCCCTACCTAAATTACATAAAATAGATATACCGATTAGACCTATCACTGCATATTATTCTTCTCCTGCTATCCATTTATCAAAAATTATGTTAGAAGTCTTTAAAGAAATAAACTTTACATCAACCTGCTCTGTTAACAATACTCAACAATTCATGAATAACATTACAAATACACCTTTAGATACAGATTTTGTAATGGTTTCCTTTGATATAGTAAATTTATATTCCAATGTCCCTATAAATCATACATTAGAAATAGTTAAAAATATCTTTACCCAGAAATACACAGATATATCTAAAGTAAATGATTTAACGTCAATCTTAGAACTTATAGTAAATCAAAACTATTGCAAATTTAATGATCAATTTTATAAAGTCAATGACGGATTACCAATGGGCATGCCACTTTCAGGACTACTTGCGGATTTGTATTTGAACGATATAGAAACTACTAATATAATTAACTCTAATAACCCTTTTCACAATAAGATAATAAAATGGTTAAGATATGTGGATGATGTTTTTTGCATGTGGTCGGGTACTATAGATGAACTCCACAATTTTCACAGTTACCTAAACAATTTACATAATAACCTGAAATTTACACTTGAAATAGAAAAAGAAGAAAAATTAAATTTTCTCGATATCACCCTCACGAAGTGTAATAATAACATTACCATAGACATTTATAGGAAACCATCATCTATTACAACTGTAATCCCATACAACTCATATCATTGTATATCACAAAAAATGTCTGCTTTTCAATATTATATACACAGAGCGATAACATATCCATTAGACCATACTTCAAAAATTAAAGAAATTAATTATATTTATGAATTAGCTACAAATTTTAAATTCCCTATTCACACAATTAATAAACTGATAAAACATATCATTCTAAAACAAGACCCTCTTTATAATAAAAATAACAATATTTCACATAATATACAATATAAGTCTCTACCATATAACTTTATCACTATTGGATTAAAACCAATATTTAACAAATTTGACATTAAACTTTCATTCAAAACAGATACTCAACTATATAACATTTTAAGTAATGTAAAACCCAAACAAAACATCCTAGAAGAAAGTGGTGTTTATTCTTTGAAGTGTATTCAGTGTAACTCTATTTATATAGGACAAACTGGACGACAATTATGTAACAGATTGTATGAACATAAAAATCAATTAACTTCAAATGTTTTCAAACATCGACTTGAAACTGGACATAATATTGACTTTCAAAATATTTCAATTTTACATAGACAATCTAAAGGCTTAAAACTTAACTTGTTAGAAACATTAGAGATTGAAAGACACAAACATCGTTACAATTTATTAAATGATCAAGTATATACACATGACAAACCACTCTTTTCATTTTTAGAAACTATATGACAACACGTCCTGCATCTTTGGTTGCCTGGATTGCTGTCTTTTACATTTTTAAGCTGACTTATGCGATTTCTAGTTTGTTTGTTATTTGATAGTAACTTATTTATTGTTATGTTTTATCAATAGCGTGCATGACCTTGTATGGTATTTTATTTGCTTCATGTTATATTGTGCATTGTCCACCATGTCACGTGACTTGTGTTTTTTGATATTTTACGTGTAATTTTATCTAAAAAAATTTTTATCTATAATATTTTAATATGAAAGATCCTGTTAAATCCATAGTTATATCTGCATACATTAACTGTTAATTTTTATGATAAGAGATAATTTGAAAACCATTTGACTGTGAGTATCATACACATGTAATTTTTGCATTTGATATTTTAATACATACCTATTCGTGGTAAAATTTTTGTAACGGTTAATTTTTGTTTAGATTCTCGGCTGAAGATGACACAATGTCGAAACTAGTACCGTAGAGTAAATTAGAAAAGTTTTGTAAAGAATAAAGAGGATCCATCATTGTTTTTTGTTTTTGCTTAATTTTACAACTTTACAAATGGACATTTATTATTTCAAGTTTTATTATTAAAATCATCTTGACACAAACTTAAATACATACTATATAAGAATGTCTGAAGGAATAAGGCTATAATGAAATGGAAACATGTTCATAACTAAATATTATTTTCTTAATACAACTTAACTTCTTCAATACAATATTTTATATTGCTATGTTGTTTACTGCAACTTCTACACTTTCTATTAATAAATTCATTAATTACAGGTTCTACACCTTTCAAGTCATTTAAACATATCAAATACTCCTGTACTATTGTATTAAATTCATTTAATACTTTATGAACTTCGCTGTCACGCGTTAGTAATAACCTTTGATAATTACCATCCAGAATTACACATCCCCACTCTATTAATTTGCTTTCTGTTTGAACATGATCTAATTTAGGTAGACAATAATCTGATGATAATACCATACATATATATTTTAATAGATTCAGAGTTGTATTTATATTGAGACTGCCTTTAATATGAGGCAATAATAAAATATTTGTGAATGGTAATGACAAAGTTTTTTCAATCAGATCATTTCTGATTGGAGCATTCAAATCATTAAATGATAATTGTGTATCAATTAAAAAAGCTAACATTTTCACAATACATTCCTCTGATATATCCTTAAAATAATCTATACATTTTTCGATTGCTTCTACATCTGAATTGCTTATATAAGCAGGTACTAAATTATCACATGCAGTCATTTCAGATATTCCTTGACCCAAGTAATTCAATACATTGTTTTGTATTTTAGCTGGTATTGACTTTGTGTAATCATCATCATCAATTTCCCACTTGTTTGTTGTAAAAGTTTGCTGCACATCAAGATCATTAGCATCAAATTTATGATTACCCACAATCTGAGATAATTTTTCTGTGTTGATTTTATATGGTACAACAGCCAAATTTTGACCACAACATAAAAATAACATATTATCTGCACACCATATCTTATTTGTGCTAGAGAACATTTTGAATGTTTGTTTAGACTGCGCAATTTTAAATTGTGTGTTATAAATTATTACACTTGCTCCTTCTTGATTACAATCTGCTCCATACATTGCAATATGATCACTGGACAAGGCAACCATTGCCACACCTTGTTTACAAGATATAGATTCTATTTTAGCATATGGTAATCCAAATTCTTCTGTGTAATTGCTTTGTAAGTTATTTGCTTCAGAAAGTGAGTAAGAATATAACTGGCCATCACTCCCTATAATTAAAATTTAATCTACTACTGCACACTCAATGATACTATACATGAGATTCAAAAATATTATCTTCCCACTTTGTTAATTTCTCACACATTTTAAGCATAGGCTGTGGTATGGGCCACAATTTAAGAGTAATGTTGAATTTATTGAATATTTTATATGAGGTATAAAATGAAAGTAATTTATTATGTACGACATGAGACAAATCATTTGTATTCTATTAGTAAGATACATATTTGAAATGTTCATACTAACAAAATAAATAATTAATAATTCCATGGGAAACCATGGACATCTATGTCGGAAATATCAACTTCATATTGTTGAAGTAGGATACATAATTTTTTCAATCTCTCTATATTATATACCATATGAGCATAAATTATTTAGATAAAGAGTTGCTTTGGAATTCTGAACGTACGTTATTTAGTTCATGTCAAATATAACTTCAAATCAAAACTTCCATTTAATTAACATGTAGGATCAACAATAAGCTGAACCTATCAGACAGGTTTTTTTTTAACCATGCCCATCTGGTATCTAAATAATTTTTGTTCATATGGTGTAATGTTAAATATTTTATTCAATTTTGACATTATAAAGTGACATTATTAACTCCATAGTAACCCTTATAAGTAGTCTATTATCTACGAGTGGATTAAAAGCGTTTTAATTCACTAGTGAATTAAAACGCTTTTAATCCACTCGTTGTCACGGAAATTTGCTTTGCAACCTACATGATTTATCTAAACCGATCAATGTAATTTGAATTTTTTTTGGTTTTTTTGATAAATCTTGTCAAAATTGACTAAAAAAATGTATAAAACACGTGAATTAAACCTATTATTTGCTCGAAGAATCTTCTCGCGAATAAACAGTGGTTTAATTCACTTGTTGTATTAGTTATTTATTGTATAAGGGTTTTAGATAGCATATTATTCACGCAAGAATGTTTAAACGCGAGAGCTTGCTCGAGCGTTTAATTTTCTTAAGTGAATAAAATGCATCTAAAACCCGTATGCAATACAACGTTTTATCCACAATCACACTTATTTATAATCAGAATCGCCGAAATTTATGAAACAATGATCTGACATTTCGGTCTGACAGTGGCTGTCACCTCAAAAATCATTGAAATTTCGCATTAACTAAAAAAATATCGGGAGGTCTTGGATCGGTTACTATGTATTTACTATATGGCGTGTTTTATAGCGTGTTTTATGATTTATAAAACACTAGTGTTTTATAGACCCCATAAAAGGTTGCTAAGCAGTTGAATTATGACCGTATAATATAGTGATTGTGGATAAAATATTTAATATACTCACATAAAGTTAGAAAACACAAATGCTTGTTATACATTTGACATAATGTACATCCTGACAGATTTAGATTGTTTCTTGATAGTTTTATTTTACAATAGTCTAAAAATATATAATTATTGGAAGATGTCCACAAGCAATTTATGCAATCTTTTGTTTTCACTATTAAACAAATGTATAAAATATTTTCAGCATGAATATTTAACACATCTATGATTTCTTCAGTTGTTATATCAACAATATCTTTTATGAGCAGATTCTTACGTTGCTCTAATGCATTCTTTAAAGTTAGTATACTTCCATTTTTAAAAATAATAAATACTTTAGAATTACAACTAATTAAAGTATATATTGGTTTTGTAAACTAAAAAACAGCATTTGAGATATATTTTAATTTTGTCAAGTAGTCTTACCTTATACTTTTTAATTTTATCTAAATGTTCAATATCATCGGTCCATAGGCGTATATTTACTAGATTAAATACAGCAACATTTCTGTTTTCATCTTTATCAAAAATTACAGGAGATGAAAATTTATCTTTTGTTCTCCAACTCTGTATCTGTTTTTGATCTGAAACCTATACAATATAATTAATTTAAAATATGTACATCTAAATTTATCTGTGTTTCATAAAGCATAGGTATATATGTAATGTGTGGATTTAACAAATATTCAATTTGATTTTTACATATATCAATATGTAAAAGAAATATCTGTAAATTTATTATTTTAAAATTAAAAAAAACAAAGTACAAATGTAAATATTCTTACTCTGTATTTAACAGCAATATTTTTGCCCAGTGTTACAATATATCTATCTTCTTCACTTTTAGCTATTCCCAACAAGCTTTTATGGTCAATTAGTGGACATAAACCATAATATGAATTTAATTTGGCCATCGAATTATGTATTTTAACATCAATATATCAACAAAAACACACTTTTCAGATATATTAGCGTTTCCGTTTAACCTATTATCAGTGCTGCCGGAGCCATACCAGATGTGATACCAGTGTTGTTCCAAGCGAAGTCACTAAGAGTGCCAACATTACGAATGTATGGGAGCTAAACCGAGTTAAATCGAGCTAAAACTAAAAACGCGCCAATTTCAAATGTATGGTAACTATATGAATCTCTATTCCAATGAAATTACATTTACTCTTACGAATATATCTATATTATAAAATAAAAAAATAAACCAATATATATATTAAAGTATTTTATTTTCTGTTAAAAAAATATATAAAAAAATTTACATAATTTACTTTAAACGTCAAACAAAAAACAGATACAGTGAATCAGCATTTGCACACAAAAAGTAATACTAGTACCAACACGGATATTGCACAATAAATAAAAGCAATACATACTTTGGTATCTCTAAGCTATTTTGATTTTAATAATTATTCAAAAATAATATCATCTTCAAATACATCTGTATCCAAAGTACTCTTGTTAAAACCTATTAAAAACTTATTTGGTTCAAAAGAAAAACAACTTGTTTTTTTCAACAACTCTTTTATATGCAGAATTGCACTAATAGTTTTTATTAAAAGTCTATTCCTATTTTTTACTTTGATTAAATTCAAAATAGAAAAAATTCTCTCAGCTGCAGCTGAGGAATGTGGTAAGACCATAATTTTATGAATCACAGGTATGAGGTTGGAAAACATGGGTTGATCTAGAGAATTTTTTTGTAATTGAATTTTTCTCCAAAAATGCAGAAAATCACAGTCTAAGTATTGTTTTCCAACTTCACTGATCATTTGCCACTCCAAATTTACCTCTTCCAAATCAATCTCTCCTAAGTCTGAAAAAAATTTTGTATATTGTGCTATCGACAAAACATTACTAGAAGTTGCATTTCTAGGCTGAAAATTGGATGCAAATTGTAATATTTCGTTATCAAAATTAAACCTGTTTTTAATCTGTTTACATAATTCTATGAAAAAATCAAGAGCTCGGCGTTTAAAAGTTATTAATTCTCCTCTATCTACATGTTTCTCTATATCTTTAAAATAAATGTCGCACTTGGCTCCAAAATACATTGAGTCCAAATCTAAAAAATTTGATGAATCACTTACAATAATGTTATTTAAATTAGTACTTTTATCTAGGACAGTTTTTTTTATGAAACATTTCAAAATTGTCTTATAAAGAGTTGAAACTTTTTCTAATAAAAAAGGTAATTTTGGTGATTCACTCTGGAATTCTAGATTAAGTTTGTTAATTATATTTAAAATAAAGGATAAAAACAGGAAATAACATTTGACAATTTTATTATTAAAGTTGTTTAAAATAGCTTCTGCTGATAAGACTTTATCAACTAAATATTCACCTTTGAAAAATAATGTTAATGAATTCCAGTGCTCTAAAATTCTATCTATTACCTGTTGAAGAGATAACCACCTTGTTTTACACAATTTCAGAATTTTTTTTGGATCTTCATTTAGAAACTCTTGAAATGTTTTCAAATCCTGCGTTCTCTTTGTACTGTGTGAAAAATAATTGCATACATCATGTACAAACTTTTCCAAAAACTCAGGCAGCTTTTTAGATGCATGAGAAGTACACAAGTTAAATGAGTGGCAAGTACAACCAATGATAACTATATCACTATTTAAATTTTCTCTTAATAAAGTTTGCACACTATGAAACTGACCTAACATCACACTAGCATTATCTGCAGCCATGCCAACAAGGTTTTTATATGGAATTTCATGTTTATCGAATAAATTTCTTATTGATAGATACAGTGAATCAGCATTTGCATGTTCAATTTCTATTAATTCAAAAAAACTGTCTCTTATCTCATAATTTTTATAATAACGAACTACTACAGCTAAACATTTTTTTAAGGAAACATCTGTGGTTTCATCTATTATGATTGAAAAGGGATTTTGTTTAATATGTGTAACAATTTCTTTTTGCCCGGCAGGACCTAAAACATTTACTGCAAGTTGAGTTGCTTTTTTGCGTTTCATTAATATTTGTTTCGCAATTTTTGAATCTGGAAATGCGTTCACACACATAAGTGGTAAGTGGTTCATCACACTGAAAGACAAGTTATGTTCACATATAAACGAGGTTCAAATAACTTCAGCTCTTTTTATGGCAATTTCAATAGGTTCAGATTTGGTAAGAGTTTCTTTAATTTTTGGAGTTTTGGTTGCTGCTCTGTAATTTTTCAAATGGAGACTGCTTATTCCATGTCTTTTTATATTATATGCTTTTCGTGAAATTCTAATACCACATACTTTACAAAAACACTTGTCATTTCTTTCTTCTAGAAAATCGAAATGCTCTGCCCATGATTGTCTAAACTTCTGTTCATAACGTTTTCGATTTTTAATTTTGATTTTCTTCTGAGGTTTATTTTCGTTTTCACTATCAGTAGTGTCAGTTTTGTTCCTTGCGACGTCCTCGTCACTTACATTAGGATTTGATTCGACTTCCTGCGTCAAGTGGAAGCTAGATGTGCAGGGTATACTAGGGCTTGTAACTGATTCAACATCAACATCACTGGAATGAGATGTGCTTGGTACGGACGATTTACTGGATTTATTTAGCCAGGCTTTCATAAAGCTAACATCAAAAACGTTTATTAGATCAACAAATTCAAAGTGTAAAAGTGTAAATGACTATACTTACGATTGCATTATGATTCTCTCTATTCAGATATTCAGAAAATGAAAAACAGGAACACATCAAAACAAAATAGTGTCAACATCTGCAGCATAGACAAATACAATCCTAACGGAATAGAACGAAATGTTAATGATAAAGTAGTTGAACCACGAGCGAACGCGCCATCTACTGGATTTTTTTTTGGTGGAGAACTTTTCCGTGGTAATTTGAAAATGGTATTACAAATAGAATATGAAGCATGTAGAAACGTCGAATACTAAAATAAGAAAATCTGTAATACAACTAGACTACAAAGTGTCGACATTTAGAGTCTAAGTAGCGTTACAGATTCTCTTATTTTAGTTTTCGACGATGGTATATCTTGTATAATACATTAACTTCATTGCCAAACCTACTCCATAATTAAAACTGTTATCGGAATAGACTTTGCGAACAAGATTAATAATGTCATTTCATGTGGAATTCTAAGCAAAAAAGGAATAGAAATAAAATATGAAGAAGTCTTATTTTTTATATTTCTTATAAATTTGATTAGCATGTTCATATAAAGGTGAGGTAGTTCGCAATGGTCTTTGATCTTTACCATGCAAAATATTATTTACACCATTGAAATAATTATACAATATTAATTTACTAAAATTATATACAATTTTGTTTATAATTTCTTTAGAATGTTCGCATTCAACGAAATTAAAAGTGATTGATTTTTTTAAAGTATAAACAGTTTTTTCTAAAAGCTGTTTAGCACTAGGATATCTATATAATATATATTTTACAATATTATATATTTTTACATATGTTTTAAATATTTCATTATTACAGTATTTAAGTCTTTGTTCAACAGCTCCACCATATTCTTTAGCTGCTATGAACTCATGGAACGAAGATTCTTCACAATCCCTTCTTAACAAATTATATCTACATGCAGTACATTTGGTTAATTTATTTTTTTTTTTCGTTATATAACCGATAACATATGCTAATGCTTTTTCCTCCAGCGGTTGCAATTGATTAAAATCGTCCGGAATTGGAAAGGTCTGCCGCTCTTGTATCCGAGTTGATTCGATCTTCTGTAAAATGTTAATATGTAAGTAAAGTTCAAAAAAAATTCGTGTTGTACATACCTCAGTAGTAGTTATAAATGTTTTCAACGTTACCAAAATGTTGCAGTTATCTGTCTCGCAATTTGCTCCAACAGAATGTTTGCCGGTTAAATTGTTGACAAGTAAAGATTTATAAAATGGTTCAAAGGCAGAACAGGTTGGATTTATAAATCTACCACCTCTCTGCCGAATTTTTCCAAAAAAATTTTCGAGTGGATCCTGGTTAAGATTTCGTGGATTAAATCTTTTCATTCCGACAACTTTTAAAGTATCTTTTAGTAATAATAAATTTTTTAATGTCACTATCCAATTTTTAAAACTTGGCGGCACACGTTTTTTATTATCCTTGTCGACAGTGTTCATGGAGGATATAACATTTATGGCGTTACGCCATACCTCGCTATGAGGACCGTCTTCAGTTAAATTCACGCCAGTTCTTAAATGTTTCCCTGAAGAATTGAACATACCAGAGCCATTAACACTGTCGAACAAAGTATCAAAAAATTTCAAGAATTCCGCTGTTTGAGTAGCTCTACTATCCATTTTGACTCCTTGCTCGCTAAATTCTATAACCAGAAAATAATCAACTAACAGTATCTATTTATGAAAAGCACTTACCAGATCGAGCCATCAAATTTATGGAAGATGAGACAGTATGACTGAATACTTGTGTACACATAGAAACTTTCATTTTTTTAATACAGTCCTTCTTTACATGGAATTCCGTTAATTTGGGCATTACACGTAATTCTCCACTGAAATTGTCCAACAACCATGCAGTATATATATCACTCCATTTAGCCAATTTTTCCTCATTGTTTATAGTATACATTATATCTCTTCCAAGTAAATTATTCCTAACACCTTTCATTAGATGTGGAGGGTCATATAATGGTATGAACTTCTCATTATTTATTTCAAAAATGTTGTCATACAATACTTCTCCACGCTTCAAATAAGTTTGTTGTGTTTCATGAATTAAATAGTTGATCGCTGCCACATTATTCGATCCTTGATCACAAATTGTACCAACTATCTTAAATGTAGTATCAGCCATAGCAGCTACAATGTCTTTGATAGTTTTCACTATGTCGACTGTTTTTACAGCACCTTCTACAAACTGGAATAAAATTGGTTGCTTCCACTTTTGGTTTATCCCACGCAACATGTATACCTAAAAAATGAAAGAAGTGTTACTAAATTTTGCACTCACAATAGGTGACATGGATGTGAATTTATATAATAAATACCTGTACATGATCAGCAATTCTGTCTGTGGTATGTTTCCCAATTTCTTGAAATCCTTCCACTCGATCTTTACCAATATTGTAAATACAAATTTGGAGATAAAGACATCTCATCAAAAATTAAATAGCAATATTTATCAAGTGCTGAAAGATTCCTTCCCATTTCTTTCAGACCATTGAAAATACATGTATTAATACCTGCTTCAATTGGTACACTATTGAGTAACTTAGATAATGTTACCCTTGATGGAAGAGAAAAAATTTGGGATAAGAATCGATAACCAACTCCAGTTTGCTTGTAAAGGGCTAAAGCCATTATTTTCTCATCAGTCGTAAATCTGTAGCCTTTAGCTTTTCGCTTAGCACATCTTATTTGGCTATCAAAGAATGTTCTGCTAATACCACTTAATCCA
Organism: Amphimallon solstitiale; assembly: GCA_963170755.1. NCBI lineage: Eukaryota > Metazoa > Arthropoda > Insecta > Coleoptera > Scarabaeidae > Amphimallon > Amphimallon solstitiale. Next base: position 98,367,558 of record OY720675.1, read on the forward strand.
CAACTATACTTTTGAAAAGCATTGCTACTTGCATGTTTTCTTGCTTTGGCTAATTGTTTACGAAAATATATATTTCGTTTTTTCAACATTGCTTCTTTCTTTCTTAAAGTTGAAGCTTGTTTATAATAAAACATAGCCTTGGGAGATAAGTCTAACTTCCTCTTAGTATTTGTGCACCCTAATAAGCCTCTTCCACCTGCAAATATGGTTCAGTGAAACTCTACCAAGAATTCAACTATATATTCATGAAATTTTGAATAATTTATGATTAATTAATATGAATATGAATAGATAGGAGGTACTCTAGATACCTTTTTTTGATACAGGTGTAATACATAATTGTTCATAGGATTTATCAATATCAGATGTTGGTTGCACTTCATGTTGTTTGCTAGTACTAGGCATATTATCATCGATTTGGTCACATATTTCAATATTAGCTTGCTGCAGACTAATAGATGGCAGGCAGTATGAATGCTCCTCTACCTGAAATGTTTCGGTGGGTTTTTCTATAGTGGTAGTTTTTGAAGAATCGACATTCATTTTAGTAGTTGCTAAAAAAAGAATTTTTTTCAAACATATTAATATGTCCGATTAAGTTTTTCAGTTTATATTTAATAATTTACGTGTGCATATAAACAAAAATAATAAAACAAATCTGTTCTACACACCTGGTAAAAATAATGTTGGTTGAGAACCTCTTTTTAATTTACTTGAACGGAAGTTCTCCTTTTCAAAATGTTTTGAACAAACTCTATAGTGTTCATATATATACATATCACTGAGTCCATTCAATAGCTTATTATTAATTAGAGACATCCACTTTTTAAATAATATTTCATATTTCAGAGGATTGGGAAAAGAATGACGTGAGTCAGTTTTCCTTGGAATACATCCAAAAACTGCACAACCAGCCTTACCCATATTCACTGCTGGGTGTTAATACTAAAATAGAATTTTCAATGCATCAAACACATTCCCATATAAAATACAAATTGTTTCTTACCGCTTGTATTGTGGATCAGTTCAGTAAAATATAGAAATGTCTGTAATATACTTATGAAATAAACTATAAACTACTATCTACGCTACTATATACCGACAACTATGTACACAAAAACACATACAACAAAAATCAATTCCAAATATCCAAACTCCCAAAACATATAATAGTAGATATAATCAATGGCACGTGAGGTTAAGTTGAAGTCAATCCAAATGCAAACAACTATGACAAACAATCAGTGAATCACCAGGAACTAGTGGCGCCCCCAGTCGGTACACAAGGCGTATGGAGAACTTGTCCGCCATGATTGTATTACTTTAGCCTATATTAGATTACACGGCATGATCTGCAGTTACGTTCCGTGTGTGATCAGCCTTTACAGCACAGAATTCACAGTATCACAGTAAGTATTCACACAAACGTGGGAACATGGCACGTACATCACAGACGTACATGGCCGTTATGAATTATATTATGAATATTATGATGGATTGATGATTGATGGCCGTTCAGGCGTCATGTCTCAGGGCGTTGCAGATTAAAGTCCCTAGATACTATCTAGGGACTTTAATCTGCAACGGCCTGAGACATGACGAGACCCTAGATAGATCTATCTATAGTCCGTCTCAACCCTATTATGCAGTACAGGTTTAATAGGGATATTGCATCTCTTATTATCTTTAGTAGTCTCTTAATAACGACATCTTTATATCCGGTTGCCTTGTTGCAAGTTCTATTATGCAAAGTATATGATGGGTATATGAGTAATCGTTGCTGTCAATTGTCAGTTTTTGCCGTAGTGTGTAAACTTTTATATTGTCTTTAATTTATCTATATATATATTCTGTTAAATCGTTCTTTTTAGCAAGCATATTATCTTTTTCAAGCATTTAAAAGTAAGTATGCATACCTAGATCTATAATTCTGATTAACGTGATAACCTATATACATATACATATACTTTTTACATATTGCTACATGATATGAGTTTTGAATTTTAAAAAGTGAGACGAAAGAGTATTCTTATTGAAAGAGATGACATCATTAGGTGGAGACATAAATACTTACGAGACATCAGAAAATTCAGAGGCGAAGGTATAGTTTATCATTTAATTTGTTATACTTTTATGTTCATTACGCAATTTGCTTGTGTTTGATTGTGATTGTTTTATTTTTAGGTAGAACTATAATATATACTGATGAATCATGAGTGAATGCAGGACACTCGGTAAATAAAAAGTGGACTGACGTTACTGTTCAAAGCAGTCGACAAGCTTTTATGTAAGGACTCAGCACTGGTTTAAAATCACCAAGTGGTCTTGGGCCTCGATTTCCATTAATTCATGCTGGAGGCGAGCAAGGTTTTGTTATTGGTGCTGAATGTACATTTCTTTGTAAGAAAAATACTGCTGATGTTCATAGTGAAATGGATGCAGATACATATGGAGATTGGTTCAAGAATAAATTGCTTCCAAATATACTAGAGAACTCGGTTGTTGGTCTCGATAATGCCTCATATCACACGAGAAAATTAGAAAAGTTTCCAGCAGTAGCACGGAAAAGACCAAATTATTGAATGGCTCACTGAGAAGAATAGTCCACTTGATAATGACATGTTAAAAAGAGATTTACTGGCTTGTGTGTCAGAGGTTAGGTCTCAGTATGAGAGAAACAAAATTGATGAATTTTCAAAGAATAATATAATTAAGAATATATGTTCTTCGTCTTTCACCTTATCATTGTGAATTAAACCCAATTGAAATGGTGTGGGTACAAGTTAAGCACTACGTTGAAATGCACAATACGACATTCAAACAAAGAGATATTGAACAATTAATTGTGAAGGGTTATCAGAATGTAACAGTGAACAACTGGCGGAATTACATTGGCCACCTTGCCAACTTGCAAGACGATGTTGAAGAGTTTATATTTAACGTCACACATTCATCATCAGATCAAGATTCTTTAAGTGATGAAGAAAAATAAAACAATATGTGTACCTACTCCTTTGTATGGTCATGCTTAGTTTTTTCATAAATGTTATCATGTATTATTAACTTGTTCTTATAAATGGGAAAATATGTTTTTGCAAAATGAATTTGTGAGGAATTTGTGTCTTTAAAAGTGTATAACGGAATGTAGATTAACATATTAATATTCAATAAGACTATATAAGTCATGTAACATATTAAAAAATAAAAGTATAACATGTGTATGTGTGGTTATTGTTATTCTTTTTATGAAAAATAAACTTGTGATTAACTTTGTCTTGGTCTGAATTTATAGTGGATAGTTGATTAAGATGTCAATATTCAGTAACGAAGAAAATTGTATACCTTAAGTGTTTCCTTGAAATATTAATTCATTTACTCTGGCCACCTCTGGCTTACTATATTCAGTTAGATTTTAAATAATTTTTTACAGAACAATCCCAAAGTATTATATTATTACAAATATTTTAACTAATCATGTTCCCATATATTCTCCCCTTTTAGTGTTTCAAATTACTATTAATTTTTTGTATGCATCAATTGAATGACAAACAGTCGTATAGGTTATGTTTTGATTACAAAAAATGTCAGATATTAAACCGGAACTGTAACGACATTATACAATGAGACGATTTGGCAACCATGAAATCAATTCCCATAAGACATGTACTGCATAATAAGGTTGAGACGGACTATAGTAGATAGATCTATCTAGGGACTTTATTGCAGATTTGCGACTTGCGCTCTTGCGCAATGTGCCCGAATTGTCACAGATCGCCACACTTGAACATCTCTATTATTGGCGCCAAACTTGAATTTAATAACTTTATATTGTGTCAACACTTTTCTACAAACTAGCTACAAAATTAAGCTAAGGAGCTAAATTAAGCAAAGAGGAGCTAAAGAGCCAAAAATAGATCAAAAGAGCTAAATTTAGCTCGATCGAGCCAAAAAGAACAACACTGTGTGATACCAGAGACAAGGAAGTTGGCAATAGCGAGTAAAAACCGTTTATGCTGCCATCTATTTTTTCCTCCCTTGAAGCAAATTTTGATTCCAACAATCGCCAAAGAGTCCCCGCCCCCTGGTCTACAGTCTACAGTGACTTGATATGTAACAGTGGCGAGTTATATACGTATAAAATGTTGCTATTATCAGAGACAAGGAAGATAGAGATGGCTCACTCTTAAGAAAAAAGATGGACATAGTTTGAAGCACCATCTATTGCCATTGCACATATACAATTTAGCAAGCATGTTGATTAAGTTTGTCGCTGTGCTAAGGTGTGTCGCTATACTAAGGTTTGTAGCTGTACAAAATGCGGGAATTTTAAATTGCATGACAAATATATTAATGATTTAACGAAGCAACTTTGTTTCATCACTTTATTTTACTTTTATTAGCGACTGAAGTTTCGACTATGTCTAAAGTTTTAAAAATGACATAACAGTCGACACTGCAGTCGCTAATAAAAGTAAAATAAAGTGATGTAACAAAGTTGTTTCATTAAATCATTTATAATGAATTATCACACAGTAACTGCAAACACTATTAATCATTAATCCTAAAATTTTATACAATAGCATCTACAAATTATATTAGGATTTTTTTCCCTTTGACATCTCGATTAAACTCTTAAAAAAGAATACAAATCTTGAATTTTCTTATATATTACATAATAATGATATACCTACTATTAAAAGAAAAAAATATTTCTTGTATAATTTGCAAATGATATGATAGGTTTACTAGAGGTAAAATTTTAAAGATAAATAAGGCAGAGAAAGATAACGGCAAAAATCTTTATTGAAATATTATTTCTAACTAAGTATTTTTTAATCTCCTACAATGCTTATCATAAGCTATTTTGGTAACAAAATCCATTTCCTTATATCGTAGATCCTTTCCCGACAGTATATTATTTATAATTTTTATATATCTAAATAAAATAATATTGATCGTAATTTTAATAAATACATCAACATAATCACAATGCTCGGTGCAAAATACACCTACAAAGTTATTTCTACATATATTACTTATTAATTGCTCTTTAATTCTATTGGTCGTTATAACATATGGTAACATAAGAAGTAACTTGTCACACAGCATACTAAATGCCGCTGTAAACGTAGACGATGGATTAACTAAATTACAATGCTCAAATTGCTTATACTTTATCAAAGTATTTTCCTGCAACTCTGAATGTGCTGTCATTTTTTCATTGCACACACTGCAATCAATTAGACAAAACAATTTTCGCGCAACAGATCCAGCGACATATGGAGTTACTAAATCCTCTACTAAAATTCGTGCATCAGTTTCATCTGGCATTGAAATATTTACCATATTTAATGGTAACATTTGCACTTTTATCTTATTTTCTAAAAATACCTGAAGATTACTCAGAGCACCAACTGACTCATCCTCTTCACCTGGTAACATTTCAGTATTTCGTTTAAATTGCGGTGCCATCTGTTGTGCCTCTTGGAAATAACGCATTGATAACTTTGTGCAACACCAATAGATGGCCTACAAAATCGAATTTCAAAACACGTATTAAACATACCACCCCATATACGTTTGCCTTACCCGCATAGCGAATGAAAAATACTCGCTTTTACCCGACATTTCAAATAGAAAGCGCCAAATTTAAAAGTGGTCTAAAATAATTCGAATGTATGTAAGATCTTCAACCTCCCATATCTTTAATGCCTCTTTTTGTCGCCATTAAAGACGTTAGCGTTGCGGTGCCTAACGCATTTCTGTGGTCTGTCTTGATATTTTTCAAATCACTGAACATTCTTTCAACAAATGCGTTTGAAAAAGGCAGAATAAAAAGTAAGGAAAGCACTACTTTCATATTGGGGAAAAGAAGAACATCTGCAGCATTTTTCAATTCAAACACCATTTTCCAATAAACTTCACAACTTAGTTCACAATCTAAATCATACTCCAAATGATTTAAAAAAAACCATGCTGCTTCCATTCCATGTCCAAAATTAAAAGATTTGTAAATTCTTTATTTATTGGAAATCTTTGTACAATTTTTTGCAGCGATTTTATTTTATAGGATTGGACCGTTTTTGGTTCAAGAATTCTTAAAATGTTAAAAATTGGATCAGAAAACTCAACTCGCGTTTTAATGTCAGGGACAGGCTCTACATAAAAATTTAAACAACTTTTGAGAAACTGGTCAATTTCAGTTTGGGATGCATAATTTTTCAACATTTCAAAACATTCAGTGGCAGATATACCTAAATAAATTTTGCAAAGTGGCATAAACAAGCGAATATTTGTGTGGTCAACAGCAAAAACATTTTTCCCTTTCAAGTCACTCACATTGATAATTAAATTGCTGCATAAATGCATCAACAATCTTTGTGTTTCAGGTTTCAATTTATGAATGAGTGGCGATTCTGATTGAAATATAAGGTTAAAATCTGTTACAAGTCCCAATGTGTATGACATAAATTCTAAATAAATTTTCGTGAATTTTTTCAAAGAGTTGAACAAACCATTGGCTTTTCCAGATGCAGTTTTAACCACATCAAAAAAGTTACTTTGCAATCATTTGTTTTTGAATAGTATATAACAGTAATTGCACATTGTTTTATTGCACTCAAGTCCGCCGTCTCGTCCAGGATTAAGGAAAAAACATCTAGGTTCCTTCAATATTTCAAACAGATTTTTGCGAAGTGTACATCCTAAACTTTCCTTAACAAGTAGCTTTTGTTCTTTTAACAGACAGAAATGGAACAAACAAGCGAATATTTGTGTGGTCAACAGCCAAAATATTTTTCTCTTTCAAGTCACTGAAATTGATAGAATTGCTGCATAAATGCATCAACAATCTTTCTGTAGCGTTTAGATTTAAAAGACAATAAAATACATATTGATATCTGATGTTGACTAAATCGAGTTAAGAAAAGGAAATTTTAATTGTTTTATGTGAAAATACCCGATTTTACCCGCTTCAGAATTTTACCCGACAGTCTGACTAAAATACCCGCATTTCGGGTAAAATACCCGCAATTGGCAGCACTGCCTATTATAGTGTTACCGACCGAGTCTGTTTTGTATAGTTTTGTACCAAAATCTTATTTTATGCTTTTTGTGAAAATAAGAATATGAATAATAAAATTTAAAAAGTGGAATGATGTATAATTAAATAGTGATTAGTCTAAAGCAATTAATTGTTATAAATCGTAATCAACTAATTCCAAAAATAAAGAAATATAACCAAGGGCATAAGCATAGCATTAGGATAATGTACAATGTACGCATGTTTTGCGAAAAGATTTGGGGATCGGGGGACACATTAATGGGGTAATTGGGTTCCGATTTCAAGCGCCATCGGCCGAGGAGGCATGGAAATATTCGTGATTAATTACAAGCTAACATTAGGTTTGTTTTTGGTCCGCTAAGAACGATTCCAGAACAGTTCACGTCATGCGCAGAAATATTTCGTGTTTTGGTTTCTGATTGTCAGTTCTGGAACCGTTCTAGAACTGTAAAACTAATTCGGGATAAAGGAATCGAATCGTTCGGAACCGTTCCCAGACCGTTCCGAACGGTGTACTATGACGCATACAGTTCTGCGCAGTAACAGAACTGTGTTAGAACCGTTCGTAATATTAAACCCGCTTAAACCCACTTAAACCTGTAGATGACTCTATGTAGGAAGTATTTGATTTGGTAGTTCAGAAGTTCAGGTTCAGACGTAGTTGTTGAAAGTTCTTTTTAGTTTGTTTGATCTTGTTTGTTTTAAATAGTGTATTAGTATAAAAAGACTTTATCCAACTTTATCACCTGTGTTAGTTTAGAACTTTTCTAAAATTATTTTCGCCATAAACGTAAGTAAGCCTATATCTAATGAATATAGCTTACAAGCAGTTATTCTATACAATGAATTTATTTTCTAGATTTTGGAACGTTAACATCAACGAACTAATATAGTTCGTTGGTTAACATGGACAGCAGTCGATATATATATATACGGAAATGTATTATCCCAAATTGTAATGACAGGAGTAGTTCAAGGTATTTCCGGAAAAAATCAAGAAAATGAAAGTTTAACTGTGTTCCCAAGTTTTCAATCAGCGAGTAGGACAAACCATAAATCTTCTTGTTGATTCAGGTAATTTATTATCATCATATGATTGCATTGAATAAATAAAAAAATTTTTTAGGTGCTACTATACTCCCACCTGAAGCAAAAGACACAGCTTTTATATTATTGTTTTTTGACAAACTATTTGATAGCTTCAATGGCACTCGTAGGTTTGCTGATTCCGGACACTCACTACGATGTCAATTAAATCAGTCTTCCATGCATTTTGAATTTTGGAAGGACGCCAAAGAAGTGATACGAAGCATGAAATTTGTAGACAGGACCACAAATAAAATAAGTGACCCGCCATCTATTAATAATTGATTGCATAATATTAATGCGATGGAATATATTTTTAAAAATTTTCAAAATGAAGGTTTGATTTACCCTGTTTCTAGACATTTTAATCAAGATGGAATAGAAAATTTCTTTTGTTGTATAAGAAGCCATGGTTTGAGGAACAATAATCCAACATCTGCCGCGTTTATTACCTCTTTTAAAGCATTAATTATCAACAACCTGGTCTCAAGTAAATCTATTTCATCAAACTGTGAGGACGATAACTTTGCAGGAACATTATGTAATATGCTGGAATACATTACTATGCAAATATTTAATGATAATTTAGTACCTAACATTAATTTACAGTTTAATTATAAACCCACAAATATTCCTTCATATTTAGGGTCTATGTTAGTGGATATGTGGCACGAAAATTGCTTTCTTATATATGGAATTGTAGTACATGTTTAACTAATTTAACTACATGTAGTGAAGAAAGTCACCATACAATGATTGTTGCAAGGCGATATTCACAAGAGTTTATTGCTCCTATCTACAAAATTTGTTTACCTATATAATAATATTGCTTTAAAAATTGTTGAAATATTACCTCGGCTTTGCTTAAATTACAATTTACATGCATTAATTTCTAGTAATGTGGTAGACCATGTAGATTTTGATACATTTAATTGTCCAAACCACAGAGACTTAAAAAGAAAATTTTTAAATATAACAATAAGATTAGTAATTTATAGTTGGATCAAATCAGTAAATAAGATATTAAGTGGGTCTGATACCAGATTTAAAGCAAATGAAAAGCATGATCCAATTAAAAATTTAGCAGTAATAAAAGCTGAGAAACGTAGAAGATAATATTTTATACTAGAACATTATAAATGTAATTGTATTGAGTACAAATATTTTGTTCAATTTATATGTATGTGTATACATATACAGGGTGTCATTTTGAAAACGTACCACCCTCTATATTTCGCCCCCTATAGAAATTCCAAAAATATGCAAAAACACGTCAAACTTATTTTTAAGGGGGACATTTTGTAGGCTGGTTTTCAATTAAATTACATCAACCCTCTAGCGGGGGTGGACATAACCTCTAAAAATTTAAATGGAAATGGGGGTTGAGTGATACCTCGTTTTAAAGGTCGTTTAACCCGCTTTTCAAAAATGCTAATTTCTTGTCCTTTATTTTTAATACTTTTGAAGAAATCAAGTCAAACCAAGAACATACAAGTATCAAGTGTTTTGCAATAAAACATTAAAAAACTAATAAAAAGTAACTTATTTTATAAAATTTTCTCGCGAACTGCTAAAAAGAAAAGGCAAGAATTTAGCATTTAAAATTTTATAAAATAAGTTACTTTTTATTAGTTTTTTAATGTTTTATTGCAAAACACTTGATACTTGTATGTTCATGGTTTGACTTGATTTCTTCAAAAGTATTAAAAATAAAGGACCAAGAAATTAGCATTTTTGAAAAGCGGGTTAAACGACCTTTAAAATGAGGTATCACTCAACCCCCATTTCCATTTAAATTTTTAGAGGTTATGTCCACCCCCGCTAGAGGGTTGATGTAATTTAATTGAAAACCAGCCTACTAAATGTCCCCCTTAAAAATAAGTTTGACGTGTTTTTGCATATTTTTGGAATTTCTATAGGGGCCGAAATATAGAGGGTACGTTTTCAAAATGACACCCTGTATATGTATGTAATATTAATCTTCATTAGTGCAATTATTGATATTTGATTTAAATTATCTTTACTTATTTATTTTTGGCATTTCTTACAAATTGCTGCAAAACTATTATAGATAATTATTTTTTGATATTTCATGCTCAAAAAGAGTATACCGCCATATATTACGGATTACCTTCTTAAGTAATGTTTTTTGCAACGATTCCTTTAAATGTATGTAATCACACTTATTTTTTATTGACCACTGTAATCAATAATTACACTAAAGAATAAGAACACCTATGCTGATTCTAGAAATATTTCTGTAATTTTTTTGATAAATATATGTATATATAGTTATTAACGTGTTTCTTTTGAATTTAATAGATATATAATTAATACTACAAAGGGAATAATTTAAATAAGTCGCTTTAGATATGAACCTTCGATTGCAGATTTTATTCAAGTTGAACACCCAAGTTTTTGTATTTTGCTCAATAGTACTATGCCTCCTCGATAGGTGTCGCACAAAATACATATCCAAAAATTTAACATTAAGTGTCCCTTCTCTTTGGGGTATTCTCCACTGATCTGTATAATATAAATGGATAAGCAATAGCATGTTAAGGGTGTTGTATAGCAAACTAAAAATTTCGACGTCTTCGGCGCGGGTATCGGGGGGTAGTGCTCATGGGTGGGACTTGCCAATACCCCACTACCATGTACTGTTTTGCTAAATGCTATAGTAAAAATCTAAATTGTACAGTTCCCAGTTTATGAGTACCGCCCTTATGGAGCGATGCATTCGAAATGACATACGTCTGATGCGTTAAGTGCTAATTGTCTCTGTTCAGGCTACACATACTCTACGTAACGTAGGTGCTAGTAATATTTTGTATGATTTATTTAGTCTGGTGTCTTGGCGCTACAGGAATGTAGATCGTAAATTTTTTTAGTCTGACATGTGTTCAATAAGTTACTATGTAAGAGGGAATTCTGATTAAAAGAAATATTACTTAGTGCCTATGAATACTATATAATAATAATATTTTGTTGAAAGACATTAATGTCATCGTCTTGATTATCTTTTCCATTGGCCGTATTGAAAATCACAGGATAATTATTTATATCTATAGGTACTATTATTATACAAGGTGGTCGGCAAGGTATCCGAGAAACCTCGTACATGAATTCAATGACTAATTTTAAGCAAAAATGTTCTTATTCACTTTTTCCGAATTCCTAACGGTTCTTGAAATATCGGTGGTCGAAGCTGTAATTAATTACTAGAGGGTTTAGAAGAAAATGTGATTTATTTTATGGAAACCCTACGGAGCATTATTAAAGCAGCTCAATGTGGCCACCACATTGCACAATGCATAACTAAATCTTCCGTCAGAGTCCTCGTTCCCAATTGTAGTTCTCCATATTGTTTTTCGCCTCATAAAATGTCATGAATCTTATGGATGAGCCGGTATTTTTAGGCTTTCCCCTTGAATATGTAAGTGTCTAGATTTTTTCATGTCCCATATGAGAAAATCTAGTGGGTAGAGATCCGGAAATCGCGGTGGCTAAGCTATGGAACCATCACGACCTATCCATCGATTTGGAGACTGTTCATTGAGAAAATTAGTGACACCTCTTCCACAATGGGCCGGAGGACCATTATAAATAATGAAGTGTAGCCACCACACGACTTTCTTGTACATATGAGCGTTTCAAATTATACAAAATTGGAATTTGAATAATTTTTGTATAAAAAGATTCATAAAATTTATAGTTTGAAGCGCTCATACGTATAAGAAAGTTGTGTGGTGGCCACATTTTATTATTTTCGAATATCTTGCAAAGTGTGCATTCTATAGTGAATCATTAAGGGTGTTGTATACCAAGCTGAAAATTTCGACGTCTTCGCTGCGGGTATAGGGTGGTACTACTCAGAGGTGGAGCTTGCCAATACCCCACTACCATGTACTGTTTTGCTAAATGCTATAGTAAAAATCTAAATTGTACAGTTCCCAGTTTATAAGTACCGCCCTCATGGAGCGATGCATTCGAAATAACATACGTATGATGCGTTAAGTGCTAATTGTCTCTGTTCATGATACACATACTCTACGTAACGTAGGTGCTAGTAATATTTTGTATGATTTATTCAGTCTAGCCGAGTCTAGCGCTACAGTAAGCGTACGTATATGCTTTAATATTTTCGATAGTTTTATAAAATTGTGGTTTTACATTACGAAGAATATGGGCCAAGGTGTAAAGCATCCTTTATCAGTTCGGCGAAAAAGTCGAAAAGTACGTGCTAAATGTGCAGCGTAAATTAGGTGGAGGTAAAAAACAGTGCGATTATGAATTTGTGCGGCTATATTTGTATTTTGACACATTTCAGACAACAGCAGACATTATGCACACAGTCAGAAGAATTATCGCAACAAACTAGGTAATATGATGCGCTTTAAAAAAATAAAAAACATACAAATTCATTAAAAATATATTTTATAGTGAAGTACAAACGGTTGTTGAAGATGACAATAGACCGAATATTATGCCTCCCGACGAATGTACTGAAGAAAGTACACAAGAGTAAGTTCATTTGTTATTAGAAATTATAGTGTTCTAGCCATACAGGTAGTCAACACAAATATTTATTTCTAAACCATAATAATGGAAGAAAATGCTATATATTTTAGATTGCTATTCAATTTAGATCATTATGGCAAAGATTTATCTTATTATGAAATTAATGTGATTCCAGGGTATCATCTCAAATAAAGGCTAGACGAATAGTTAATATCCACTCTTTCATGAGCCAGATATTGGGCACTAGTCGTCACCAGAGAAATAGAGTAGGGGAGAACGCGCTTCGACGAGTGCGCATCCAGTTTTAAGCAAACGCTATAGTGGTCGCCATTTTGCAGGAAGGCATTTCTTTTCACACGTAAGTTTGTTTACATTTTTCTAAGTCAATGAACTTTACATGCGAATTGTTGAGCTAGGTATAAATATAACCTTCAAAATGGCGGAATTCAATTTAACTTAGTTGGCGCATCTTTAAGCGCGTTCTCCCCTACTCTATTTCTCTGGTCGTCACACGCCTTTTGACTGTAGCATTGTTGATATGGAAATCATACAGGAAGTTAGACACGGTTTAGTCTCAGATTTACATCTCAAATGTAAATTTTGCAATGAAACAAAAATAATAAAAACAGATGATACTGGAAATGAAATGTATGACATAAATACTGCAATAGCAGTAGGAGCGTTATCTATAGGAATTGGTTATTCGCAGATAGATGAATTAATGGCTACAACAAATATACCATTTATGTCGCCAAATACTTATCAAGTAATGCACAGAAAAGTAGCAGACAAAATACATGCGTGCGCTTGGGAAAGTATGGCTCTAGCTGCGGAAGAAGAAAAGAGGATTGCTTTAGAAGTCGGTGATATTAGTAATGACGGCACACCATACATAACCGTGATATGCGACGGCGCATGGCCCAAAAGGTCATACAAAAGTAACTATAACGCTGCTTCTGGTGCTGTGAGTAGCTATTGAGGTTCAATTTCTCTTTCCTAATGGATTTTAATTTCTTTTAGGCATGTATAATCGGTGCTAAAACGGGGAAGCTACTTTTTTTGGGGATAAAGAACAAGTACTGTTGCATATGTGAAAAAGCAGAATACAAAAAAGAGAACGCAGCACACATTTATGTTTTCGTAATTGGCAAGGACCTTCCATTGCAATGGAAGCAGAAATACTTGTAGAAGGGTTTAGAAAAAGCAGGGAATTGCACGGTGTTATGTATAAAAGGATGGTTGGTGATGGTGATAGCAGTGTGCATAAAAGACTGCTACAAGAGAAACCCTATGATTTCCAACTTGTAGAAAAAGTTGAATGCAGAAATCATCTACTAAGAAACATGTGCAATCATTTGCGAGACGTGAGTAGCAGAACTAAAAGTAATTCCAGTAATCATTCGGTACCTGTATACTCAAGAAAGGCATTACAGAATTCGATTGGTCGCATTAGAGCTTGTATACAAAAAGCTACAATGCATCACATTAAGAAATAGTGTACAATGGACGAGAAGATAAAGGAATTAAACACAGATATTTTAAATTCAATTTAGCATGTCTTTGGAGAACATGAGAAATGCAGTGAAATTGGGTACTTCTGCAACGGACAACCAAAAGAAAACGAAGAAAATTTAGTACCACCTATGAAAGAATGTGGTCAATACACTGATATTAAACAATGTCTATACAGACTTGTACATAACTGTTCCAGTCTACTAACTAACATGAACACAAACGCCGCAGAAAGTTATAATGCAGTGTTGTGTAAGTTTGTAGGTGGAAAACGAGTAAATTTCTCTCTACGAGATTCTTATTTGGTACGCGCAGAAGCAGCTGCTCTTTCCTATAACTCGAAAGGACGATATCACAATATTATAGGAAAGGCTCTAAATTCAGGAGCTCTGCGTTGCGATACTTTTACTGAGAAGTATGTCTCTAAGATATTGCGACAAAAATATATGAGAAAGAAGCGAAAGGCAAGTGTCATGAAAGAACGTGCATCGCTTAGAAAACGAGCAAAAGTAGTGGCTTCTGCAGATAAGCACTATGGTCCTGAAGCAGGACATGAAATGCCAGAGGAAGACGTCATTAGTCTGAAAGAAGATTTTTTAAAACAATTAAAAAAAAATTAAGAAGAAATCACATCAATAGAGAAATCTACAAGAGAACAAACTACTTCTGCTCTTTGGTATGAAGAACACAGCAAGCGCATTACAGCTTCTTGTTTCGGCGAAATTTGTCGTATGAGGAAAGCTACTTCGCCACTAAACAAAATAAAAACTATGTTGTATAATTCTTTTTTGGGCAATATACATACTAAATATGGACAAGATCATGAAGCCACTGCCATCGAAGAATTTCAAAAAATTATCAACAAGAAGATCGAGCAGTGTGGTTTTTTTATTGACGAAAACTACCCTTTTCTAGGTGCGAGCCCAGACGGACTAATTGACAACGATTCCCTAATTGAGGTGAAATGTCTCTCAACATGTAGAAACATGCATCCTATGGAAGCACTGTTAAATAAAAAAATTGGTTTTGCAAATATCGATGAGAATAACTATATGAAATTAAAAGAAAAGCATAAGTATTATTATCAAGTACAAGGACAGTTGATGATTACGAAACGAAGCTACTGTTATTTTGTAATTTGGACACCATTGGGAATTGTATTTGAAAAGGTAAGCATACGAGATATATTAGAATTTATAATAGACGATCTTAATAAAGTCGACTGATATAACATTCAATTATTCAAGAAATTTGCCCATCGGAAGAATTCGGGTTGGTTGAGTTAAGTTTTGGATCAACAAAGTTATTAAAGTATACATGCAGTATTCCCTATTTGTATTTTAAATATCACAAAAAATAAATAAGCGGTTACTTTAAAACCACATACCGCTAACTATATTTTTTTATAGATCGAAAGGAATGATGACTTCTGTAAGAAGATGGTAGAGACATTGGAGAAATTTTATATGAGCCACATTTTACCAGAATTAATAAATCCAAAATTGAATAAATAGAAACCTTTCTAACGAAAATAATATTAATTCAATTTCATTTGGTATTTATTTTTATTATATAGTAAGTAATTGGGGGAAACAAGCGAAATGCAGTATATTCTCAATTAGTCGACTAGATGTGAGAAGAATGCAGTCTACAGATTTCTATGTTATGTAAGCGTATGATGCTTGAAGTATTAATTTTGTTGACGGCGCTAATGCGTGTTGATTTTGTTTTCCATTGGGCGTATTAAAAATCGTTCTATAAAACAATTTATTATGTTATGATGTACCCTATGTTATAATTTACCTTTCATAATTTTACTTAATGCTAAAGTAAATAATAATGAATTGTACCTATATATACAGTAAGTATATGCATTTATATTTAAATTATGTTTCACTTTATTCAAATACTCGTGATACACGACATTTATTTCTATCTATATTATTATATGCGCAATACATACACGAATATGTTTCTCCATTTACATTTCTCCAAAAGTTCAAAGGAAACTTTTTAATTGCATCTCTTATATATTACAGAACATAAGAATACATACAAAAATTAAAAAGTGACGTATTAAAAAATTTAAATTCATTGTGTGAAAAACGAAGAATAACTATTCATGATATGTAGTGCAATGTGGTTCATCAACGTCGTCATTGTATTTATCACCAGAGCTATCAAAAGCTGTAGAGGGTCCTGGTAAGGGAGATGGAGGCGAAGAAATAGAAGTATTTACAATGACAGGAGTTCTGGTTATAGCTTTTGAAAAGAATGTCGTTAATGTAGTATGCTTTGTAACTTGTAAAACTTCACTTATTGGCCGTTCAACTTTCGTGAACCGTTCAATATTTGAATCCATATCTTCTAGTTTTGGTAGTTTCATTCACTTTCCTCTACTGGTTTCTCTTCCGGGAGCCGTTGTACTTCCAACTTCTATTAAATCTTCGTTTGTTAATTCTCCCTCAATATACTCAACTAATGCTTCAATATCCTCCACTTCAGCTTCTAAATTAAGTATGTTAGTAAGTTCCACTACTTTATGTATGGCATTAGTGTACTCGTCTTTGTCAAAATCTAAATTATTCGTGAACACTTTCTGACATTTTACATTTTTTCATCCATAATTTTATCAAATTGCTCAATAAATTTTTCCACTGCTTCAACGTCAACGCTTGCTGCTTCACCGCTAATACTTCTATTAAACTTCAGAGATCATTCGCGCCTTTGCCTGAATAATTAGTAGGCTCATCGGCATTCTATTTTGTATCTGGTCATCAACCAAATCGCGAGGAGCTTTTCCATCTCATGAATCAGACCTTTCCGCTGCCTAGTTATTACGGCTCTAAAACCTGTTGATGATTTTAATGCATCTTTTACTTTAGTCCTGTCCTTCAAGATTGTTGAAATTGTTGAATGCGCCGGATCCAAGTCATGTGGTATCTCTTTAACTTTACTGCCAGCTTCATTATCGCAGCGAGTACATTAGATAATTTGTAGATAATATTTTTATTTTGTTAAAAAAATTTGTTGTTCGACCAACCATTTACTCGGAAACTCCATTCAAAAACTTTTTGAGATTACCAAAAACCCACAAGGAGGGAAGGGGGGGTTCCAACTTTTTGGTTTTAGAGTCGTCGCATACCCCACTAACGATTTATCAAATAAAATAGTCTGGCATATTTTTTTCTAAAAAAATACAGAATGACTACTATAATATCATGTATTGAATGGAATTTCATTATTTTATTATTATATATAAATTATTTAAAGTTTAATGTTTATTCATTATTATTATGTAACTACATCTGTAAAATAATAAGTCCTGTTTCTGTCTGTTCTTTATTTGCCATAACAGGAAAAGTAATCTAGCTAAATTTTTAAAATAAAAGATATCCTTTCCCAGCAATTTCTGGTTTACTTCAAATCTTTTTATAACTGTCCGAACACTGAATCGTTTGAGAGCATATTTGAGAGTAATTTTTTGCTAGGTCGTAAATTAATCTTTTGAACGTCTACCAGTCTGGTACAATATCTGTACAGAGGAAGTAGGCACCATCTATATCCATCTCATTTTCTATATTAGTTTTACATTATTTTTAACTCACTTATAAATGTCAGTAGTATTTTATCTTGATAAATGTAAAATAGTGGAAGAACTAAAAAAAGCTAGTATTATTTATGAATCATATGTAATGTTTTTGTTTAAGTTTGTATTTATGTAAAAGTTATCAAAGCCTGCCAGCCAATGTGTACAATTTTATGAAATGTAATACAAAATAATATAAGTAAATTTTACAAAAAGAAAATATATATTAATTTTATAAAGTTAAATCAAGGTTACGCGATAATGTTTTCAATTTTATGATATGTAAAATAATATAAAAAATGTTTAATCAAATACCTACTCAAAACCGTAACAACGATTTCTGTATTCCGAATATCGCTCGTAAAGTGAATCCCCACCTAAACAAAGTAACTCCGCCCTGTCTTGGATTGCAAGGATATATCAAATATTTGACTGCAGGTGGCGTACTAAAGCAGTGCCAAAAATGCATTTCTTTCTTATCAAATTACACATTTATCTTAATAAATACGAAAAAATTTTGCTAGAAATTAATGTTCACAATAATATGTTATACGTCGGTACGCATTTTATTTTTCGATTGTCTATTTATATTTAATTTTTTATAACAATTAATAAAAAATTGAAAAAACAAAATGCCTAGGGACGTGTAGATTAACATTATAAGAATATTTCATCTAAATCATTTTTGCATAAAGTTTAAAGATAGCCTTTAATCTGTAAATATTTGAAAATGTACCTATACAACACCCTTAAATATTGTGATCAAATACGAACTGCGCACGGGGCTGATCCACATGCGCAATAACATAAAATAAAGGCGCTAATTTGAAATGCCTAAAATCTTTGAAAAGTATTTAACAGAACATGAACTTTAAAATTAAAATCTGCATCTGAAGATAATGAAATACTTATTTATTAAGGGAAATTTGAAAAAACACTCAAAATAAACAATACATTCCTTTTGAAATATTTACTGGTTATAAAAAAGTGTTAATTAAAAGAGAAACGTGACTTTCATCATTCATGTAAAATAGATGAATCAAACATATGTGTATCTAAGGATACAAAGTACTTATTTTCTACTAACAAGGTAATAGAAATTGAACGTACAAATAGCCCAAAAAAACACTGGCTCTACAGGAAGTTTTGTACAAGAATATGGTGTACTTGGACATCTTGTGAAGGGCGTATTAAAGCAACACGATTTTTTCTATTCAAAAGATGAAAACTAGCATTATCGACAGATGGTTGTGAGATTTCTTCTAGTACGGACACACATTTAGCACACTTAACAATGCGCTTCAATTGTTAGACAACAAAACCAGAAATAACGACATTTTGGGATAACAATGTCTATGATGGTATGTCGAGAATTATATAATTATAATCCTTTTCAATGTCTTATACTCCAAAAATATAAACAAAAAGCTAGTACCCCTAGTAGCAAAATCACTATATGCACACTTGTTCTACATTAGGAAATATATATTTTCATCCTTCTCTAAAATTGTGATTTTGCTACTTGGGATGTCTATTGAAATCGGCGTTCGGAACTTTAGTGATTTCACACTGTGATTTCACATTCGAATGTCAAAAGACTAGGGACTGCGCATACTCGTAGGCCCCGCGTTGAGTATTCAATTTGGCATAAAAATTCCACGCGCATCCTATTGCATTGCTTATCCATTTATATTATACAGATCAGTGGTATTCTCTGCGAAAAGATAGTGCAAACAGAAATAAAAAATATGCTTTTATTTGTCTGAAAAGCAAAAAATACGTATGATAAAAAACATAGGCGTTCTGTAAAACGTTGCTTACTGAAAGTTTGTACATTATCTCATAGATAGCACCACAAAACAGGGTTGCGATCGGATTTTTTTTTATTTCCCTAGATTTCTAGTCAAAATGTCCCTAGATTTCCCCGAAGTGTATAATATTGTTTTTTTGTTTCTACAAACACTATTAAAAACTCAATTTTTAACACATCATACTTCAATTAAAAATGAAATATCTTAACAAGTGTTAAAAGTAATTAACTTTTAACACTAGCGTTAAAAGTAAAGTGACAAGTCGTTTATCACAATGACGTTTTGATAAAGATATGACAGAGAACTCGAAATATTATTCAAACGATGTTGATTCAAGTGAATAGTGCCTACCTAATCGATGAAAGTTATCAGTTATATGAAACAAATACATCTTATTTGCTAAAAACCGAACACTTTAAGTAAGAATCAGATAAACTAAACCTCGTTAATAAAACAAAAGTAATTTTGTATCTACATATACTTACATTAAATAGATATAACTAAGCTGTACAGATAAAACTAAACTTATTAGTGAATTAAAAAATTCATTCACATTTACTTCTCGAAAGCTTGAATTAAAATGTGAAAAATAAAAAACAGCACAAGCTGTTATAGTTATACTTCAGAGCAGGGACTTTTTCCAAGGGATTTACCTTATTTTATTATATTGTAGTAATTTGATCGATTTGCAAACGTGCTTAAAATTTAAAATCGGTAGAGCACCGGTTCGGAATGTGTATAGATGTTATCGCGTTATTAACCTTTGAATTTCCTACTAGCCATAAGATGGCGGACTACTATTTAAAAAAATATGTAATCAGTGGTTTAAGCACAGATAAGGGAGATTACAGATAGCCGATGTAATGGCTATTATTGGCAACACATTTTAGAGACGACCGCTAGGTTCTAGCGGTCGTCTCCAAAATGTGTTGCCAATAATAGCCATTACACCGGCTATCTGTAATCTCCCTTATCTGTGGTTTAAGTTTAAAACTTTTTAAAATGAATTGTGATACAATATAGGTAGCTTAAATACAGACGGTTGTATTAAATTTTCCCTAGATTTTGACCTATTTATATTAAAATTCCCTTTTTCTCTAAACGAACATAAAATTCCGTAGATCTAGGGAAATTTCCCTAAATATCGCAACCCTGCCACAAAATAAACAAGACCAAGGGTGCGTTCGGATATCTATCCGGACGTCGTCCAGGTAAATAAATTTGAATCAAGACCCGTTCATATTTAGTAGATGTGACGTCATAGAGTTGTCGGTACAAGATAGCAAGCGTTCATATATCTGCCGGGTGAAACAACTTTACGCCCTATTCCCGAGGTGGACGAAACTTGCTCGTCCTGCGCAGTATATAGCAAAACAATATCTGACAAAAATTTAACCGAGTCAAACATAAGTTTATTTTATTTTTGCATTGTATTATTTTCAGTTTATTTAGTATAGTATATTGTTCTATTTTTTAATAATAGAATAAAATATGGATGCGTTTTAAGTAAAGCATATTACCGTATTATCTAAAGAAAAACATTTTTATTGGAATCTCCTTTTATTGGCGGCAATCAAATTCTATTTATTTATATTAATGTATAAATTTATTATCAATAATGTTTTTTAGCAGGATGTGTTCGCAGTCCATTATTAATTTATTATTTGCATCAACTACTATTTGATAATTACAAAATTTATTTGGAGTGTAGCTATTTGAAATCATAAAAATTTGTTCTTACTCTCTTTTAATTAAACTTTACAAATGTTAATTTGTATTTATTAATAATAACCCCGAATTCAAAATTTTAACTTTCCGCTAAACAGCGCCTGTCAATCGTTCGCATTTTTTGGTCGAATCTAGTATGTGACGTAATTACCCAGACGTATTTTCTCTCAACAGAGAGTGTTAATAAATATATTATAGAATGCATAATTTAAGATATATTTGCAAAAAATCGCTATTGGATAAGTGTTGCTTCCGGTACGAATTTTTTAATTTTTTTTATACAAAAAGTATCGAAAATTAAGTTTATTTATTTATGTTAAATCTTTTTATATCCGTAAGGTACCTGTCTAAAAAGCATGACTTGCGAAATATTGGCAAAAAACTGATTTTCGAAAGAGTAACAGACCTACTTCCGGTACGAATTTCGAAAGACTTTTTTAATAAAATTCTTCTCAAATTTAATTTCGAGTATATATGAATTCTTTATAAATTTGTTTAAACTTAGTGGTTGACGAAATATTGGCAAAATTCAATTTTTTCACCGAAGTAAACCGGTTTACCGATTTTGCTGAAAAACTAAGCAGATCTCAAGAGGGAGACTACAGACGTAAGTACAAAATTTGGAATTGATATCTACAGCGATATGACCGCTATCGTGGTCACACACACAGAGAGAGACATACACAACACACAGACATTTCTTAAAAACCACTTTTTTGGTATCAGGTGACTTCAAAACGTGGACATCTGCAAAAATCTCGAGGTCGAAAATTTTCATCATCACAATATGTACCTGCCTAGAAAGCATGCCTTGCGAGATATTCGCAAAAAACTGATTTTTGAGAGTAAAAACCTACTTCCGACAGAAATTTCGAAAAACTGCATTTTTCTCAAATTTAATGTTTAGTACATTTAAACGTAGCAGTCCACGAAGTTTTAGCAAAATTTGATTTTTTTCTTATCTACCGATTTTACTGAAAATCTAGATCCCAAGAGGAAGATTATGCTCGTAAATATAAAATTTTGAATTCGTAGCTATAGCCGTTTGACCGCTATTGTGGTCACACACACACAGAGAGACAGACACACACAGAAACAGACATTTTTTTAAAACCACTTTTTTGGTATCAGGAGTCTTCAAAAAGTGGACATCTGCAAAAATCTCGAAGTCGAAAATTTTCATCACCACAATACTTGCTTATACTAAGTAAAAGAAAGTAAAATAACTTTCTCTCTTATCGGTGTATGTGATCACGATAGCGGCCAAAGGGATACAGGTAACCAATACCAAACCTTACATTTATGAGTGCAATTTTTCTCTTGAGATTTGACTAGATTTTCAGTAAAATCGGTAGACCGGAAGTATAGTAGTTTATTTCAGTCAAAAAAATCGAAATATACTAATACCTTATCAACTACTAAGTTTAGACATATTTTTGGAGAATAGAAATGTATTCAAAAGTAAATATTAGAAAAATTTTATAAAATATTTTTTCGAAATTTCTACCGGAAGTAGGTCTTTTCTCTTATCAAAAAACGGTTTTTTGAAAATATCTCGCAAATTATGCATTCCATACAGATTTATTTGAAATACTAGTATTGATTTGAAATAATAGTATTCAGAGCTCAATTTTTGTATATAAAAAATTGAATAATTGGACCGGATATATCAGTGTTACTCTTATCGAATTGCAATTTTTTTTTGCAAATATCTGGCAAATTATGCATTCTATACAGATTTATTACAAGTGCGAAAGTATTTATCGCTGCAATTTTGGATAAAAGAGATTATAAAATTCGGCCGGAAGTAATACTACTCTTATCAAGTAGCAGCTGGAAATTGAAGAAACAGATGAAAGGCGTATTGTTGATATCAAGTACTTTTTCAAAAACTTGAAGATGATATTAAATCATTGTCCAGCATTTGGTTGTACTTTAGCGAATTTAAGTATATACTCGGAAAAAAATTGGTCTTATGTCCAAACTAAAGCTAAATTGTGACATGTGCAAAACTTCTTTTTTTATAAATACTTGCAATCCAAAAGCAAAGGAAAACCTCGACATCAATACTTCTGCAGTGAGTGGTATAATAACATCTGGTATAGGATTTTCGCAATTTCAGGAGCTTTTTGCATATATGAATATCCCAACGATGACTCAAAAACATTTTGCTAAAAAGAATAATAAGATGTCCGATGAATGGTGTAAAACTGCCGTTCATACCATGGAAGCAGCAGCCAAACGTGAACGACTTGCTGCTATAGAAGAAGGTAGGGCAAAGACGATAAAGCCGTCATTGATGTCGTTGTAGACGGATGCTGGGCAAAGAGATCCTATAAAAGCAATTATTCTGCACTTTCTGGAGCAGCAGCAATAGTTGGACGAAAATTTGGGGAAGTACTATACATTGGAATACGAAATAAATATTGTTCTATTTGCGCACGAGCAGAAAATAAAGGAATTGCACCAAAAGATCATAAATGTTATAAGAATTATTCAGGTCCTTCGACTAGTATGGAGTCTGACATTTTGGTGGAAGGATTCAAAAATTCTGTGGACATGTACAACATTATATATGGTAGGATGATAGCAGATGGCGATTCCAGCACGTATTCCAAAATCTTGGAGGCTAGGCCTTATGTAAATGTCACGGTAGAGAAGATCGAGTGCAGAAACCACTTACTTCGCAACATGTACAATAAATTACGGAATGTAACAAAGGAACTTAAATATCCTTTATTGATGCGCAAAACTTTAAGTATGCAAAGGATACTGGCAATCAGGAGGGTAATTTGTTTAGCTATTAAGCAACATGCAAATAGAACAGAAGAATTGCAAACAAAAATTAATGATTTATACGTAGATATTACAAACAGCTGTAACCATGCATTTGGTGATCATAGGTCTTGCAAAAGCTATTACTGTCAAAGTAAAACGACCAGTGAAAATCTTGCACAGACATTTAGAACTTCAACTTTTTGGACCAAAATCCAGTTTATTGTTGGTGCTGTCGCTTCTAATTCACGAAGTTTAATACACAACGTTGACAGTAACAGGGTGGAGCAATTAAATTCTATTATTGCGAAATTTGTAGGAGGGAAAAGAACAAATTTTACCCAACGTCAGTCATATCAGTCCCTATGTTCAGCAGCTGTGGTGTCTTATAATACCAAAAGACCATTCTACACACTACAAAAATCACTTATGGGTCTTAGTCCAAAATCAAAATCAAAAATATTGAAGCAAAGAAGAATCAGAAAGAACATCTTAAACAAAAAATACGTCCGTGTTAAAAAGAATTTATTTACAAAATCAAAATCCCGTATAGATACACATTACGGTGAGAATTGCCAAAGACCAGATTTACCTTCTCCAGAATTTCAAAGTTTAAAGAGCACTTTCTTGGCCAATTTACGAAAGACGGACGAAGAGAGGGCACAAGTACAAGAAGCCACTATTTTGCAAAGAGATTGCAGTGAATGGCTTGAGTTACGTAGACAATTGCTAACAGCCTCAAATTTTGGGAAAGTTATAAATACACGAAGTACTACCAGCTCGAGCATTGTCAAAACATTGTTATATAAAAGCAGCATTGTACATGTTGCTTCTATCAAACATGGGATAGACAATGAAAAAATAGCTCTGAATCAACTCTCGTTACATGAGCGTGTTACAATTCAGCCTTGCGGATTGTTTATTGACAGTGATATTCCATATCTTGGTGCTGCTCCGGATGGTCTGGTAAGAGGGGATGCTATCATAGAGATTAAATGTCCAATATCAGCGTACAAGACATCAATAGAAGACGCTGTTAAAAATAAGAAAATTAGATTCTGGAGGACGATTAATGGAGAAATGGTGGTCAATAAAAAGCACCCCTGCTATTTTCAAGTTCAAGGACAGTTGCATATTACTAAGAGGAATACATGTCTCTTCGCAGTCTGGCCAGGAGAAAATAAACCTATTAAAGTTGAAATCATTCAGCGAGATGATACATTTTGGGCAAAGCAAATGGTGGAAAAATTGAAACTCTTCTACATGGATCATATTTTACCAGAATTGGTTGATCCCCGACAGAGAAGGAATATGCCGCTAAGAGAGACATCAAAAAAGACCAGACTGGTCTTTTTTGCCCACACCACATTTTGAATATTATGTAATGCATTCTCACAAATAATTTAATAAATTGCTTGTATAAATTTGCCTTAAGCAAATGATGCAATAGTTGTCTGTTTAAGTATCCGAATGTGCAAATTTAGATGGGGTGCCTCTTTTTCTGAATCATTAACCTTCTGTTTTAGAGTAAAACAGACTTTCTTATACGAGGGATAAGCTACAATTATTGAGAATTGAAAAATCTAGTTACCCGTGCAAAACAAATTGTTGTTTATTAAATAGTGCAGTATTTTATCTGTCAATTGCAGTTTATTTTGTGACATTTGGTTGAATAGTGTCTGAGAAATTGTCCATAGATTAAGCTTCTGTTATCGGAAAAATGGAATTATCACGAGAGAACTTTCGGATAATGATTTACTATGATTTCAAGAAAGGCTAGAGCGCGTAGGAGTGTGAGGAAAGAAAATCGGCATTTGGG
Organism: Amphimallon solstitiale; assembly: GCA_963170755.1. Lineage (NCBI taxonomy): Eukaryota > Metazoa > Arthropoda > Insecta > Coleoptera > Scarabaeidae > Amphimallon > Amphimallon solstitiale. The sequence continues at coordinate 98,393,462 of OY720675.1, forward strand.
GATCTCGCACCATCATTGACTACTGTTTATAGATGGTATAAAGAATTTGAGCGAGGTTGCAACTCGGTGGTACACAAAAAAGGAGCTGGCTCTCCTTTAACTGCTGTTAACCCCGAAAACATTGCTGCGGTGAAGAAGATGGTGGAAGAGTCGAATCTGAAGATTGGATCCTTGCAAGTGAGATCAATATTGCACGAACATTTACACTTGAAAAAGGTTGTATCTCGGTTTATACCCCATCATCTGGACAGATTTACAAAAAGCAGAACGTGTTAGAATTTGTCAACAAACTTTAGATATGTTGAAAGCTGGAGGCCATCAAATTATTTCTAAAATTATAACTGGCAATGAAACGTACATACCGTTTTTTGATGTTCCCACTCGCCAAGAAAGCCGAGTGTGGATACATGAAGACGGGGAAACCCCTACGATGGTGAAAAAACAACAAGCAATGATAAAAGTTATGTATGCAGTATTTTTTAGAAGTACGGGTTTGGTGGCCGCAATTAAATTAGAAGATCAGAAGACAGTTACCGATAAATGGTATGTTGAAAATTGTTTGCCTACTGTGTTGTGTAAAGTGCCCAGAAAAGGGATCATGTTATATCATGATAACGCATCGTACCATACAGCAGGGACAACTGTTCAGTAGTTAGCGGAAAACAAAATCAAAATTATAGAACATCCTCCATACTCACCGGATTTGGCGATGTGTGTGAATTCTGGCTATTTTTTCAGCTCAAAAAGTATTTGAGAGGGAAAAGGTTCCAGTCAGAAGAAGAGATTGACATCGCCGTTAAGTGTTTTTTTGATAGTATTCCTAAGGACAGCTGGTTGAACGCTTTTAAGCTATGGGAGGAGAGAGAATGGTTAAGTGCATTGTTGTAAATGGCAATTACTTTGAACATATTTAAAATAAAAATGCTAAAAACTTGTATCAATCTTTCTATTCTCAATAATTGTAGCTTGTCCCTCGTACGTACATGCGTTCCGAATTCTGCAAAAGTAGTTCCAAATTAAGTTTTAAATTTTATATCCTCCTAATAAAATAAATTTGTGAGTAAAAGTGTGGACATTTGGAAAAATGTTTATACAAAAAATATTCAAAATCCAGCCCAAGTACTTTTATACTCATGATAAATATCTATAAAATGAATAATTTGCGTAATACTAGCATAGAACCGCTATTACATAAGAGTAGTGTTACTTCCGGAATGAATTTCGATTTTTGATTTACAATTTTTTTCTTAAATTTACTTTTGAGTGTATTTTAATTCTATTGAGATTTGTCTAAACTTGGTAGTAACCAGAAAGAGGTAAAATTTGATTTTTTTACTGAAGTAAATTACTTCTTCCGATTTAACGATTTCATTGAAAATCTAATCATATCTTAAGAAGAAAATTATACTTGTTGTGTCTTGATGATTCCAATAATACTCAGTTTGATATTATTTCACTGTTTATTAATTATTACTCATTAATTTTGTCTACGAGTTACATGTCATTCTGTCACTGACTTTGGCGCCATCATGTGTGTACTGACGCTGCCGCCAGGGTGTCGTTGCCAACTTAACTTATTGAATACACTACATATATCCCTACTTCTAGATTAAAACTACCTAATTACATGATATAAAACTTATTTCCTAAATATCCCCTACGCGGTTTCGTAATCTTGTAATTTTCTAGGCATGATTTGCTTTCGTTTTGGTCTGCCTGTGTCGATTTCGGGTGAGGTACTGGATGACGTACTGGGAAGGTTCGGGATTTCAGTGTTGAGGTCTTTTTGGGTTTTTCTTTTGTTATGAATGATTTTCGTACCGTGTTCTCGTTTACCCATCGAAACGCTGGATATTGCAACGTTTTGGTTTGGGTTTGTTGCTGGTGTAGCATTGATGTCTGTTTGGCTTCTCGCGTTGCTGCTTGGAGTTTTCCTGCGTGGTCCTTGTTGTGCTGTAGTTTCTTCATTTATGTTTTCTTCGTCTTCTTTGTATATTGCTTCTGTGATTTTTTTTATTTGGTCTACGTGTCTTCGCCATATCAAATTGTCGTCCTTCAGTTTACATTTGTATATTTTGTTTCCTATTTCTTCAGTTATTCTAGCTTCTACCCATCCCTTTTTGTTTATGTTTCTGTAATCTCGTGCTAGTATTTTGTCTCCAACTTTTAACTTGACCGGAGCTTGCTGACTATTGTTGGGTTGCCCTTTTCGTTCTCTTGGAGTTATGCCTGGTTTTACTAAATCTAATACAGTTCTCAACTTCCTTCCAATCATTAGCTTTGCTGGCGTTTCTTCAGTAGTGCCGTGTTTAGCATTTCTGTACGCTAATAAGTACCTGCAGATCAACAGATCTATGGGTGTTTTACTGTTTCTGGGATCTATTAAGGCAGCATGAAGTCCTTTCTTGAAACTTTTGACGCCGTTTTCTGCAAAACCATTGCTGGCTGGGTGATACGGTGGTGATGTTATATGACATATGCCATTCTTTTTTAGGAATCTTTCGAATTCCTCTGATACCAATTGTTTTCCATTGTCTGATACTAATACTTCTGGAATTCCCCATCTTGTGCAGATTTCTCTTACTTTTGCAATGGTCGCTTCCGAGGTTATGCTTGTCATTTTAAAAATTTCTGGCCACTTTGAATGTGCATCTAAAAATATGAGGAAATAATAGTTTTTTACTGGTCCCAAAAAGTCCATATGCACTCTTTCACCTGGTTTATTTACTTTGTACCATGGTGTCGGTATCGCTTTTTTGGGGTCGTATGATGTTTTTCCACATGAAATACACGATTTAGCTACGTTTTCAATTTCTTCGTCCATTTTTGGCCACCAAAAATGGGATCTGGCTATGGATTTCATTTTAACTGTTCCCAAATGGCTGGCGTGCAATTCATCTAGTAGCTGTTTCCTGAATTTTTTAGGTATTAGTACTCTGTATCCCCATAACAAGCAGTCTTTTTCGCAAGAGATTTCTTCGCGCTTTCTGAAATATGGCTTGACATTTTCTTCCACCTCTTGCTCATTTTCTGGCCATCCTTTGCTAACGTACTCATGTACTTTGCTCAATGTATTGTCTCTTCTAGTTTCAATGGCTATTTTCTTACTATCGATTGGAAGAGCCTCTGAAATGACTAAATTGATGTCTATTTCATCTTCTTCTTCCTCTGACGTCTCCTTTATCGGATGCCGACTTAACATGTCGGCCATTTTATTGTCCTTTCCTTGTATGTATTCTATCTTGTACGTGAATCCGGATAAATATAACGCCCACCTTTGCAGTCGACTGGATATCATTTGTGGTATAGCTTTGTTTTCCCCGTATAATGCCAGCAGTGGTTTGTGATCGGTTTTTATGCAGAAGATCTGACCCATAAGGTAATAGTATAACTTTTTCACCGCCCAATAAATCGCTAGGGCTTCTTTGTCTAGTACAGAATAGTTTTTTTCTGCCTTTGATAATGTTCTTGAGATGAATGTGATGGGTCTTATCTCGCCGTTTGACAGTTTATGTGAAAGTTCTGCAACAATGCCATCCTGAGCTGCATCCGTTGACAGAATTATTGGTGCACTTGGATCGAAATGGACCAGCACTTGTTCTGATGCTATTTCTTTTTTTATTCTGTTGAAAGATTTGTCACAATCTGCGTTCCACTTAAATTTTACATTTTTCTGGAGCAACCTATACAACGGTGTCATTAGCGCTGCCATGTTGGGTACGAATTTGCTATAATAGTTGGCTAATCCTGCAAAACTTTTTAGTTGTGTAGCATTGCTTGGTCTTGGTGCCTCCAACAACGCCTTGACCTTGTCTTCATTTTTACATAGGCCCTTTTTTGAAATGCTATGCCCGAGGTATCTTATTTCTTCTTGGAAAAATGCACATTTGGATAGTTTGATTTTAAATCCCGCTTCTTTTAGTTTCTGAAATGTGGCTTTTAGGTTTTGCTCATGTTCTTCTCTTGTTCTACCGGTCACTATTATGTCGTCGACAAAGTTTGCAACACAATCTAGCCCTTGTAGAGTCTGTTCCAGCGTTTTCTGGAATATCGCACTTGCCGGAGTTACACCATACGGTAGTCTGTTTACTTTGTACAACCCTTTGTGGGTTGACCACGTCAACATCTTAGCTGTTTCTTGATCTACCTGCAGTTGATTGTATGCGTTCCTCAAATCTATTTTAGTGTACGACTCACCGCCGCTGAGTTTCGCGAAGATATCTTCTATTTTTGGAAGCGGGTACTCCACCTTCACTAGTCCTCTATTTACTGTTACTTTGTAGTCCCCGCATAACCTTATGGTTCCGTCTTGTTTCCTGACGGGTACTAGTGGGGTCCCCCATTCGCTTGATTCAATTGGTGTTATTACCCCTTCTTCTTCTAACCTCTTCAATTCTTCTTCTACTTTTGTTTTGAGTGCCAACGGTAGTGGACGGGGTTTTAGGAATATAGGATTAACATCATTTTTCAGTTTTAGTGTGAACGTTTTGTGTTTATAACATCCTAAACCTAGATCAACAATCTCTTTTACATCATTAAGAAATTTATCAATCTTACTACTAATGTTTAGTACTTCTGTCTCGGAAACTAGTTGAAATTTAAATTTGCTTAAAAAATCTCTGCCTAACAAATTTTGTCGTCCTATCTCTACTACGTGTATGGCAAAGTCTTTGCATGTTTTACCCTCATACTTAATGTCTACTTTAATATATCCTAATGTGTGTATTTTAGTACCAGTGTAACCTTTTAAAGTTACACTGCTACCAAAAAGCTTACAATCACTTAAATGTTTTTCATAACAATCTTTGGTAATGACTGACAGCCCTGCCCCACTATCTATTTGCATGCATAAATCCACCCGATTTATTCTTATGTTTACATGTATTGGATTTTGATCTTTAAAACTTATATTGTACATATCTACCTGGTTTACTTCATCCTCACTTGTGTCCTCCACCTCTAACGCATTCTGTTTGCTGGTGTCCCAACATACCTTTGCCAAGTGTCCCGTTTTGTTACATGTGTTGCACTTATAGGTTGAGTACTTGCAGATACCTATGTGGTTTTTTCCACAACATTTGCATTTTCTTCTTTTTTGCCTTGTGTTTTCTTTTGATGTCTGGTTATCTTTGTAGCCGACTCTTTGACCTGTTCTATTTTTCGATGACCTTTTGTTTATAACGTTCACTTCCTTGCTTGACAGCAGTGTCGCTTCCTTTGTTAGTGCGATTTCCAGTAACTCCTTCAGGGTTTTTGTTGTTGCTTCTTCGCATAGTCGTTCACGAATTGGTCCCTTTTGCATTGCACACACAAACTTGTCTTTTAATGAATGTTGCAGATCATTGCCGAATTCACAATTTAATGAGGGGTTGTGTATTCTTGCGTACCACTCGTTCACTGTTTTGGTTTCTTCTTGCCTGGCTTCGTAGAACTCGATGCGTTCCCTGTAGGGGCATGTTTTCGGTGCAAACTGTGCCTTCAATAAGCTGCAAAGTTCTTCATATGACTTGGTTTTTGGGAGGTTGGGTGTACACAAATCTCTCAATATTTTATAAGTTTCTGGTCCAATAAGGCTTAATAAAGCCGCTACGCGCTTTTTCCCTTCTTCTGTGTCCTTTATGTCGTTTACTTCAAAGAACTGTTCCAATTGTTCCTGATATAGTACCCAATTGTCGGTCTTCAGGTTAAACCCGGGAATCGCACCTATTAGTGCCATTTTGGTGTTTACCTCGTCGCCACTGTTGTGTCTTGATGATTCCAATAATACTCAGTTTGATATTATTTCACTGTTTATTAATTATTACTCATTAATTTTGTCTACGAGTTACATGTCATTCTGTCACTGACTTTGGCGCCATCATGTGTGTACTGACGCTGCCGCCAGGGTGTCGTTGCCAACTTAACTTATTGAATACACTACAATACTCATAAATATAAAGTTTGGTATTGATAGCTTTAGCCGTATAGCCGCTATTATGGCGAAAGAAAGATAGAGAGAGAGACGCACAGACATTATTCAAAAACCACTTTTCCAGTCTCAGGGCACTTCAAACCATGGACATCTGCACAAATTTCGATGTCGAATATTTTCATCATCACAATACTACCTTATACTACGTATAAGAAAGTAAAATATTTGATCGAGATTTATTGTTTACATTAATAATTACTTACTTGTCCATGTATTCCCTTCTAATATATTTGATCTAGAATCAACATACAAGTAAGCATTTGGGCTCGTATTTGATAAAGCGAAGCACATTGATGCAAAAAGTAGATACTAACATAATGAAGGGTTGTATTTTTCTTACTCTTTTAGTACAAAAGTATATACGGTAGTTTGCCATAGAAAATAAATGTCATATCTGTTAGCTTCATGTTGCTGGAATTGGTTTTGTGAGAAAAATTTGATATCGCACTCTACAGAAACAGTAAGTTTGACCATCTTTACAAGCCGCTCAACATATTTCTTTCCAACCGTAATACCCAATTAAGAAAATAGCGCGCGCTGGATGTCCGCCTTATACTTTTTCCAGTGCCTTAGTCGGTGCGATGTCGACCAGTAGTGGGACTCTGTGCACTATCGATATCCACTTTCGTCTCGTCTTGGTGAAAATTGGTACCCTGTAGTGGGACTCTGTGCACTATCGATATCCACTTTCGTCTCGTCTTGGTGAAAATTGGTACCCTGTAGTGGGACTCTGTGTACTATCGATATCCACTTTCGTCTCGTCTTGGTGAAAATTGGTACTCCGTATGTATGTAAGTATAACATTTCTGTCGTCGATCTCGTTTCCCCTTCCATTCGCCCACTATCGTCTTCAAGCGAAGCCAACGGATGTCTCGTTTAAAAAGAGACATCTCTCGCTTTGCAACTTCTTGCGCATGTAAGAACAAGACAGAAAACAAAGTAGATACTAAAGCATAAAGTGTAGTAATAAAAAGAATATATTTTGGGCAAGTTATAAAACACGTGGATAGCACAAGGAAAAATCAACAATGAAACTAAGGATGTATATATTACAAAATATAGAATAGAACACTAATAAAATAGCAAGTGCTATGGAAACAATGGTAGAACCATTAAGCAATTTTCAAGTACTATGTTAGAATTAATTTAAAATAAATAGTTTCTTAAGCTAAGGTGTTTCATTAAAGAATTATTTATATATCACCATTACTATTTCAATAAATAAATTGATACTGTTAAAATACTTCTTCATTTGATTTATTAGTGTTCAGTTTTAATAATGTCATTAAAAGTTATGTAATTGAATTGCAAACCTTGTAATTTGTACTACAATGCTTTCATAAAATGTGTAAAATAAACAGTCAATAATTAATACACTTATAAATTAAAATTTATTTATATTTCCAGAACATTTATGGTTTTACATTCGTTAAAATTAAAAATATAAAGGATTAAGTATACTATACCTAAAACAATTAAACCACTAAGCTGTTATACAATACTATATACATACAACATGAAGGAAGAGTAAAACTATTTTATAATAGCATCTATCTTAAATATTTAAAATATTCATAAATTCTTCAGTGCTGTAGTAAACATTATTCAGAGGTTTTTATTTTTAAATGAAATCATTTATTAACACCATATCTTTTAACATCAAATGTTATGTAGCATCAGAGGTATCGCAATGGGATAAAATATACATCCTATAATTAATATTGGTGTATTTAATTTAAAAAGTATCTCCTAATTAAAGTTCTTCGTGCAATTACACCATCATTCTGATTACTATGATTAAAATCAGCTAAAACTTCATTCATACTTCCCGGTAATGCAAAAATAATTTTGCATTTTCAACAAATTCCCTAAAACACTACTTAAATATTTTTAAACAAGGTAGTATTCTTCCGATCTTTGCCGAAGGCGTATCGATAGTTACACAGAGTACCAATCAAAGGCAACAAAAGTTGTATATTCTACGCCTCTGGATTACGGACAACTCGATCACATCCAATCAGCGCTCTATATTTAAACCATGTTAACGGGTAATGCTGAATTCTTGAACAAATTACCTATGATATGATCTAGTGGATGCCTTTTCGTATATCGTTACACAAATAACACAATCGCACCATTTTTACTATTTATTTCGCGTTAAAAGTGCTTAATTCGCGTTATTACATATCTCCAAGAACCAGGGTCCATATGGGCAAGGTCGTGCAGCGCACAACGGCGCCAAGGCCTTAAAGGCGCCTACGGCCACTTGTGATAAGTTAAATTTTAAAAATATTAAAAACATTTTTTGAAAGTTTACAACAAATCAACAAATTTACATAAAACAATTATTACAATTATTTTAGCATTGACAGCAATACTTTTATTGTTACTTGAAAGAGTGTACTTGATATTTGCATCTACATTGTTTTTTGTATAAATTTAACTTAATTATTATTATTTAATAATTAAAAAAGGTGAAAGGGGGGGGGTGAAAGGGTGAAAACTTAAGCATTTTAATAGAAGCTAATAATCATACTGTAATAATTTTATTAAATGAATACAGACTTTTTTCGGCTTCATTCAAGAACCATTGCATATATAACAAGTGCGCCGTGTATTAGTATGTATTATGTATGTATATGGTCGATGATATCGAGCTTACAGAATCTGGCTGCAGGTTTAAACTTACAAAATTTTGGGTGTATTTAAACGCTTTCGCAGTCGGTGCAGGTTTATTAACTTATCGTTGTCGTAGGCGCGTGAGCCGTGTGAGCGTACCAAATATATGTATGTAGTAAGTCCTGATTTGATAATATAGTGATTGTGAAAAATAATTAAAAAATAAGGTAAGTGATTAAGTGAATTCAGCTTTATATAGTAATAATAATTATAATAATGCTTTATTCAACTTTAAAAAACTTACATAGTTTTAACTATACATTCAGTTTACCTAATTTCTATAAATATTTAACTTAACGAAATTTGGCATTACAGTAATTACAAAATTTCAAATTTCGAATTTTTTTGAACAATTTTTTATATAAAACAAATAAAACTTTGTATTTCCTAATTCTTAGTGATTTTATTTAGATGGCCAGAGAAGAAAAAAAGAAATTATCTGGTTATCAAAACTTGCTTAACAAGCGAAAACGGGAGGAAGACTTGGAGAAGAGCAATTTAAAAGTTACCAACTTTTTTCGGAACCTCACACATTTTCAAGACAGTACTTCTACTGATAACAGTGGTTTTCCATTTCCATCAACATCAAAGTTGCCATCAGAATTAGAGAAGCAAGCTAATGAGGATGAGGATCCGATAGATTCAGGTTCTGATACGTTTCAGTCGGTACCATCATGTTCGAGTAAGCAAGACGAATCCTGCGAAGGCGCTGTAGTGTTGTATGTTCTGATAAAGCGATTGATTAACACAAATAAAATACACAAGGTTGTTGTTTTTACTATCTCTTTATTGACATCTATATATATATCATAAAATCACGCTAACTTCATGCGCTTGTTCGTTGCCAACTGTCTTTCCATTCCCTCAACAAACGATACACTACATTCTTCCCCTTGAAAGTCATTGAAAATCACAATCACTAATGTAATCTTTTAGGTGTTGAGGTCTCCTCAGCTTATCCCCTGAACGTAGATTGTGTTTCTCGCGCTGGTCGCCATCTGTCTTGATTTCGGATGAAATGCTATTCTCACGCTTCTGTTCGTCCACTGGTTGTGTCGAGCTTTTTAATTGATTGTCGAAGGATTCAGTTGCTCCAACTTCAGATGGTTGCTGGTTCTCGGGCGTAGACACCACAGAGTTGTCGGTTAGATCAGCTTGTTCAGTATTGGGCGTAGGCATTGATATGTCGTTTATAGCACTTTGGTCATTGATAGGTGTGAGATAAATACCCTGTGTTTTAGGAGTAACATTGAGCCGGAAACGGATGTTTTGGGTAGAGGTTCTTGAGGGTAGGCAAGGAGCTGCCTTTGACTGAGATTGACGTTTAGAAAGAGAGCTTTGGTTTGGTAAGAAATTTTTGAAGAATGATGAGTTTCTTTGTATTATTCTTTTTTTTCTTTTGGTTTTTATTCTTGTACCTCGAACTTCAATTATTTCATATGGATCAGGATCAAACGTAGGTGTTAAATTGTTAATCTTAGGTTGTTTGCATAATACCATATCTCCAACCTTAAATTTATGTTGTTTAGTTCTTCTCTTCACATTTGCATATTCCCTTTGTTTTCTTTTGTTGAATTTGTCGTGATTGACAAAATCCTTTTCTTCTTTAATTCCATCCATCATTGGTAATAAATTATTTACTTTTCTTCCAAACACGAGTTCGAAGGGTGACATCATCGTTGTGGAATGTGGTGCACTTCTGTAGTTTAACAGGAATTGTTGAATTTGAGAGTCGAACTTGTTATTTTCCAAATTTGCACATACTAGTGATTTCCTGAAGGTTTTCACGAACCTCTCTGCTAATCCATTTGCTTCAGGCCAATAAGGTGTTATCCTGACGTGTTTTATTCCGTAATTGGATAGGAATTCTTTCATTTCGTAGCTGTTAAAAAGGGGACCGTTATCAGATTTTATACGCTTTGGTATTCCAAATGTAGAAAAAATGTTTTCCAATATGGGTCTTAAATATTGAAAACTAGTTGATGGTACTATTTCCGCTATAGGATACCTGGAATGTTCGTCAACCAGAATAAAAATATGTTTCTTGCCCTGGAATGGTCCTGCAAAGTCAATGTCAAGATTTTCAAACGGTTGTCTAGGAAGCGGTGTTGAGATGATTGGGTCTCTTTGTTTTGTGTTGGTAACTGCTTGACAAGCTGAGCATGTTCTTATATAGTTTTCAGTTAGGACACCAATGTTAGGAAACCATACTTTCGTTCGTAACAGTTGCTTGGTTTTTATGATTCCTAGATGACCTTTATGCGCTAGCTCTATGGCTCGTTTTTGTAATGTCATTGGAAGAACTATTCGTGTACCCCGCAAAATTATGCCATCTGGTACTGATAGCTCATCTCTGATCTTGTCAAAAGAGCTTAGTTGAGTATTTTTCCATGAAATAAATTTCTCAACGTTGAGGGCCTCAATTAACTTTTTTAACATTTGGTCATTTCTAGTAGCCTCTTGAACTTGTTCAAGCGTCATTGCTTTGGGAAGCGCATTGATCGTTATAAAGTTTACATACTCTTCTAATTTGTCGTGAGAAGTTGTTTCTTGAATTGGGTGTCGAGACAGATAATCAGAAGGGTTGGAATTTCCTTTCTGATGAACCGCCTTGAATTTGTACGATTGTATGAGTAATAATAGTCTCTCAATTCGAGCGCTAGGCGAAGGCTTCGTGTTTTGTAAGATTCTCACTAGCGGAAGGTGATCACTGTGTAAAGTAAAGTCTGAGCCGTATAAATATATGTGGAAATGTTGTATAGCCCATGAACAAGCCAACGTTTCTTTTTCAAGTTGGCTGTACCTTTTTTCTGTGCTCGTGAGTGTCCTACTGGCGTAAGCAATCACTTTATCATCTTGTGATAAAATTGCTCCTAGACCTTCTGGTCCTGCATCTACATGGAGATGTGTTGGTTTCTTTAAGTTAAAATATGTTAGATTGGTGACCCGTTTGAGTTGTTGTTTCAGAACGTCGAAAGCTTTGTCGTGATCTGTCGTCCAGTTCCACTCAGCATCTTTCAGAGTTAGTTCTCTAAGTAATTTCGTGTTTTCAGCTGAATTAGGTGTAAATTTCCCTATGTAATTTATCATTCCTAACAAACTGCGAACTGCACTTGCATTTGTTGGTTGTTGTAGATTGATTATGCAAGATACTTTATTTGGGTCTGGATGAACTCCTTTTTCTGAGAACACATAACCAAAAAACTCTATCTTTGGTACACTGAAAATGCACTTTGCCTTGTTGATGGTTAAATTGGATTCTGTTAGTTTGTTTAGTGTCTTTTCAAGAGCAATATTGTGTTCTAATGGTGTTTTGCCAAAAATGAGGATATCATCACTAAAGTTGAGCACTCCTGGTATGTTTATCAAAAGTTTCTGAATCGTATTTTGAAATATTTCAGCGGCTGCATTGATACCAAAACTAAGTCGTTTGTACCTGTACAGACCGGTGTGTGTTGAAAAGGTAGTTATGTACCTCGACTCTGGACATAGCACAAGCTGGTGATAACCATCCTTTAGGTCTATCTTGCTGAACATTACTGATCCATTTAACTGTGTTATGATATCATCTATTGTTGGTGTTATGTGTCTTTCTCTTAATATAGCTTTGTTTGGTGCTTTCATGTCAACACATATTCGAATTGTTTCTGGGTTGTTGTGTTTTGGAACTATCACTATTGGTGATACCCAGGGTGTTGGACCATCTGTTTTTTCAATAATGTCTTGCTGAACTAATCTTTCCAGTTCTTGTTCAACCTTCTCTCTTAAATGAAATGGTATACGTCGATGTCTTTGAGCGACTGGTTGAATATTCAAATCAATATGAAGCTTTATTTCTGAGCTTTTTAATTTACCAATTCCAGTACATATTTTTGGATATTTGTGTTCCACATATTTTAAGTTAATGTTCTGAGAAATACTATTTGCAAATATTTTTACTAGATTTAGCTTCTTTGATGTATCATAACTAAGTAAATTGTGACACTTACCTTTTACAACATGTATTTCTGTTGAAATATTGTTGTTCGCGTGACTCAGTGTGGCAGTAAATTTTCCAATGATCCTTAGTTGGTTTGTAGAACAATAAGGATATACCGGGTGTCAACGAGATCATGTATCAGCCCGCCATTTATTTATTAGTTAAAATAAAACTTTGAAATTCGGACCGTATATATGAGTGATTGGTGGGCTTCTTCAGGTACACTCAGTTTTTCTATAGCTCTTCCGGTCAAACCGGAAGTGACGTTAATTTTGAATTTTTAAATACAACATTTATTATTTCTGTTCATATTCTGTTTCCTCTAAAAGTTTGCCATCTAGTGCAGGTTAACTTTTGACATTTATGTCAAAGATGGCGGTATCTGTTAAATTTATACATTAAAGTGAAACTGCTTCGCAACAATTGTCGAAATGTAACAACCATCAAAGTTAGCTTTGAAAACAATTAAGAAACGTATTTTTCACATTTACACGCATTGGCGAAGGAAACATGTATTTCACGTTGAAATTACTAAAGAAAATAAGATTTTTTTTTTTTCATTTTCAAATGACAGGTACTCGTTTTTTTTAAATAGTAACACCTATTTTTTATTACAGTGCCATATTGGCATAATTTTTAGCTTTCAAGTGATATAAAATATGCTGTGGTTTAGTGGTAGACAGGTAGTACAGAATATAAAATGTTTTAAAAGTACATAGTCTAATTCCAAAGCAACAGAGCAATTACACGTCAAATGAAAAAAACACATTTATCATAGGAAATAAACGTCACCTGTAAACAACTAACAGGCTGTGAACTGTCAATACAAGTTGATTGATAGTTCACGTTATTTTTGTGTATTGTTTAAAAGTTATTTTATAGTTGTACAGTAAACAATACATATTTGGTAATGTATACACGAAATGAAAAAGTTGATATTCTTTTGATTTATGGAGAATGCCGTAAAAATTCAAGAGCCGCTGCAGCGCTCTATGCACAGCGCTTTCCAGACCGACAGCACCCACCCCCAAATTATTTTATAAGAGTAGAATCTCAATTCAGGAGCGAAGAAGACGATCCACAAAATAATAATGTAAAGCTTATTGTTGACGAAGCAACAGAAATTAATGTACTCGCCTTAGTTGAAGTTGATAAAACGGTTTCCCTCCGACAAATCGGTCGCGAGTTAACGATTAGTTATGAATCTGCTCGAAAAATTCTAAAGAAACATAACTACAAATCTTTCAAGTATCAGATCAACCAACACCTGTTCGAAACCGATTTTGTGAGAAGGTTAGAGTTTTGCAACTGGGCTGTAGATAATATCCGAAGAGACGGTAATTTTGCTGGTAACATTATTTTTTCCGATGAATCAAGATTCACAAATCTTGGATTATTTAACCGACAAAACACGAGATACTGGGCGCAGGAAAATCAGCGATTGTACAGACAAAGTAACCATCAAGTGAGGTTTGGTTTTAATGTTTGGCTGGGAATGATTGGGGACGTTCTTTTGCCTCCTATACTTTTTGACGGACATCTAACTTCCGAAAGATATTTGGATTTTTTAAATAATGAAATTAATGACTTTTTAAATTATTTACCAAGGGAGCAAAGATATGCTGTATTTTTTCAGCAGGACGGTGCACCACCTCATAATTCACGACTCGTTAGGGATTACTTAAATCAAACTTTTGGTGACCTCTGGATTGGTACCAATGGGCCAGTCAGGTGGCCTCCTAGATCACCGGATTTGACACCCTTAGATTTCCATATCTGGCCATATTTGAAAGAAAAAGTATACACTGTACAATCTGCTAATCGCGAAGAACTGGAAGCACGAGTGAGGCAAGCAATAAATAATATAACCAGGCACCAGTTACATAATTGTGTGAGGGAATTTATACGACGTGTTAATTTATGTAGAGATCAGGAAGGGCGACATTTTGAACATTTATAATAAATACCTAAATAATAATAACTTACATCTAGCTCCTTTCAATAATACTCATAACTTCTTAACATAGATTTTTTAAATTACTGTTTTCGCTATTGTTGTGTTACTAATAGTTTTAATGCAAATATTGAACATGTGTGTATCTTTGTTTAATATCTAGTAGTTGATTAAATTTATGGAAGTCGTTTATTTTCTATGATAACTGTGTTTTTTCATTTGAAATGTAATTGTTCTGTTGCTTTGGAATTAGACTACTTTTAAAACATTTTATATTTTGTACTACCTGTCTACCACTAAACCACAGCATATTTTATATCACTTGAAAGCTAAAAATTATGCCAATATGGCACTGTAATAAAAAATAGGTGTTACTATTTAAAAAAACGAGTACCTGTCATTTGAAAATGAAAAAAAAAAAAATCTTATTTTCTTTAGTAATTTCAACGTGAAATACATGTTTCCTTCGCCAATGCGTGTAAATGTGAAAAATACGTTTCTTAATTGTTTTCAAAGCTAACTTTGATGGTTGTTACATTTCGACAATTGTTGCGAAGCAGTTTCACTTTAATGTATAAATTTAACAGATACCGCCATCTTTGACAGAAATGTCAAAAGTTAACCTGCACTAGATGGCAAATTTTCAGAAGAAACAGAATATGAACAAAAATAATAAATGTTGTATTTAAAAATTCAAAATTAACGTTACTTCCGGTTTGACCGGAAGTGCTATAGAAAAACTGAGTGTACCTGAAGAAGCCCACCAATCACTCATATATACGGTCCGAATTTCAAAGTTTTATTTTAACTAATAAATAAATGGCGGGCTGATACATGATCTCGTTGACACCCGGTATACTGCTTGAATCAGTAATAAGTGTTTGTTCGGGTAGTTCTGACAATGTAGATTCACTAATAAGGTTGACTGAACTGCCTGTATCTATGATAAATTCAATTTTATGACCATTTATTTTAACTGCTGTTATTGGAATGTTACTAATATTATTCACAGTTAGATAAAAGGATTGTTCTTCTAAGCTATCTGAACTGTCGTTTGCAATTTCATTGTGATTTACATATTTCTTGTTCGAAAATTGTTCATATTTACCTTTATTTTGGATTCGTTCTAGTTTTGTTACCGTTTCCTGTTGTTCTTTGTTTCTCCCTTGATTCAACTTTTGTTCTGCTAGACATACTTTGCGAAAATGACCTTGTTTTCCACAAAAATTACACTTAACGTGTGTTGCCGGACATGACTGTCTGCCGTTTGTGTGCCATTTGTTGCCACAGTTTCTGCATATTTTATTGTTTTGGTTGTTTTTACCTGTGAGTATTTTCCTTTTGTTGATATTTCCTACAAATTCAGAGTTTTTCTCCATTTCTAGCACTTGTGTTTCTGTGAGTTCGTAAGCTTTTGCTTTGGCTAACAATTGTTGTAACGATGGGTTTTCAGCTAAACCGTATTTTCTTAACTTTGTTGAGATAGTACCTTGTATTATTTGAGACTTGATTTCTCTATCCTTATCTGGAAAATTACAGTTGCTGCCAAGTTTTAATAATCGAGCATAGAATTCATCGATAGGTTCATTCATTAACTGTTTAGCTTGTCTGAAGTTGAAGATCTCAAACTCTTCATTTATTTTGGGTGCAAAATGAGTATTTAACTTATTTTTAGCTTTTTCATACTTGGATAGATTTGTTTGTGTGGTAGGATCAGGAAGGGAACAGTAAATTTCAAAAGTTTCCTCACCTATACAATGCAATAACATCGCCTCCATCCTGGTGTCGTCTGCTATTCCTGCAGCTATAAGGAAGTTATCAAACCGCTTTATCCATTTCTGCCATCTAGCACCTATGTTTTCCATGCCTGAATGGACGTTGAAACTATCAATGTTTCTTAGAATATTTTCTGCCATTTTCTTTTGTTTGCGTGTAGTTCGTTATATTTCTTTTGTTAGAAACACATTCTCGTCGCCAAATGTAGTGTTGTATGTTCTGATAAAGCGATTGATTAACACAAATAAAATACACAAGGTTGTTGTTTTTACTCTCTGTTTATTGACATCTATAATATAGATATATTATATCATAAAATCACACTAACTTCATGCCCTTGTTCGTTGCCAACTGTCTTTCCATTCCCTCAACAAACGATACACTACACCTGGTATGTTTATTAAAAGTTTCTGAATCGTATTTTGAAATATTTCAGCGGCTGCATTGATACCAAAACTAAGTCGTTTGTACCTGTACAGACCAGTGTGTGTTGAAAAGGTAGTTATGTACCTCGACTCTGGACATAGCACAAGCTGGTGATAACCATCCTTTAGGTCTATCTTGCTGAACATTACTGATTCATTTAACTGTGTTATGATATCATCTATTGTTGGTGTTATGTGTCTTTCTCTTAATATAGCTTTGTTTGGTGCTTTCATGTCAACACATATTCGAATTGTTTCTGGGTTGTTGTGTTTTGGAACTATCACTATTGATGATACCCAGGGTGTTGGACCATCTGTTTTTTCAATAATGTCTTGCTGAACTAATCTTTACAGTTCTTGTTCAACCTTCTCTCTTAAATGAAATGGTATACGTCGATGTCTTTGAGCGACTGGTTGAATATTCAAATCAATATGAAGCTTTATTTCTGAGCTTTTTAGTTTACCAATTCCAGTACATATTTTTGGATATTTGTGTTCCACATATTTTAAGTTAATGTTCTGAGAAATACTATTTGCAAATATTTTTACTAGATTTAGCTTCTTTGATGTATCATAACTAAGTAAATTGTGACACTTACCTTTTACCATTTTCCAATGATCCTTAGTTGGTTTGTAGAACAATAAGGATATATAATGCTTGAATCAGTTATAAGTGTTTGTTCGGGTAGTTCTGACAATGTAGATTCACTAATAAGGTTGACTGAACTGCCTGTATCTATGATAAATTCAATTCTATGACCATTTATTTCAACTGCTGTTATTGGAATGTTACTAATATTATTCACAGTTAGATAAAAGGATTGTTCTTCTAAGCTATCTGAACTGTTGTTTGCAATTTGATTTACATATTTCTTGTTCGAAAATTGTTCATATTTTCTTTTATTTTGGATTCGTTCTGGTTTTGTTGCCGTTTCCTGTTGTTCTTTGTTTCTCCCTTGATTCTGTAACGAAGTTCCTTCGTTAATTGTAACAAATTAACATTTTTAAGTTCATAATTAATTTATTTGTCAATATTAAATTAAATGTATGTGTGTTATTTTGTTCAAATATTAATATTGTATAAAGTGAATTGAATCGACCTGTATGTATGTTCAGTTGTTTGTAATAATTCATGTTATTTACTTATTTTTTAATGGAAAAATACCGAATGTCTACGTCATGCTCAAAGTCGCGTGTTTCACGTCAGTATCGTGTGCAAATTTTATGTTTTGAACGGGTTTTTACCTACATACGTAGGGGGTTTTCACATATAAAAGGCTCCATCGAGCGTGCCTCGTTCATTTACTTCTCCGACCTGTCCAAAACCCTACACCTCTCTCTATTCAGCCTCCAGATGGCGTGGAAGAGATTTGGTTAACTCCTTAGAAACGTGCTGCTTTCAGGTCTCCGTATCGTGAAACAGTCGTTTTAAAATCCGCTAATCTCGTCCGCATATGTCCCTCTTACTCAGGCCCCATCAGCCGTGGGAAGAGTGATATATTACCGCTTATAAACCGCATCCCGTCTAGGTCAGACTTTCGATGTCGTGACCGTCATAAAACCCGAATTTAATAATAATTATTCATTTCAGAGATTTTCACGACCGTTAATTTCCGATATTATGCGTAAACGCGCACCGCGAATTTATATAAATTATCGTCTAAACACCCGCGCTATCAGAGCCCGTGATAAAATAGACGTATTAGTAAGCCATCGCGAAGCTATTGAATAAATATCCGAGTCCGTACCAAGACAAAGTTCTATTTCATGATAAACTAGTAAATTCTTCCTGTGAGCATGTCGTAACATAGAAATAATTTGTAGAATAATTTAAATTGATCTGAATGCGTATTTTATCTCAAATTGACCGAGACATATCTCATTTCTTGTTTATTTTTGTTTCATATTAAGGATGATAAAATGCATTGGGATTTGTAAGTGACAGTTCAGGGGATAGGGTTGAGCACATGTTCAATCTTAATTTAATTCACGATAAATGCAATTTCTGTTACGATTTAAAGAGGTCACTGATGCAAATTTATTTTAATATTTAATTGTGTACATATTGTACGACTTTGTGTATGTGCGTAAAAATGTAAATATGATTAAATAAATGTGTATAAATTTTGATATTGTTTTAGTAATAATAAAGACTAGTTATTCTTTTTATTTTTCAAATAAGTTTCCATACGTGTTTTCTTTTCACCGATTAGTAATGAGTGTAGGGAATGTAGTATTTTCAATGAACGTTAACATACATTAAAACAAAAAGAAGTACTCACGTTCTCCACTGTGTTAGCCGAAGATTTTGTAGTCTCATGCCTAATAATCACAACACTTCAACCGCCATATTTACGTCAATAATTAATGTCAACCGGGCGAAGTTGCAATAATGTCGTTCCGCTAGGGGAAGACGTTTAGAGTTCGCGATATTGGTGCCTGCGTGTATAGGCAACTCGAGGTGCTTGTATTTTCCGCAATATAATGGAGGCATGCAAAAGACTTGTCTTATAGCGTTCGCTTTGTATTACACTGGCATTACGTAAGCAAGCGAGCATGTTATAAGTGGCGCCTTCAACGTTAAGGCCTTGTTTTAATGAATTTAAAAATTAATTCAAGCAAGAATTAGATAAATTAAAATCCGACATTAAATTCCGCCGCGTTTAAAAACTGGTCAAGCAATTTTCCGTCAGAATATATTTATACTTATTTTAAAAATAGCAAGATTGATACACATTTTATATACATACACAGAGATAAGTTTTTATTAAAGGATAGTAGGATGTATAGCTTTTCGATAGAAGAAGAAATACGCGCTCGTTTGCAGAAACCGAAGGAATCTTTTAAAGATTATTTAACCGCAATATTAATATTAATGAGACGCGGCCGAGATATGTCCGATGATGATAAGTTGGAACGTGTATATGGTAACATGTCACCCAGTTACAGAATGTATATACGTAGGGACGCGATACAATCCCTCAGACAATTGTCTAAACTCGCTGCTGAATATGAATTACTGCAGGAAGAGCAGGCGCGCTTTTGTAAGAGAGAAAGTACGCTATCCGCACCAGAACGCCCGTTCAGCGATAAACCCGGTACTTCGTCAGCAACGCCGCGTTCGCATTAATTGTCGTATGCCGCTCAGAATAATAAGCCTCGTCAATTTCCTGTACCGCCACCGTCATTACAAAAGTTATCGCATCCGGAAAGACGCTGTTGGAGATGTGGAAAAGAAGACCATACGCGTAGTCAGTGCCGCAACCCGTTTAAATTGTTTTGTTCTCGGTGTGGTAAATTAGATATACGTTCCGTCGACTGCCGATGCCAGGGAAACGCCGAAAAGGGCGGTCTGCAGGCAAAGACCGTCCGCAAGCAATAAAACCGCCTGAATCCGCAAGCACGTGTATTAAAGACTCGACTATACCAGATAATCGCGTCTGGATCCGCGTGCACATTTGTAATCAAAATCTACGAGCTCTCGTGGACAGCGGAGCTACTTCTTCATTTCTATCCGAATCACTAGTTGCCCGGTTGTTAAAAAATAATGTCCAACGTGTCTTGGATAGAAAATCCAAAGTCCGCCTCGCCAATGGAGACGTTATAGAGTCACCTGGCTCAGTTTCATTACCGGTACGCATGGGTAGCAGGACTACATACGTGAATTTTGTGATTATGCCAAAGAGCCCGTGCTCAGTCATCTTCGGAATTAATAAGGAGATTGGGGTTGTTCTTGATTTTTCCGAAAGAAAACTGTATTTTAAGGGAGACAATGCAGTCTTTGCCGCGCGCTGTGGGATCTCCGAAGTACAGGACCGCCAAGAAACCGTTTTAAAAAAATTCCTTGAGCAGGAATTGAGTAAATTTACTACCGTGCCTGGTCGAACGAATTTAATACGTCACACTATCCGTTTACAACCGAATACCGCCCCAATAAAACAAAGATACTATCCATGCAATCCGAAGAAACAAGCACTGATCGACGCCGAAGTGGATAAGATGTTACAGGACGGTATAATAGAACCCAGTAACAGCCCGTGGAGTTCTCCTATCGTCGTGGTCACGAAAAAGAATGGTGGTGTTCGGTTCTGCGTCGATTTTCGCAAAATCAATTCTGTATCAATTAAAGACTCTTACCCTTTGCCGTACATTTCGAATATTCTTGACAAGCTCCGCGATAGTAAATATTTTTCGACGCTTGATCTTAAAAGTGGGTACTGGCAAGTTGAGTTAGAAAAAGATAGCAGACCCGTGACGGCTTTTACAATTCCGGGGAAGGGCCTATTTCATTTTGTATCGTTACCCTATGGATTACATAGTGCGGGAGCGACGTTCCAGCGCTTATTAGATTCAGTGATAGGTCCTGAGATGGCAGAATACGCATTTGTATATCTGGATGATATTATTATTTTAGGAAAGACTTTTGAGGAACATTTGGAAAATTTAAGTACTGTTTTCGCGCGTTTACGGGAAGCAGGCCTCCAACTTCAACCAGACAAGTGTACTTTTGCCAAACAGAGTATAAAATATTTAGGTCATGTTGTCACACCGGACGGCATCCGTACAGACCCGGACAAAATCGCTGCAATTTTAAATGTACCTCCGCCGCGAACCAAGAAGGAAATGCGTGGTTTCCTAGGACAGACGTCGTGGTACCGTCGATTCGTGCCAAATTTCGCACAACTTACCGTTCCGCTTATAAAATTAATTAAAAAAGATGTGCGTTGGGAGTGGACGACGGAACAAGAAGCCGCATTCGCCGCCGTAAAGAAAGCTCTGACAGAGAGTCCAGTTCTCGCGTGTCCGGACTTCTCCAAACCATTCCAATTACATACCGACGCCAGTGAGAAAGGTTTGGGAGTCGTTTTAATCCAAATAATAGAGGGTGCCGAAAGAGTGATCGCCTATGCGAGTAGGACTCTAAGTAGAGCAGAATTTAATTATTCGACGACCCAGAAGGAAGCTCTTGCCGTCGTCTGGGGTATCAAAAAGTTTAAATATTACCTAGAATTTTACCAATTTACAGTTATTTCGGATCACCAGTGTTTAAGGTTCCTAAATGACTTGAAGAATCCGTCAGGACGACTCAGTCGATGGGCTGTTGATCTACAACAATATGATTTCGTAATACAGTACCGAAAAGGAGCGATGAATAATTTAGCCGATTCCCTGTCACGTTCACCGCTTCCTTGTAAGCATGAAACCGATGAAGACGCATGTGCCTTGGTGGAAGAAACGTCTTGTTCTTGGTACAATAAGAAAGTTTCGGATGTTCAATCAGATCCTGAAAAACATCGAGAATACCGATTAGAAAATGGCCGCTACGCTCTGCCACTTCACGAACCGTTATCCAGGCGTTGAAGGAGAAAGTCATATACCATTTTGGTTGTCCGAAGATCCTGTTGGCTGACAATGGTCCGCAATTTGCCAGTCACAGTTTCACAAGTTATTTCACTGGACTAGGTGTTAAGATCAAATTTAATGCTCCGTATGCTCCGCAATCGAACCCTGTGGAAAGGACAAATCGGGTATTAGGACCTATGATTGCGCAGTATATAAACAAAGATCATAGAGAATGGGACCAATACCTACCTCAGTTTATGTTCGCCATCAACACCGCTAAACATGAGTCTACAGGATTCACACCTGCTTTTCTTAATTTTGGTAGAGAACTCATGCCGCCGAGCTCTCTGCGAAGAACCGCTGATGGGCAGTTAATGGATCCTGCTCGACCGAACACCGAAGAATTGGCCCAAGAGATGTCGAAGTTGGACGACTTTTTCAAGATCGTCAGAATAAAGTTGGCTCAAGCTTTCCAGAGGCAAAGTAGGCCTTATAATCTGAGACATCGTCCTTACCGCCCTCAAATTGGACAATGGGTATATCACCAGACTCATAATTTATCCGACGCCTCTAAGAAATTTACTGCTAAACTTGCTCCAAAATATGAAGATCCCTCTAAAGTTATCCAGATCCTGTCCCCGTCTGTTCTCATGTTACAGGTACCAAACAGACGAAGGCCCGTGAAAGTCCATGTGAAAGACATCAAAATTCCGTCCGCCGACGAGCTCCAAGCCGATCTCCTACCTCCGAATCCGCCGGAGACCGGGAGGGATGTTTTGGACTAATACTTGCTGCAATCCGCCGCACCAGGTGTTTTTGTTTCAAGACATCATCCGGAGCTCATACTTTGTACAATCCGCCGTACCAAGTGTTTGCTCATGACACCATCTAGAGCTTGTACTTCGTGCAATCCGCCGCACGAAGTGTTTGTCCACATGGAAACCGCCAGAGTAAAAATCACTGCAACCTCTGTAATAATTCCGGCAGTAGAGGCCTATCTCAAATTTTCGATGCATACAGTTGTCCGATACGATACCAGCACCAGTCCTGTCGTTTTCACTACTTCCGTCACTAGTGAAGCCGAGATTCATCATGCAAACCTGCAACGTCAGAACAATTAGTGCCAGTGCGCGCATAAAAGTCGTCTCAAGTGATGATAGACTGACAAGTGTTAGTTTTTAAATTTAATTTTCCGTTTTTGAACATTTGGAATGTAGTTATTAGAATTTCAATGTTTTCTTTTAAGGGAGGGCCTGTAACGAAGTTCCTTCGTTAATTGTAACAAATTAACATTTTTAAGTTCATAATTAATTTATTTGTCAATATTAAATTAAATGTCAGAAAAAGAAAAATATTGGGTATAATCCGCTGTAGAGCAACCGCAGACACGTGTTTCTGACTAATTGGTCGTCATCAGTACGGTGTAGCCAAGGAATTAGGTGGGATAACCTTGGAGATGTAAGCTAAACGGAAGACCATCAGGTGACAGACCACCATTTGCAGCTTCAGCTAGAAGATCCTCGGTTCCGAGGACAACAACTAACGTCGCCACGAGGAAGACAATGTCAACCTGCGTGCCATCCGAGACCCAGGAAATATAAATGAAAGAATAAGAAATTATTGCGGATACATAAAATACAGCGGATTATACCCAATATTTTTCTTTTTCTGATATTTTATGTATCCGCAATAATTTCTTATTCTTTCATTTATATTTCCTGGGTCTCGGATGGCACGCAGGTTGACATTGTCTTCCTCGTGGCGACGTTAGTTGTTGTCCTCGGAACCGAGGATCTTCTAGCTGAAGCTGCAAATGGTGGTCTGTCACCTGATGGTCTTCCGTTTAGCTTACATCTCCAAGGTTATCCCACCTAATTCCTTGGCTACACCGTACTGATGACGACCAATTAGTCAGAAACACGTGTCTGCGGTTGCTCTACAGCGGATTATACCCAATTATTTCTTTTTCTGATATTTTATGTATCCGCAATAATTTCTTATTCTTTCATTTAAATTAAATGTATGTGTGTTATTTTGTTCAAATATTAATATTGTATAAAGTGAATTGAATCGACCTGTATGTATGTTCAGTTGTTTGTAATAATTCATGTTATTTACTTATTTTTTAATGGAAAAATACCGAATGTCTACGTCATGCTCAAAGTCGCGTGTTTCACGTCAGTATCGTGTGCAAATTTTATGTTTTGAACGGGTTTTTACCTACATACGTAGGGGGTTTTCACATATAAAAGGCCCCATCGAGCGTGCCTCGTTCATTTACTTCTCCGACCTGTCCAAAACCCTACACCTCTCTCTATTCAGCCTCCAGATGGCGTGGAAGAGACTTGGTTAACTCCTTAGAAACGTGCTGCTTTCAGGTCTCCGTATCGTGAAACAGTCGTTTTAAAATCCGCTAATCTCGTCCGCATATGTCCCTCTTACTCAGGCCCCATGAGCCGTGGGAAGAGTGATATATTACCGCTTATAAACCGCATCCCGTCTAGGTCAGACTTTCGATGTCGTGACCGTCATAAAACCCGAATTTAATAATAATTATTCATTTCAGAGATTTTCACGACCGTTAATGTCCGATATTATGCGTAAACGCGCACCGCGATTTTATATAAATTATCGTCTAAACACCCGCGCTATCAGAGCCCGTGATAAAATAGACGTATTAGTAAGCCACCGCGAAGCTATTGAATAAATATCCGAGTTCGTACCAAGACAAAGTTCTATTTCACGATAAACTAGTAAATTCTTCCTGTGAGCATGTCGTAACATAGAAATAATTTGTAGAATAATTTAAATTGATCTGAATGCGTATTTTATCTCAAATTGACCGAGACATATCTCATTTCTTGTTTATTTTTGTTTCATATTAAGGATGATAAAATGCATTGGGATTTGTAAGTGACAGTTCAGGGGATAGGGTTGAGCACATGTTCAATCTTAATTTAATTCACGATAAATGCAATTTCTGTTACGATTTAAAGAGGTCACTGATGTAAATTTATTTTAATATTTAATTGTGTACATATTGTACGACTTTGTGTATGTGCGTAAAAATGTAAATATGATTAAATAAATGTGTATAAATTTTGATATTGTTTTAGTAATAATAAAGACTAGTTATTCTTTTTATTTTTCAAATAAGTTTCCATACGTGTTTTCTTTTCACCGATTAGTAATGAGTGTAGGGAATGTAGTATTTTCAATGAACGTTAAGATACATTAAAACAAAAAGAAGTACTCACGTTCTCCACTGTGTTAGCCGAAGAGTTTGTAGTCTCATGCCTAATAATCACAACACTTCAACCGCCATATTTACGTCAATAATTAATGTCAACCGGGCGAAGTTGCAATAATGTCGTTCCGCTAGGGGAAGACGTTTAGAGTTCGCGATATTGGTGCCTGCGTGTACAGGCAACCCGAGGTGCTTGTATTTTCCGCAATATAATGGAGGCATGCAAAAGACTTGTCTTATAGCGTTCGCTTTGTATTACACTGGCATTACGTAAGCAAGCGAGCATGTTATAATTCAACTTTTGTTCTGCTAGACATACTTTGCGAAAATGACCTTGTTTTCCACAAAAATTACACTTAACATGTGTTGCCGGACATGACTGTCTGCCGTTTGTGTGCCATTTGTTGCCAAAGTTTCTGCATATTTTATTGTTTTGGTTGTTTTTACCTGTGAGTATTTTCCTTTTGTTGATATTTCCTACAAATTCAGAGTTTTTCTCCATTTCTAGCACTTGTGTTTCTGTGAGTTCGTAAGCTTTTGTCTTGGCTAACAATTGTTGTAACGATGGGTTTTCAGCTAAACCGTATTTTCTTAACTTTGTTGAGATAGTACCTTGTATTATTTGAGACTTGATTTCTCTATCTTTATCTGGAAAACTACAATTGCTGCCAAGTTTTAATAATCGAGCATAGAATTCATCGATAGGTTCATTCATTAACTGTTTAGCTTGTCTGAAGTTGAAGATCTCAAACTCTCCATTTATTTTGGGTACAAACTGAGTATTTAACTTATTTTTAGCTTTTTCATACTTGGATAGATTTGTTTGTGTGGTAGGATCAGGAAGGGAACAGTAAATTTCAAAAGTTTCCTCACCTATACAATGCAATAACATCGCCTCCAACCTGGTGTCGTCCTGCAGCTATAAGGAAGTTGTCAAACCGCTTTATCCATTTCTGCCATCTAGCGCCTATGTTTTTCATGCCTGAATGGACGTTGAAACTATCAATGTTTGTTAGAATACTTTCTGCGATTTTCTTTTGTTTGCGTTGTGACGTGCTAGTATAAACAAATAGTCATTTGATTACACGAAAGAAGACCTTATCCTATTTGACAAGGTAATGTTATGTATAATGAAAGGTCGGTGTAAGAATGCTTATACATGCACGGCGCAAACGAAAATATGCGCAAAATACAGTGACGTTTTTTTATTAGAAAATGATCCAGTAACTGTAACAAATATAGCTCAACAAGAAATTAACATAAAAGACAATGTAAAACCAGTATACGTAAAACCTTATAGGTTTCCTCAAGCACAAAAAAAGGATATAGATACGGAGATAAATAAAATGCTGAAGCAAGGCATTATAGAAGAAAGTAAATCGCAATGGTCATCACCTTTGTTAATTGTACCAAAAAAGGCTGATGCAAATGGTAACAAAAGGTGGAGAGTGGTCATAGACTACCGTCTTCTAAACAAAAATATTCAAGACGATAGGTTTCCATTACCGAATATAACGGAAATTTTAGATGCACTTTCGGGAGCAGTTTACTTCACACATTTAGATTTGTCACAAGGGTACTATCAAGTAGAGTTAGAACAGTCAAGTAGGAAGTATACGGCATTTACGACGGATAAAGGGCATTGGCAAATGAAAAGATTACCGATGGGAATGAAATCGAGTCCTAGTTCTTTTTCAAGAATCATGACAATAGCAATGTCGGGTTTAAACTACGAATCATGTTTTGTTTACTTAAACGATCTAATTGTTTTCGGGAACAATTTACGAAATCATAATCAAAATTTAGTTAAAGTTTTAGATAGATTACGGAAAGTAAATTTAAAACTAAATCCTGTAAAATGTCAATTTTTGAGAAAAGAAATTCTATACTTAGGGCATGTTATTTCAGAAAACGGTATTTCACCAGATCCACAAAAAATTGTAGCTATTCAAAACTACCCCACCCCTACAAACGGGGAGGAGACGAAACGATTTGTAGCGTTCGCAAATTATTATCGGAGATTTATTCCTAATTTCGCAAAAATTGCGAGTCCTTTGAATAAGCTCACGCGAAAATCAACTACGTTTCATTGGGATAGAGAATGCGAACTAGCATTTCAAACTCTTAAAACAGCTTTAATAAATCCGCCTGTGTTACAATACCCAGACTTCTCTCGGGATAACCAGTTCATCTTAACAACAGACGCATCGAATTATGCTATAGGAGCCATTCTGTCAAATGCAGACGGGCGACCTGTTGCATATGCAAGTAGAGCACTCAGCAAAAGCGAGATAAATTTTCCGGTGATCCACAAAGAATTGTTAAGCATCGTATGGTCAGTACAACACTTCAGGCCTTATCTATATGCCCGAAAATTTCAAATATACTCAGATCACAGGCCCCTGATATATTTATTCAGCATGACAAATCCGTCTTCGAGACTAATAAAATTTAGACTCTTGCTAGAGGAATATGATTTTACAATTAATTACGTAAAAGGAAAAGAAAACGTGGCAGCCGACGCATTATCACGAATTCGTTTAGAATCAAGCGATCTTAAGGAAATGGCAGCAAACGTTAATGTAATAACTAGGTCGAGTATAAAATCGGATTTAATAAAACAAAAATTAATAACAAAAAGTAACGAAAATAATGAAAATATACGGCATCCAGGAATGGTGGCATTATTAAAACCTCCATTTAACATTACGGAATTAACAACCGTGACAGGCACTAATTTTACCAAAATAGGAAATGATAAATTAATAAAAAAGGGCAAATTTTTTTATGACATGTCTAGACAAATAATATACATTATGCAAAATACCCTATCAGTAACTGACTTAGGTACAGAGCTGAGGAATTTGCAACAAATATGTAATAATTATGGAATTCCTGAAATATGTATATTTCAAAGCTCGATTAATGAGCATCTAATAGCCCGTATGAAACGAGAATTAGCTACTCTCCGGAAGTACAATTTAAAGGTAAATATCATTTCAAATGTGGAAAAGATTGATTGTAATGAAACACAACAGTTAATTTTAAACGATTTTCACATTTTGCCGACGGGAGGCCACGCTGGAATTAACCGTATGTATAGTAACATAAAGAAATATTATTATTGGATTGGTATGAAGGCAGATGTAAATAAATTTGTTGAAAAATGTGACGATTGTCAACGATACAAACATGGGATGCGCGCCCCAGAACCGATGACTATCACGTCAACAGCAACAAAATCATTTCAAAAAGTATTTTTAGATCTTGTGGGTCCAATCAACCAGGATTCTGATGATAATAGATACATATGAACGCTTCAATGCGAGTTAACTAAATTTGTTGAGGGATATCCTATTAAAGATAAGGAAGCCGAAACAGTAGCTAGATCATTTGTGAATAATTTCATTCTTAGGTATGGAGTTCCAGATGAAATAGTTACTGACAAAGGTACTGAATTTTTAGCAGCGATATTCAAAGAAACAGCCAACATTTTGGAAATTAAACAGTTAAATAGCACAGCTTATCATCACGAAACCTTGGGTGCATTGGAGAATACACATAAGCATTTGGGATCGTATCTTAGAATCCAAACGTCCAATTATCCGGACACATGGAGTTCTTGGGTACCTTTCTGGTGTTTTGCGTACAACACGAGCGAACACTCACAGACTAAGTACGCACCCTACGAACTAATGTTCGGCAAGAAATGTAAATTACCAAGTAACATACTAAAGTCAAACGATCCAATATATAATTTTGAGCATTATCCAAATGAATTGAAATATAGACTTTCAAGTGCTTGGAAAGATGCTAGAAATAACTTAATCGAAACAAAAGTCAAACGAACGGAAAAATTTAATAAACGTGTAAGGAATGTAACTTACAAATGCAATGATCAAGTTTTAGTCAAAAATGAAACTACAAACAAGTTACAACCTCTATATAAGGGTCCTTACGCAGTAATAAGGGAAAACACACCGAATGTAACGGTAAAAATTAGAAATAAGCAAGTAGAAGTGCACAAAAACAGATTGAAATTGTATAAGGACAAAAGTGTAGATTAAGTATAAATAAGATCTATTTCAATAGAAATTTAAGAATTACAAAGTAGATTATGTATGTAAATGTATAAAAATGTAATATATAATGTAAGATTATGTGTATGTGATAGAAACAAAAGGGAAAATTGTAAGATACAATACTATGGTATATTACGAAAAATTTTATTTATAGAACAAAATTTTTCTTTCCTTTGGAAGGAGATGTGACGTGCTAGTATAAACAAATAGTCATTTGATTACACGAAAGAAGACCTTATCCTATTTGACAAGGTAATGTTATGTATAATGAAAGGTCGGTGTAAGAATGCTTATACATGCACGACGCATCTCAATGAATGTTATGGAATAACATTCATTAGTAAACAATAACATTTAATGTATTGTTTACTACTTGTAAATATACATGTTAAGTATACAATAAACATACGTCCATATATAAAGTAGAGGACATTACTATAAGAGACAGTATTAAGATAAACAGTATTATAATCATTAAGAGATTATTATAATTATTATGTAGAGATGTAGTATTAACAGTACGAGTAAGTTAAGCACTTGTACCACTGTATATATTCATTGTAAATATATCCATACATCACCCATGTAAGTGTTTGTATCCAACCACCGGCGACTTCCTAAAGGGTACTCAACAGTACTTAGAAATGGAACGGAACCATTTCGCTACAGCGTGTAGTTCGTTATATTTCTTTTGTTAGAAACACATTCTCGTCGCCACATGTAGTGTTGTATGTTCTGATAAAACGATTGATTAACACAAATAAAATACACAAGGTTGTTGTTTTTATTATCTCTTTATTGACATCTATATATATCATAAAATCACGCTAACTTAATGCGCTTGTTCGTTGCCAACCGTCTTTCCATTCCCTCAACAAACGATACACTACACAGATGCGTATTCGCCCCCCTCTAACGATAAAGGTCTTTGGCCGAGTTAGGCCGAGTATATCTCCAACCTTATCTATGTCTCCAACCCAGGTGTTGTATATGCGTTTAGAGCAACATAATAATAATAGTTGTATTGCGCCTGCGCGACATCTACCATCCGCATGTATAGCATTACACAAATCAGTAGTAGTTAAGACACCAGCTCTGTAACATTGTGCATCAACATTAAAGTATAATAAAACACATGTGGCATTATGAATTACCCAACATAACACCAGGTACAAGAACTAGTCGAAAAAGGTCCTATGTATTATCAAAATAAAACTATGTATCCTAAAGACAAAAATGGACGTAAGTTTTCTGATATATATTTCACTCGAATTTTGTCAAATGGTGAAAAGGTTCAGCGAGATTGGTTACTATATTCTATTAAGAAAAATTTTTCTGTTTTTGTTGTAAAATATTCAGTGACACCAATAATCCATTGACTAAAAACAACTAAATTAAGATTAAGTAACCAAGACGGTTTCAATGATTGGCATCACTTAAGCGAACATTTGAAAATTCACGAAAAAAGTAAATCTCACTTTCAAAATTTACGTTCTTGGTCAGATTTATTAGAAAGATTAAAAACTAATCGAACCGTAGATTCCGAAATGCAAAATTTATTAAAATGTGAAACTAAACACTGGCGCAGTGTCATTGAAAGAATAATTTTTTCAATTCAATTTTTGGCTGAACAAAACTTGGCTTTTCGTGGTCCTAATAATAAATTATTTCAAAGAAATAATGGAAATTTTTTGAAATGTATAGAAATGATAGCAAAATTTGACCCAGTGATGTCTGTACATATTAATAGATCTCAAAGAAATATGCCATTTTATCTTGGAGATAAAATTCAAAACGAAACGATTAAATTAATAGGTGATAATATAAGAAACAAAATTTTAAATGAAGCTAAAAAAGCAAAGTATTTTTCTATATTACTTGATTGTACTCCCGATGTGAGCCACCAGGAGCAAATTTCTGTTTGCATAAGATACGTTAATTTAAAAAACAATGAATTTAGTGTCGAAGAACGTTTTTTAACATTCCGTCCTGTAAATGATACAACAGGTGAAGGTTAAACCAACTTTTTACTGAAAACTTTAGAAAATTATGGTTTAGATATTTATAACATACGCGGACAAGGATACGACAATGGTGCGAATATGAAGGGTAAACATGAAGGTGTACAAAAAAGAATTTTAGACATTAATTCACGAGCGATATTTGTACCTTGCTGTAATCACAGTTTAAACCTTGTCATAAACGACGCTGTGAAATCCAATATGTTTAGTATAAATTTTTTCTCAACTGTTCAAGAGGTATCTATATAATTTTTTTTCTGCTTCAACCAATCGGTGGTCTGTTTTGAAAAGTAACATTTCAAACTTAACGTTAAAACCTTTATCAGAAACCAGATGGTCTAGCAGAATTGATGCAGTAACCACTATAAGATTCCAGTTAGGCGAAATTTACGATGCTTTTTATGAAGTTTTGTCTGGAATTAATTTTGATAACACTACAAAACATCTGGCTATTTCTATAGTTAAAAAAATTAAAAATTATGAGTTTTTATGTATGTTAGTGTTGTGATACAAGATACTAAGTAAAGTTCATGTTGTTACCAAGATCCTGCAAACTAAAAAAATCCATATTTCACAGGCTTGCGAAAGGTTGAACAACCTAAATACCTTTTTAAAGGAATATCGATCAGATAAAGGCTTCAGTGACTTGCTTGTAGATGCCAAAGAATTAGCATCTTGCTTGGAAGTAGATGTTCAGAAATTTTAAGGCCACGAAAAATAAAAAAAATTTCCTATGAAAGTGAAGATCAGCCAATTGAAAACCAAGTATTAAAATTCAAAGTCAATTGTTTTTTTGGAATGCTAGACATTACTCTTTCATCTGTAAATGAACGATTTGAACTGCTATCCTCTCATTCTGATGTTTTCAAATTTTTGTGGAATATTGAGGATTTTGGCAAGTATTCTGACCAAGAACAATTTAATTTTTGTAAAAAACTTGAAGAAGCTTTAACTGACAAAAATCGAAACGAAAAAGATATAGACGGAACAGAACTTTTACATGAATTGCAATTTCTGCAAAATTGCGACAAAAATGTGACGTCTGTAGTAGAAACACTCAATTACATTACAATAAATAACTTAACCCACTCATTCCCAAACATTACAATTGCATTACGTATATTGTTAACTATACCAATTTCTGTAGCTACAGCCGAAAGATCATTTTCTAAATTAAAGTTAATTAAGGACTAGAAAATCTTGCTATCATTTCTATAGAGTCTGACTTTTTAAAGCAGCTGAATATTGAAAATCTTATTAATGAATTTGCCAAAAGTAAAGCTAGAAAAGTCCAATTTCTATAAGACATTTCCGTTGTTTTCCTTCACGTTTATCTATTTAAAAACACGGGCACTCTAAAAATATTTTATTTTACCGCTTTTGTTATTTAATAATTTGGAATACCTACTGTTTTTTATTTTGTTACTGTTGTTTCAGTGTGCAATACAAATTTTAATAATATTTTTTTGTATGTGAACCTATTGTTTGCCTCAAATAAAAAATACCTACCAGTACTAACAAGTCTAAAGAGTTCGTCATAAATTTCAATGTTGAACTGTGGGAGGGTGGCTGGTAATTTTGGCTCAATACATATAGGGTAAAGGCGCCTATCAGTATTTCGCACGACGGCGCCGAAGATACTTGGCGCGTTCCTGCCAAGAACAAACACTTTTAAAATAAATGCGTGCAAAATTTAACGAAATTATAGGAACCATGTACGAACACAACATTTTGACCAATGGCAGCACGAGGTCGGATCACCTTAAGAACTATAATCGCTTGGCAGTGTACCAATTCCCTTTCCCCACCTGCAGTTGTTGCGACCAAACATTGCAGCTTGATACTTCTTCTATTATATTCCAATCTCTTTGGTAAATTCCTACGAGGAAAGAATAGAACAGGAGAGATAATAAATTGGTGGGGGAATAGGTATTATTTAGACGGAAGTTACTATACATGGGCGAGATAGGGGAAGTGGAACTGAACTCACTCAGACTATACCGACTCGTGTTTTGTCGGCTCTCGGGGTAGGTAATACGGTACCCGAGAACCGACAAAACACGAGTCGGTCTAGTCTGAGTGAAATCGGATCCACTTCCCCTATCTCGCCCATGTATAGAAGTTACCAGCAGGTTAGTTATGTCAATATAGTGCTTTTATAATGGTGAATTGTGTGGCTTGTGGCCGTTCTAAAATGACAAAAAAGAAGAATCTCACTTTTTCTCTTCATCGGTAAAGTTAATTTCAAATTGGTATTCAACCTAGGCAATAATAATTTAAAAAGTATGTATTTTGAATACAAGTAAAAATTGAAATAAATTCAAATTGAGTTCAAAACAGTTTTATTTAATTCACAACAATTGTTTCACCCTACTAGGGCTTCATTGAATACCTTGTCATATATCTGACATGTTTGATTATGTGTTCAGTGGCCTAACATATTATATCCTAGGCATTTTTATTTAATGTGTTTTTATACAGTTAGAATAAATGTTACTATATTAAAAAGAATAGAAGGATTGAAAAAATAATGCACTCATGATATTTCTTTAATTATTATTGGACTAAGAACCTATTTTGAATGATTATCGAGAACATACGAAGTGTATGTACATATACCCTCTGCAAAATATTTATGCACGTCTATGCATTGCGGCGGCCATATTGAGTTACCACTTTGGACAAATATTATTTTTAACAAGACTCTCTCCTGTTTTATTCTTTCCTCGTAGGTAAATTTTAAATCGTCGTGCCCTCTATTTTTCTTAAATGAACTAAAACTGATGCGCTAACCTATTTCTTAGGCTACCTAACGCGGTCCTAAGAAACTTACGACCGTAAGACCAGCTGACTGAACGCTAACACTATACATGGGCGAGATTGGGGAATGCGGTTCAGTTTCACTCAGACTAGACCGACTCGTGTTTTGTCGGCTTTCGGGGGAAACCGGTAGGTAATACGGTGCCCGAGAGCCGACAAAACACGAGTCGGTCTAGTCTGAATGAAACTTCACCGTATTCCCTATCTCGCCCATGTATAGCTAACACGTATACTCCACTGATCGAACTTTCTTAAGACTAATACTAAGTTAGGACTAATTCACGCTGCATAAACCCACCATTATAAACAGCTTACAGCTATGCTGCAATTAATAAATACATTTAATGATATTTTCCCGTTTCACTGACATCAATTAATGAGTAAAATCGAATAACGTAAAATGTGATTTTTTCTATAACAAAAAAGGAAAACACTCTTTTTATCTAACTTACTAACAGAAGAATTGCATGCTTGCATGCATATGTATAATTAATGTGGTATCTAAAATGGTATCGTATCTTTTCTTTCCCCCCTCCTAAGGTTGACTTGCATCTGCCAATTTATTGAACTTAAAATTGAAGGTCACCAAAATTATGTAGGTAGTAAGTATAGCGTGGAGCGATTTACAAGCACAACTTTAAATTGACAACTGCAAGCTCATTTTACATCTATCAATTTCAAGTTATTATAAATGACGCGTGCAAAACGCCTTTCTTAATTTCCTGTGATCTTCAATTTTAAGTTCAATAAATTGACAGATGTAACACAAGCTTTAAAGTTGATAGATGTAAAACGAGCTTTACATTTCTAGACACACAGAGTTGTTGGTTAAGTGTCCTTTGTCAAAATTATCAGTACTAAAGTTCAAATATGTGAAAATATTTTAGTGTTTGTTTCATCCTCTATATAATATATTATTAATTAGCATTGTTTTTCAAGAATATTCAACACACTGTTAAAATACCCTCAAGTTACAATTCTTTGATACCTAGTCTTAATTATTTATAGCTAAATTGATACCTTAGATTTTCTTACAAAATCTGGTTAGAAAAAGTCTTCACTACATGACAAACAGTTTTAAATAAAAACAACTAAAATTTAATTTTACAACCTATTTATTATAAGATTGCACATAAATCTTAATAATATAATAAATATAAAATAGAAGGAAAAGACATACAGATCACATATAGTAATAAACATTTATATGGTGGATGAGATAAATAAAATTAAATTTAATGATGAAAATACACTTTTAATATATTTCTACATATTGTATTGGCAAGAACATACCATAAGCATTTAAAATGATATATTTTTCAATGTGTTATGAAGTATACATATATTAAACATAAAATAGATAACTAATTCAGCGCTATTTATCTACTAAATAAAAGTAAAATACATTTTGAAACAGTCTTGACATCAGTTATCCTTTGGCGCAGATAAACATCAGGATCTTTATCTTTATTACATACAGAGTAATTTTTTGCACACAAAATATTACTTTCACCGCAAATGATGTTTAAATTAATGCAGTGTGGTTTTAGTATCTTTTGTTCCAATTGTCATTTCTTTTTGGAAAAAAACTGCTTACGTTGTATTTATTGTACTACTCCGTTTTCAATCTCAAATGTCTTTGAAATAACAAATGGAGCATCCTGTATAATAACTATTAAACACATAAAAATGAATACGTTTTCTATATATCTGACATATGCATTCATATCAATTTGCTAAAAAGAATCAATATTCGAGATTATTATAAAATTGCAAATTATTTGACTATTGTTTAAAACTAGAATTATTCTTCTCCAGAAAATCAAACCTCTGATGTAGGGCTATCTAGGTCATCGGACTTGAGTCTTGTAGGTTTTTTTCTCTTTGGATGTGATAAAAGCTGTGATATTCCCTAAAATTAAATATGCTTTAATAATAGAGTCACAGTAGTGTCATAATTATGATACAGGATGTTTCATTCCATAGTTTAAAAGATGAACAGATTCTTATTTCTTAATGACTTCCTTGAGAGTGACGAAATAATTTAAATAAAAATTAATAATCTTTAAACAAGTGTAATAATTATCTGTACTATCAATTTAAAGCAAAATCGTAAAAAAAAGTCTTTACTTTTGTCATTATTGTCAATGTGAGAATTTAGATTTATATATATCTATTTTAAGAAATGATCTAGCAACACTGGCCACATTTTATTGAATATATTATGCATATATATATATAGGTATATATATAAAATATATTACAATCCTTTGCCAAATATGCTCTCCAAATAATCTAAATATAAGTAAAATCACTGTTCTAGTAAATCTAGTATAATAATGTAAAACCATTGTTACTACCTATTTTATAGGTTAAGTACATTTTTAGGCAAAATTAAAGCTTTAAATACTTTCTGTTTCTTTAATAAGAGAGATAGCTGTTCTGATATAGTCATTAAAAAATAAATAAAATGTATAAAATATAAATGAAAATTTTAATATTCATAGACATTTTAGGCTTACATCTAGTATTTGCCTAGAGAGTATGCGCATTGTTGAATCTGCATTTGATCTGTCATTAACGAGTTAGGACAATTGTAACAGCAAGACCTTCTTTTAGCCCTTGAGATGGAAACACCAACACGCGGTCAATTATAAATATATCACTGCATTCAATAGGAGTTACTCAGGGTGTATTGCAAATTGTAGGTTCACAGAGTTTAGGAATTTCCGAAATATACATTTTTGAAATTGTGGTGTTCAGTACCATCTAATCTTTGTTTCTCTGCTCCATGCTGTCGTCCTGAGAGCTTACATATTTGATTATTGAGATAATAGCGTTTTGGTGAGAACTATATTGTGTAACTTTAAATATTTGAAAACAGTACCATTTTCGTGGCGATATCCATTTCTACAGTTTTTACTATTACCTTTTTAATTATGGGTATTATTGAAAGATACATCCACATACGCGTAATTTGCCTCTCATGCTATTGTGATCTTGTTAAGCATTACTTTCCTCATTTAGGTTGGGAATAGCCTCTGTTGAAAAGCAGTACCTGCTGGTCAAACTGCCGGGTAATAGTTGGTAATCGGTGCGTAGGCCTGGCGGTTACCATCCTAATGTCTCATATTATTTGAAAAATATTTATGTAATGGCTATTTCAGAAATGTGTATACAAATATGTGTAATTATTAGATACTGGGAGCGGCTGCACAAATGAGAGTAAACGTAAAGAATATGTCAAATGATCGAATATGCGACAGTGACAAAGCGGCTACAACGATGTAAACCTCGATTTGAATTACGTATGAGAAACTTGAATCATATTTCTTGCCCGCCACTTATTTAATAGTAACAAGAATTCATTTATAAAGATACGCTTAATGTTTTAAAACCTGTTAAATATACAGGGCAATACGCATCATGTATATAAACCCTATTGATCTAAGGTATTATCGTTACTGATTTAGAATTTAAAAATATCACTATATTGTAAATTCTACATACAACTAAGAATAGAATCTCCTTGTAGGTTATATGTTTCGTATGCCACTTTGCTATAGTATATTGAATGATATAGTAATTCAAATATCTCTCAGATTTTTATATTTTCTAAACCGATATCAATTTTATGTAGCTCTAACCAATTTCTTTTTAGGCATGTATTTTCTGTGTTCTTAAATTTCTTGTTGCTTTAGTATCTTGCATTTTTACATCACATTGTTTATATAAAAATCCATGGGGCTTTATGTTTTAGGTAGCTTGTCTTAAGATAGTAGGCTCCCCCATAATATTCTGTTCATAATCAACATATGCAATGTTCTTCTTGATCTCCTTCACTATAAGATGCAATTATTCCTTTATTGCTACAAACGGCCATTATAACGAATTCTTGATGAAACTGTTTCCTAATACACAATTTATTATTCTTTTAACTTAAACCTAAACTTTTAACTTGACCAAAATGACAGTGAAGACATTTTTATTTTTAAAGAACAGGTAAAAACAACTTTATATGTAGCAGATAATGATTCTCATTGTTTTAGTATTTGTATACACATATTATTTGTTAAGAAATTTCCTTATTAGCATTCATTGCAATATGTCGTGTATGATTGCAAGTAACTTTATATAACTATCTATTCAAGAGAGGGTTGATTAATTTATATAAGTATTAGTATTAATTTACTTAAGTTTATTTTCAATTCAAAATGTTGCAGT
Source organism: Amphimallon solstitiale (assembly GCA_963170755.1). NCBI lineage: Eukaryota > Metazoa > Arthropoda > Insecta > Coleoptera > Scarabaeidae > Amphimallon > Amphimallon solstitiale. The sequence continues at coordinate 98,431,983 of OY720675.1, forward strand.
AATATTCTATTTAAGAAGATCAAAAAGCAGTATATATATTATGTAACCTGTAGTTTTAACAAAATCAATCAATAATTTAAAAATATAAATAGCCAAATTATTCTGTATGCAATAAAAAGTAAAATTGATTGATTTAAATTTGTATTTCTAAGATACTCTTACTAGTGCCAATTATAAAATATCACAGTTAAATTTGAGATTTTAGAGAAATAACTTGACTAGAAATTTTAATAAATGAGAGATTTAAGGCAAGTCCTGATATCTGGCCATTTAAAATCTTATAAACCACTCCATAAGAATAATTCATATGCAGTATTCGCCATAAACTTGGGTCCAAAAAAAAAGTTTTATTAGCTGAATTAAATGGAATCTATTTAGAACAAAAGTCTATACGTCTGAGCAGATTTAAATTGTGAACCTTTATTTGGCGTCTACTATGCCATCTCAGAATTCAGAGAATCTTTAATCATATAACATTAGACTGTTAGCATCGAAATTTTGATCTACTGATTTTGTTATGGCTATATTAAAAATAATGTGTTCTTATTTGATATATACCAGAGGTGACACGCCAATCAACTTATATGCAGCTCAAAAGGGACACAAAACTTTTCTCAAAAGAAATTTCATTTAATTCAATTAATACTATAATTTTACAAAACAAAAATAATAACTAATAATATAAAAATGAAATATAAGAATAACATATACAGTATATTAAAACAATAACAATAGTATAAAAGATTTGAGTATTATGTGGTATAGGTATTTCTTGGAAGTATTTATGTATCTTTCTTAACACTTTCAATATAAAAATGTTATTATTTTAATTTAGTCCGTCTATATTATGTCTTCATACAATAATAAAATAAGTACACGTTTATCACAAAACTATACAAAAAAATTAAAATATTAAAACAAAAACTTGTAAATATTAGACAGGGATTGAAAACTAAAGGAACATAATAAAATTACACCTATATTAATACATTCTATGAATAAAACGTTCAAGTAGCGAAATAGTTTTTATCCTTTTCAAGGATTAGTATTAAATATAAAATTAACAGTAGCCTTTTAGCCGCTAGATTTTTGATACTCTTTATGATACCGATAAATATATTTCTCTATATAATTATAATTTTTTATGTCAAATATCTAAGACAGACAATGATAGCTCAGTTCCAACGAGTTTTTATGTTTAATTAGGCTTCTTCAAAACGATGTTTGTCTTCGTTTTTCCATGAACTTACTTGAATATGTGGAGGCGGCAGGAAACTTCTTAGAGACTGAATTAGCTGAATTGTATCCATCAAAGCTGGAAATATCAGCAACTTTATTATTTTATACACATAGATAGCATTGGGAACATTTTAATTCAAGAGAAAGTGATATATTTAGAAGTATAAATTTGCAGTTTCTTTCGAATTTACCTATACATTACGCATTATTTTAGTAATGGCTGATGCCGTCATGCATTTCATATGACAATAAATTATGCACTTTGTCTAATCTCTTTATTAATGGAACTTTAATTTTAAGGTGGGCTTCTGATAGAAAGAGAATCGTCACATTGCTGTCCTTTTCCAACTATTAGGCGTGTATTATGTGTTGCATACGTGACTGTATTTTTATTAGCCATCTGGTTGCTAGTAGCAGCGATATAATTTGTAAAACAAATTTATTGGATAAAAGATGGTACTAGTAACGCAACGTATGTCTTAGATTGAACCAAATTATACAGAGACTGACAGACCATACCGTTTTTTTTTGTGTATGAGACAAAAAAACAGAGTTTTTGTCTCATACACGATTTAATAGAATATGTGTCTATTTTGAAATCATTGATATTTACCCTAAATTGTAAAAATGCAAATAACGTCCTTACAAGAATAATAGGAACATACTCTGCTACATATAATGTTTGTTTTGTAAATACCTATGTAGATCTATGTCCTTTATCTATTTGATTTAGATAATAAATAGGTATTTTTTTAGTGATTTTTACATTTCTGAAAAAGGAATATATAGGCTGATTCAATTTTGACGGTCACCATTTCGCGTATTATTTGGAATAGAGAGTAGGTTTGAGTTTGGCAAAGTTGGTAAATTTTGTGTTTTGTTATGTAACTCGAGCATGTACCAAGTCTTAGTTGGAAGAATTAGATTGGTAGATGAGAAGTAACACTTGAGCGCGAAAAACATACTTACCGAGTATCTTGTCAATCGTTAGTTTTTCAAAATTTATAATGAATACAAAATTATTCAGAAGTAAGTTTGGAACAACGTTTGCATAAAAAAATCTACTTTCACAGAGGCAGTACATTTTTATTCTTATAGATAAATAGTTTTTTTTAAAGAAGTATCTCGCCAAGTATTTATTCAAATTCGACTAAAAAATGAACTGTTTATTTAAGAAAACCCGTAAGTAGTGAACCTGTCAATGTAAGAAACACAAGGCCTATTGTGTGTGTAAAAGTAAGAAAAAGAGAAACAATCAATATGTTTCACATACCTATAACACTCTAATTAAATAGGTTAAATCTACATGTGTGCTGTAGTCTTGGATATTATAAAATGCCTTCTTCGTATTACTTTTGATACCGTATCAGCTATTAGAATGCCCAATTCAGATGGAAAAAAATGTGAAAGACCACCCTAAAATTTATACGACAGTGTGGATTTCCCACGTTAATAATAATTTACTAAAATTTAATTAAAAACGAGATCTGCAGAATATTGAATTAAATTTCTTACATATATAAGTAATTTTTATTACAGGATTGAAGAAAATAGATTAAAAATTTTGTATAGGTACCTAAATAACTTGGCCTTATAATTAATACTAGTGGTCGACCATTGGCCGAAATTTGACCTTAATTCATTAAATTTTTAAGTTTGAGTTATTGAGGTTCTTTTGTCAAAAAGTATACTTCTATAACCATGCATACAATTTTTTTCAATTTTCTATTACGTCAGCTGCGAGCGTGTAGAAATACGTTATTATGCATTAATTTTCGAGTTAATTAATTAATGTATTTGTTTGCAAAAAAAAAAAAAAATTCTCTCACTGTGTGACCATGATAGCGGCCAAACGGTAAAAGCCATCAATACCGAAGTGTATATTTAGGAATACCGCATGTGTCAATTTTCATTAGCCATAGGCGATTAATCCATACAGTAAGTGGCAACATAGTAGGTACCCCTTCTTTCCTTTCCAATGCCAGCACGACCGATGCATGCGCGTAAATAGAAGTTAGCGTGTGGCAGTACCTATTCGACCACCGGCTTGGGTGTTTGTAATGCGTTCAGAAATAATATTTACGAGTTGCAAGGATTTGTTTTTCTTTTTATTTTCAGTAAATGCAGAGAATTATTAAGCTGCGTTCACGCTGCATGACACAAACAAAAGCGTAATTCTAATAAAATTAAAAATAAGGTAAATAAAAAAGGATTCTGAAAATAATAATAAACTACTACATTTGATGTTTGCCGTTACAGTAATAAGACGGCTTTTATTGCAGACTAGATCGCAACGTGTTCGCAGCTAAACACTGAATGTAAAATCTGGTCGGGAGGAGTGGAAAGATCGGAGAAAATCGTTGTAATGTCGGTTGTTGTCGGCATTGGTGACGGACAGTAGGGGCACCATGTTGCCACGTATTATATGTATACGTATAGATCGCACGCAAACATTGAATCCCTATAGCTAATGAAATTTGACACATGCGGTATAATCTCCCTCGGAAATCTGATTATATTTTCAGTGAAATCGATAAATCGGGAGTAGTACTTCATTTCAGTGAAGAAAACAAATAATAGCAATATCTCGTCAATTACTAATTTTAGACAAATATCTAAAGTATACCAAAGTGATCAAGAGTAAATTAGAAAACAATTTTATAAAAAAATTCCTACCGGAAGTAGGTGTTTACTCTGATCGTAAAACAGGTTTTTGCGAATATATTGCAAGTCATGCATTCTAGACAAATATATCGAGTGTATCAAAATATTTCAAGCTCAATTTTGAATATTTTTGTAATAAGAAATTTCCAAAATTCGAACTGAAAGTACCTAGCAATTTTATTCTAATCGAATATCAATTTTTTGAAAATAACTCGAAAATTATGCATTTTATACAGTATAAAAGTATTTCAACATGGATTTGGAATATTTTTGTAAAAAAAATTCAAAATTCGAACCGGAAATAACACTTTCGACAGTGACGGCTGGTGAGTACGTTTTAGAGACGCAATTAGACAGACAAGACTGATTCGTTTATTATCGGTGATATGTTCGGCTACTGGGAGTATATCAGCAATAATAAACGAATCAGTCTTGTCTGTGTAATTGCTTCACCTAAACGAACTCATCAGCCTGCAACTGACTTTCACTCTTATCGAATAGCAGTTTTTTGAAATATCTCGCAAAGTTGCTTTTTATATAAATTCCTTAAGTAACTTGACTACAGCACCATTTATCGGATCCTTGCCTAGCTATGAACCATCGTCTCGACAAAATAAATATATTGCGGGAATATGACTTCAATCGGTCAAGTCGTTCACACACAAACGTACCAACGATTTATATATATTTGAAAATATATACAGTAGTCGCCCGATTATCCGGAACCGCATTATCCGAAATTCGGATTATCCGAAACGAAGTTGAAAATCGTTTTCGCCGTATTACCCGGAATAGATTTTAACTTGCCGCCGCATTATCCGAAATTGCACGTGTTTCTTTCTTATTCTTTCTTAGAAATAATAAAAACTTGTTTTGTTTGGATCTTCGAGTCGCCTAGTCTAGATTTTGCCAGTAGCCAGTATCAACTTATAATTCTATAGAGCTATACGTTAGTTAAAAATGAATAAAGTGGGAAAGCGTAAAAGAAAAGTAGTCACAATTGCCCAGAAACTCGAAGCAATTAAGCGTCTTGATAAAGGGGACTTGTTAAAGAATGTTGCATCAGATTATGGCGTAGGAGTAAGCACTGTAGCAGAATGGCGGAAAAATCGTGATAAAATAGAGCAATGGAGTAGTGTTCTAGCGTCTCCAAATGTTAAACGCAAAAGCATGAAATCTGGCGAATACAACAAAATTGATGAGGTATTGTATCTCTGGTTCACCCAGCAACGTGAAAAAGGAATTCCGCTGTCAGGTCCAATTTTGCAAGAAAAGGCAATGAGTATTAGCGAAGATCTTCCAGTGCTCGAAGCACCAGACACTTTTACTGCGAGTGATGGTTGGCTGGGAAGGTGGAAGAAAAGGCATGGTATAAGAAATTTGAAAATTTGTGGTGAAAAACTATCAGCTGATATGTCAGCTGTAGACAGTTTTAAAGAAAATTTCAAAAAAATAGTTGAAGAAAATGGTTATGTTGAAGATCAGATTTACAATTGTGATGAAACTGGCCTCAATTACAAGATGTTACCCAGCAGTACTTTGGCTTCAAGAACTGAAGCGGCTGCACCTGGTTACAAAAAAAGTAAGGAACGTGTGACAATTTTAGCTTGTGCCAATTATTCAGGCAGACATAAACTTCCTTTAATGATGATCGGCAAATCTGCCAAACCAAGAGCATTCAAACATGTAACTCCTAATGCTCGACAATTTTAGCTTGTGCCAATTATTCAGGCAGACATAAACTTCCTTTAATGATGATCGGCAAATCTGCCAAACCAAGAGCATTCAAACATGTAACTCCTAATGCTCTACCAGTTTACTATAAGAACCAAAAAAGTGCCTGGATGGATGCCGTTTTATTTAAAAATTGGTTTTTTGAGCAGTTTGTGCCAAAAACTGAATTTTTTTTAAAGAAAAACAGACTTCCAAGAAAAGCTTTGTTATTGCTTGACAATGCACCTTCTCACCCGGACGTCAATGAGTTGAAAAGTGGGGACATAAAAGTTATGTATCTGCCACCAAATGTCACTGCGATTCTTCAACCCATGGACCAGGGAGTTTTAGAAAATCTAAAGCGCAATTATCGTCGAGGTCTTCTGCAAGAAATATTACAGCAAGTAGAGGACAATAACAGTCTTGTAAGTTGTCTGAGTAAAATTAATTTAAAAAACGTTGCATACTGGATTGCGAATGCATGGAACAACGTTAAAAGCATTACGCTTCAAAAATCTTGGTCAAAAATTATTGAACAAGACGAGAATAGTAATAACGAAAGACCTGTTGAAGATCAGCCCGCTGAAGAAAATTTATATGAAATCATTAGAAAAATTGAAGGGTGTGAAAATGTGACAGAAGAAGAAGTTGAAAACTGGGTTACTAGTGACGAGCTGGAAGAAGAATTAACAAACAATGAGCTTATTGAAATTCTAGATAGCCAGCAAGAAAAGAGAAAAGAACTGGATGAAAATTTAGAGGAAATGGAAGACGAAGTTCCCAGAATTTCCCACAGCGAAGGAATGAAGGCACTTGAAAAATCTCTTCCATATGTGGAACAGTGATGTTTTGCTGATTAAAAGATGGAGAGATATTGCGGCCAGAAACAGAGGCAGTATAAAACAAACGCGTATTGATTCATTTTTCAAATAGCTACATACTTAATACATAATAATAATATGTTCCTCATATATCTAGGTTCTTAATAAAGAAATTCTAACAATTCTGTCGTTAATTTACTTTAATATGATCAACTCAGAAATAAAATATATAACCTCCGTATTATCAGAAATTTCAGTTATCCGAAATGACCTGGGTCCACATTATTTCGGATAATCGGGCGGCTACTATATATATTTAAAACAGATTTGTTTAATCATAATACACCATTTCTACACTTTCTATAATCTTCAAATAATTTAACTTACATCATTTCATGGTATAATTTTAGAATACTTTCTTTAAATAATATGTCATTCTCAATTTTATTTTTTTTTGAAAATATTTGACCAAAACACGTGTTCAGAAAAAAATCATTATCACATTGTTTTTAAAAGTAAAAACATAAACTTTGGTGGTGCTTGTAGCCCAGAAAATTCTGCATCATTTGGTATAAGTTGCACTCGACAATACCTCAAAAAACTTCGTTTTTTCAAAGCCTACTTCCACAAATTTTGACATACCAAAAACTTATTTTTTTTTAATGGAACACCCAGTATTTTATTATGACATTTTGTTTCTTTTGTTTTCTCTTTCATTTTTGTTAACAATGTCCTGTACCTATATTTTGTAGTTTCTGAGATAATCACTATAGGATCAATTAGCGGTCAAATAAAAACTACGAGCGCTGTTGTTTTATGCACCGAAATATTCGTTCAACCAATGGAAGGCTGGAATGGTGCCCGACCTCCTTATTCAACTGTCAAACAAAGTAAAGGTTAAATCCACTATCCCAAAAGTAATAATTTTACAGAATGAAGGGCATCCCGTTTCAGTTTTTTAATTTCGGCAATATCCAGTTGCAGTATTTCATTTCTTAAACTATTGGTTAACAACAAATATAATAAAGCGTAAGTTTACTGACATATTTGAAGATGCCGCCTCTCTAAAAGGTGTACGAAACAACGCTGCTATCTTCCATTTAATTTGCTTAATTGCTCGTATTCTTTTATTGTTGAAGCTGTTCATAACAGATGCCTGTAGTTTTTTTAAAATAACGCAATTTAAATAACCTAAAACTATTGAGCAACGTAACAACAATCAAAAGTAAGAAAAACAAATTTCATTAAGGAATATGTTCAACATAACCACAAGTTTGTGCAATGCACGTGAGTATTCTGTTTTCCAAAGAAGTACTAATGTTGTATAAAACTTTTACATATTCTTATAAACGCTTCTCTGATTATAATGTTAATGTCTTCAAAAAGATTTGAAAATCCGTCCGTAGAAAACGAAGATACTCTCCTTCATTAACATTTTCATCAAAGAAATAAGGTCCAATTATGTAACTACCAATAATTACCACTGAATGACCAACAATTTTGAAAGTTTGCAGGTGTGATAAAGTGAAGGTTTTTTTGTGTTATAATAACGAAAATTGTGACGATTAACGTATCCATTTTAATAGAAGGTAGCTTCGTCGGTAAACAACAAAAAATTGGGAAAGTCAGGCTAATTTATCTGCTGCCCATTGACAAAAATGTAATTAAAGACAATGACAAAATGTTTTTTTTTGGACGTGTTTTGGTCAAAAAATTTAAAAGAAAAATTAATAACTCAAAAACTATTGCCTCAATTTTGAAAAGGAAAACACAGCTGAATAGACAATTTAAAACAGTACCAAAAAATCCAAAAATATATAGAGTGAGTCATTTAAAAAAACTAATTTCCATGCATTTCCGGTGAAACCGGAAGTGCATCAGGGATTAAAGTATTTTTAGAATATGCGCCTCAAGCAACCATGAAACTTCCTCTAATTGTTTTTTCTTTTATTTAAAACATAAAAGAGCAATCAAAGAAACGGCTACTATTGACTCACCCTGTATGTTGCAACATACTGTACATATGTTGCAAATTAAAAGCAAATTTATGGAAATCGATTGCAAATTAAATGGAAATTAAATCAGAAAGTATTTTCAGATTCGCATGTAATTTAAGATACACTGTACATGATCACCAAAACATAAATATTTTTCGTAAAATATGGTTGAACAATAGGTACTTGAAATACTCTGTTGACCGGATATTTTCAGTAGATTTATTATTAAATGAGAATCCGAGATGCATAAGTTCTATTTTCGGTTTTTTGTTGTTTGTAAATATGGGACTTTTTTTTTCTTAAAGATTACTCTTTTGATGCCTGACAGAAACACATATATAACGTAACTGAGTATGGCTGAGTAAGCTATATACAAGTATGTCAACCCTATATTTGCAGTAGACTTTAAAATTTTGCAACACTTAACTTGGCTATTAATGCCCGATCGTTGGCACCGCCCTCTGTTTAAGAATTGCTGCACCTACTACCCTGGTTATAATAAACGAAATCTACTTTTCTCATAAGAATATATACTCTTAAATCCAAATCAATCGGAATTTGGGAATTGGAAATTGGGGGTGAAAAGACAGCTATAAAATACGCTTAATTGCTTTGTATCAAGCATCAAAAGAAAGAGAATTTATTTCTCCAGGGGCTAAGCTACCCAATATCTTGCAATTATCTATATATTCCAAGTAATTACGAAATAAAGTAGCAGATTTTTGGTATAAAAACTTCCTGTTTTTTAACACTTTTTAATACATTAATCGAACAAACTTCCGTTATTAAAACTACCCAGTCCCCCCTGGAGATAAGTTTGTAGATTATCTTCGTATTTTTTTATTGTCATTTTGTTGCTTACTAACGGATTCTGGTGCGATATGTTCGCAACATGTTTGCAATGTAATTGAGATGGGCGAGATGGCCACCTTAAATATCTGTCATGTTTCTCGAGAGTATAAAATTTGCGCACTACATTACACACTTTATAGTTAGGAATGCACAGTAATAAATAATATTTATCAAAAACGACATCCAACAACTTTATGAGAAAATATATTTCGAAGCGGTTTTCTTTCTTAGATAGCCACTCATTAGGAGCACCTTTTAAATTTATGTTGTCTTATACAGAGTGTTCCATAACTTGATGGCTAACCATAGTTATAGTTTTTTAAATGGAATAGCCTGTATATTATAATATCTTTATTTCCAGCTGTGTTAATGAAACCATAATAACATATTATGATAACAGAGAAATAAACCCAAAGAATAACAATAACTAAGACAACCATCAAAATCAAGGCGAATTCCAGACTTTATTCTCTGCTCTAACTGATCCCGCGATATTTATAAAGGAATACATAGTATACAAATTTAAACTTAATGCTTAACCTACCTAAATACTAGTTTAACACATAAATATATTCAGCTGCTCATATTATGTACGCTCAGCCATATAAAAATACAATGACCCGCAAGTAGCACATCAATGTCATACTACACCGCAGCACACACAAAACTGAGTAAAAGAATATGTCCCTCACACGAGATCTAAAGGCGACAACCCTTAGTCCTTTAAGGTTTAACATCCCAATTATTGTAACTACTGTAAATATTAAAACAAAAGGAACGCCTAAAAAATGAAGTTCTAAACAGAGGTGGTGATATCAAGTCTCTAAACCTCGTAGTGACACTATGCACATCAGACCTAAACCTGATTCTCAAGTACAAATACGATGATCACCTAAACAATATAGTTTTATGAAAAAAAGGTTAGCATTTTCAACTCCGCCTATTCATCATATTCAACCAGCCAACATCAATTAATCTATGAGAAATATGTTCATGTTTTCTAACCCCAAATATATATCGCAGACGTGAGTTACGCAACTTTTGAATCCGATTATTCGTAATGTTATCTATTGCAGGATGATAAATGGTAGAGCAGTATGTGAACTGCGCCAGCAACATCGCCTCACACAATTTGGTTTTAAGATTAATCGGCAGGGACGCTCTATGTGGATAAAGTCTTTTTAAATTCATATATGCCGATTTAATATTACTTGCGACCTGCGGGCGAAACCAAGAGGTATGGTCCATTGATAACCCCAAATGCTTAGCGTCAACAATTTGCAATTCTACACCAGCAACTACCACTCTGAACACACTCTGCAGACCATTACAAACCGTGGTTTTCCCAAAAAGCAACACTTTGTCTTGAAGAAAGCTTAAATAGGCATTAGTATTATGTAAGACTAACCGCCATCCACTAGGCCTGAAAGAAATATAAAGCTGTGTGTCACCGACGTAAATATGTGTGCGACACATCCTCACATGATGAGTAAGCCTAGATGTGTAAATTGAGAACAGCAGTGGACCCAAAATTGAGCCCTTCGGCATCGCGTAGCAATGCCAAGCGGAGGCGATACATCAGAATTCGATATTACTCTTTGGTGTCTATTTGAAAGATAACTTTTAATTAGCTTCAAAGACGCACAACGCAAGTCTAAGGGACCCAAGAACGAGCACAGAGTGGCGTGACAAACCGTGTCAAATGCCTTAAAATAATCCAGAAGCACCAAGGCATGAACAACTGTTGTCATTAACCCTCTTGAAATTCCCATATGAGCAAAATACAGGTTCAATAGTTGGAACACAAGATATGTCAAAAATATAGCATCATGATATGAAAAACCACATGAAAAAATACTGGAGTCAGAAATTTCAACAGCACTTGTACAGAAGACAACGTCCAACGGTGAAGCCGAAGTTTTAGTTAAGCACGTTAGCTGGCTAACAATTTGCCTCATTCAAAGAATCAATGAACTCTGTAAGGTATCTGCCAGATATGTCCAGCTGCCTGAGTAAGTCTATAATAAAGTCACCACAGCAGAGCACTCTGACCATAATAGAAAATGCAACGTCAAATGAACATTCAATTTCATCCAGAAAATATCTATAATCTATCTGTGGCGGCTTACAGGCTACACCAACTATCATTTTTTTATTATTCAATACAATGTTTAGCCATAATTGCTCAATGTGTGAACTTACATCCAATACAGATACCTGTATGTAATTTTAGCATAAAAACAGACCCCTCCTCCCCTAGATAATCGATTCCTTCCAAAAAGATAATAATTATTAGTCACCAATAAATCTGAATCAATATTTACATTTAGCCGGGTTTCATTAATTGCTAAAGTATCATATTACATTTTCATATTCCCTGTATAATTCTGAAACAAAAAGTAATAAGATAGTATAGGCCTAAAATCAAAAATTTTTGATTTATCATTTTTCTGAAAAATTCAGTTTTTAAATAATGATATATCTCGAAAACGACGCATCAAACGGCCACAATTTAACCTGGAAGAAGAATCCCAGGACAGATGCCTTTTGAAGAGTAATGGAATGGCAGTATTGCTTATTCAAAATCACGGAAAACTAAATATGTGACAATTACTGAGAATCAATTACGAATTCTTCCTGCAACAGAAAATCATAACGTCAGTACCCGTGAAGTAAGTCTATTAAGTAAGGATATAAGCCGTCGCCATCGTTGCAAGGACCTTAAAATAAAATAAATGTCATCAGTAATGAATACATTTAAATATTAAGTTACGGACCCATCACTGTAAAGTTAGAGGAGTGCCTTTGGGTAATAAGTACGATTAATGTCCAGGTAATTCCTTTTGATAATGTGTTATTTACGGATGAAGCTACAGTCCATAGTAACGGCATAGTTGACAGAAAAAAAATTCAGTATTATTCTTACTTCAAAAGTAACAGATCATCAGTACAGGTGTAGCATAAATGTATGGGGCGGCATTCTTATTGATCGGATAATAGGCCCATACAAAATACTTGAAATGAAATGTTTCCAGGGAAGTAGCTAGGTCGTGGAGGACATCACAAAATTAGATTTTTACTTTCTTATACGTAGTATAAGGAAGTATTGTGATGATGAAAATTTTCGACCTCGAGATTTTTGCAGATGTCCACGTTTTGAGGTCCCCTGATACCTAAAAAGTGGTTTTTAAAAAATGTCTCTCTCTCTCTCTCTCTCTGTGTGTGTGACAACGATAGCGGTCAAACCGCTGTAGATATCAATTCCAAATTTTGTATTTACGAATATAATTTCCCTCTTGAGAACTGATTAGATTTTGAGCAAAATCGGCAGACCGGAAGTAATAGTTTACTTCAGTGAAAAAATCGAATTTTGCAAATATTTCGTCAATTACTAAGTTTAAACAAATTTACAAAGAATTCAAATGTACTCAAAATTAAATTTGAGAAAAATTGTTTTAATAAAGTTTTTCGAAATTCCTACCGGAAGTAGGTCTTTTACTCTTATCGAAAATCAGTTTTTTGCGAATATCTCGCAAGTTATGCTTTCTAGGCAGGTACATTACGAGTATAAAAGTATTTAGAACATACTTTTAAATATCTTTTGTATAAAAAAAATTTCGAAATTCGGACCGGAAGTAGGACCTTTACTCTTATCGAATAGCGATTTTTTGCAAATATGTCGTAAATTATGCATTCTATATATACATATTTATGAAGAGTACAAAAGTATTTAGAGCTGGATTTGGAATATTTTTTGTATAAATGAAATTTCAAAATTCGGACCGGAAGTAACACTTTCATACGTATAAGAAAGTCGTGTGGTGGCCACACCTCATTTTTTTATAGGGCTATACCGTATGTGTCAATTTTCATTAGCTATAGGGATTCAATTTTTACATGCGATTTATACGTGGCAACGTGTCCGTCACCAATCCCGGCAACAATCGACATACAACGATGTTGTCCGATGTCCCCACCAGATTTTACATTCAATCTTTAGTTGCGAACACGTTGCGATCTAGTCTGCAAAAGCCGTCTTATTACTGGAACGGGAAACATCAAATGGCCGCCGCGATCTCCCGATCTAGTAATATATTAGGTTTGTTCGAACCTCCAGTTCTGAACAGTTCCGGAACCGTTCTAGAATTAGTAGTTCTGATAATAATGCGCATGTCCGGCCAAATCCTGGTTCTAGAACGGTTCGAAATCCTGAAGGTTCGAACAGTTTTAAAAATTGGAATTTTAGGGAAACTTGTACTACCAACATTAGTAATAGTAATATTAAAAAACACCAAACTTATTGGAAGAAATATCTATCGTAATGAACTTTTAATAGCTAATGCACCTAACTACCAAAATTGCGACAGGATTTAAAAAGTAATGAAAAAGTTGTTTATATGAAATACGTTTTTCTAAATTTTGTAATGGATAATTCTGCATTTTTTATATAAGCAATATATTTATATATTACAAAACACCAAACTGGTGGACAAATATCAATCGTAATGAACATTTAAATGTTACTGCATCTGCATCTAACCACCAAAATTGCGACAGCATTTAAAAAGTAATCAAAAAGTCGTTTATAAGAAATAAATTTTTCTAAATTTTCCTATGGATATTTCTGCATTTTTTAAAAAAAACACCAAACTGGTGGACAAATGTCAATCGTAATGAACATTTAAATCTTACATCTCAAAATTGCAACAGGATTTAAAAAGTAATGAAGAACTTGTCAGAAGTACATTTTTCAATATTTTGTAATGGATATTTCTGATAAACCGGGTAAATAAAACAAGGATTTTTAATACAAGCTGTTATTAATAATTGCCGCGTGCATCAAATGCACACACACATTAATAAATATGTATTACATAACTATAAAATCAACAATCATAATGAATTTAAACAAATATATTACAATACATTTTCAACGTTTAAAGTCAGCTCTTCTTTTTTTTTAATCTGTGAAGTAGTACACTCTTTCAATCCATTTTGGAGAATTAAAGCCTTTTTGGTAATTTGAATTGCGATACCTACATGATTTGGTACTTACATCAATCAGACTCTGAACGTTTTGTGTCACAAGTCTGGGAGTGACATTAATTTGCAATTTATTATAATTTTCATGACATAACAGGTACAAATACATACATATAATAGATTGTTCGGATATCTAATATATTGATATCACAGATTCCATTTATTTTGCTTAAATCTCAAGGGGGACACATCGAATCAAAAATTGTAAGTTTGGTATACATAATATTAAATACTATTTTGTCTAAGTTTAACAAATATGTCAGTTTCTCTACGAATATATAATAATTATAAATTAACTTTTTACATGTTCGCAAGTTCCTATAATTGTACCATTACATTCACTTTATTCTTAGAGGAAGAATGATTTGCTAGACTCAAGAACATGGTAGTCAATGGAGTAAGTTCTAAAACAATAAACCACCATTTGAAGAAACTAATGTTTAGTTACATACTTATAGCTGTTTACTTTGGCTATTACAAAATTGATATAATGGGTGTGAATAAAAACTGAAAAAAATAAAACTAGGTTTGATAAACCGGATCACACCAATACTCTAATAAATATCACAAACTAAAATAAAAAACAAATAGGTACTTGAATGACAACTTAAAAACTAACCTACAACTCTGAAGTTCAACATAAATACGATAAACATAACCAGAAAAATGCGAAAGCTGATACGAATGACAATTACGCATGCTCCGGATTTATCAGAATTTCAAATACTAGCCCATCATTCAGAACTGTTAGAACCGTTCCGAACGGTTCTTGAATTACTAGTTCTGAAAGACCGAACACTGAACTACCAGTTCTCAGAATTTGCAGTTCCAGAACTGCATGGTCCGAACAGTCTTTTTCTTAAATGACATGCGCACTAGTTCTAGAACCGTTCGGAACTGCAGGTTCGAACAAACCTATTATTATTTTCAGAATCCTTTTTTATTTACCTTATTTTTAATTTTATTAGAATTACGCTTTTGTTTGTGTCATGCAGCGTGAACGCAGCTTAATAATTCTCTGCATTTACTGAAAGGAAAAAGAAAAATAAATCCTTGCAACTCGTAGGTAAATATTATTTCTCAACGCATTACAAACATCCAAGACGTTGGTCGAATAGGTACTGCTAACTCTAACTTGAGCAGGGTTGCCGCAAGCCCGTTCGAAAATGTACTGATATTTTAGTTGAAAACGTACTGAATTCGGTAAAAATGTACTGAATGGCGGGAAATTTAAAAAGTTTGTTATAAAAGGATATTTGTTTTATAACGTCATTGTAAAAGAGGTAGTAGAAATACAGATTATAGTAATATAAAAAAGAAATTAATATCTTAATCATAGCAGGGATGTTTACAGAATGGAAATTAAAACGTACAGATGCTATATTTTCATATTTATTTTGTCTTTATATAGTAATGATGATTTTGTTTATACGAATGCATATTATGTGTATTTTTATGGATATCTTGGTATGCATGTTTTATGGAAAGAACGTATAGGAACAGACCTCTATAAACGCAATTATAATATATAGAGTTGGAAAAAGAAATACGTAGGTATTAAAATTTTATTTCAATTGAAATTTGAAATTTCATTTAATTTGAGAATTGAGGGTTAGTTGGTAGAGAAGTGTTCATTGTTCATTTACTGTTTGTTTTTTGTATAGTAAGGTGTATATATAATAAAAAGATTATTCTATTATTTATAAGAAAATTCAATACTTTATACATCATGGATATAAGATATCTCTTATTTGATGTAGATTTAAATATTAATGGTATTGTAAATGCAGCATTACATTTAGCTGAGCCTATCAATCAAATCAACAATCATGAGAATGAAGACCATAATGAAGATGAAGTACCTACTTGATAGGAATGTTGTTAGAAATACAAATTATTTCGAAATAACTATTCCTAATTATACCGATCATCAGTTTCCAGAACATTTTAGAATGTCGATGTATTTCGCTGTTATCTGTTATCGAATAACATATATTTTGCTACAAATAAGTTTTCGTTTCCATTTTATGAGGCGAATATGTTTAACCAATCGCAGGCACTCGAACACGTTTGCAGCGTACTTACAGCGTAAAATGGTTATGCTTGCTAAGATGGCGACCGCTTTGCAAACGCGTTTGCATCATGGATGGACGTTCTTCACACCGCTTGCTAGCGGCTTGCCAACTGTTGCCTGTTAGACATGGGCCTTGTTTATAAATACTATAGTTATACAACTGAGGGTTAGTTCGGGTAGGTAGCCACCAGAGGGGTTGGGCAGTAGGATGTGCCCATTCATAAATTTCTCCCGCTAAATTTGTTATAGTAAAAGCAGTCTTGTCGTAGTAGTAAAGAGAAGCCAATGGGAGCTTAAAGGAAGTGACGCAATTATCCAATTACACCAATCGTGTTTGCTACAATTTTGTAGGCGTTTTGCTTTTGATTTAAATATCCTAAAATATTTTGAATTAAGGGATATAAGTCTACTGACACTAATTTTTCAAATTCCAAAAATAAGTGATGATGTGATTGTGGATGTTAAATGTTATTCTAAAATACATATTGCAAGACGATGTAACGAAGAAATGTCATTTTTCCTATATATTTTATCTTATAATTGACAATGGATATTGCAGTACAAGCTTAAAAAGGTTCAAAGTACTAACCTTTAATAAAATCTTTGCTTGGTTATGAATTAGTTTGTTTGTATAACTTGTTGGGTATGTACTATCCTCAACAATAATTGATGATTATTCATTCAGACTTGTATCATGGCAGTTGTTGTTACGATTCAGGCCTAGATAAAATAAAAATAACTAGAACCATAATAAAATAAGTAATGTCAAAGCAGAGTACATTTAAGTGTGTATCTAATTAATTTTTATGAAGTAATATACCTTACTTCAACCAGTATGAAGGCTAAAATTCTACATATATAACACAATAAAATCCATGAAGATTTCAAACAATTGCAATTAAACGTGGGTGAAAGAAAAATTAAATAGTACAAATATAAGTAAACTAGTTTGATAATGACATGTAATGTCGAAACTGCAGTCACATAGTGATTAAAATAAAGTGAAGTTATTCAAATTTAATTGAGTGTTTTATTTTACTTATATCCAGTATCATGAATCTTCACAAAGTAACAGCCGAAAGTGTTATATATTTTAAACTAGTTTTGTTTGATAACCCCAACGTAACTTCAATTATTAGGAATTACTATTATTGAAAGCAATTTTTAAAATCGCAGGTAAATATATACAAATTGAAGAAACGTCCACATACAGAGCACGTGTAGGCAGTACTTACTATATTGATAATTACCAAGAATGTAAATGTATAATGAAAGTTGCTGCGACTTCCCTGATGAGATGAAGTATTGTGGGTGTAAAAGCAGGATTAATTATAACACTTCTACAGTAAGAAGGATAGTGTTTCTATTATAATAATAAATTTATTATATCAATAATAAGATATACATACAGTTTACACAATAGCACATCAAGCAAAAATGTAATGATAACGTCAACACAGGGCTAATTTATGTCATTGACATTGTAATGAGAATGTCCTTTATTTTCTCTTTAGATACGAAAGTAGAAAGATGTCTACACATAACTTTGATTTTGTTAAATAATTACCAGTGACGTGTTGTACTGAAGTGGCTTTTGTCCTATGTAATGCGGGATGTGCAGCAAATGGTTATGAGGGGTGGAGACTTCTGTAATCTCACCCCTAGTCATGAGGTGTGACAGTTTTTTCAAAGCCCTCCTTAGTTGTTGCAGAATATGTGTCTAGGCTAATGGACTTATCATAAGTTCTCTGAAGAGAGGTTTGCAGCGAATAGTTTGTGAAACACAGACAATTGCTCGAATAGCCTTCTTCTGCAGGATGAACACCTTTTCTACATAGGCCTACTTACCCCACATTGGTTAAACATTGTTGATATGTGATTTGATAGTCCATAGTATGTCGTTATTCCAGTAGACTATCAGTTATAAATCTGATACGTCTAATTGCATAAGTAGCAGAAGATAAGTGTTTGACTAATTCAACTATCTGCGGTTTCCATATTAATCTTGTGTCTAGTCTAATATCAAGGAACTTTCAATTCGTAGAATATATGTTTGATCTATGTTTACTAGTAAAATAAATTGTCTCACATTTATCCTGGTTAAGTGATAAATGATTGGCTGTGAACCATTTAAATTTCTAAATTCTGAAGATACCAAAACCTTAAAATAATGTGGTGTTTATAATGCATTTTCTTTGTAAAACGTACTACATTACTGGTTTGAAAGCCTCACATAAACCAGTCAAGTTGATGAAACCATGCAAAGCAACTTAATAAATGTTGTGGTTCGGACATACCTGTTGAACACATAGAAACAAATTAGAATAACCCAAACTCTGAACCCGAAACAGACTGACATTTCATGTAGGTCTGAACCCGAAACAGACTGACATTTCATGTAGGTGAGTACCTATTTAATAAAAATGCAGACTTTTTAATACCGTTTTCTTGTTTAGATTTATTTCTTTAAAAAACATGAATACGTTTTTTAAAGAGCCTTTTGTATGTCTTTTTTTGATTATGTTATAAAAGGGTAATTGTGAGTATAATAAGGGAAAAAAATAGTAATACTACGATTCTTCAATAAAACATTTACTTAAATCTACTTTATCACAGTTAAGCTATATAGGTTATGTTGATATGTAATTCAAGGGCAAACGATGTGAAAAGCAAATCAAACAAAATATACTCTTATGTAAAACTTAATAGAAAATATCAAAATATATTTACATTTTTTATAAACTTCCGGATTAAATTGTGGGAGTGGCGTTGAGAATATTTCATTGGGTGAGCACTTTCATTCATTCGTATTAATCCATTTGAAAGATATCAGAGGACGACACTTTACTACATAAGAAATAATTACAGTTTTCTCTAGGTTGTATAACTATAGTATTTATAAACAAGGACATGGGTAACGCACTAAAAATCTGTGCGCTGATACAATAACTCAAGCGCACATTAAGGTATCAACGCAATGCGTTAACGCAATTGCGCTATAGCGCCATGTGTCATGACTCCTCTAAATCAAGATCAGCCATTTTAAGATTAATAGTAAAAAGCGTTAGCTTGACTAATTCAACCCAGTAAAGAAGAAGAAGAATAGCGCCATGTGATACATTTAATATTTGCATCCCGTGACTCGGTCCGATTACTGGCTTATCGTAGCGCTTGAGTTATGGGATAGAAAGGTCGCGGAATTTACAAAGGCATCGTTTCCAAATAAAATAATAAATATAACTTATATACTTTTAAAAAACTAGATACCAGAATTTATTGTAGTTGTTTTTGTAACCAAATTTGCAGTTTATCTATCATATAGAAATAGCAACACTACACACAAAAAGTATTCTAAGTTTAAGAATTCAGATTTATTTGAAAATTAGTCTACATTGAAAAATACATTTGTAATTTTGAAAGTAATCATCCAAACTAAGATAAACTTACTTCATTTGAATATAGTATATGTTTTAAAAATGAAGTTAAAATAGACAATGTATTGCTAATATGCATTTCTTTACATTCATTTTAAATATCGCTTATATTCTTGTATCCTGTAAGTATATTTATTTGTGTTAAAAATGTTATAAATTTTATTTTAGTTCCTATGTATACCAATATTTTTAAAATAAATATCTTTTTGTTTGAAAATATAATTAATGTTGTTAATTATGTATACATATCGATATTTATATGTCAATAAAGGAAATATCACGGATACATAATAAAAATAGGAGAAAGAATATCGGGTTAATCAACACGTGTCTGCGGTTGCACTACAGCGGATTAACCCGATATTCTTTCTCCTATCGATATTTATATGGGCAGTATTCGTACATATTTCGTTATTTAATTTTAAAACCTTGCTCCTGATATATTTGTTTTCATATCTTGAAGTACTTTTGAATATATTTTTAAATAAAAATGAATGAGAATTGGAATTGTTTTAAGTTTCGAATTCGAAACCCATTGTCAATTGAAACAACATACCTATTATAAACTAATCGAAAATTGTTCCCGACGCACGACATTTCTATAGCTGCAGTGTGTGTATTGTATTAAGTATATTACGAATTGCGCTGATGCGTTATTGTATTAAGTGTATTACGAATTGCGCTGATGCGTTATTGCGTTGAAACTGCTGTATTAATACTTGTAACGCATTCCAGTGTATCAACGCACTAACTCAACGCAGCGCTGCGTTACTCATGTCTATAATGCCTGTGTTGGGTGTGTGATGAACGCAGGCATTGATAAGTTTCGTTTTCTTTTCTTCTCTTAATTACAGCATACGACGTAATTCTGTGTGCTAAGGGTTTTATAAGTTCGCTGAATACTAAACTTCGGGGAGAAGTGATCAAGTATTGTGCTTACTTGCAAAGCCGCCGAATGAACATATTTTGTTTGTTATGTTTACTAATAGTGATTTTGTTAATTGTATACGTATGCACATTAACAAATTTTGTAGTAACGAAAACAAATACTTATTGTATAGTAATATAAATAGAATTAATTTCAATATGAGTGTGTGATATAATTATGATTCAAATATTATCTAACGTCATTAGAACGTTCTGTTAATTTCTTTAAAAAAAACTATTTTCTATTAATTTTTATCTTCGTAATTTCGTACTGAAACTAACATTTTTGCAGAAAGTAGTACTGACGTACTGAATTTTAAAGTTTTGTACTGAATTCAGTAAAATTGTACCGAAACGGCAGCCCTGAACTTGAGCTTGTATCGGTCGCGCTGGCATTAGAGAGGAAAGTAGGGATGCCATGTTGTCACGTATTGCATGAATTAATCGCCTATGGCTAACGAAAATTGACACATGCTGTATACGCAAATATCACGTATACCTGTAAAAACAAATAAAGCTATGCGGGAAAATATTTGACAAATATTAAGAAATATAGGTGGTCAACTTATTAAGGCACCAGACAACATTCACGTTGAAAACATGCTCTTATTATAAAAAGTACATAATTATGTTAAGGAAACTTGATTCGAGGTCGTGGGGGCGTTTTAAATGTCAAATTGAGCTGTTTTGACACTATGTACTGTAAATAAAATTCCCCTTTTAGAGATAAAAATAAATATCTGGACCTAAAAAAATTAGTCTGCATTGTAACAAAAAATACTGCCACGAAAATGATATCTTCTTTTGTAAATGGTATCAAAAATAATAATGCCTGGATAGTGCTGGACATTAAGGTTTCAATTCAAACATAGTGAGGACAAAAACCGTCGAAATGTAGTTTCCTGCCAATTCAAAACCTTTAATTGGTGTAGCTTCTGAACTTCAGATGGCAGTGAAAATTGGGCGTATATATGTATTAAAAATGGAAAGAATAGCTACGTTTATTTATGCAAAAGTACATTGTACTAATAACCAATAAATACTTGCCCACAATACTTCGTCAAATAATAACAACTATTATATGTTATTATTAATTATTCAACACTTTGCGGAGTATAATGTAAAATATATAATAATAAGAATAATAATAGACTTTATTATCCAACAGCAGTAACGCCAGTTACACGATAAATTAGTTAAAGTTAAGAATATGCCAAGCAGCAAATCAATAATTAAATAAAAAGAATTACAATTATATAAGTATAAAGGTGTACAACTTAAAATGTAAAAGTAAATCCGTCATCTATGTAAAAAAAATTAATAATAATTCAAAATTAAAATCAAAATCGACACACCAACCAACGACACCAGCAACAAAAGGCAAGGGTAGCAAACACTTGAAAGATTGTTAACATCAAATTGAGAATCTATCAAAACCGTCATAGATAATGCTCCGAAAGGAAGGAAGGGAATCGAAGTGGATGTCAGGCACTACAGAAAATAAGTAATTGGAGGACATTACATAAACGGGGGATTTGAAACTGGCGTTAGTCCCGGGAAAAGGAAGATAAAAGGCGGAGGAGGGACGGGTGAAGGATTGCGGAACTAGAAAGTCTAGGAATGATAAAAGCGCAGGTAAGTCGACCTTGTCATGCAGCAGCTTGTAGAGGAAGGAAAGGCTATTGCAGATACGTCTGAAAGAGAGGGAAGGGATGTCAAAACGAGAGAGGAGTAGGGAATAGTCCGAGCCTTTAGGTGGATAAGCACCATCAACTTTATACCATAGGAATTTGGCAAATCGTCGTTGCACAAGCTCCACGGGGCGCTTCTGAGCATTATAATATGGATACCAGATAAGGCTGGCATACTCCAGCTTCGGCGTCACTAGTAGCGTAGAGAGAATATATATAGAGAGCCCATGCAATGTTATTTTTTGGGTACGCCATTGAGGACGTGGAGGCAAGAACGGCTACGTCCAGAACTAGCGGCAGCACCTGCTCCTGGGATTAAGCTTATGCCTGGTAGATGTCGTGAAGTATTTTCAAATATTTCTTAGTATTAATACATATTCTTATTATTATTATATAGACAAAATGGTACTCATATTTAATAATAAATTTTATTACTTAGATTTAGAAATAAAATAAATACAATCTGTTATATAAATTCCAACAAAATACGTATACCGTAGTCGTCAAATTTTAATTTCGGTTTACACTTCTATCCCATGCAGAAGATGACCTTCTAATATGCAGCGATGCCTGCTTGCTAACAGTGGTGGGAGAGTAACGTAGTGTCGGGGGACCCTCACGCCTTACATTTCATAGGAAACGTTTGTCGAGTGTACTGTCTTGGCAGCCTCGCTTATGTTTATCTTTAGTTTATTTCGTCGGGCTCTTTTCCTCTTTCTACTTTCGTATCAGAAATTAAAATATGTCGACTACGGTATAGCACGGTATATAGCAAAGATAAGAACCTTATTAAAATGCGTATATATAAAAACTTTGAATGAGTGTGTAAAATCAAGGCCAACTCTTCCTGACAAGGAAAAAAATGATACGACGGACACAACGGAGCAAAGAAATAATGTAAACAACACGTAAGTTACTGAATAGCACTAATTCATATGGTGAAGAAGACATATTATCTCTCAATTTATGAAAAAAAATCGAATGTTAAATGCTACATTTTTAAAATTATTTTGTAAGTGTTGCTGCCGACATGCGACGTATTATATACGAGTTATACAGGGTGTAAAAGATATATGCAGCAATACTTACATATGTAATAGATAGGTAAGATAGCAATTCAAATCTAAAAAAAAAATTAACCTATCGAAACTTTCACTTTTGTGTAAATTTAAGAACACAAACTTTTTAAATACGGTCCTGTATTCACAGTAAATCAAAATAAATAGAAGTTATATGTTGTCTATTCAAGAACAGGAATTTCTGTGTTTACGTTAAAAAAATCCCCGGCACAATGAATTGTAATACAAGCTAGCCCATTATTTACACAAGTGTGTCTGTTGTGTATCTTTTTCTAAACATCCCTTTATTGCCTATCAGCTGCTCGCAAGGCATTGACCTTTATAATAATATCACGCGATAAATAAATGGTACATAATTTACATTACAAATTCTTTAAAAATTCTATTTTTCGTTAACAGATTTTGGTGAAACAGGTCTAATGATTAAAGTAGATGTTCAAAGTGACCGCCATTTACGTCAATACAAGCTTCTAGCCGTTCGGTAAACTTTCGAAGTACACGATTGAACACGGCACGGTTTTCACGGATATGGGCCGCAGCTTGAAAAATACGTTGCTGAAGGTCTTCTTCGTTTACAACTTCAATGCCGTTATAAACAAGTGCTTTCATAGAGCCCCATACAAAAAAATCTAGTGGATTTAAATCGGGACTACGCGGAGGCCAAGGAATTCGTCCACCGCGGATATGCGTTATTTAAAAAGTTGCGTACTCCACGAGAATAATGGGCAGGTGCACCATCGTGCATAAACCACATACGGCGTCGTGTATCGAGAGGTACATCGTCTAGATACCCGGGTAGCGAATTCTCCAAGAAATCCAAGTAGCTCTGTCCATTAAGTCGTGTAGGTAGTACGTGCGGCCCTAGCAATTGATCACCGACAATTCCAGCCCACACATTTATTGAAAAACGGTGTTGGAAACGAGATTGATGTATGATGTGAGGGTTTTCATCGGCCCAGTAATGAAGGTTGTGAAAATTTAAAATACCTCCCCTCGTAAATGCACACTCATCGGTAAATAACACCTTTGACGCAAACTGCGGCTGTTGTGTAAGTTTCCGACGAAACCATCTACAAAAATGAATTCGTAGCGGGGTATCGGCTTCCATAAGTTCCTGGACGCGTTGCACATGGCAGGGGATATAGCGAACTCCTTTGAAGAATGTTATGGACTGTTGTATGTGAAACGCCTACCTCTCTCGCAACCGATCGGGTACTTGTTCTTGGATTTTCATCTAGAATATCCAAAATTTCTTCCTCCGCATCTAGTATCCTACGTGGTCTTTCATTACCGCGCCCTTCATAACTTGGGTGAAATGTGCCGCGTTCTCTCAATCTGTAGACTGTTTGTAAAATTAAATCCCTTGAAGGACATCTACGGTTCGGAAAACGTTCTGAATAAATACGTCTAGTACCGCTAACATTTCCACCTGTTTCACCGTACAATAATACGATATCTGTTAATTCATGATTTGTATAAGCCATACTTCGCAGAGGTTCATAACAGACTGATACTAACAGTATGAATCATCGCATCTACAACTCCCACCACTCCGCTTTAGTAAGAGTGACGCTGTTATAAACGAAAGTAAATTTACCAGAGTTGGATCGGGCCACGCGTATTTATTAACAAAATTTTTTTTCTTAGATCTCATTCGAGATAGAGCCTTCGTGCATTAACATTTTATGCTCAATATTATTACAGCTGTTACTTGTTACAGTATTGCGGCGTATATCGTTTATACGCAAAAGTGAAAGTTTCGATAGGTTAATTTTTTTTTGTAGATTTGAATTGCTGTCTTACCTATCTATTACATATGTAAGTATTGCTGCATATATCTTTTACACCCTGTATAGAGTGGTTAGTACCCGGGTGTTAGAAAACTCCCTGCTGTTCCGAATGACAAAACCCACTACTTGTCTAGCCTGCCTAGTTATGCAAAGAACATGTGCGTTAAAGGAAAGTTTAGCATCGAAAGTAACCCCCATAAAATAAATAAACTGAACTCTTTCCAGCTCTACATGACCCAGTAAATAGTAATAGTGAGCAGGCTCCTGCCTTCTGGAGAAAGTAACAACCTTACATTTGGTAGGATTAAGAGGCAAGTTGTTTATTAAGCACCAACTACGTACTTTCTCCAAGTCATTCTGCAGGTGATGGTCATCACTAACGTTGTTAATACACTGAAATAGTTTCAAATCGTCAGCTAACAGAAGTATATTGGACTCAATGTTGACGACAATATCATTAATGAAAATATTAAAGATCAGCGGACCCAAATCAGAGTCCTGAGGAACTCCAGAAGTGGCTGTATACGGTGTGGAACCATGACCACCGCAGAAAACTTACTGAGGCCTATCGCGTAGATATGAAGCAAACAGCTGAATTAACTGATCGCTAAATCCAAAACTTTTTAACTTGGAAGGCAAGATCGCGTGGTCTACTCTGTCGAATGCCTTAGCAAAGTCGGTGTAGATGGTATCCACCTGTAGTCTGCCATCCATCGCTTAAATCACATATTCAGTAAAAATTGCCAGATTAGAAACTGTAGATCTTCTCTCCATAAAGCCATGCTGGCGAAAAGAAATTTGAGTCTTGATTAAGGGAAAAATTCGTGAATGCAAAGTGATTTCGAATATCTTAGAGAAGTTATTCAAAAGGCAATAAGACGATAGTTACCAATATCTGAAGAATCTTCGTTCTTTAGGACCGGGATAATTCTCGTTTGCTTCCAAACAGCCGGAAACGATGACGTGGAAAGGGCCCAGTTAAAAATTTTAGTCAAAGGGGCAACAAGCACATTTGCACAGTCCCTAACCATAAAAGCCGGAATCTGATCCTCGCCGGAAGTAAAATCGGCTCTGTCTTCTAATGCTGTTCAGCACCTGTACTTCGGACACCTGATTAACGTGTACTCCTGGGGAGTTATCAGGTATTATTTCATTAACCATAGATCTAGAGGGAGTGCTGTACACGGTTTTGAAGTAGTCAGCAAACGCGTTGACATTGGTTTGGGGATCCTCCATATTCATTCCCGAGTATTGCATTTTACCAGGAGTGCGAGTTCTTTTCTTTCTCTCTCTAATAAACGTCCAAAATTGTCATGGGTCAGTTGAAATTTGATTTTCGCTTTTAGCAAGGTAGGCCTTATAGGCAGCAGAGGTTTTTTTTTTACCAGTGATCTTAGTTGCTTGAACAACGACAATGAACTAACTGATTTGGTGCGCTTATGTTGCTCAAAACATTTACGCTTTAATTTAAGATTGGAAATAATCTCGGGGAAAACCATTTGGAATAAATACGGGAACGGTTGGTATAGCTAGGAACGTGCTTCTGGAAAATCGAATAAAGGGCGTCATAGAAAATATTGCACAGAGTATTGACATCAAAATTATTATTCATAAAGTCCCAATTGAAGTTAAGAATCGCAGCATAGAATTGAGGAAAAATAGCTTTGCGAAAATTAAATATACCTATAAAAAATAAAAAGGATAATAAATTTGCTATATAATTATCTTATACCTAGATAGTTTACTTTCGAGCGATGTACCGGGTCACAGTGGTTCAGAACGCGAAAAATGCGATCGAAATTGTGAACTCCTTAGTTTTAACAAATTTTACATTAAAAGTCGAGTAAGTTTATGTTTTTGGGTATGATGAATCTGAAATTATGCATAAAAAACCCAAATTTGTAAAACCTACCCTAAAATACAACCCTCAAATGCGAAGAATTGATATTACACAATACAAGTACGAAGAATATTTTTTAAACAAATGATACAGTTTGTTTGCAAATTCGAAGTATTCGTTTGTCAAAAGCACCCCTTAATGCATTGAATTTGACATGTTTAGTAGTTTGTACTTGGTTAAAAAAAAAAATTTCACAACTTTTATTTAGTAAATTTTGCAAACGCACTTCACACGTTTGCTCAGATATAATCAGGATAAACGTCTTTTTGGCTTTTAGAATATCGTGGTAATTTGGATATAATTTGCAACCACGTTTTAAAGCTGTTCTCTAATAAGCATATATTCCTGCTTCGTAAAACCATCCGAGATAATAAATGATAAAGCCCCTTCAGGTGTCATGGCATTTTGTTCTTGTTCGGGAATCCTCCATTTTTCCAATATACGTTTGCCTCTAGTTGGTGTAGTTGAAGTACTTTGAATTATCAAATCGGCAGTACTTTTATCTCCATTTTCTCGTACTTTCATTGCAGTAGCATGCACAAGTTCTTCCACGGAAGTACTTTTTCTGAGCTCCTCGGTTTTGCGCCTTTTTATAACAACAGAACTTTCAGCAAAACTCTTTAAAGGACGACCTCGAATACCCGAAGTTGATGGTCGATCGCAGTAAACAGATTCAGGAAAAATAATTTCTTCTTGTAGCCAAACTTTATTGTAGCCAATATTGGACGATTTCCAATACTGAAAATATCTTGGAAAAAACATGTGTTCAGGCCAATACAGAATATTTTTACTTAATTTATCTTCTTCGGCAAACCCGTATGTATCGAGTATAAACCGATACATTGCTTGTTTTTTACTTTCAGTCGATTTATTATCATTCTTCATAGCGACTTCGTCTAATACCAATAGACTTATTTTCTTCGCGTCCATTATGTTACAACTTGTAAAAAAAAATATTGCAACAAAAACTCAATCTTTTACAACCACTTTAACGTCAGAAATTTTAAAAATAGGGCACAGAATAATCTGCATAAAGTTTCGACTCAAAGTTGTGTTTCAACTGATCGGGTACCAAATGGGGTTTTCTTTTATATGTTCTGAATAAGCAAATATTGACAGCTAATTTTCTTGAATTTACAAAGCCAAATAGATGATTTACGCATAAATGAGGTAATTACCGTGTAGGGTTATGTAGAACTAAACTTAATCCTCTACTTAAGGCAAATTTTTATAATCTGATTACCTGTTACAAACAATTAATTGTCTTGTGTAACCATTTTCCAATAATAAGTAATGCGACTTAATACACTTTGCAATCTATAACAATATTATAGTGACATCAATAAATAAGCGCATTTGCTTGTGGTACGGTCTCTTTAATTACATCCTAATTTCTACGTATCAATTTTACTGAATTTTAAAAGCAAATATAGAAAAACTTATGTCAATAAGATGCATATTATGTACATCATCAAATAGAGCAACTATTCAAGATTAAATTACTGCAATTTTAACTTTGCACGGAGAAGTTGAAAATATATTTTCGATCGCGTTTTTCGCGTTCTGAACCACTGTGCGGGTGCGGCATTAGTATGTCGACGGAGCTTATCAAGAAAAGTAATAAAGTTGTAGCAATGAGACTTTACGTACTACTATGATATAGTATATTTAATTTTTTTATTATGGTGCCAAAACAAGCTCGGAGAACAGGATTCTTTATCTCAGGCTCCCTCAGGAAAGAAATACTAAACTATCTTCCCGTCAGGAATCGTGATCTTAGGAAATAAAAATAAAATAAAAAAAAAACAAATTACCCAATAAAGAAAATAAAATTTTCTTTTAATCAAATTAATCTTTATCAAATTTTTAACAATCAAAAATATGTATATTTAAATAATTAAATAATCTCAATATATATATATAATTTCAAATTCACAAGAAAAACCCTACCCTCTTACTGACAGAGTAGGATAAAAAAACTTGCAGTGACCAACACGACAAATTACCATATACAACAAAATAATTTAAGCAACAATCCATCAAATTGAAATAATCAAATAAAGCAATGAAAACAATTTAAATCAATAGATTCTATATAAATATAAAAATTTCTTTTAAAACACGTGCAGAACAAAATGAAGAAAACAAGTAAAATTTTTACATATTCAAATTTTTTCTCTTTTTTTATCAGAATGCATTCTTACTCTTATTACTATATACTTAACTTGTATTTATGGTATTAAAACAAAATCACAAAAAACTTGATTAAACCTCAGCTCCGATATCAAATGATTTCCTTTACAAATTGAACATTAAAATTCAATTATAAAAATATATTTCTTTTACATCCTTACAATACCGGAGACCAAGATTTAATGCCTATCTATATCGAACGCTAGACCTACCGAAGGTCACAATCCCCTTTCCAATAACCCGATCGATATAAACATTCTTACATCTAAACAACTTTAAATTTCTAATAAACAAAAATAAATAATCTTTCGGTATCTTATTCTCTTAATTAACAAACAATAAAATAAATAATAATATATACAGCCTTCCAAAAGATTATTACATACTTTCAAAATAATATAATAGAAAATGAGATACCGGTTGATCCAAAATATTCATTACACAGGATTATGAATTTGACAACAAAATATATATATATCTTAAATTTTTCATAGCATATGAAAAAACCATAGCAGTACGTATGTAGTAGACTACTGTGCATTTTGTAATTTTATTTACAAATATACAGGCTGTTCCAAATTTTTGTAACCACCTTCAACTTTTTTATTTTAAATAGATTGCTATACTTTCTAGCTATTATAATGATGATTATTTTCTCGTTTTTTTTTAAATCTAACCTATAATATTTTTTTAAGTCAGCATATTCCTTGTAAAATTGCCTATAAAATGGTACCAATAAAATAGTACTTATTTCTAGTATTTTTAAAGTTATAACCTATTGATGGGGTATACCCATGTTTTTATAATATGCAAAATGCGGGGCATCTAATAGTTGGTTGGCCATGAAAATAAAACAAAGTAACTTTAACTAACACTTGTTTTTTATATGCTTTATCATTAGTTTTAGAATTACATTTTGAAAATTTTCCATAATAAAACAATCTTAATCTGTGTTCAAATATCCGTTCTGCTCGACAGTTCTTAAACACCTCTGTATCGACAGACTTACATTCTGAGCCATGTTGCTCTCATTTAATAGAAGAAAAGCGTTTCTTATTCGTTGCTGCATATTCGCTGCCGTTGTAGGAGGTGTTGCGTAAACTGTGTTTTTGACAGTTGGCCACAGAAAAAGATCTGGTGATCGCGGCAGTCAGTTTTTCAAGCTTCCTTTCCCAATTCACCTATATTGGTGAATACCCTATTTAAATGTGCTTTGCAGCAGCACCATCATGTTGGTACCACTATCTCCTTATGACGTTATGTGATAGGTCTTCTAATGACAATGGTAAATTATTTTGTAGAAAATTTGCATAATTTAAAGTATTGTTAAAAAAGCTGAACCAACAATAGTGTTTTCTATAATCCTTCCCCACGTGTTAACACTCCATTTTTGTTGATATGAAATGGGTTGCACAATATCTTGATAATTTCGAAGACTTAGACAATGCTTCTGCTCGTATTATTATCAGAAATTAAGTTAAATTTCTAGAATATAATACGTATCTAAACAAACTTTACTTTCACACATAAACATGTATAAACTAGAAGATGGTATACCAACTGTAGGTATATTTTATTTAGTCTACTTCAGAAAATTATATAATTCTTGATGCACAAATTTATGGTATTCTGCGACGGGACTACAAAGGCATTTTCATACCTAAATAAATATACATTTTTTACTTATTCAATACATGGTGTTTATTACATAATTAATATTCCATCTTTATTTTCAGTACACACATACACATAGGTACATACATACACAATACAATACATCATAAATTATTAAAAAATATATACCTATGTATTTAATTATAAGTCTCTGTCTCTATTTGAAATAATGTGAATGTACAATACAAACAGAAGAAGAACCTTTGAATTACGTCAATAATTTACGAAAGTAATATTTATATTGTGCACGTACTGCACAAACAAAGAAACAAGATTGATTTTGTTAGTATTAAGTTACTGCGTGTTTTCCTAAAAAACTACAAAAATATTCAAAAGAATGTATCTCATAGTCTAAACGAGCTAGAAGAAGAAATTTTAGCTATTTACCTCTACTATAAATGCTATGTTAGACTTTAGCGTAGAATACACTATTTACTTACTATCAAGCAAAAACCGACTAAAAATCTGTCTTTTTATATTTTTAAGAAAAATTCTCAAATTTCAAAGAGGTCCATCTCCGGCAGTATTGGAGCTAAATATTCCGTTTTTATATCAAAACGGCTTTTTTGCTCAAACTAATACTTTAGAAGATATTTTGTAAAAACAAGCACAGTCCAAAAATTTACGATTTTATTAAGATGGCGGCGTCCGCGGTGGTGGGGAAAATTAGAAAACTTAGACTTTTCAACAGTGTACCAACCCATGCACCATTTCAAAAAATCAAAACTGCCCAAATGTAACCATTTATGACAATATGACTGGAATAATATGTATATATCTATCACACAATTATGAAATTATTATAGATTCATAAGCTGGAAAGTTTTCAAAAAAGTTAAAGGTTGCATACAATAGCTTTCAAGCACATCTCCAATAAGTAAAATTATTACGTGGGAAAACCAGTAATATCTCACTCAAATTTTACGTTTAAGTTTAAAGATAGAAGCAAAACCGACAATCTCCTTAGAGCCGTTAGTTACAAAAACGGCAATCTCCATTTTGACCAATCAGCGAACGACCACTTGGGAAATTGTGCCTTTTAACATTCACATAATTGTTCAGACGTTTAATATTTCCACAATCAACAATCATGTGCTTTTAAGTTAGTTTACTTTGTGAAAATATTCTTGTTTGAGTAACAATGAAGGAGACCCAAGCAATGCCGGTTACACCTACAAAGGTTCGCAAACGAATCAGACAAGTGCATAAATGGAAAAGGAATGTAGAAAGGCAACGACGATAAGGTTATGTTTATAAATTTGCTTTTTTCTCAGTAATTAGCTTATACCACAATAACTTGCGTTTTCTCTAGAAAAAGGCTATCTGTCTTCTTTTTTTGCAGATATGCACCTCTACAACCCCCGGATTTTCCAAAATGCAGTCATATTACCAAATCATATAGATGTGCAACATTAAAAATGCAAGATATTGCTAAATTTCATCGTGACTTCTATGCTTCTAAAGACAAACAGCTGCAAGATGCATTTTTGGCGAGGTACTGCAAAACATTAACTTGTAAAAGAAGGCTCAACTCAACTCAACACGCCTAAAGCTTTCATCACCAAATGTTTTGTATGAGTAAAAGCAGGTCTGGTGCCAGTCTGTCAGACCACATTTTTGAATATTTTACATATTAAAAAACACAAGCTACAATTTGTTAAGAAACATTATGAAATGACAGGCAAAACACCAAATGAAAGAAGAGGGGAGATCGTATTAGTTTCATATTTCAAAATAAAAGGAGACAGTAATTAATTTTATAAAAAAGTTGAAACGTGTGGAGGCTCATTATACTAGATCTTCAACTATAATCAGACGTTATCTTCCCACCGAGTTAAACATTAAAAAAATGTAAAAAATGTACAACAGCGAAACCTACGAGGAAAGAATAGAACAGGAGAGATATTAATCTGGTGGGGGAATAGGTATTATTTAGACGGAAGTTACCAGTTCAAGGCAGGTCAGTTATGGCAATATTGACCAATCATAATTTATAAAATGAGTATTTAACATACATATTCTAGGCATGTTTTTTTCTTATGTTTTCTTTAAAACAATTAGAATAAATGTTATTATATTAAAAAGAATAAAATAATTGAAAAAATAATGCACTCACGATATTACTTTAATTATTATTATTGGACTAAGAACCTATTTTAAATGATTTTCGAGAACATACGAAGTGTACATATACCCCATACAAAATATTTATGCACGACTATGCATTGCGGCGGCCATATTGAGTTTACCACTTTGGACAAATATTATTATTAAGGAGACTCTCTCCTGTTCTATTTTTTCCTCGTAGAACGAAACAGAGGACTTGAATATAAAAGTTAAAGATAATTTTTTTCGAAGTTTTTTTAATAAATGCTTTAATTTGGGCTTCAGATGTATGTTCAACTTGTTTATCGGACGAACAAATAATAAACAACATAAACGCTGATGAAAAGAATAATCATATAATTGGAAAACAAGTTCATAAACTAAGGGCCAATACGTTTTATAAACTTTTTCAGCAGACCAGGGATGATCTACTTACTATTAGTTCTGACTGCCAAAGAAAACAGGTTTTGCGAAAAGTTCCCGATCAAAATACCTATTAAAGAAAATACATTTATGTACACCTGGACTGAAAATTAATTTTCTAAAGGTTCTAGCGAAATTAGCTCAGCACTGTCCCAGACTAAACTGGAAGGTGTAACAACCCTGTGATTAGTATGCAATGGGTGTGGTGGACAAAACATAAATTGCATAATAGATGGTTTTAACGGCTCCTAACCAATTACATTCCATTGAAATTGTATACCCAGTCACAGGACATTTCTTTCTGCCTAGTGTTCGAGTTTTTGGTAGAATCGAACAATTAAAAAGAAAAGAAGTAATAGCGAGCCCAAAAAAGTTTGTAGGTAGAGGTTTTTAATAATTTTGGAACAGTAATTCGCATGGGAATAAATTGCGATGTTGCAGATTAAAAGGAAGAGGCATACAGGATTTTTAAAGGCACTGCATCCTGGCATTTTAAGTTTTCCGTCACAAAACGTATTATATTAAGTAGAGCTAAAAATGTTTTGATACGCGGAGAGTCACATTATCGTAACGACATATGACAAGCCAAAAGTGTTTGTAAACCTGAAAAAAATATTACAATGATAATGCCAGATGTTAAAAATGGGTGAACAATTTAAAATTACGAGACGTTAAAAAATGCTGGTTAAACACTGGAGGGAAGATTGGTTGACAACCTGCACTTTTTTAAAAATATTTTTCAAAATGATGGCAGTACTGCTGCACAAGACAAAGAAATTATTGAAGGTGAAATAGATGGTTGCGAAGAACTTCCCGATTTAGTTGTATACAATCATTTTATTTAATAAACAAAAAGCACTTTTACTTTACTTTACTTTACTTCTGTAGTAAAGTTTTTATTAAGCATTTCGTAAACTTATGCGTGAATTATACTGAAAAAGTAGCTAGAGTGGAGATTGCCGGTTTTAGTACATTTATATACTGGAGGCGCGTTAAGTTCCGTTGCACGTCATCGATGACGTTTACATGTTGTCATAACTGTATTAGAGAAACTAAAAAAGTTACTTTGTTAAATTATACTTGAGGGCATTTATTTCATTAGCTTAACTAGAAGATTTATAAATTGATCGTAATATACGCATTCATGGCAAATAAAACACATAATTTCCTTTTCAATATTAAATTTCTTTATTACATATTTTTAATAGACTAATAGTTCAATTCGGTGTTGACAGATAAATAATAATAATAATAATAGAATTTATTGACAAGAAAATAAATACACGATATTACATACTTATACCATATGGCCAAAAGGTAACACCTTCAGTTAAGCCGTAGGGGCGCCCTGATATTCCAGGTGTACCTGAACAATGAAGAGAGAGAGGGAGGAAAATTATTATAAAGTAAAATAGTATATAATATAATAATAAAAACAAATATAAATTCCAGTAAAGCTCTAGTAAATGAAAATGAAAAAAGTAAATAAGCTAAAGCAAAGCACAACTCAATACTGTAGATCAGCGACCCTCGGCCGAGATCAGACCATCACTAATATATCGCTTAAGTTGAGATTTGAAGGAACTGGGCGGCAATTGTTTCATTTGAAATTGTAGACTGCTCATAATATGTGCACAGTTATAAGTAAAAGATCTTTTAAAAAGGGCAGTATGGTGTATAGGTATGTCAATCAAATCCTTCCTGCGAATATTAACATTGTGCACATCAGTCCTAAACTTGATCTTATTTAGCAAATACGGAGGGCTCCGGTGTATAATAATCTTTTGCACAAAGCAAGCGAAGTGCAAAAACCTACGTCCGACCATATTCAACCAACCAACATCTAACAACTTATGGGAAATTCGATCTCTACGCCGGATACCGAAGATGAAACGTAAGCATGAGTTCTGAGCCACTTGAATCCGTCTGACATCCAAACTATCCAGGCAAGGGCCATATACCGAATCACAAAAATTAAAATGTGATAACACAAGAGTATCAGCCAAAAGGCATTTAATGCGGGTGCTGAGAATATGCCTATGCATATCATATCTGTCAAAAAGACGTGCGTTATGTATATTCTTCCTGTCAAATTTTTCATGTTTATTTTTACGTTGATATAAATTGTTTAAAAACAGTGCTTCTTAGAAGTGTATTTATTATTTATTTGCGTCCATTGAATATAATGCCGAAAGGTTTCTGTAAACAGTCGAAGCTTTTTACAAACTTTTCTATAATCATCTGATTAACGAGAATAGCGTAAGTAATGTTTATTTTAAATTTTATTATGGATACGTTATGAAACATTTAAGGGTTTTCGACAATCTAAATCAGGGGTCTCCAAACTACCGCGGACAGATTTTGTCCGGCCCGCGGGGAGCTAGCATACTTGAAAACTCCTTTTAGAGAACATATTTTTTATAGCAAATTAAATTTAGTTTACTGAAGTATTCTAATTTTATGTTGAATAATTATTAATATGACATCTACATTGATATGGTCTCATGGGCTAACTACTCATAACATTGTTGTAGGCTTATTGTTATTGTTTTTGTGATAAGTTGGATAAAGAAACACAGAATTGTAATGAGTAAAGACATGTATAATATGCAGAAAATTTTACTTCAGTATATAATAACTAACAAATTATTGAAATGAATCCAACTAACATTTTATACATTTTAAATAAAAACATAACTTATAACAAGCATAATGACATATGAAATACTAATGAGGATTTGTGTAATTGAGATTTTCCACTGACAATAGTTTGTAGTTGTGGACTAATTTTACTTGTACCAATTATTAAAAGAGATTTAAGATGCTCATCAGTTAATTTAGATCTGTAAACATTTTTTGTGTACTTCATTTTGGAGAAGGTCTTCTCACACAAATAAGTAGCACCAAAAACAGAAAACAGCCCACGAGCAAATTTATGCAAATTATCAAATTGTGTCAGTGGAAGACTCTTATAAAATTCCAACAAAGATGAGTTTTGATATTTGTTCTTAATTATATCACTGCACTGTAGATCAATTATTTCCATTTGAAGTTCCGGGGCTAGGGTTTCAATGTCAGTATCAAAAGGATTCTGAAAAATCTTAATTTGATTCGCAATGGCATCAAAGTCCGAGAAACGAGTATCAAAATTTATTTTCAAAGCACTCAAAGTTTCGATTGCTAAATCGATAGGAAACTCAGTCTCAGTAGTGTGGCTGAATATTTCACATGTTTTAAAATGTGAAAAACATTTACTTCGTAGTTGTGATTGAAACAGTATCAATTTCTTCCGGAATGATTTGATATTAGTGTATAAATCAGGAAGATGCTGGTTTTCTCCTTGCAATCTCAAATTCAGTTCGTTCACATGTTTTGTCAAATCAACATAGAATGCTAACTTCCACAGCCATGCGTTATTTTGTAATTCAGTAAGAGGGCGATGCTTTTCATTCAAAAAAATTTCGATCACTGCTCGAAGTTCAAAAAAGCGCTGAAGGACTTTCCCACAACTAAGCCAACGTACGGCAGTATGATAAGGTAAGTCATTTTCTCCAATCTCTTCAATAAATTGTCGGAATTGTCGGTGATTCAGCCCAAAAGATCTGATAAAATTAACAGTTGATATGACTGGTTTCAGAACTTCAGACATATCCAAACATTTTCCGCACAAAGACTGTTGATGAATGATACAATGTAAGACTAATGGTTTTAAACCACCGTCATTTTCTACAGCCTTTGACACAAGAGCGACCACTCCTTTATCTTTCCCACTCATGTTTTTGCCTCCATCAGTTGTAATACATTTCAAGTTTTTCCATCGAAGGTTCTTTTGATTAATGGCCATTTCAACTCCTTTAAAAATATCTGTACCAGTAGTTGTGCCATGAATACTGTTCATATCAAGAAGTTCTTCATGCACTTCATAGCTTTTATCTACTCCTCGAATATAAATCAACACTTGAGCAGTATCTGACACATCCGTTGACTCATCCAAGGCCAAAGAAAACCACTCAACATGTCCATTTTTGTCGAACAGTTGAGAGGATATATTTTCAGCGATGTTTTCTACCCTTCGAGCCACAGTGTTTGCTGACATACTGACACTTTTTAATAAATTTACCTTTTCAGGGCACATTTCTTCGGCTACTGCAATTATGCATTCTTTGATCATTTCTCCATCGGTGAATGGTTTTCCACGTTTTGCAATTTCAAGAGCCACACGAAAGCTGGCACGCGTTGCAGCCTCTTGTTCAGTTTCGAGTTTTGTAAATGAAGATTGCTGCGATTTCAATCCGCGCTTCATAGCTTCGAATTTTTCTGTCCGCAAACTTCCTGTATATTTTGAGTAATTTTGAAAATGTTTTGTTTCATAATGACGTTTAATGTTATATTCTTTGAGAACGGCTATGCTTTCATTGCAAATCAAACATAGCGCCTTCTTACTGGACTCAATTACGAAATACTGAATGTTCCACTGATATTTGAATTTTCTGCATTCACTATCAATTTTTCGCTTCTTTTCCATACTACTAAATCACACACAAATGCAACAATTCAAATCAAAATACTGTTACAAAGATGTCTTAAACTTAAACACGCACAAACACGTTTTAAGGAGGTACGCACTATTTTATTTCACAACAGTGTCATAGGAACTGACTTGTGGTTGCGCCACTAGCCTTCTTATATATTCCAATTACTGCCATCTAGAAGTGAGTGGAAGACACCAGAACTTTCTCGAACCAACGAGATTATTCTGTACGTGCTATTAGCGCCATCTGTTAGCGATAGAAGGTACTACCCATTTCCGCTTGTGTCCACCAGATGTCGTGTCACGTTACTCCTCATGGCTCGTACTCTACGACTAATCTAGAAATTACAGATAATGACAGGAAAATTAATAATATGCAGTGTTGCCGTTTTGCAGCCTTTTTTAAACGTTGCGTACTTTTTCGGACTTTTTTTCATCAGTGGACTATTTCACTTTTTACCACCGGCAACAATGATAATATGGTTTTGGCCCTCGGAACTTACTGGAGTAATCAGTATGGCCCTAAGGCTGGAAAATTTGGAGACCCCTGATCTAAATCAATATAATAAATAAGTTGTGAAAGACTGAAGTCTTAGAGCATTTCAATTACTAAATATATTACGTTATAGTTATTGTAT
This sequence comes from Amphimallon solstitiale, assembly GCA_963170755.1. NCBI lineage: Eukaryota > Metazoa > Arthropoda > Insecta > Coleoptera > Scarabaeidae > Amphimallon > Amphimallon solstitiale. Next base: position 98,470,772 of record OY720675.1, read on the forward strand.
TGTAAATAATTTTTTTCTTTGGTTATATCAAATGTCACTGACAAAAATAAAAATAGATCCGGCAACATACGCAAGGCGAGTCGTCATGGATCTAGTATAACGTGCAACGGAATGTAACGCGTTTCCACCATAGTGTACATTATTTTTAATCCTTTCTTCCAATTATCAATCGGAATTATAGCAAATTAGACGTAAAAATATCATTATTAGTAATAATATAGATTTTGTTATGCTCTGCAGTACTAAATCATGCTTCTTTGTTTGTGCTGTATACTGGAGACGCGTTAAGTTCAGTTGCACGTCATCGATGACGTTTACATGTTGTCATAACTGTATTAGAGAAACTAAAAAAGTTACTTTGTTAAATTATACTTGAGGGCATTTATTTCATTAGCTTAAATAAAAGATTTATAAATTGATCGTAATATACGCATTCATGGCAAATAAACACATAATTTCCGTTTCAATATTAAATTTCTTTATTACATATTTTTAATAGTTCAATTCGGTGTTGACCGATAAATCATATCTGTCAAAAAGACGTGCGTTGTGTATATTCTTCCTGTCAAATTTTTCATGTTTATTTTTGCTTTGATATAAATTGTTTAAAAACAGTGCTTCTTAGAAGTGTATTTATTATTTATTTGCGTCCATTGAATATAATGCCGAAAGGTTTCTGTAAACAGTCGAGGCGTTTTACAAACTTTTCTATAATCATGTGTTAAATTTAATGTGAATTGCGTAAGTATTGCTTATTTTAAATTATATTATAGATACGTAATGAAACATTTAAGGTTTTTCGACAATCTAAATCAATATAATAAATAAGTTGAGAAAGACTGAAGTCTTAAAGCATTTCAATTACTAATTATATTACGTTATAGTTATTGTATTGTGAATAATTTTTTTCTTTGGTTATATCAAATGCCACTGACAGAAATAAAAATAGATCCGGCAACATATACAAGGCGAGTCGTCATGGATCTAGTATGACGTGCAACTAAATGTAACGCGTTTCCACCATACGTGCATAATATAAAAATTACTATTGTAAATTATTGACGTAATTCAAAGGTTCTTCTTTTCCTTTGTTGTCACTGTACATTCACATATTTCAAATAAAGACTTTTTATTAAATACATAGGTATAATGTATACAATGATAATTTGCTTTAAGCACTGGTAAATTTAAAAATTTATTGAATAAGAATGTATATTTATTTATAGGTATCAAAATGCCTTTGTAGTCCCGTCGCAGAATTCCATAAATTTGTGCATCAAGAATTATTAAAGTTTGTTTAGATCTTATATTCCAGAAATATAATTTAATTTATGATAATAATACGAGCAGAAGCATTGTCTAAGTCTTCGAAATTATCAAGATATGAGCCAGGTACCTCTGCAGATTTTACTGATTTCAGTACTACAATAAATATACATGTAATCATAATTACATAACATTATATAAAAATTATATCATATATTAAATCGATAAAGGTTTTCACTTTTCGACCAGTTATCACAACATACATATTTCAATTAAAGTCAAACATTCAAAAATTTCTATAAATATACATCGCTCGAAAGTAAACAATGTATAAAATTATTATATAGCAAATTTATTATCCTTTTTGTTTTTTATAGGTATATATTTTATATTACACGCCGCAAACTGATAATTAATAATATAAATATATATGACTTATTATTATTTGATTTGACGAAGTATTGTGGGCAAGTATTTATTGGTTATTAGAACAATGCACTTTTGCATAAATAAACGTATAGAGCAGACGCGTTATATTCAATTGCACGTCATCGATGACGTTTACATGTTGTCATAACTGTATTAGAGAAACTAAAAAAGTTACTTTGTTAAATTATACTTGAGGGCATTTATTTCATTAGCTTAAATACAAAATTTATAAATTCATAGTAATATACGCATTCATGGCAAAAAAAACACATATATTCCGTTTCAATATTAAATTTCTTTGCTACATATTTTTAATAGACTAATAGTTCAATTCGGTGTTGGCAGATAAATCATATCTGTCAAAAATGCGTGTGTTGTATACCATAGTCGTCAAATTTTAATTTCGGTTTACACTTCTATCCCATGCAGAAGATGACCTTATAATATGCAGCGATGCCTGCTTGCTTACAGTGGTGGGAGAGTAACGTAGTGTCGGGGGACCCTCACGCCTTACATTTCATACGAAACGTTTGTCGAGTGTACTGTCTTGGCAGCCTCGCTTATGTTTATCTGTAGTTTATTTCGTCGCGCTCTTTTCCTCTTTCTACTTTCGTATCAGAAATTAAAATATGTCGACTACGGTATATTTTTCCTGTCAAAATTTTCATGTTTATTTTTGCTTTGATATAAATTGTTTAAAAACAGTTCTTCTTAGAAGTGTACATCCTGTTTATTATTTATTTGCGTCCTTTGAATATAATGCCGAAAGGTTTTTCTAAACAGTCGAAGCTTTTTACAAACTTTCCTATAACCATCTGTTATATTTAATGTGAATAGCGTAAGTATTGGTTATTTTAAATGTTATTATGCATATGTTATGAAACATTTAAGGTTTTTCGACAATTTAAATCAATATTGTAACGAAACCAGTAGACATCCGAGCGACAATAAAAAAAATGAGGTGTGGCCACCACACGACTTTCTTATACGTATGAGCGTTTCAAATTATAGAATTTTAAGAATTTTTTTATACAAAAATTATTCAAAATCCTATTCTAAGTACTTCTATTCTCTTAATAAATCTCTATAGAATGCATACTTTGCAAGATATTATCAAAAAAGTGCTATTCGCTAAGAGTAAAAGTGCTACTTCCGGTCCGAATTTTGAAATTTCTTTTATATAAAAGATATTGAAAATTATGTTTTAAATACTTTTATACCCGTAACGTACTTGTCTAAAAAGCATGACTTGCGAAATATTCGCAAAAAACTGATTTTCGATAAGAGTAAAAGACCTACTTCCGGTAGGAATTTCGAAAAACTTTTTAAATAAAATTATTTTCAATTTCAATTTTAAGTATATATGATTTCTTTATAAATTTGTTTAAACTTAGTAGTTGACGAAATATTGTCAAAATTCGATTTTTTCGCTGAAGTAAACTGCTACTTCCGGTCTACCGATTTTACTGAAAAACTAATCAGATCTCAAGAGGGAGATTATACACGTAAATACAAAATTTGGAATTGATATCTACAGCGGTTTGGCCGCTATCGTGGTCACACACAGAGAGAGACACACACAGACATTTTTAAAAACCACTTTTTTGGTATCAGGGGACTTCAAAACGTGGACATCTGCAAAAATCTCGAGGTCGAAAATTTTCATCATCACAATACTAACAATACATAAGAAAGTAAAAATAGATCGGGCAACATAAACAACAAGACGAATCGTCATGGATCTAGTATGACGTGCAATTGAATGTAACGCGTTTCCTCTATAGCTATCCTTTAGATATTTTTAATTTATATATGCCAATTTTCACTGCCATCTGAAGTTACACTAATTCGAAGCTCTGATGTGGTAGGAAACTACATTTTGACTGTTTTTGAGTGAGGACACTATGTTTGAATTGTGACCCTAATGTTCAGCTTATCCAGGGATTATTATTTTTGATACCATTTACAAAGGAAGATATCATTACCGTAGCAGCATTTTTGTGAGAATTCAGACAATTTTTTTAGGTCCAGAGGGGTGCAAGAAATTACAAATAAAAAATATCTTTACCTCTAAACGGGGTATTTTATTCACAGCATATAGTGTCAAAACAGCCCAATTTGACATATAAAACACCCCCACGACCTCGAATCAAGTTTCCTTAACATAACTATGTACTTTTTATAATAAATGAATAGTTTCCATTTCTTATCAAAAAAATGTGAGCATGTTTTCAACGTGAATATTGTCTGGTGCGGCGTATAGTACGCCAGCCTTAACGGAAAAGTTACAGAATAGGGGTGAAAATTATAGGATCATTGAGAGTTCGATATCACTCAGCGTCGTTGAGTAATATCGGATTGAATGCAACTCAGACTACAGTAGTATTAAAAGCCAGTAATTCTCTAAGATATAAAGACTCTCAATTTGATTTAAAACTATTGTTAATTTAAATTATTAACCTATTGTAGTTATTCAATCATAGGATCCAATTTTTAAATGCTATCGAAAATTTTATAGGGTAGTTTGTACACGTATCTGTGAATTGAGAATAAAATACATCGTCATTCCAACTGTAAAAGAACCTTACCCGGCATAATAAGTTGAATCCATATGTCATAAATTAGTAATATGTATTGTTTGTCAATAAAAATGATGTCAAGTAAAGCTGTGTCAATGTCAATGATTGTCTAAACATAATGCAATTGAAACATAACTTTTCATAAGACTTTCAGATAATTAATGAAAAATGCCAGTGTGTGCAACATGTGGAAAATCAATAGATGGTCAAGTTTTAAGTGCAATGGAGAAAACATTTCACCCAAATTGTTTCGTCTGTACAAAATGTAAGAAACCTATTTCGGGAAATCTATTCCAAGTAAAGGATGATAAACCATACTGTCAAGAAGATTACGCGGAATTATTTGCACCGAAATGTCATGCTTGCAATAAACCAATAACAGATCGAATTATTAATGCACTGGGACATAACTGGCACGAAGAACATTTTGTTTGTTCTGTGTGTAAAACGAAGATAGGATCACAAAATTTCATGGAACGCGATGGAAAACCACTCTGCCAAAAATGTTTTGAAGAGAAAATAGCAGATAAGTGTAAAGCGTGTGGAAAACCGATAATAGATAAGATAATAGTAGCTTTGGATGCTAAATGGCATGCTGATTGTTTTAAATGTGTCAAATGTGAGAAGCCAATTACTGAAGATATGTTTCAAGTTGAAAATGGCTTTCCAATATGTTCAGAATGTTCAAAAAAGTAAGGCTACATTGGTTTTAAATCTTTTCTTATACTCCTTTTGTTCCTTTGTTCTGTTTCTATCACTAAATAATTAAAAAATAAATTTATATATTTTATCGTGAAATCTTTAATTTGAATAGACAGTGTAAATGTATTAAATAGTATTTGTTATAAAAATGTACTTTCCTTTTTGCTATACTACTATTAAAATTCTATATATTTAGAGAACATATAGAATTTAAATACCAAGTCCATATCTTACAAACTTTCAAAGTCTAAATATTTGAATATCTTATAATAAAATAAATGTAGATTGTAATATATATAAAAGGAATATTGTAAGACGAATATCACGCAATTTAGACACATATTTACTAAATATGTAAGTGGGATTTCATATTATTTAAATGAAAATAGAAAAAAATTAGGCCAACGAATAATTGCTTACGTGCTTGTCCGTCAAGAAAAATGAAAAATATAACATTATGAAGCAGCAAATTTCAAGCAAAATCAGGCTATGCGATTGAAACCAGTTTTAATTCACAATATTAGAGATGACCAGCAGTTATTTTTTTCTTTAAAAATCAACACCTATATCAACAGTATATACAGCCTCATCACTATACCACTACCAGAAATTGGTTGGCTTTGACGGAGGGTGGTCTAGCTTAGTCCAGTATGAGATACTTTAACGTTTTACCAGTGAATATTAAAACAATTAATAAACTTAATCAAATTAAAAAAGCTACTTTCCAATTACTATGTGATAATGAACTCTACAGCACCGTGGAGTATTTTGACCTAACAGCCAGGTTGTAATTTTTTCTTTTCTTATGAATTACAATTTTTATTATTAATAATATTATTATATGTTGATGATATTATCATTATTATTATGTGTATTTATTATACTTCAATTATTGGTGACATTTACTATCTGTTTGTTTGTTTATTGATTTGCTATAAAACTTTACTTTACATAGCTTTATGAATAACATACAGAATATCATGTGCAAAAATACTGCATACGCACTAACATCAGGTTGTGTTTGAATGTCGGAAAGATACCGTATTTTTCTTTGTACAGAGAATCGTGCATGCTGTTCTTTAAGCAATTAAAAATAATTATATGCAATGAGTAGTGCATACCGTATGTGTCAATTTTCATTAGGTATATGGATTCAATGTTTACATGCGATTTATACGTATACAAATAATATGTGGCAACGTGTGTCACCCCTACTATCCGTCACCAATCCCGACAACAATCGACATCACAACGACTTTCTCCGATCTTCCCACTTCTACATTAAATGTTTAGCTGCGAACACGTTGCGATTTAGTCTGCAATAAAAGCCGTCATCAAATGGCCGCCGCGATCTAGTAGTTTATTATTATTTTCAGAATCCTTTTTTATTTACCTTATTTTTAATTTTATTGGAATTACGCTTTTGTTTGTGACATGCAGCGTGAACGCAGCTTAATAATTCTCTGCATTTACTGAAAGGAAAAAGAAAAATCCTTGCAATGCGTAAATATTATTTCTGAGCGCAGTACAAACACCCTAGTCAATAGTCCAACAGCTACTGCTAACTGCTGCTAACTTGAGCTTGTACCGGTCGCGCTCGCATTGAAGAGGAAAGGTGGGGTGCCATGTTGTCACATATTGCATGAATTAATCGCCTATGGCTAATGAAAATTGACACGTGCTGTATATGAATGCATAGTGTACGCTAACAATAATTTGCAGTAATTTGTGAAACAAACCGCGTACGATACTAGGCACGGGCCATTTTTAGCAGATGTGTTTCAGACTTACCAGAGCACTAAGTCTTTCAGATATCTCTCACAGAAATTGTACAATTAATTACCAAGAAGTTGGAAACAATTACTCGCAAAAGAATTTCAGAACACTATTAGAATTGTTTTCCGGAATAATCCATTTTATATTATCAAGGAGTTCAATGAAGAATTTAATAAATATTAGATTTTTAAACTAATAATGCCTATTGTTTGTACTTATTATGTGATATGTGTATACAATTTTTATTTTTTAGCATAAAATACATAACTATTATTGACTGACAGTTGTATTAATAAATAAGCTTTTTACATATCACATATACTCGCTATTTTACTTTAACAGTCCCTTTACAAAATCAGGCCAGCCTACCTTTCAAATTTAATTTGCCATATTCAAATGTTCCTGTGTAATTTTTTATTAAGTTTTACATGATTGATTATGATGTTGGAAATCTATGAATCACTAAAGCTTGTTTTACATCTGTCAATTTATTGAACTTAAAATTGATAGATGTAAAACGAGCTTAATATATAATCATTATTCTTTAATTCAGCAATCTATTGCTTTCTGAAATATTTTATTTTTGTAAATATAATTAGAAAACTGCTACGAGGAAATAATAGAACAGGAGAGAGTCTCCTTAATAATATTTGTCCAAAGCGGTAACTCAATATGGCCGCCGCAATGCATAAGCGTGTTTAAATATTTTGTATAGGGTATACATACACTTCGTATGTTCTCAATAATCATTCAAAATAGGTTCTTAGTCCAATAATAATTAAAGAAATATCGTAAGTGCATTATTTTTTCAATCCCTCTATTCTTTTAAATATAGTAACATTTATTCTACCTGTATTAAAGAACACATAAAAAGAAACATGCCTAGAATATATATGTTGCGCCACTGATGCACATAATCAAACATACCGGATATATGACAATTTATTCAAAATACTTCTTTTATAAATTATGATTGGTCAATATTGCCATAACTGACCTGCCTTAAAGAGATAACTTCCGTCTAAATAATACCCATTTCCCCACCAGTTTACTATCTCTTCTGTTCTATTCTTTCCTCGTAGGAAAACTGTTATATAATATCGATATATCACTATCTGTAAAACATGGTTTTAAGCTTGACCATACATCAATTTTTTTAAAATCAAGTATGGTTTGTAGAAATATCATTATCTATATTGTTAATTCTATCTCTACTATTCCAGTGTCTCCACATTAGAAAAACAAGCTTAATATCGGAAAGCATCTCCAGAAGATTATAACTTTTAATACACACAGACTTTGCTATAATTTATTACAAGGTTTCTAAATATAGGTATGCTAAATGATCTCTTACAGTTTTCCAATCAGATGACTCAAACTAAACGTTCATAAACAAATTACCAGCTTTTTATGTACTACACATCCACCAATTATAATATTGTGTGATTTATATATCCTTCTTTTTGCAGACTGAATGTTGAATGTTAAAATTATGAAGCAATTCACTTTTATTCTATATATCATTTAACCAACACAGTAAAATATTGCTATGCCAGTCTCCTGTGATCTGCAAAATTGCGCATGCGCCATAAATTATTATTCCATTTTAGGTCTCTTTATCACATAGGTGTTTTGTTATAATTATTTGATTAAAGTTTGTAAATCGTCAAACAAACATAAATAGTTTAAAAATCGACAAACTCCTTGACAATTTGTAATTGTGTCTTGTTAAATGTTGAAAAATAATAACATTTTAAATAAACGATTGAAGAAATATCATATGCAAACGATAGACAAACGAGCATAGTAAAATGTCAGATTACTATATCGATATGACGTTTAACGGTTAGACAGTTAGTAAAATGGCCGAACTTGCCTATCGTTAGTACGACAACGTTGGTAACGTTGTGTTCTTATTGGTGGAATGCAGGGAATAATGGTAACGTTATGTCTCATTATTCCCCGGACGCATTTCATTATTCCTTCTGGGTATTATGAGTCCTATTATTATACCAATAGCGATTAATATAATACCTACTTTATTGTTTAGTCGTCGATAATAGTAGTTTATACAACGAGTCAATAATGACAGTTATTATTCCCGAGAGCTGAATTTACGAACCGAGTCGCGTAAGCGGCGAGGGAGTAATTCAGCTCGAGGGAATAATAGTCATTATTGCGAGTTAGTATACACTACTTTATCGACGACTAACTGAAAATTATTTAAGAAAATCAAAATAATTAAACGAAAATGTCAGATTACTATATCGATATGACGTTTGACGGTTAGACAGTTAGTAAAATGGCCGGAATTGTCTATCGTTACTACGACAACGTTAGGAACGTTATGTTCTTATTGGCGGAATGCAGGGAATAATGGTAACGTTATGGCCCATTATTCCCTCGTCGCATTTCATTATTCCCTCCGGGTATTATGAGTGTTATTATTAGCCAATAGTGATTAATATAATACCTACTTTATTGTTTAGTCGTCGATAAAAGTAGTTTATACAACGAGTCAATAATGACAGTTATTATTCCCGAGAGCCGTATTTACGAACCGAGCCGTGAAGCGGCGAGGGAGTAACTCTGCTCGAGGGTATAATAGTCATTATTGCGAGTTAGTATACACTACTTTATCTACGACAAACTAAAGATTACTAAAAAAAAATCAAAATAATTAAACGAAAATGTCAGATTACTATATCGATATGACGTTTGCCGGTTAGACAGTTAGTAAAATGGCCGAACTTGTCTATAGTTACTACGACAACGTTGGTAACGTTATGTTCTTATTGGCGTAATGCAGGGAATAGTGGTAACGTTATGTTTCATTATTCCCTCCGGGTATTATGAGTGTTATTATTAACCAATAGTGATTAATATAATACCTACTTTATTGCTTAGTCGTCGATAAAGAAATATATTTTCAAAAATTGTATTAACTGTGATTATGTTATAGTAAATTAAGTAAAACCAATCTTCAGTTCAATTGCGTTTCTATACAGGTAAGTTATCGTGAGTAGAAAGAAAAACATCTTATGTGCAATAATTTGTGACATAATAACAACACCAAAATTAATTAAATTAACGTCACATCACCTTGACTAAATGAGATTGTGAGATTCCAAGCGTTAACCCACTTTTCGAAATACGAGGGGGCGTTTTAAGTTCGTGGAATGAAAGAGTGGTAGAGGAAGAAGTGTTTCATGTTGTAACATGTTCAGTGACTTGTATATAAAGTTTTACCACAATCGCATCAGTAATCTTTAAAGTATCGTCGACCAAGGGGATGAAAGTGTGAAATATAAAGAAAATCGAGGTACGCGCCGTTATCTACTTTCTTACAAAACAAGGAAAGTCTGTTCATACCACACTAAAAGAGATTTCATTAGTTTACGGGTATTCTTGAAAAACTATGGGTTTTAAGTGGAATCAAGGCAGAGAATCACTTGAATACGACCCACAGCCTATAGAAAAAGTCGAAAAATCAATAATGGAAGATGCTCGGCTTTCTTATACGTATGTGTGTTCCGAAATGTGTATACAGAAGTTATTCCAAATTGAACTTTATAATCTGTATTCCTTAATAAAATAAATCTCCGAGTAAAAGCGTTACTTTCGGTTCGAATTTTGAAAATTTTTTTATATATAAATTATACTAAATTCGGCTCAAAGTACGTTTGTTCTCTTAATAAAAAAACATAATTTCGGAAATATTTGCAAAAAACCGCTATTTTTTATATAAAACTTGTTCCAACCCGAACTCTAAATACTGTTGGGTTCTTAATAAATCTGTATAGAATGCAAAATTTGCGGGGTATTAAAAAAACTAATATTTGATAAGAGTATAAGTATTACTTCCGGTCCAAATTTGGAAATTTTTTTTATAAAAATATTGTTCCAAATCTAGCTGTAAATACTTTCGCACTTATAATAAATCTTTATAGATGCATAATTTGCGTGAAATTCGCAAAAAAACTGTTATTCGAATTAAAGTGTTATTTCTGATCCGAATTTTGAAATATTCTATATAGAAAAATTGTTACAACTCGAGCTCCAAATACTTTTGTATTTCGGATAAACTGTATAGAATGCATACTTTGCGAGATATTTGCAAAAAACTTTCGAAAAACTTCTTTTATAAAACCTCCCTAAAAATCACTTTTTAATACAGTTGTATTCTTTAGAACATTATCTAAACTTAGTAGTTAAAGAGATATTAGTAAATTTTGATTTTTTTACCGAAGTAAGGTACTACTTCCGGTCTACCAATTTTATCATAATAGCAGCATTGCCAATTTCATAACAACGAACATCATTATGTTATATAATGTATTTCTAAATTTATAATTTCATTAATGTAGAATATATTAGATGTATGTACATATGTAATAATAATTATAGTATTATTTTAATAATTAATATTAATTAAAAATAATAATGTTGGCCAGTTTTACTAGAAATATTTACGTCGGATGTTGGCTTTAGTGAAACGTCATTTACACTTGGCTAGGCATTTTGAGTCATTCAGTTATTTGACAGCATTGTTTGACAGTATTTCAGGCTTCCGTAGTTGTTGTTTATTTTCGGTATTTTTTGTAATAAATATTGTAGTTTTATCAGTAAAAGTTCTTTTTAGAACTAACGATGTCTAAGCCGTTCAGCAGTCAGTCAAAGGATCTCATTAGCTCTTTGATTACATGTTTCGAACGTGAACGGGATAATGGTGGTCGGTCCTTTTTTACCGTTGTCAAGTGTGCGGGAGGTATGTTTAGTTTTGTTGTAATTACATCGAATAAAATATTATCATTTTAGAAAGTTGCAGAAGTTTTAAGTATATGCGTTGAATCTGTCAGCAGTATTTCCAACGTAAACAAAACGATGCCCACCGAAGCCCTAAAAAACACGTCCCAGGAGAAAACCTATATGTGACGCTACTCCTGCAATAAAAGCAACAATACGCGATACTATATACGATCTATATAAAAACAGTAAGATACTTATACAGGGTGTAACAAAATAAGTGTAAAACATTTCAGGGGGTGATTCCTTAGCGAAAAAGAGATAGGGTCTTTCATATAAAAAAACTTCAATGGAGCATCCCTTGTTAAGATACATCCCCATAAAGGGGGTACATAAAATTTGTTTTACAATTTTTCTCACAAACACTAAAAATGTAATTTATTTCCAATGTAACTTTTTGTCTGATTATTTGTTTACCATTTAAAAATCTATTTCCAATACCTTGTTTCATTCGAAACAAAAAATGTCTCTTGAATTTTTTGCCCAAAAGTAATCAGTTCGCAGCAAAAAATTATTTTACGAACAACTACAGAGATACATCGTCATAAATGCGAACTGGATTAGTATTGTTATTTTGTAGTTACTACCTGCATCAAAATACATATGATTAAAGATGAATAAACAAAACTAATTTATTAATAACAAAACATAAAACATGTAGAAATCATAGTAAATGTTCAATATGTCCACCTTCAGTCATTACACATGCGTCTAGACGTCGGCGCATTTAGCCACGTATTCGCTCAAATATCCCTGGATTCTCTCTAATTACCCTGCACGCATCGATGATGCGGTTTCTTAAGTCCTCTACATCGCGAACAGGAAGTAGGATAAACTAAAGTCTGTAAATGGCCCCAAGTATAGAAATCGAGAGGATTGAGATCCGGGGATCGAGCGGGCCAATTCTGTGGTCCTCCTCGACCTATCCAATGATTTGGATATGTTTGGGTTAAATGCTGACGTGCTGCTTGACTAAAATGGGTGGGAGCCCCATCATGCATAAAAAACATATCCCTTCTGACGCCCAAAGGAACTTCCTCCAGCAGTACTGGATGCACTTCTCTTAAAAATTGAGTGTATACTAGGGTGGAGTGATAATGTATGAAAAAAAAAAATTCTAATTTTTTTTATTGGAATAGCAATACAAAGTTGCCTTTTAATGAGTAAATTCAGCATACAAAAGATTGTTTACTTGTCTTGATGTTATGAGGTGCCCCAACCCAATTGAAAATTAGAAAAATACTAAATTTTTAAAAACATTGATCTAATTTTGAATGATAGTATTTTTATAGATTTCATGTCCCTCATAAAAAAAAAACTACATTGTGATACGTTGATTAAGAGCCTGGTTAGGAGTACTAATATTTTTAATCAAGAAAAATTAAAAAATATATATTATCAAGGAATGAACAAAACCAGAAATTAGTAGATTATTTGGTATTAAATTGTTTTTTTGTTTCAAATTTAGGCATTTGCTGCCGTGATAATAGTCTTGCCCTTATGAAACCGTCTCGTTTTTTTTCTCCACAAACTGCACTTGAAGCTTCGGTCACTAATTTGATACAGCGCTCTACAGCTTGGGTATGGCACGGAAAATCTTTAATATTCTGACATGTAGTCAAACCGTTTTCGACAATCTCTTTCAAGGCTTCATCAGATAAATTGGAAGTCAGAGGTGGTTCAGTTATCTTACATTCTTGCCACGTAATTAAGTCGGTATAATCTTGAGCATCGAAATTTAAAGCAGGCACTTTAAACGTTCGAAGCCCTAGAGTATTCCCTGCTCTTGCTTTTAAAATTCGCTGATATGCTAGTTTACGTATGATTTCTCTGTCGTCTCCAAGCATAGCAATAAGAATATTTTCTGGATGACCAAAATATCCATTTCTTTGGATTACCTTATCAAGGATTTTCTTCAAAGGCGCATTCAAATATCGAGTTAGGGTAATTGTTTGCCACAGGTGCTTAGCTCCGTTTATACATGAAGGATAACATTTTATTGTGAACCACATTGGACCATAAACTCTCATAACGAAAGTGGCTAATATCACTAAATTTTCTTCGGGGTCTGTTTTAGTAGCATATAATCTTAAGATTCTATTTGCTGTAGTAAGCCATCTAGAATGGTTAAGTGGTCCAGGTGTAATATTAGCTAGATCAGGAGAAAAAATGCCAGTGCTGATAGCTGTCATCACATCGTAAAGATATTTTTGGTCGGTGCTCAAGTCATTTCTAGCGACTTCAGGTAATATGCAGGGAATGGTGGTAAATTGAACAAGTGGCATTGATTCACATTTTTGTAATTCAGATCCAATAGGGCCTGAAAAGCATTTAGGCCCTGTAGTTTTTCCATCCAGATGCAATAAAAGATGTCGCAATGGTAACTCATTCGAATGTAACTGGCAGACAAACCATTGTAATGGTTTGTTAAGTTCTTCTTCCATAAAACGAATAACACCTCCGTTGAAACCTGTATTCACGACTGTACCATCGCAACCAATAACAACTATTTCATCCAATTCCACCGATTTTGTTCTCAAATGATTTATTATGGTACTTTCAATACCTTTAGCAGTTCCCAACTCACACGTAACATGCCCGAAATAATCACTTCCTGGCTCTGATACAATCACATAATGGTCTTCTGTTACTCTTTTTCTATAAAATTTGCCTTCCTTCTGAATACTAACCAAAGTCTTATCTTTTCTGCCATCAAAATAAATTCCGCGTATATTTTTATTGCGATCTGCATCGTGTAATGCTGATCTGACTTTCGTTCTTTCTCGGCGCAACTTTGAACGATCAATGACAGCACTTGGATCCTTTGATGTAATAATACCAACATCTTTTAACACAGAAGAAGCTATAATAGCAGCTGCTCTGTCAGAGACTCCAGTACGATCGCAGGCGAGAGCTAATGATGGTAAATTTAATCTCTTTTTCTTAAGTGGCGGAGCAGCTACTTGTTTTGGCGATTGATAAGGACTAGAAGCTACGCTGTTATTGCTTGAGCTGGTGCTTTCGGTTGTTAAGTCATCAGGCAAAGAACGAGAACAAGACGGTTGGTTAGGATCCATTATCTCTTTTTTACGCAGTAATTCTTTTTCTTGTCTTTTTAATTTTTTCATATTTTTTACAGTCGCAACCAAATCTACACCGCCTATCATCATTTTTCTTGTAGTTCTTTGATCAAGTAAAAAACATACTTCTTCCTTGGGAACACGACTGTCTTTTGAGCAATTGCACTCTGAGATTACTTTGCATTTGCAACTGCAAATATCAAATAACCGTTGGGACTCAGTAACAAATTCATTTATTTTCTCTTGATATTTCTTGTTCGTTTGACGGCTTTGATAAGGTTTTAGTAAGCTTCTATATTTGTCATGGTAAGATCGAATAAGTTGTAGTACTCTCTTAAAGCTGACAGTAGGAAGCGACGCTTTTCGCCAGATATCTAAAATTTCCGTAGCCAATCTTTGGGATATATCATGAACTGTCGGCTCTTTTGTTGTTTTGTCAGGCTTTAATTCATATTTAATATATAAGTAATTTTTCATAACAGCATTATAAGTTGGTAATTGAGACACTGGTAACTTCTCCGGTAAACCAAACACAGGACAACATGTCTCTTTTCGTGTTTTGACTCGCGACATTTGACTGTAATAAAGAGAAAAAATAGGTATAAATTATATCGAAAATAGTGTGTCATCGACAATCTGTGAACAGGAAATTAAAAATATTACTTACATACAGTCTTATTTTCTTGACAGCAGTGGTTAAAATTAATGTTTCTCACAAGTAAAATAACAATAATACACGCGCACAATGGCGTTCGAACAACGTTTGACAAGTGCAGTGAAATCATCTCTCCCGCCTCAACACCCCCGCCCCCACCCCACCTATCCACGCACTATTCAAGGTTAAACAGTTGCCAACGAAACGGAACACACAGAATATGATTTAGCGTTAATTTGACAATATTAGACGTTGGTGTTTTTTGACAAAATTTTGCGAATTTCTCTAAAGTTCATGATGTTGGGGGCACCTCTAAATTTATCATGTGCCAAATAAAATTTTGTATGTATATTTGTGAACAATAACAGCAACTTTTTACAGGTATTCCGAAACGAATATGAAAAAAAAAATTTTTCACTCCACCCTAGTGTATACCTCACCATTTAATCGAGGAGGTAGAAAATGAGGGCCAATTAAATAATCCCCAATAACTCCGAGCCACACGTTAAGAGAAAAGTGTTCTTGATGGTTAGCTTGTACAATAGCGTGAGGGTTTTCATCAGCCCATATGTGGTTATTATGAAAATTAATTATCTTGTCCCGAGAAAAAGTACATTCATCTGTGAATTCGATCGTCTTCAGAAAGTCAGGATTTCTTCTAATCATTTCCAGCATCCAATTGGAAAATTCAAGACGGTTCGGAAAATCTCGCTGTAACAGTGCCTGTACTCGTTGCAGATGGTAAGGGTATAAGAGTTGTTCCTTTAAAATTCTAAATACCGTCATATGATCAACATTTAACTCGAAAGCAATCTTTCTAGTACTGCTAGTAGGTTGTTCTTCAACCAAATTAAGTACTGCTTCTTCAAGATGTGTTGTTCTAACTTCTCGATGGTGACCACAATCCTGCGTTCTTTTGTCGAATGAACCATATTCTCGTAATCGTTGATGAATTCGGGCAAATATTCTATGCGAAGGAAGCTGCCGTTGAGGATACATTTCAGCATATCTTCTAGAAGCTTCTAACCCATTCCCCTGCGACAGACCGTAAACGTATGCATATCAGCCATTTCCTCATTTGTGTATGCCATTTTAATAACAAGTGAATTATTAAACTAACAAATTACGAACAAAACAACGACACACAATTAAGTATTAATTCAATTTCAAAAATTTACAAACTGACAGCGTGATACCACTACTAGCGGCGTACTAAATAAATTAGTTTTACATTTTCGTTTTATGACGATCTGTAGTTGTTCGTAAAATAATTTTTTGCTGCGAACTGAATACTTTTGGACAAAAAATTCAAGAGACATTTTTTGTTTCGAATGAAACAAGCTATTGGGAATATATTTTTAAATGGTAAACAAATAATCAGACAAAAACTTACATTGGAAATAAATTACATTTTTAGTGTTTGTGAGAAAAATTGTAAAACAAATTTTATGTACCCCCTAATATGGTTCATTCGACAAAAGAACGCAGGATTGTGGTCGCCATAGAGAAGTTAGAACAACACATCTTTAGGAAGCAGTACTTAATTTGGTTGAAGAACAACCTACAAGCAGTACTAGAAAGATTGCTTTCGAGTTAAATGTTGATCATATGACGGTATTTCGAATTTTAAAGGAACAACTCTTATACCCTTACCATCCGCAACGAGTACAGGCACTGTTACAGCGAGATTTTCCGAACCGTCTTGAATTTTCCAATTGGATGCTGGAAATGATTAGAAGAAATCCTGACTTTCTGAAGACGATCGAATTCACAGACGAATGTACTTTTTCTCGGGACAAGATAATTAATTTTCATAATAACCACATATGGGCTGATGAAAACCCTCACGCTATTGTACAAGCTAACCATCAAGAACACTTTTCTCTTAACGTGTGGCTCGGAGTTATTGGGGATTATTTAATTGGCCCTCATTTTCTACCTCCTCGATTAAATGGTGAGGCATACAGTCAATTTTTAAGAGAAGTGCATTCAGTACTGCTGGAGGAAGTTCCTTTGGGCGTCAGAAGGGATATGTTTTTTATGCATGATGGGGCTCCCGCCCATTTTAGTCAAGCAGCACGTCAGCATTTAACCCAAACATATCCAAATCATTGGATAGGTCGAGGAGGACCACAGAATTGGCCCGCTCGATCCCCGGATCTCAATCCTCTCGATTTCTCTACTTGGGGCCATTTACAGACTTTAGTTTATCCTACTTCCTGTTCGCGATGTAGAGGACTTAAGAAACCGCATCATCGATGCGTGCAGGGTAATTAGAAAGAATCAAGGAATATTTGAGCGAATACGTGACTTAATGCGCCGACGTCTAGACGCATGTGTAATGACTGAAGGTGGACATATTGAACATTTACTGATTTCTACATGTTTTATGTTTTGTTATTAATAAAGTAGTTTTGTTTATTCATCTTTAATCATATGTATTTTGATGCAGGTAGTAACTACAAAATAACAATACTAATCTAGTTCGCATTTATGACGATGTATCTCTGTAGTTGTTCGTAAAATAATTTTTTGCTGCGAACTGATTACTTTTGGGCAAAAAATTCAAGACATTTTATTTTCGAATGAAACAAGGTATTGGAAATAGATTTTTAAATGGTAAACAAATAATCAGACAAAAAGTTACATTGGAAATAAATTACATTTTTAGTGTTTGTGAGAAAAATTGTAAAACAAATTTTATGTACCCCCTTTATAGGGCTGTATCTTAACAAGGGATGCTCCATTGAAGTTTTTTTATATGAAAGACCCTATCTCTTTTTCGCTAAGGAATCACCCCCTGAAATGTTTTACACTTATTTTGTTACACCCTGTATAACTCAATGGAAATAAAATGAGTTTTATAATATTAATTATGTCATTTTAGAACAACACTTTACAAGAGCTTCGTTACTATCACTGCTAAAGGAGTGTCATATCTTTGATGGCTCTGTTGATTCCCTTGGTAGAGTACGTAGCAGATATTGGTTTCAAATATAAGAAAGACTATCCACGGAAAGGTTTAATGGAACAAACCCATGTTGCTCTTGCTCAAACTAATTTTCTAAGAAAATATATGAATAATTTACAATCTGAAAGTCCAATGGAATATATCTATTTGGATGACTTTGATTTTTGAAAATGGCACTGTAACAAGATCATGGCAAGATGATGTCATAAAAGTGTTCGAAAGTTGACGACAAGAAGTAGTACTGCGCATTAAAATTGAAACATGTTCCAAATAATACAAATTATGCTTTGCCCCTACGTTTATAGTCGTTCATGCAGGTACATGTAATGGTTTTATTCACGGTGCATGTTTATTATTTTCTTCAAATACTAGTAATTTCGATTACCATGGCGAAATGGATGAAAATAATTTTTTAAATTGTTTGAAAATGAACTGCTGTGTAAACTATAGTCTATTCCACCTAGGAATCGAAGCACGGACTCTTATGGAGTATTGCCCTCCTTTGCTATTTTATAATGATCCGTATAGGCACTTCCCTTAAACGGGCATTTTGTCCGGTCCCGAATTTAAGAGTAGGGAATTCCTAATAAATTGGTTTCTCTTATGCGGACACTCCCTTGAACGGGCGCGGACAGTTATTTAGCTGCTTTTTGACCGCAAAGTTTCCATTAAACGGACGGATTTGTATTTGAATACATCCATTACCGCATGATATCTGGCGAAGCCGTTAGCGCAAATCAAGAAAAAGTCGAAGCTTTCATAAATAGGTTGCCGTTAATAATTAAAGGGTACAAACTCTGCGATATTTATAATTTGGACGAAACAAGGTTATTTTTTCGGGCACTACCAACAAAGACGATGGCATTAAGAGGCGAAAGATATATGGGCGCTATGTTATCGAAAGAAAGATTTACTATAGTGCACTGTGTGAATATGGCAGGGGAGAAAGAAAAACTGTTGGTTATCGGAAAATCAGCATGTCCTCGCGCATTTAAAAATATTCGCGTTGCTTTAATAGTAAAACACATCTTATGATGTTTCAAGAAAACAGGATTTCAAGAAGTAAATGAGGAGTTTGAAAGTGATCAATATGATCTTGAAGATGAAATTCCTTTATCTAAAGTGGCTGAAATGTGTACGCTAATGGGAAAATTAGGAAGTAATGATGTACAGGAATTTATAAATATTGACGCCAATTTGTATACAGAAGACGGACGATAATCCAGACCATATTTTGCCCGATAATTTAGAAAACGAAAGTCAAAACAGTGATGATGAAATAGAAATTCCTAGTACTAATGATTATGAGAAAAGAATAGTATCGTATAAATATGGTCTACTGGAAATAAAAAAATCTAAAACAATTTTGTTTTGAAAAAGATGATGTATAAGCGTTTGGTATGCTTAGTGAGCTATCATTACATTTTGAAACAAAATTGGCATGTAATACACACAAGCAAACTTCCATTTTAGAATATTTTGTAAGATAGTATATAAATTGTATATGTACCTTACCTACATATGTTTCTATTATATGTATGTATATATAAATGTGCACATAGCCGTTTGAGTTTTATTTAGCAAATAAAGTTATAAGTATATAATTTTACACTGTGTATTCAAATGAAAGTTTAGCTTTGCGTTTCTACTTAATTTTTCTGTCTTCTCTGATAAACTGGCACTTCTCTTAAACGGGCAGTTCTGTCGGAACGAACAGTGTCCGCCTATGGGAAGTTTCACTGTATAACTATCCTTAGTTCGTACAAAGAACGTTGTCAAGTCGTTTGATGAAATTTGCACGGGAATACTCTTAGAAACAGTAACAGTGAAATCAGAAAATGGTGAGACCGAGAATTGTTGCTTGACAGAGAAGAAGTAACACCATTTATTATAAACGTAAATGAATGTTTAGACTTTGAAGACAGTAGAAACAGTGATAGTGAATAAGAATGTTTCTCTTCTTCTTCTTCTTCGTTTAGCTAGGGTCATCCCCTGTTTGCCTGGCCTGTTTCTATTCAGCGGATGAGGAAAACCAACTTTGTCCCCATCTCTTGGGAGGTCGTCCTTGTTGTCTCTTTCCTTTTGGTCTCTCATGTTTGCATATATATGCTACTCTGTTGGTTTGCATTCTCTCGACATGGTCATTCCATTCCTTCCTTCTTTGCTTACTCTACTTCACCACATCCTGCACTCAGCATCATTCTCTTATGGAACTACTCGTCTGTTTATCTCGTAACGTGACATTCGCTATTTTTCTGAGAATCTTCATTTCTACTGTTCTAATTTTTTGTTTAGTTTTCTTGGTATCTGCTCTTGTCTCCGTGGAGTATGTTAGTACTGGGCGAACCATAGCTTTGTATACTCGTACTTTACTTTCCTTTCCGGTTACTTGTGTCGCTTTCATTGCCTGTTGTTGAAGCTCCGCCCGCAGATCTCTTTAACTAGTTAACTCGACACCAAGATACCTGAAGCTCATTACCTGTTGAACACTATTTCTAGTTTACAACGAAGTGGCTGCTTACATATTACCATGCACTTAGTTTTGTCTTTGGAGATGTTCATATTATATTTTTTTCTGGTAATGTTGAATTGATGCAAAAGTCTTTGTAAGTTATCTTCGCTGTCTGCTAGGAGCACTGCATCATCGGCGTAGCATACTATGTTCACGTTGTGTCTTCCCATAGGGTAACCATTTTTTCCTCTTATTGATTCTATCATACGGTCCATTATTAAATTGAATAAGAAGGGGCTCAACGAATCCCCTTGTCGTATGCCAATGTTTATTTTGATTGGTTTCGTAATTCCATCAGATGTTTTGATTCTAGTCGACGTGTTAGTGTTGATATTATTGACCAATTCCACAAGGGTTTGTGGTACGTCATATTCATGTAAAATTTTCAAGACGTCGTTTCTTCTCACACGGTCGAAAGCCTTGCTTAAATCCACGAAGCACATAAATAGCGGGTTGTTATATTCGATTGATTTTTCTACCAATTGGCGTATGATGAAAATGGCATCTGTTGTACTACAATTCTTTCTGAACCCCTGTTGCTCCTCTGATATTTGTATTGTTTCTAAAATCTATTATTTTTTTCTGATGAAATTTTTATATATTACTATAATTAATTTCTAAATTTGAAGATTAATAACTTGAAATAAAAAAAGACATAGGTTGTCTTTCTTTACAGAAGTAAAATTTTTTAGGCATGTCGTTATTATACAATATAGCACTGTGAGTGTACTTTAGACGTTAATGATCTAATTAATGACGATTAGAGTTAGTTTAGTATTTATTCATGACATGTAATTATTAATGATGTAGTATAATGTGATATGTTGTTTGTGCGAAGGAAATAGCACGGTATGCTCTTGCGCATCTCTGGATGACGCGCATTCGACCTCTAGTACTACCAGTTCAATAAAGTTGTGAATTCACAGGACACTATTTCAATAAAGTCCTTTTTAACAGAAATACAATACAACACAGTAAGAAATAAAAGCACATTTCTAATTAAACATTAATTCTTAGTAAATTATTATATAAATTTATTAAGAATGGAATTCTAATGAAAATAAAAAATATACTCTAAACAATACTAAAAAATAAAATGTTATTGAATAGGTTCAAAAATGCGTCCTTCAGCAGCAAGGCATTGTCCGAGCCTATCATAAAAATTTTCTCGCACATTACGAATCACATCGACTGTTACGGATTCAAAAGCCTCTATGATTAGCCTTCTCAAAATATCCAAGTTTTCTAGCCTGCCAACTTGTGGGCTGTATATTTTATTTTTGATGTATCACCACAAAAAGAAATCATTTGGCGATTGATCAGGAGATCGCGGAGGCCAACGAATGTTTCCTGTTCCACTAATGAGACGATCAGGAAAAGTATTCATTAAAAAATGCTTTACTCTGACCGCATTATGTGCTGGACAACCGTCCTGTTGGAACCAAATAATATCCCGATCTATTCCAGTATTATCAATAGCGGGAAGTATCTGATTCTGTAGCATATCGAGGTATTTGTCGGCATTTAACGTACCATCAATACAAAATGGACCAAGCAAATGGTCACTCAAAATACCTGCCTAGACATTCACTTTCTGGGGATATTGGGCGTGTTTAACAAAATATCTGTGCTGATTTTCCCGAGCCCAATATCGAACAACAGAAGGATTGTGATTTCCATTTAATGGAAATGACGATTCATCTGTGAATACAATATTTGCGATGAAATTCTCATTTTCATTTGTCTTTTCTATTACGGTTTCACAAAACTCCATTCTTCTAATATTGTCATCGAGAAATATTTCTTGCGTTTTCGAGTATTTGAAACATTTTAATTTATTTCGCTTCCATATGCTCGCGACGGTTTTATTACTCACACCCAATTCCTCAGCAACACTTCTGGTAGATAGCGTATCCTCTACTTCGAGAGTGCTACAAATCATTATATCCCGCTCTTCTCGTTCCTCAGCTTTTAGTGGATTTACCTCTCTAGGATTACACTTTGTACAATTATTTAAACAAAGACATTTTTCAAAGCTATTCAAAATATGTAATTGCTTTGCTCACAGGGTACGGGTCTGTCTGCAAATATTTGCGGAAATAAATTTACGCAATCCTTTGCAGAATGACCACTATAGTACCATTTAATAATTTGCAGTTTTTCTTCTGGTGTGTAGCGAGGCATTGTTACCATTGACCCCTCCTCTCACAAACACAGAACGACGCTGTTCGACACGATCTCCAGATACAATTTTAGTTGTTAAAGGGAGTCTTGGAAAATGCTTTCTGTCAGTTACTTCTGTCAATGACTTTTTTCAGAGTTGTCAAGTGACATTTTTTTCGATAAATGCGCGTTATCCAGAGATGCGCAAAAGCATACCTTGTTTCCTTGCAGCATGACTACGGCCACGATTGGGCGTTGTTGCCGGTGTGCCTAGTATACATATATCCTATCCCCAATTTGATTTTACACATGCGGTATATTAAATTAGTATTTATATTTGTACTGTATACTAAAAAAGTTTTATTATTTTTTATGCTCTTCTTTGCTTATGTGACAGTGAGGGGCATATTTCATAATGTGTCATGTAAATGTATAAGAATATGTAAATGTTTTGAGTATATTTTCATTACAACTTAGAAAATTTTAGTTTCAAGCCAAAGACGTATTAATTTATTTAATTGTTACTTATAATTAAATTTATAAGATAAATACGTAAACAAAAAATTTTGTACAATATATGGTATAATAAATTAGCTAGATATACTGATTTTAAAAATGTTTAGGTACTGATTTAAATTTTGTACTAAATGTTATACCGATTATAAGAAAAAACACTCAATATAAAAATAAATATCTTCCTTTTATTACTTACCTGTAACATTTGTAACTTTCTTTTTGTTGTATTTGTGTATGTTCTAAGTTGAACAGTGTTGTCATTAATATTTTATTACAAATTTGGATAAGTGACGAGTTAATTTGTGTTAAGCTGTACCATACTTTGAAACAAGTTAATTGTAAAGTACGATATTAATATAAATTGAAATCAGGTTTAAAAAGATATTTTAAATAATGAAGAATTATTGAAAGAGCTTGCTTCCTAAAATATACACTTTACGTTTGTTCAAACCTCCAGTTCTGGAACTACAAATTGTGGGAACAATAGTTCAGTGTTCGGTCTTTCAGAACGCGTAATTCAAGAACCGTTCGGATTACTATTCACTATTCATTAAGTGAAATGGTGAATTCAAGATGTAGTTTTGTTTCATTATACTCACAGAATACATTGTTTTACTTTTAAAAAAAGAACTTAATTTACATTCAGAAAATTTGGTAAATTTTGATGTAAATATAACCTCAAAGTAAACTTTAGAAATCGTAAATTTTATTCGTCGATCACAATACTAACATTGACGTACTACAACTATTACATCATGGATTTTGATAACGAAGGTGGATTGTTTGGTGCTTTCTACCATAGGAAGATTGTACTCATACAGTTTGATATTGGTACCTATAGCCGTTTGACCGCTATCGTGGTCACACAAACAGAGAGAGACATACAGACTGGAAGACACACACACAGAGATAGAATGTTTGCAAAAACAACTTTTTCGGTTTTAGGGGACCTTAAAACGGCGTCTCTAAAAATCTCGACGTCGAAAATTTTCATCATTACAATACCTCCTTATACTACGTATAAGAAAGTAAAAGAGCTGCATGGGAAGAGATTTACGAGCGATGAAGAAGAAAAACGCAGTTTCCGCATATTTTTTAGACAAAGACAAAACATTTTTTATGAAGGCATACACAATTACTACGTTATATATTTAAATATTTCAATGGCTCATAAAGAAGAACAATTATGCCTAGAATTCGAGTAAGTTTCATGATCAATACAAAGTTTTAACCTCTTTGGAAAGGCTTATATCAATCTTTTTGCCATGACCTCCCAATTTTACCGATATATGTCTAATAGAATATGTATAGGACATTGAAAATTGAGGAATTTTGACATATTCACCACAGACCCCGTATGTCCTTTGACCCGTTCTCACATTGTAAACATTTATTTGTAAATAACAAGATAATGTCATTGCCATCAACATATATCACTGAAAATGCACTGCGTTACAATGTAATAACTAAACTAAGTTGACTGCGCACATCTTGCAAGTCGAACTTAAAAAAAATCTAAAGTGAACAAACAACGTTTAGACATGCTTCAAATTTACTTTGAGTGTGGTGATAATACTTACCAAGCTTCACAAGATTAATTAATAATTAATTAATTTGCATCGACTTGGCGGATCTCTGTTGGGATAGCGTTGCCGATAAACTTGTGAAGCTTCGTAAGTATACCACACTCAAAATAAATTCGAAGCATGTCTAAGCATTGTTCGTTAATTTTAGGATTTTTTGAAGTTCGATTTGACAAGTTGTGCTCTTATTATTTGTCACTTGCTTTCCCAGCCAAATTAGTTTACTTATTACATTTTAACGCAATGCATTTTAGTATTATTTTTGTACACAACTGTCTTTTTTTTGTATTTATGTTATGTTATACTTGTGACACATTGTTGTTCTCAGTATAAAAATATCTATTTATTATTTAGTAGCCTATTAGAAAAAAATAATTTGATGTAAAGATCATTAAAATTCTCCAATTATTAAGGCAGTCTTTTTTTTTGGAGATACCTGTATATCCGCTGCTCGCATTTAATCAATTGATATAATAACAAGCCACAGACAGATGACGATGCAACGGTAAGTTATTTTCATATGAAATTAATGACTTCACATTTGGTCTCTTATAACACGGAATATGTGTGTTTGAGATTTACTTAGCTGATAGTCTAGAACAGTGGTTGCCAACCTACAGATACTAGCCCACAAAGGCTTTTTAAATGACCCACGCGTTGATTTTTATAATATTATTTTACATATCAAAAAAGTATAAACGTCTAATGACGAATTTAAAAAGAATCCGATTTTCTAACGTATCACTGTACCTGCGTATGCAGGACTGGAATAAAAGAATAATGTAATTCGAAATTAGTAATGATATCACTATTACTGTGCCCAATTTGAACCCACATCTCGAAGGTTCGCCGTCACTGGTCTAGAATAATATACCTCATGAGGAAAATTATAATACATTCAAAGTGCAAGATGCGAATTCATATTAGGAGGAGGTATAGGAATAGGAAATTCATAATTGAAGAAAATTATAATACATTCAAAGTGTAGTATGATATTAGTATGTAAAATATAGCAGTATTTCTTTAAGAGGGACATTTACCAAGTGCAACTTGTATTATTAGCGGGACGATAGACGCAAGGGGGTGCGAGTAGATGGAGCTAGACAATGTTCGAGTTTCTATCAGAGCGCTTCGGTTTTATTCACAGATCCTGTCGCAATGTAGATCGGGACAAATACTGAAGGAAAAAAGTAGCGCAGCACCAATTCAAACCGATGTACACATTTATATAATGCTCTACATGAAGTGGCTATTTACGGCATTTTTGGTCGATACTGTACATTTTTATTGTAAAAAATTAACCAAAACTCTTTTCAGACGTGTTCTTAAACAAAAGCAATGACTAAATCCGGAAACCACGTTTCGCATTGATTCTTTTTTTGTTTGAAAGCAAATTCATTCGAATTTAAGTCTGCAATAGACGACCGATTCCGATAGATTTGCGTCTTCGCTAGGCCCGGTAGAGAAACTGTAAAGTGGGGATAGACGACGCGATCGCTTCGAAAAACACTTGGTGAAATGTGTGTGACAATGTTTACTATTTAAATTTTGTTATCTTCAAATATAATTACATAAATTTGATTTTGTTTTTATATCGTTCATCAAATGTACAGCTGGCGCGTAGAGGTTGTTTCTTCTTTTGTGTACCAGCCTTAGTTAGTAGACATTAATCAAATGTATGCATTTTTGTGGTTATTTCTATAACACATACCTTTTTTAAGAAAACAAATTAATACACAAACTGTGGGGATAGACGACGCGATTAGCTTGGAAAAACCTCGTGTAAAATGTGTGTGACAATGTTTACTGTTTAATGTTTTTTATCTTTAAAAATAATTACATAAATTTGATTTTTTCTTTATATCGTACATCAAATGTGCAGCAGGCGCGTAGAGGTCGTTTTTTTTTCTTTTGTGTACCTGCCTTACTTAGTAGACATTAATCAAATTCATGCATTTTTGTGGTTATTTCTAAAACGCATAACTTTCTTAAGAAAATAAATTAATACACAAACTAACTTTGACTTTATAAATTTATGCCTTTTGCATCGCTAACCCAAATTTTAGATTCTAAAATTACAAAATAAATTTACAAACCCAAAATGGCGATGCCTTACGGGGCCATAATTTTCGATAGGTAAACGCGCCTCTTAAGTATGCAATTATACTGTACAGTGATTAATACTTGTAACTTTCTAAAAGTAGTTTCTTAATTTCATAAAGAAAAAAATCTCTATTGTTTTTACTAATCTTAGGCTACAAAATTAAATATTTTCCTAAACAAAATAATAGAGAATAATTTTGATATTCAGCTTATTCAAAACTTTCTAATAAATCATGTCAGATAAGATCAAAGTTTTAATGATTCATTGCCCGAAAGCAACATAATGGCTCTCTAGGGCTCAACTCGGTATTATCATCATTCACAATTGAAAATTAATATTTATAATAGTAATAAACTAATTACTTACTTTTCTGTAGAGCTTCAGACTGTTTCCCATACGGTTTACACATAGCAGGGCGAACATATGTTTTCATTCGTTGCATATTTTTCATGACTTCTGCAAAAGCACGAACTATTTTCTCCTGGCCGCCTTCGGAATTTCGTTTATCGTCTGGCGTTGAAGCTAAACTTCCAGATGCCCAAGCACCATTATGGAGGGCTAGCAAATCTTTGTTTGCCGAAGATAAACCCTCCAGGCTGTCTAAATTAGCTCTTAGAAAGTCACTTAATTTATGATCCATAACAGGCATGTCAAAGTGTTTCTGTTGGTTCTTTATATCCATCTGTTGTTGCATTTGTATTTGTTGACGTTGTTTTTCCAAGTTTGCATTTAATTTGTCTATATTTTGTTGTGCTATAACTCTATTTTGTTGTTGTATTAAAGCAGCGGTTATTTGTTGTTGATTTGGAGCAACAGACTTAGGTCTTTCTATTAATGGAGGATTTGGTTTAGCTTCTAAATTGTTTTGGCCAGTTAAATCAACTGGCGCTAAACCAAGATGCGAATTCATATTAGGAGGAGGTATAGGAATAGGAAATTCAGAATTGAAGTTACTGTTACGAATATCAGGGTTGCTAGGTTGAGTTTCTGTTAAATAACTAGGTGTTGCTAAATGTTGTAGTGTCTTTTGAGTAAGCTCCATTTGGTTTTTGTAATATCTACATGCTGGATTTGGGCAATTTTGTACTACTTCTATTATAAATTCCTTTTCCATGCCGAAGTTTTCTCTTCCTATAGTATAGGAATCCATTACCTGAAAATATTGTTGCATTTCTATATGTTCAGACAAGAATAACTCCTTTGAATTTAAATAGATTAGAATGATTCGAAACTAGGATTGTAATTGTCTCAATGACCAAAAATGCTTTTGTACATTAATTGTTGTTTTAAATCTTATAAGAGAAAACACAGTCATTATGAAATTTTACACTAAATAATTTATAATAATTACATAAGTAACAAAATATAAATGCCAAAAGTTGCGCAAAAGGTAGCAATTGAGTGTTGTGGTAAGTTTATTGCAGGTTCAGACCTACACGGTAGTCGGCGGCGCGATCTCTCTGTTTGAAAGAAATTATATTTGTGGTTCCATATTGAGGAGGTATTAAGAATTCCAGAAAACAATCATGGTGTCAGGAACATGGTCGAATGTGTTAGGCATATAAGTTATCGCGAGACAGAGTTCGTGAATTGAAGATGGTGCTACTGATATAGTCCGTACCAAATATCATGAGCTAAAATTCGTGGAAGACCGCTGCGTAATTTCTTGGAATAAAGCTGACGGAAAGCTCTACCTCGACTAGATATTTGCAAGCAGTGGCGTGCCTTGTTTTTTTCTCGGTATTTTGTTTTTGGCGAATATTCAGAAAGTATTGAATGGATCTTCAGCAAGTTTTGTTTGTTGTAAGAAATTAAATCACGAGAAATAAGGCGGGTAGGCCAGCGTCGACTTT
The DNA here is from genome assembly GCA_963170755.1 of Amphimallon solstitiale. Taxonomy (NCBI): domain Eukaryota; kingdom Metazoa; phylum Arthropoda; class Insecta; order Coleoptera; family Scarabaeidae; genus Amphimallon; species Amphimallon solstitiale. The sequence goes on from OY720675.1 coordinate 98,499,767, forward strand.
TTGTAATACAACTAATTTCAAATATATATTTTTATTTATTTGACAGAAAGATAAATATAATAATAATAAAAGATAAATGTGATGATACAATTTAATAATATACACGTTATCATAAAAAAGAAGTGATAATCAAATACATACTTACTGTTTGGTCATTAAGTAATATTTCTTCTGATTTATTACTTGTTTTAAAAATTTCTAACGCTTCTAAAAGGTTTAATTTTAATCCTTTATCACTGTAATGTTAAATTTTGATATTATTTTCTGAGAATGTGTGGTTATATTCTATTAAATGATTTGCAAAACATTATAACATTATTATAACAGTATATTAATATAAAAGTGAGTTGGGAAATCTTGTAACCGAACATCAACAATTTAAAGTAGATTAAAGTAATAGGTATTTAATTTGTAGTGTGTCTCAGATGTTACCAAATAAGATATTATATTGCCATCAATTCATGTAACTCTAGTTTGATAATGACATGTAAAATGTTGAAACTGCAGTCACATAGTGATTAAAAATAAAGTGAAGGTATTTAAAGTTTAATTGAGTGTTTTATTTTACTTATATCCATTATCATGAATCTTCACAAAGCAACAGCCGAAAGTGTTATATATTTGCTATAATAATTGTACAGTGAAAGACCGCCGCCTATGCGTGCCTTTTTCTTCTCGAGGGTCGGGTCGATTCCAAGAAATGACGCAGCGGTCTTCCACGAATTTTAGCTCATCATATTTGGTACGGACTATAACGGATATTACAGGATTGACTGTTGTTGTTTGGAGACAAAATCCGGTGACAAGACACCGGGGGAGGGGGAAGGGTTAGTATAGGTTTATAAGAATATGGGGCGCTCTCTAAAGGACTGTAGTTCAATGTAGCACAATTTAAGTTTCGATTTTAATTACTACTGCAAATAGAGTGTCGGCATATTTCTTTGAATGAAATTAGTACAGTTTCAATGAGATTAGACAGGCTCCCGTTTTGTCGATCCTCAGGGCCTGCCGCAACACGGTGTTACACGAAAGCCGACAAAACACAAGTTTGTCTAGTCGAAGTGAAAATGTAGTCGTTCTTGTTCATTGCAACTTCTTTTATATATTACTCTGTCAGACATACAGAAGAGTAGTCTTTAGAGCAAAAAATATAATGTTTACAAAAAACGCGGAATAGAATAGATGCTACTTTGTCCATGTAACGCTAATAAATTTTAAAAGACATTTGTATTGTGTCTCAAGGTTATTTATATAGTAGGTACCTGATAATTAAATTAGCCGACACTACAATTTTATACTTTATACGAAATAAAATTCAAACACATAAAATATAAAATAAACATATTTGTTTCAATGTTTGGTCAATCTCTAGCTTGAATTCGCTTCGACGTGCTATCGATACAATGTCTTGCAAGTTTCTCTTTTCTCTCCAGGGTTTTTCGATATTTTCCTTTAAAACGCTTAAATTGGCATTTGGGCACGAGTAAACAACATATTTAAGAACACTCCAAACATTCTCGATTGGATTGAGGTCGGGTGAATTTTCAGGCGAAGAAAATATTGGTATACCGAAATAGCGAAAAACATTCAGGACAGATTTCGTCGTATGGCACGGAGCCCCATCTTGCGTAAACATAGAAGGATTTTCCTATGGGCGTAGTGAAGTAATAAAGAGCACCTGAACAGTTTCTATTACATTTTTTTATTGATACCGATTCATAGTTCCTTCGATAAAGTACAGAGGTCCTGTTTCAGCCCAGACCATACCTTCACAGCAATGGTTTGCGCTACACATTCCTTTCTGTAACGTTCCGTTGTTTCACAAATTTGTCAGACTCTTAATCGCTTCTAGTCGTGACTCGTCACTGAATAAGACCTGTGATTGAGATATTAACAGTAACTAACACGTAATATAAGAAAACATTTTTAAATGCTCGCTATATAATTTTATGCATATACCTTTCTCCATTCTAGAACAGTAAAATGTTGATGCATCTTGGCCCACTGTAGGCGCTTTAGATATATCATTTCATATTCATTCTTTGAGTTAAACGCGGTTTCGTCGCAAGCTGACATTTTAATCGAGTAGCGTATAATCGAGTTCTCAAGGTCGAGTCTGAAACGTTTAAAGGACTGCAGAAGCTGTAACAACTCTGTGATGAAGCTTGTCTATTTTGCAAAGCAACGTTCATAATTTTTCTATCCTCCCTTTCTGTGGTGTAAGGTGTTGCAATTCTTGTCACTGTTCGGCGTGAAACTTTTACTTTCCGAGCAATTTCACTTTGAGAATACAAACCAGTCCCTAATAAGGTTTCTATCTCAATTGTTTCACTGCTTGTAATATGTTTCGCCCAAGGCGCACAAATTCGTTATAAAAATACGACGTATAAAATTAGCGCAACACTAAACAAACTTCAAGACTCTCAACTAAAACCGGTAAATAAATTATTACAAAGCTTCTCTTCCAGAGTTCTTACAATTCTGGATAAATTTTACTTGTATGAACACATTATACTATCCTTTCGCCTTCCTAGAATTTAGCCAGCCCAGGTACGGTAAGCGACCCCGAGACTTAATACTATGAATGAAACATGTAAAGACAATGTATATTGTAAGTTAACTGTCTGTGTATTTAAGAAATACATTGTACTGTAATATGTATGTAAAATATATTATTCATCATACCTGAAACCTGGGCTAATTTAAGTATGTACCACATACTGTATGTCTTTATTTGATTAAATTATAGATCATTATTATGATTAAATATTATTTAATGTTTATATATAATCATTATGAAACTTTATTAATTCGTGTTTTTAATTTTGAAGGCTAATATAATAGTTTAGGATAACATATATATTATTTATTGTCATAGCGTATGCAAATATGTACATACACACAGGTTGATCCATTTCTGGATAGAAAGTAGGTTTAAATTTCACAAAGTTGATAAATTTTGTATTTGTTATGGGTCTGGAAAGAAAACTGAAGTGTAAAAAATGGCGTTCAAGATGCTGTTTTATTCTCTTAACTCTAGAACCTTTATTTAAACTCGCAGGGAAAAATTAGAACCACATTCTTAGTGCTACATTTGGTGTTACATCCAAAGGGTACTCCACATTTTTATAAAGACGTTTTGAGTCTTTCTTGGTATAATAAATTACGTGGTCCTGGCATTTTAAATTACTGTTAAACATAGAAAAATGCCGTACACACAAAAAAACTAAAAACTAAAGTGTTTTGTATTCATTCAATCAAAATAAAAAAGAACAAAGATCCTTTTCATAATCATTCAAATTCCTGTTAATATAAACATTAGAGGGTTTGATAAACGATTCATACTCGATCAAGCTTCTGTCAAGATTTTGCAAAATTGTATAATACGGCTGTATGGCTGCTATTATACTATAGAAATAACACGCTTATAGGCTAGGCCAAAACAGTTATTTCATACATCACTTATAACTTTTGGCAGATTGGCAGCTCCGGTGTCCCACATATAGTAACGCTCTAGATAAATGACGCACGTGTATTCCATACAAATTGAAAAGAAGTTATGTAAGTTAACGGCAAATTTAAACGGCCTTCGATAAATGTTTATATTATTTATAAAAATCAAGTCGACATTACGCCGAAAAACATCGCTTTCCTTATCACGAGGGCGACAAGGAAAGTCATTTTCGCAGGCATCATTCATATTTTCATTAATAAAAACTTTTATAAATCTGTAAAAGAATTTTTATTTGCCAAAACATTACACTGAAAAAATGCTCAAAGAGAATGAAAACTATATTCTAATAATAATTAATTAAGTTATTTAAGAAAACTCTTGAGTATTTACAATAAAAGTAAAGTTTTTTCTGTGTCACACATTTTCTGATATAATGTTATTTATTCTCCATGCATCAGAATCAACCATTTGTAACCACTTCTAGCGATAATTTTTTAACTTCATTTAATTCAAATGATTTATTACAAGACTTGCATAAGACCGATTATGACGTATGGTATAGAAGTCCGCGAAGACACCAACAAGACGAAACACATGCTAAGGGTCGCCGAAATGAAAATACTGAGAACAATAGTGGGGAGGACAAGAAGAGACAGGGTGAGAAACTCGGATATCAGGGAACAATGCGAGATACAAGACATTGTGAGATGGGGAAGACAGCGTAAGAGGCAGTGATACAGCCATGTAAGACGGATGGACGGGAACAGACTTCCGAAGATAGTCCTTGAGAACGACCCGCCCAGCTACAGACCTATCGGAAGACCACCTAAGAGATGGAGAGATAGGAAGAACGCAGGGGCAACTTCAGAATTAACAGATCGACAGACCTCTAAGTAGAAGAAGAAGATTTATTATTGGCAACAACATAATCCTTAACTTGAGTCCATACAAGTTTGAAAAGGTTAGGTTACAATGTGTAACCACTGCATGATCACTTTTTGTTATTTTTTCACCAACTATGTATATAAAACTGCATGAGAGGTACATGTTTTTTTTACAAGTTGCATTAGTTCACATTATAAGTAACGACCGGACTAAGTCACAAAAAAAATAACAGAAAAAGTCAATTAAAAAGGCATACTTTTTTAAAGGTATAAAAATTAGATAAACAACACAAAAATTACTGTACCTAACTAATAATATTTTAATTTCACCAAATATTCATTTCTAAACAAATTTATATAAAGAAAACAACTAATACCGAAAACCACTGACCTAATAACACTTTATTTCCATCAAAAATACATTTCCAAACAAAACTTTTATACTAAAAAAGAAATTTTGACAAAAAATGTTTTCTTTTGTCAAAATTTCTCTTTCTGCTTATTGGTGCCTTTTAGTCCGGTCGCCAACTACTTTTATCAAGATTTATCATGTTTCCCTTTAAGAGACATTAATTAAGTCTCCAGTTCTACATACCTAAATACTTTTTTAGTTAAATAACAAAATCTTTCATGATTTTAGTCTAAAAAAATGCTAGTGCTGGAAACACAGAGCAAAAAAGCGCTATTTCTAATCCTAAAATGTTTATCAACTGTTTATGTACAGACAGTCCCAATTGTTATCATGTACTGAATATATTATTTACTATTATAAATAAGAGACACCTTATTACTACTTTTCTGAGCTAAAGACATTAACAAAAGAAAATAAGATATCATAAAAAGGAAAAACGATTAGATTTAAGTGCACAATGAAGAGTAAAGTACCTATAAGACAACTTTATTAATTCAATTATACTAAACTATTCATGCACAAATACATGACCTAAAGTTGAAAAATGTTAATCTATTGTAAAAATGTTCTCCAACACTTGAACAGATATTTCAAGTTATTTTTAACAATGTTGTTATTTTCATGGTAAAGTCTGACCAACTTAATATAGTAATTGCTTGCCTGCAAGACGAGGATGTATTCACTATTGTTATAACAAGACGACAGAGTTACTATGAGTTAGTACGAGAAAACAATATACAAACTGTTCTTTTGGTTGAGTGTATTAGCGGTAACTCTCCTTGTTTAATACATTAGATGCAACAAGAAATAACGTTCTTTTCTAACACAACAAACTTGCTATCTGGAGGTCAATATGTGTAGGAATGAAAGCAAGTTAATTAGTGCAACAAGGATAGCAGTTGCACTTGCGCATTTCATTTGAATTTTGTTGCTAGAAAAGGCCGATCTCCAGACTAGCACATTTGTTAATAGCGTTTCGGGTAGGTGGGTAACGGTTGTTATTTAAAGATAGATTATTATACGCCAGAAGAAAAACTATTTATAATAAAGCAATGTTATGGTGGTAACTGTGCGGAAGCAACTAGGGATTTATTGGCAGTGAATTATCTGGAAAGATCCATTCCTAACGCAAATACAATTCGTAACACGGTTCGACGTTTTGAAACGACTTTTGCGTTAGTAAATAACAAAAACAAAAATGTTCCTGATAGGAATGTCAGTGATTTGGAAGTGCAAATATGCGTCTTAGTTAAATTAAGTCCTAGTTTGCGTTAGTAAATAACAAAAACAAAAATTATAACTTCAACTTAATATGTCTTTGTTCCTGGCCGTATAATTTAACAAATTATAATTCATTCTTGGGACTAGCGGCCAAATTTTAAGGAAAGAAAAACCAAATTAACGTTTCGACATCTTTTTATTTTTCGATGTCTTCTTCAGAACAAAAAAATTAAATTAAATTAAATTAAATTAAATAAAAAAAAAAATAAAAAATAAAATAATTTGTTAATTTTTTTGTTCTGAAGAAGACATCGAAAAATAAAAAGATGTCGAAACGTTAATTTGGTTTTTCTTTCCTTAAAATTTGGCCGCTAGTCCCAAGAATGAATTATAAAAACAAAAATGTTCCTAACAGGAATGTCAGTGATTTGGAAGTGCAAATATGCGTCTTAGTTAAATTAAATCCTAGTATGTCATCCCGACGAATTGCTCGCGAGTTTAGAATTGGTATTACAACGACCCAAAAACTATTGACGAGTTATTTTTTAATAATATCCTGTTCACACAAAAAATCATTTCATGTGCATAGCCATCATAATTGCGCAATTTGTTAGTATTGGTCGCGTGAAAATCTACGTTGGAATATACCTACGCGAACGCAATATCCAATGAAAGTAAATGTATGGGATGGTAACCTTGAGAATGAAATAATTGGACGTTTTTTATCAACGGTAATTTAAACAGAAATAGGTACTTAAGAGTTGCTGCAAAATAATATTATTCCAGCTGTACGGGAACGATATAATATTAATGAAATATGGTTTTAAGTGGACGGTTGCCACGCGCACAGCACTCGTAATGTTACTCACTTTTTAATGTCTTTGGCGACAGATGGATGCAATTCAGTGTCTATTAAATGGTCACCACCATCTCCTATCTAGCCACGATTATCTTTTTTTATGGCCCTTTTTAAATACTTTAATATACGGTAACGGTGATCAACATTCATTCAATTTGGAACAATTACTCGCCAAAATTATTGAATTTCCGAATAATGTTAACAGATGTCCGTTGAAATTTTTATAATCGGCGGGGGACTGCTCAGTTTTAGAAGGGGGCTTATTTGAGCATTGCAGAAATTCATCTTTCTTTAATAATACCATTCTTAACTTCCAATTACATTATTTGTTTTCAAATTTATACCTATTAAAACATTTTATTTAGTTTCATACAAATTTATTGTTAACTTTCATAAGTTTGGTTTGTTTCCTTTTCTATTACATAATATTACGGAATTATTTACTTTTTATCTTAATAAGAGCTCTGCTATCGTTTTGTTTTCGAATTTTATACCACTTATGTTTCTTATCTTTGATATGTGGTGATCATTTCTTTTATTTATCCATATAATTTGGGAAGCTGTGATGATATCCATTACTATAATTAGTTATAGTGGAATACTAACATTATTTAGAGCGATTATCTGATCTTCAACAAGTCTACTTATAAACTATCCAGGTAGTGTTTTTTTATTGTTTAATGTTATTTCCATCTTCTATAAAGCAGTACTGTAAATGACCTTATTCTTGGTTAAAGAATTTGTTATTAATAGACTTAATTGACAGTAAGAGTAGCAATTTTCATGGACTAATGTAGTAAAGATTTCTGCAGTCTCGAGTTTAATGTAGCTCTAATGTTAGTAAGAGAGGCTAGCCCCTTATAGTCGACTTGGTGTGTGTACTATATTCACCTGCAAGTAGATCACGTACACACTGTATAGAATATAAGTACAAGAGTATCCAAAAGTATAAAAACATGATAAGAACATTTTCATGAAGATATTTAATTTAAATTAGATCATATTATATTATAATAATTTTTATAGATCATGGCTGTAAAGCATTTTCAAGAAAATATTTCAAGATTTAAAACGATAGGTTTTCTTTTAACATACAAATTGAATTTATAATTTATACTATAATCAATAAATAAATTTCAGTCTCACCGCTCTAACAGTTGCTTCAATACCCAAGTGCAATCCATGTGGGCCATTCATATGTTTTAACATAACAGCATTTGCAAAATGTTCAAATGGAAGGATAATCTTGCCATTTTCTCTTAATATCAGTCTTCCTTGAGAATCAAGAGTAACTCTTGAAGCCATCATCCTACAAATTTAATATTAAGACAATATATTGTATATACTAATATGTTTACTGTAAATATGCAGCACTTGGCAACATAGAAGATTCTTTCAGTTCTGAGAAGCATTGTAATAATTCTACAGAGGGATTCCACCCTTTATTCTGCAAATAAAGCTGTAAAAGCATGTATAATTTTTCTGTAACATAACTCTGGCCTGGAAAATTTAAATTTGTTGATGTGGGTAACTCATTGACAGTCTGTTGCATTCCTTTTGCTAAAACGTTCTTCATCGTTTCAGCTAAATCCATATCTTATGGACAATATCAAAAATAATTTGTGCCTGAGGGTAATCTTGAAACACAGAATACTATATTATTTTTGGATATTAAAATACGTAAACGAATTAATTTACTTAATAGACATAGTTTTTGAATACACTTTCTAAATTACTATTAAACACCATAATGGCCAAATAATACACAAAGCTTGTATTTATTCGTTTATACGTTAGTTTATTTTCCAGCTTTTACCTATGCGCACGCTAACAAAATCATTACAATATCATAATGTAACTATACTGACGGAATTTAAACGAGTACATACAGAAAATTACATAAAGAAATGTCACAGTCTAAACGGTCTAAACCACAACATAAACATTCTACTAGCGCCTGCGCTTTTAATCATGTATTTAACTTTTGAATTTACATCTTCTAAATTATTCAAAAAATGTTTAAATATAAAGATATATTTGTGTAAGTGTGTTAGATAATACGTTGGTTTCGTCTTATCAATTATACAATAATTAACAAATAACAATATAATTATAATGCGCATGCTTGTAGAACATAACACCAATGGAGATAAATGTTTCCGGTTCCTGTCGTCCATTGCAGTACAGTTTGTTGCTTCATTTGGTTCTTTGGTTGGTTCACTTCAGTTCACTTGAAAAAGTTCACGATTAGTGTCTAGTTCGGACTATTCCTTGTTGTGTTATTACTATTTTATACTTTAGCATATACTGCTTAACAAAAAACGTAAACAGAAATAATGTTTGTACTTAACCAACAGTCATTTCATCGATTGTATTAGCTATTTTATCAGCATCGGTAGAGATTTTCCACAATTGTTCAATAACATAATGGCTTCAATTATACCAGTTTCACTGGATGGTCGCCAAGAACGTACAAGAAACTAAACTTGAAATTATCTACATTACTTGAAGTCATCCGTAGTAAAGGTGAGCCAATCGTTTTATAGTATTAATTTTGTGAAGGAAATGAAAAACAATTTTTGGAAAATGCACTACGGTATCTCCTGTGCCTATGTATCATATACGTGCAGGTCGTTTAATGTGCTATAATAATTTGAGTACGTTGCATCGTTAGAGTTTTCTTCTATTTAAGTGAAAACTCTTGGTTTTTTTTAGTACACTACATAAAATTTAGTAGTAATGGAATACTAAATAAAACGCATTTCTTTATTATATCACTATATTAAACTTTGATCTTATTTATACTGTTTTATCAGTGAACATGTTGATAATTAAGGTACACTAAACAAAATGTGACTTGCCTTTACAGAGAAACCTCAATTTTTAAACACATTTTAAACTTGTTTCCTTTTAGAACAAAATATTTATGATTTTCTTGAAATTTTTTGCTTTTAAATTCAAAAATAATGATCATATGTGTATATTCAATTTTTGCTCATGATATGTAAAAACCAACAGCATTAATACAATACTTACGCATTGTGATTTAGAAATGTTTGTTATTAAATCAGCAACTTGGGAACTTCTCCATTTGTTCTATTCTCAGAATTGTATCTAAATAACCCCTCTGTATCTTACGCATTGTGATTTAGATATTTTCATGTTATTAAATGAGCAATGTGGAAACGTTTTCATTTGCTTTACCTCCAGAGTTATGCCTAAATATTTAATTTACCAAATGAACATCATTTTATAATCATATGCCATAGAAAAGTAATATTTAATAATTTCAATTATAATATTCAATTAGGTAATAATATTTTACTAGCGGATACTATATACCCATAAATAGTGATCGCCAAGATAGAGGAATACAAGTACATTTTCCATGAGTCTAGACAGACTTGCGTTTTGTCTACTCTTGGGGAAATCTGTGGGCAGCACGGTGTTGTCTGAGAGCCAACAAAACAAGTCTGTCAAGTCACATTGAAAATCCACTTGTATTTCCCTTATCTAGGTCATAACTGCTTGTAGATATGAAAATTACTTCCATTTTATTGTTCTGAAATTCTTCCGGTGAATGGGAATTTGCAGTAGCATTTCTAGTTTGTACTTTGGCCTTGTTGGTTTGCCAGAACGATTCAGCTATATTTAATTTACAAAATAAATGCCATTTTATAAACATATAATCATGCTTATGTACAACTATAAAATTGCTAATATGATGAAATAGCATTAATAATCTGATAACCTGTGATTGGGAATTCATATTCTGTTAAAATTGATTTGTACATATATGTTTATGGGATTATTATTAAAATGCAAATGGCTAATCAGTAAATCAAATACAGACATTTATATATTTATTAATTTGAGAATTAATTATTTATTTTCAATTTTAGGTAATCATGTTCTTATACAACATAACATTGCAAAGGGCAACAGCTATTACCCATGCAATTCATGGAAATTTTTCTGGCACAAAGCTTCAGGAAATTGTGATTTCACGTGGGAAAAGTTTGGAATTATTACGACCAGATGTAAACACAGGAAAGGTACACACATTATTAACAGTTGAAATATTTGGAATTATAAGATCGTTAATGGCATTTAGATTAACTGGTGGTACAAAAGATTACATTGTAGTGGGCTCAGATTCAGGTAGAATTGTAATCTTAGAATATATAGTTGCAAAAAATTGTTTTGAAAAAATACATCAAGAGACTTTTGGTAAATCAGGATGTAGAAGAATTGTGCCTGGCCAATACTTGGCTATTGATCCTAAAGGCAGAGCAGTTATGATAGGGGCTATAGAAAAGCAGAAATTGGTGTATATTCTTAACAGAGATGCTGAGGCTCGTTTAACAATATCATCACCTTTGGAAGCACACAAAAGCAACACTTTAGTTTATCACATGGTGGGTATTGATGTTGGATATGAAAATCCAATGTTTGCATGCTTGGAAATTGATTATGAAGAAGCAGATTCTGATCCTACAGGTGAAGCTGCTCAGAAAACTCAACAAACCTTAACATTCTATGAATTAGATTTAGGTGTCAATCATGTTGTTAGAAAATATTCTGAACCTTTAGAGGAACATGCAAATTTCTTAGTATCAGTTCCTGGTGGTAATGATGGGCCATCTGGTGTTCTAATTTGTTCAGAAAATTATTTAACTTACAAAAACCTAGGAGATCAACATGATATTCGATGTCCTATACCAAGAAGAAGAAATGATTTGGATGACCCAGAACGGGGAATGATTTTTGTCTGCTCTGCTACTCATAAGACAAAAAGCATGTTTTTCTTTCTTGCACAAACAGAGCAAGGTGATATATTTAAAATAACTTTGGAAACTGATGATGATATGGTTACTGAAATTAAGTTAAAATATTTTGATACCGTGCCAGTTGCTACTGCTATGTGTGTAATGAAAACTGGTTTTTTGTTTGTAGCATCTGAGTTTGGAAACCAGTAAGTATTTTTTTTATTAGGTGTTTGTAAATATTCACAGTGAACGTTTCATATACACTTGTAAACCTAACACATAGTAAACTTACATTTGGCATGATAAAAGCATTTTATATTTTTTTTTGAGTAAAATTTGTAATAATATTATGTAACTAAAAGCATTAGATTAACTTTCGGGCATGCTCACGATTTCATCCGTTTAATTTTTGTTGTTGATAAATTCTTAGTATAGACTAAGAGAGGTAGATTACGAAACAATTTAAATTTATTTTGTAGTTCATAAGCTTTGCTTAAATAGATAGTAAATAGATAAATGAATTTTTTAAGTATACAGCTTATTGGGCTACAATATATGTAGTCTTTACATATTTGAAGTCACTGAACCCGTAATCTTTACCTATATTTGCTAAATTCTTGAAACGTGAAGAATTGTTAGAGCCCTGAAAAAGTGTGATAAATTAGTTAGATTGATGGGCTAATTTGAAAGAAAAAAATAAAACTGAAACTTTATTAAGGAGTGCTTTGTACTTTCAAAACGAAATTGCTAGAAAAGTAAAGTTTCAAGCGGCACAGTAGCAAGAATTGTACCACTTACCAAAGAAAATTTACTCTCAATATCAAGCGGTCAACATTGTCAGTGATTACACAACACCACAGAAAGGGGGATAGAAATATTATTAACATTGTTTTGCAAAATGGGCAAGCTTCCGCCAGAAAGTTGTTAGGTCTTTTGTGCTCCGTTGCCGGATTAAACTGTCACGGGCCAGCAAAAAGAATGCGTTTAATCGAAGCAGTGATTCCTAGAGTGTCTTGCTTCATCAACCCATTGGAGAAAGGTATTTGCATAAATTTATATCGCGAACACTTCAAAAATGCTTTCTTGTATTACGTGTTAGTTACTGATGTTAATTACTCAATCGGAGGTGCTCATTAACGAGTCACGACTCGAAACTGCAGAGTCTATCAAATAAGTTAGACGAAGACCTTCGAACGTTATAGAAAGGAATGTATAAGGCAAACTTTTAAACTTCCCCCAGCTGTGATGGCATGGTCATGCATTACTTGGGCTGAAACAAGATCTCAAAACGTTGACTAAATTATGAACAAGTATCAATACAAGAATGTAGATGAGCGAGCCTCCGTACCATACGCCGAAAATGTCCTGTTCTGGAATTTCACCGGATCTCAATCCAGTCGAGAATGTTTGGAGAATTAATCTATTATTAACTCGTCCACAAATCTTAATTTAAACGTTTTAGAAGAAGGTATTGAAAAAGTCACGAAAGAAAATTGGAACTGCTGTGAAACCGCAAAAACCTGTATCGACAGCATGCCGAAGCGAATTTAGGCAATAATTAAGTTAAGGGAGATTTGACAAAAAATTGAAACAAATATATCCTGTAGCTGTAAATATGTGTTCAAATCTATACTAGCATGTGCAATAGTGTACATTTTAAATGTTGTTTTCATTTTGTAAAATTCTAAAATTGTGGGTTAAGCTAATTTATTTACCAGCTATTGTAGCTGTATTTGTTTAATTACATATATTAACTATGATACATATGAAATATAATATTTCTATATTTAGGATTTACAGTTTGTCCACTCTGTTACTGTTCTGCATGTGTCTATTAGTAAATATGATAACACGTAATGAAGTTTCTTAAAAAAAAATTGATGCCCAATTTTCATTGTAATGAAATGTATGTGAAACGTATTCATGAGTTTAATTATTGATTCTTTTACTTGTATAATTTCAAAATAACATGCAACAGTATCAATCACTACTTATAAGTTTTTATAAACTACAAAGTGAACATATCTTTTTTTAGTTACTTATATCAAATTGCTCATTTGGGAGATGATGATGATGAACTGGAATTTAGCTCTGCTATGCCGTTAGAGGAAGGAGACACATTTTTTTTTGCTCCAAGGCCGTTGAGAAACTTGGTACTGGTAGATGAATTGGAATCACTTTCTCCAATTATATCATGTAGAGTCGCCGATTTAGCTGGTGAAGATACTCCACAATTATATATGCTTTGCGGAAGAGGGCCTCGATCTTCTCTTCGCGTACTTAGGCATGGGTTGGAAGTATCAGAAATGGCAGTTTCAGAGTTACCTGGTAATCCAAATGCTGTATGGACTGTTAAAAGAAGAAGTGATGGTAAGTTAAATTTCACATAGAACATTTTAAATGTATATATTTTATATCTTCATTTATTCTTGGCTTTAATATTGCTGCATAATGTGTTATATACTACAAATAAAAATTAGTCTCATTAAATAAATTCAGAATCTTACTTAATATTCAATTCACTAAGGTCTGTTATAATGTATACTTAAGTAAGAAAGCATGCATACAGTTTTGTTTTTGACAAACATTGTCCTAAATGATTAATCATATTGGAATTAACAAATGACTTGCTTCACTGATTTCATGTTCAATCGAAATTAAATCAGGATTAGTAAGTATAGGGTCTTTATTAAAGACATTGTTTCATTTACTAGTACTGTGGTTTGCATGGACGCTGGTGGTTGAATATTAAGCAATAATTTTCAAATTGTATATCACTATGTATTTATTTGTATTTTTTCCTGGAGTATCTGCTTTATAACTAGCTGTCTCTCTTCAAATGTATTTTACTATGTTATCATTTGTTATCTATATTAAATACTGCTATGTTAATTACTGCTGTGAATAATAAGTATTATAAAAATAATACTTTATATTTCTTGGCCTTTATTATATTCGTGTAGGTAAATTCTTGGTATTAGGCCTTTTTAACGAAATGCAATAAAATGCTAGGTTTTAACGTTTCGACATTTTTAATATTAATGTCTTCATCAGAAAATTAAAATAGAGGTAAAACAGTTAAAAGACTTATACCTCTATTTTAATTTTCTGATGAAGACATTAATATTAAAAATGTTGAAACGTTAAAACCTAGCATTTTATTGCATTTCGTTAAAAAGGCCTAATACCAAGAATTTACCTACACGTATATATATACAGCACGTGTCAATTTTCATTAGCCATAGGCGATTAATCCATACAGTATGTGGCAACATAGTATACCCCTTCTTTCCTTTCCAATGCAGCGCGACCGATGCATGCTCCGTGGTTAGCAGTAACTCTTCGACCAGCGGGTTGGATGTTTGTAATGCGTTCAGAAATATTTACGAGTTACAAGGATTTGTTTTTCTTTTTCCTTTTAGTAAATGCAGAGAATTCTTAAGCTGCGTTCACGCTGCATGACACAAACAAAAGCGTAATTCTAATAAAATTAAAAATAAGGTAAATAAAAAAGGATTCTGAAAATAATAATAAACAACTAGATCGCGCCGGCCATTTGATGATGACGGATTTTATTGCAGACTATATCTCGGAACGTGTTCGCAGCTGAACATTTAATGTAGAAGTGGCAAGATCGGGGAAAGTCGCTGTGATGTCGATTGTTGCCGGGAGACAGACGTTGCCACGTATTATTTGTATACGTATAAATCGCATGTAAACATTGAATCCCTATAGCTAATGAAAATAGACACATACGGTATATATATATATATATATATCATAAAGCAATTGTAATTTTGTAAACTCCTATACGGACTTCAAAAAAAAAAGAGCCCATATAGCTCTTGTATTACGTCAAATATATACTCGTACTCAAATGGGACAAATTATCTATAATTTGCATTATAGGTAATGTTATGTAGTTACAGTTAATAAATTTCAAAATAAGGTCTGCTATCACATGACAAATTAAGTTTTTCATATTTTTATGCTCTATAAATTTATGTGGAATACATAATTTATGACAGATTTGTCAAAAAATACGGAATTTTACAAAATAAATTATAAACTTATTCCAAATTATGCTTGAATATTTTCGTATTGTTTGGATATTGTCATAATCATATTGTCATAGTCATTGTTACTGTTGACCAGATATTCTCAAAATATTATCTTTGCGCTTGCATGCAAACTTCAGAGTGAGGAGGGGTTTCATTCATAAACTACTTTTTCATTATCAGAAGAAAACAGTACCTATAGCATAATGAGTCCTTTCAATGAAACAGTCGGCGTATTTTCTGTTAATTGTATATGTAATTGTTCAAATAGATTATATTTGTGTAGCAAAATTGACACGACCGAATTACAAAGTATTGATGACGATTTAGTGTCACTACAAATTGACACCAGTTTAAACAATGTTAGAATAAAGTAATTAACACTTAAGCAGTTTTGACAACATGTAAGCGTCATCAATGACGTGCAATTGAATATAACGCTTCTCCTCTATATATTACATTTAATATGGTTGAGTCGTTTTGGCAACCGATATGCGCCAATAATTTCAAATTGGCGTCAAATTTGAAATGTTACAAAAATTTGATATGCCTAGTAATATAACCTACAAGACATTTCAATGGGGAAGGGGCAATACGCGTCATCAACTGAGAAAGATGGCTACCTGGAGAGTAAACAAAACTGACACTTTACTTCCTCAACTGTGTTCCTGAAATAAAGTAAAAATGCCTACGTTTTGTGCCGTTGTAAAGTGCGGTTCTGTTGGAGGAAAAGGAACTCCGATGTATAGATTTCCATCTAAATTTGATAACCGTGGCCGACTTTGTAAAATTTCGTGCGAAAGGTTGGAGAAATGGATTGCAGCCACAATGTACAATTGTGAGCCATTATTATCACTTCAATTTTTAGAAAAATTACAAAACCACAACGAAAATGGCTATTACAGGTGATTAAAACTATTTAAAACACGTAATCACTACTCGAAAGTACTAAAATGAATGCCGTGAATGAATGTGTGTTTACGTGTTTATTCTCCAGGCAGCCATATTGGTCACGTGATGCCCGTTCCCCATACTGTCATAATTACCTTTTGTTAGTTATAATTCTCATCCAAATAATAATAATTTGTACAGAATAGCCAAATATTAAATAAAATATAGATACAGAGAAGTAATATTTAATAACTTTATTTACAATATTCAATTTGTAACTGGTTTTCTATATATCCTAAAATATTATTTAATTCGTTTAATTTTATTGTTCTGAAATTGTTCCGGTCAATGGAAATTTGTAGTGGCATTGAACCGACGTCTTTAGTTCGTACTTTGGCCGTGTCGGTTAACAAAACGACTCAATCAAACTTAGCTACTTTACTCCTAGGCAAACCTAGTTGACAAATTCTGTTTATACTGTTTGTATATGATAATTATGGCAAACCTCAAAAGGTAGTTATAACAAATATCATTTAAACTGGTTTATAAAGGCCATAACCAAACATTTATTCTGTAACCATAATTTATCAATCATTCAGTTTCTATATTTCTGTTTATAATGAGAGGTAGCAATCTGCAACTGTATCTTTCCCTTAAGGGGTCCTCGATAGTGGATCTGTTGAAAAATAGCAGATTTTTGATGCAAGATATTTTTGTTGATTTTAAATTTGGAGAAAATCTATCATCATATGAAGAATTTAGTAATCTACCCCGCTGAATAGTCAAACTTAGAAAAAAATTATCTGATTAAAGAAAATTAATTAATATGTCAAAATATTTAAAACAAGTTTTCTCAAAAATCCTTTGCAGCAGATTTGTTTGCTTTAGTTCATGTTGAAAATTGAATAAAAAGCTCCCCGCTCTGTACTTATTTTTCGTTCAACTATTCTTTACTTTATTTTAAATGAATATAAAATAAATAAAAATTAGGCAACCCACATTGCAATGAATATTATTCTGATAAAAATCTTTCCCGTGGTTACAAATGTGTAAATATTTGATCATAAATGAATTTTTATTTGCTTAGATATTGAGTTATTATTCAAATATTTGTTATATATTCCCTATGTGTATGTAATATGTACTCGGACAACCTTAGGTTACACTGGCCAACAAATTTCAACTTGATTTTGCCATCAAATAATTTATACGAATTTCAATAGAAAACATATAAACATTTATTTTAATAAAAGGTAGAACGTAAAGTTAGCTCGAGTTTTTATTGTATTACAATGAAAAGGTTTTTTAGATTAGATCATAATTTAATGTATATTTCAAATTATTATAATTAGAAATGTAAAGTAATATTGCTCTGTCTCTTATAAACAACATCTACAGCATCTCTTCTTAACGTCCAACAGTAATCTGCTAACATAATAGGATTCCATTTCCCCTGATACCGTTTTTCCATTCCCATGATGTCTTGGTGGAAGCGCTCACCGTGTTCATCGCTAACGTCGCCCATATTTTCCGGAAAAAAATCCAAGTGAGAATGTAGAATGTGCACTTTAAGGGACATATTACAGCCAGCAGCGTGAAATGCTTGTATCATATCCATTACTAAAGTTTTATAGTTGTCAGCTTTTTTGTTTCCCAAGAAATTCGTGAAAACTTGTACCATGGAGCGCCAAGCTGTTTTTTCCTTCGCTGTTAATTTGGTTTCAAAGATTTCATCATTTACTATTTCTCGTATCTGAGGTCCAACAAAAATACCTTCTTTCAGTTTTCCTTCTGTTATTTTTGGAAACTTTTCACGAAGGTATCTAAAACCGTCACCTTCGCGGTCCACTGCCTTTACAAAATTTTTCATGAGCCCAAGTTTCACGTGGAGAGGTGGTATTATGATCTTTTCTTTTTCTACTAGAGGCTGATGTACATTGTCTTTTCCTGGTATAAACTGTTGTCGTAGTGGCCATTCTTGCTTATGGTAATGTTTTTCCCTGTCACGACTGTCCCAAAGACATAAGAAGCAACAGTATTTGGTGTAACCAGATTGCATACCCAAAATAATTGCAATTACTTTAAAATTTGCACAAATATTCCAGGAATAGTCTTTGTACTTTATCTTTTCTAATATAATTTTCAGATTTTCGTAAGTTTCTTTCATAGAAACAGCATAACCTATCGGAATAGCAGGATAATGGTTTCCATTATGCAACAAAACTGCTTTTAGGCTGGTCTTTGATGAGTCTATGAATAATCTCCAAGAACTGGGATCATGATGTATTCCAAAAGCTTCAGAAAGTTTATAAATATTATTGCAGTAGACCAGATTACCGGCCATACTATAAAAATCAACAATATTTTCATGTCTGCTGCGAAAAATACTTATTCTTGTGTCCTTTGCTAAGAGATTCCATTGCTGTATTCGCGACCCAAGAAGTTCTGCTTGTGATTTTGATAAATTCAAATCCCGCACCAAGTCATTTAATTCAAACTGAGTAATTAAATGTGGTTCGTTTGATGTAGATGGAATAAAATCAGGGTCACTTGATTTTTCATTACCTTCAAAGCTAGTGTCGCTATCGGTAGCTATTGTACTCTCCTCGCTTTCTTTGTGAATTGGCGGTCGTGGAACAGGATGCTGTTCATCATGGGGTCGAGGTTTCTGAGCTGAATCAGTTTCCACATAATTATATTTTCTTTTCTTACGGGTGTTAAGTCCTGCAGTTTTGTTAAGGCAAAAATAGCAATCTTCAAGATGATTCTTTTGTTCTTTCCATCGCATAGGAATGGCGAACAGTAAAGAATGTCGTTGTCCACATAACCAATCTCGCAAATATCTGCTGCATGTAGTACATATTACATGTGGAACCCACTGTTTGTCCTGATTTTTGATGGTCATATCGAAGTAAAGTTCATAGGCCCGGCAAATGTTCAGACTTAACTTTTCACTCTGGCCTAGTGGGGTAAATTTACCACATACGTAACAAAAGTTATTTGGATTACTTCTACACGAACGAGGCATGACTGTGTCTTTAAAGATGGAACTAAATTATCTCAATTTTTAATTTCGTTATTAAAAATTCTCATTCACGGCTTTATGCTGTGCTAGCGCTAGTGGTATTTCAGTCAAAGATGTATCTCTTATATAGTATGTATCTGCTTATCCCCTCCCTAAGTCCTATCAACCAACCAGATTAAAGCATAACACTGCAAACTTGAACATTCTCGAGGGAACGAGTCAAGTCACGTCTGCAACAAGTCTCGACCTGCATTTTCTCTGTAACCAGAGCTAAGCCAATACTGCCGCTTTTCGAATCATTTTTACTTTATATATGCTGTTCAATTTCATTAGTTACTAACTTAGGGTAAAAACCTTGTTGGCCAGTGAATTATTAAAGTATGTGCTATGCAAACACTATTGCGATTGCCGTTTCAGTATCAAGTTCACGAAGTTTACGTGAAACTCGCAACAAATAGAATAGTGTGCCGCAACTCTTATAAATATTACTCATTAACTTATATCGAAATGTATTTATGACAGACATACAATTAATTAGTATCGTTAAAAAGTATAGTATACAGTAAAGAAGATGAAGTTACAATGGTTAATTAGCGGTATTTTGTATATTAAATAATATAGTTGAAGGGATGAGTACCAGTTACTTTGATCATTCTCTAATGTGTTAAAGGATAACTAAATTTATAAATCACTGTTACTTACTGTAAATGTATATAAATTAATTTCATTTAAATTTTATTTAGGCAATGTCAAACCATTAATATTGACAATTTGCAATTAAATTCAAATGAATGCTAAAAGGTCGTTCGTCTTTCTCACTAATTCAGTATATAAGTTAACAAGAAAGTGCCGATTTGATTCGTAAGTACGATATTATAATTGAGAATGGTAAAAAAATACAATTGACAGTATATTTGAATATAAATAAACACCTACTCAGCCGTTTGCACCTCAGTATTAAACAGAGGCTAACAATGAATGGTTCTTGAAATGGTAATTTGACAATAATCCTATCTAAATCAGTGGCAACACATTTGAAGAATTGTTCTATTCACTTCTTTCTGAAAATCTATTGTGTATATTCTATTGTTATGTGCAGACAAATATATGCAAATATAAACACGATATAAAGTTTTTGTTATTAATACATACTACTTTTTAAAATAAATATTGTTGTAGAAACATATTACAATTACTGTCTCTAGTCTAAATAAATGACGCCTGATTACACTAATGACGATTTTTAAGATGAGTTTATTATATTATAGCTGAATACTTAACAGGTAAAATTTTGAAACACCTTGAATTTGATGACATTTTTATTTATTAGCGCATGTCGGTTACTATAAAACGATGTTATTATACAACTCTAATTATTTTAAAGGAATTTAAATTGATTGAACAGTTAAATATTTTTCATATGATATAAACAGAAAATATGTAACATTTCAATAAAAGAATGTTATTCGTGTAAATGTTTTTCTTAATCTTATATAGT
The DNA here is from genome assembly GCA_963170755.1 of Amphimallon solstitiale. Lineage (NCBI taxonomy): Eukaryota > Metazoa > Arthropoda > Insecta > Coleoptera > Scarabaeidae > Amphimallon > Amphimallon solstitiale. Next base: position 98,520,838 of record OY720675.1, read on the forward strand.
CTGATTCAGATTAAGTTGCTATTTGCTTTGCTATTGATTCTGTTAAATATATTAAATTAGAAAAGTAGTGGTGGTTTTGGTGTTATTTTCAAGTGTTTTGCAAATTACAAGATCTTTCAAAAGTCTTTAAAGTACACAATGTTCAATTAAAAACAGACATCAAATTGAAAACTTCCATGAAAATGGCAATTGTTTTTATATTTGTAGCAACTTATCTGCATCAAAACACTACTTTGCTATTTTAATTACTTGATATGTATATGTTTAACACATAAATGTTGAAATATATCAATAATTAAAACTGGGCTGTTGAAACTTTATCAACACCAGTTGCTTTTTTTTATTTCAGAAATACCAGCCAGTTAACATCAATGACTATGTTAAGGTAGGTGTTATGAACTTCCACCTCGTGAGAACTTTTGGAATGGGGTTGTAATGATGATCTATTAATCCGTGTTTCAACTGAAACTTCTATGATAATAAATAAACATTTACTGATAATATATATAAGACATTGAAACATTGCTGTTCATTCTGAACCAATAGTCGTAATTTATGTGTATTTGTTTCAGACAAGTATGATGCATATATTATTGTTTCGTTCGTAAATGCCACTTTGGTATTATCAATTGGTGAAACAGTCGAAGAAGTAACTGATAGTGGTTTTCTAGGCACCACACCAACTTTATCTTGTTCCTCTTTAGCTGATCATGCATTGGTTCAGGTATAATACTCGTTTTATATTATGTGTACATATTTTTGTATGATAGTATTTGTGAAAAGTTGTACATATTTTTGTATTTAGAGGAGGAATGATAATAAACCTTAGCACTTTCAAATATGTAAATGCAGAATAACAAATAGAAAAACAATTTTTGAATTATGTCAAGAAATTTACTAGTGTTTCTTTCATATTATGCACAACTAAAAACAAAAAAAACAAGATTTACTACTACAATACATAACAAAATCATAATACAACAAGTTATTCCTAATAATTGTCCTTTTACCTCTAATTTGCTATGATTCAGTTTGATAATTGGCATAAAAACTTAAATACAACTTAACACAATAAATAAATAAAGCAAGCTTTTTTGAAAACCTTTATATTTTTTTTTACATGAATGACGCTCAAACTGCCAGTAAGAAAAAATCTCATTAATAAGTGAACTTGATTGTAATATGTATATTCACCTAAAATAACAGTCTAAATTATATAATTAATATTATGATAATTTACTTGCAACATATACCATGCCTTCAAATACTTTTCTCATTAGAGTAGGTTGTTTTTAACTTCCTCAAGTAAATGTTGGTGTATATGCTAAGATTTTGAAAACTTCAAATTCTGACAGTTGTCATACTTAAATTCAAATTATAGACGCCTGTTATTATTTACATGACATAACCAAACTATCAAAATTATGCACTGTCACCAACCATTAAAAAAAGCATGGCCACCTCTAATAAGGAAATTATTTGAAGGCTCTGTACCGTGCCTTCAAATACTCTCCTCAGATGTTATTTTTACTAACTACCTATAAAAAATAATCTGGCCGATCATTCAACAATTACATCATAATCCATTGACTTGGAAACTTCCGACTTAAGTAACTCTTCTATTCGCATTTTGAGCTCTTGTGTCATTTTGTTGTATCCATAAATCTCTGTCGGTTTAATAGGAATGTTTATCGTACATGACCCGATGTATGAGATGATTTCCCAAAATACCCATCGTATACGCTAATGCCCATGTAAACGTTCAGTTCCAAACGATGTTGTCCTATTTTATCTGGGATTCTATACTACCTCACAATTTCGGTTAAATATGTCTGAATGGTTTATTTCGATTCCTCTGATGGTCGTGGGATTCCAAATACTCAATGCGACTATTGAAGTCGACACGACACCAAATCAAACCACAGCTATTTTTTCAGACATTCTACTAAAAATCTAACTAGTTTGTGGAAGAATGATCATGTGTCCACGAACTAGTATGTGTCTGAGAATCCCTAAAAGACTGCAAATTTGGAGTCGTGTCGACTTTTATTGTCCTGTCAAGTATACGGAATTCCGCTACTGCTACTCTTGCTTAAAAAAAGATAACATCATTTTCTAACCTTCTTTCCTAAGGGCAACTTACAGTATTTCAGACGTTCTAAATTATCGCCAGATTTCAAACTATGACTAACATGCCATATATCATTAGTGTAGGCTGTTTTTTAAGGCGAATCGGGACGGCCAAGTGTGCGAGAGGGATGCAGATATCGGAAAAGTAATTAGCGATTTCTGAAGAAACGGTACAACCGATTTTCAAATTTTAAACAGCATACTTCTTAAAATATTGTTTGAAAATGCGCCAACGTTTTAGTTTTTTAATTTTTGGTTTGATAAAAAAATAAAAAAAATATTTTTGTAATAAAAAAAAAAAATAAAAATCGGCTCAACGGCGCATATGAAGACCAATTTTTTAATGACAAAACTTTTTTTTTTTTAATTTCGGCAAATAATAACGCCCGAAACGGAAAAATGCATTTTCCTTTGACAGTCATTATACGGACAGTCCGCTGGATCCTTTTACACAAAAAAAGTTTAGGTGGGACGTAACATTTTCTGTATTTTATTGATAGTAACGGGGTCAACGGAAGAGCGTGGAAATTTTGAAATCTCCATCCTCTAATTTGGTACTTATCCACACCATTTCTAATTGTAATTCAGAAAGCGTAAGTTGATATTCAGAAATCGTCAATTGTAATTTAAATTAATCGTTATTCAGGTATCAAATGTAATTCAGAAATCATCAGTTTTATGGTGGAATTCTGTAACTTTCTCGGAAGCTCCGGCTATCGTAGGCCCTGGCAACGAAGTGACGTTGCGATGACGATTTCAGAATTTTTGCAGTTAGTGACGTAGAAGTGTCAATTTACGATTTTTTGTACATAACCTTTATGTTTAACATGTAAACAGACATATCATCTCGTAAACATATACCAAAATATTTCAATTAAAAATTTTAACTAATACGAAAATTGTTTGAAATATAATATAGCGATTGCTAACATTTTTTTTTAAAGAAAATGTACGGAACATTTTGTAATGCCAAGATATAGTATAAACATATGTTTATACTGCTGCCAAGATAGCACGAAACACTTTGGAAAATTTCAACAAGAACTGTTATCATTAGAAGAGTTTCAAAGGACGTAGTATCGCACTAGTGTATAGTGAATTTGCAGATAAATGTCTTTTCAGGCACATTTATGGATGATGAAATGTGATTTTTTTATAAAGCGAACAAGGACAGGTATCCCTATAAAGTCGACATTGTTTTTCTTACAAGAGTACCTAAACACAAAAAAATACATAAACCTAGCAGACAATATCCACACAACATAAAGCATGTGAAATGTGCACAAACTAAATGTTCGAAAAAGTCTATTATGGTATCGTGTTCACAATAACTTCACAATTTAAAATTGACTTTTTCATAAGATTTTCTAATAATAAAACTACATCAAATTGAGAGGATGTTTAACTTTATATTATGTTGAAGAAAATAAGAGGAAATTTACCTGTTTAGTCAATGACTTTATTTGTAAATCAAACCGCAAAGATTTTATCAATGTGTAACTATATTGAACGATTAATGTTTGAGGATCCAAAAAGGTAACATTAAGTTTTAATAGCATAGGCCAAAGTATATAAATGGTTGAAGGATATAGATGATTTTGTATTTAGAAAATCGACCAATCCTGTGATGTATTGTTGTACTTGGTACACCAAATCATTTGATATTATTGCAGGATTTTGTTGTCGAGCCTCTGAAATTATAGTAATTGAAAGTTCTCTTTATTTGCAGTTTTTACAGGAGAGTAATATTCATTAGGCTGAAATTTGCACTTTTTCAACTCAAAAGAATATAAAAAATTATTGTTTAATAAATTTACCAGCAAGTATTATAAAACAATAGATGACATTTGACTCGGATAATTATACTAATATTGGATATGAATTATATGTTTACTATTAAATCTTAACAATAAAGATCAAAAAGAAAAATAATAATACTGAACTAGAAATGTGAACTTTGAATAATAGGTACTCAAATAGAGATTGTTTGTATAAATATTCAAAAATAAAACACATTTTATTGTCATATATATTTTCTTTTATCAACCTTACCATAAAAGTAGTGCTGAAATTTAGAAAAAAAAATTACAGTATGTGAATAGAAAAAATATATATATATACAGAAGGAGAGTGTTCTTCATTGGCTAAAGGTGGAGCAAGTATATCAACATGTGTGCCATCAATTACACCTACATCTCGTGCACCCCATTTTTCATAAAAACTATACAGAAGGATAATTTTTAGAACGTTTAGAAAAGGTACCCTTAATTACCCTTGGTAAATATATGAACTGGGTGCTATCGATTAAACAAAATACATCTCCGGTCTCCCATTTTTTATCATAAAAACAAAATAAAGAATTATTTTTAGAATATTTTGATACAACATAATTACCCTTGCTTGACACGATTCTTCGATTCACAATCACTGGGAAATTTTATGCATTCAGGGAATAAATTGTTTGATATTACAAGACAGACCTGATGAACTATTCGACTTACTGAACTCTGACTGAGAGAAACAAAGCTATTAATACCAACACTATTCTGATAGCTGTCTGATGCTACGAAATTTAATGTTGTTAAGACCTGTAACAAATATACAGCTTGAGCGCGCGGGGTATGATCACCCGATGCTAATCGATATTCTTCGGACGTATATTCGGCAAATGATCTCCGCTAGCTGTGTTCGCCAGATATAGATATATAGATTTATTTTTCCAGAGTTGTTATTTCGTTATATTTACTGGAGAGAAACTCTAATTTTAATTTCTATTTCAAGGGTCGTTTTTATGTTATTTTATGGTATTCCTGTTATACTTATTTATAGTTTTTTTTTTACCATGAAATTTCTATTTATTTATTTTTCTCTAGACATCTTAGTTTATTCTGCAGATGTTTCAGGCGGGTTGTTTTTATTTCATTCTAAAACCCAGTTGTACTGCTATAACTTTGTACACAACTACATTATTATTTAATTTCATTAGGATAATCATAATTACGTTATAAGTATTACAATCTTCGCGTTATTATCGACTTAGTTATCTAAGCAATCGTCATCACTTAAAGAGAAAATTTAATTTGTTCTTTTTGTCAATCTGCAAAAAAATAATCAGATCACTATGAGTTCGAATATGAGCAGGCAATGCTAGTATGTTGTGCCGGACCACGTTTAGATGCGAGTTTACGTATACCATCGGGTGATCATACCTCGCGCGCTCTTGCTGTATACTGTGCACTATAAAGTTAATATGCATTTCAAGTGATGTTTATGATAATAACCTTCAAATGTAATGGTATATTTGTTTGTTCAATATGTCCATCCAATAACTGGATCAGGTTTTGAACAGTATCCTTATTCAGTCTAAACATTTGTTTAAAATGCCTGTTTGGTATTTCAAAAGGATTTCCGTGATCTCTTAAACGTTTGCGGAATATACGCATATAATTTCTAAAATAAAGAAAATAGAGAATATGATGTATACTCGATATATTTTATATTATCGATTACCTACCTGTTGTGATCTTCATCTAATAATAATGCTATAAAGCCATTCATATTTGCAAATATAAAACAATAATAATTATAACAAATAAACTAACAGAAACTATAAATATAACAACAGGAACAGTATATTAACAATAGTTATATAATAATAATATAACCACAATATAACCAACAAAATCTTTACTCACGAACGTTTTGACAGTTCTACGTCACTAACTCTCAATATTCTGAAATCGTCATCGCAACGTCACTTCGTTGCCAGGGCCTACGATAGCCGGAGCTTCCGAGAAAGTTACAGAATTCCACCATTAATTTGGAACGCATAATTTTGGCAATGAATAATATGCGAGTAGGAATATAAGTGTTGATTTTGTTAATAATAAAACTACCCTAGGTTGACCTTTTTGTATATTTTTATCGTTTGTACTGTGTGTTGAAATAAAATCCTGCATAATCTCTTTTAAATTACATTTGATGATATTCTCTGAATAATTAATTGATGATTTGTGAAATACAGTTTACTCTATCTGAATTTCAATTAGCTATTCTAATTACAATTCTTTTGTTCTGAATTTCATTTAACTAATCGGAATTACAAGTATTGGTTTCACAGTAAAAATGTCGTTTACACGACACCAGTGTCAAATGTCCCTCACTTTTAACGTTGGTGGCATAAAGTTACATTACAACAAACGTTAAAAGTCCTACTTTTTTTCTACAACGGCATTAATTCAGAAATTAAAAAATATTAATAAAAAAGATTTTCCAGTCGTGAAAAAAAACATTGCAAACAATCGATTGTTTTTTTCATACAAATTTATTAATAATGAAGATCAAGGTGATCTACCCCGCATAATTTATGTATTATGTTGTATCTTGAAAATGTTCGATAGGCTCTCTAATCTTCATACTCCTACATGTTCGTGGGTCTATGATTTCAGGTAAAACCGCTTTTTCGAAACAAAATTTCAAAACAATGTTTTGTTCCAAAATTCATAATCAGACAAAATCCGCTCGATGTAAATGTCTTTAGGGGTCCACACAATAAAATCATAATATTTCCTACCAGTTACATGCAATTGTCCTTGCACCTGATAATAATAATTATGTGATCTTTTTAATCGAGTACTTTTGTCCAAACAAAAACCTTTAATCGTTTCAGTTGTCTCAGCGATTGTCAAGTTTTCTGCTGCCTTTGGACATTTAATCTCGACAATACCTCCACTGTCGGTTAGTCCATCTGGAGAAGCGGCTAAGTAGCCATGGTCTAGATGAACAAATAAACCACAATTCGTTACTTTTTCTCCTGTTCGTTCAATATACATTCTTATAGCGTTTTTCTCGTTAACATTACCATACCGAACAGCGGCGTTTGTAAATGGTCTACCATACAAAAAGTTTTCAACCATCTTACACCATTTAGTATTTTTTCTCCGTTTCGCTATTTGCCCGAACACTGATGAAGTTAGACGATTTTTTCTTTCCATGAACCAAATTTCATTATCACTCAGTCCTCTAGTCAAGTTTTCTATCAAATCTCTTTGTTCGATGGATACCTGTAGACTTTTTTTTAAATTCATTTGCTTCTTTTGCGAGTTCTTCCGGGTCCAAGTCAAGCTTTTGGCACATTTCGCCATAGTCTTTTCTTCCTTCTACCTCATTGGTTTTTCCTTTTCTTGGCCTGTCAACTACAAATAAAGATTTTCTTGTCCTTAGTAATTTGTTTGTAATTTTCTGTGCTCGACGTTTTATTGTTACAGATGGGCTTTTTCCTACTGATGTTTTCATAGTTTCGTAGTGCCACTTGGGGCCCATTTGATAATCAAGTCCAGCACCCTGTACACGAATAGTGTACGATCCTCGTTTGCAGCGATTAACTTGTTTCCCCCCAGAAAATTTAGCAACTAAAGACATAAAATTCTCAGCATAATTGCTCGTACTGTTGGTAACAAGTTGATGAGCTTTTCGGATAACAGGCTTGAGGCATTCTTGAATATATTTAAATGCTTGGAAGCCTATCACCCTCTAGTACACTTTTATCAGACGTCGATGAACAAAAATATTTTTTACAATTCTTGTGCATGCCGATACATGCCCGTCTCTTAAATCCTCTCTGAGATCGACAGGGTTTTTACCATTTTTCGAATTATATATAATGGCTGCCCTGACACCTTTGACTAGGCGTTTGATGATCGGACGCGTAAGAATATTTCTAACACTTCTAGAAACGCCTTGAACGTTCATCAAAGTTTTAGTGTAATTTTTCATCACATGGTTTGTACATTCAATTTTCTCAATTTTTCTACCGTACGAAACCATTTCTTGTAATTCTTTGTGCACACTAAAATCACCATCCCCCAATGAAGCATCGATATTCCAGTCCATGTAGAGTCTTACTCTGATTAAAAGCCTGAATGAGCATATCCGATTCCATTCCACAGGAAGTACCGGTCCAATTTTTAAAACAATGGTCGTGCACTTCATCTATTCCGTTTGTTTTAAGGTAAAGGCACATGGCACAATATTTATTTCTCACATCCAGATGCAGCAACTTTTTTGTTTTTACACCAATAACACAAGCTACACCAGAATTAGAAGAATATCTGTGACCATGGCTTCGATGTGACCAGCCCCCATCCACAACTACTGTGATTAATGGAGTCCCATCCTCCGTTATATGACCATTATTTACAGCTAAAGCTTTTTCCTGCCTGCCAGCTTCAATCATGGATTCTTATAAAATTTCTTGCCAAACCTTTGTAAAACCACAAGTTACCAGTAAACTTTAGATGAAAATATTAACCTCTGCTTACCTTTCCTAGTTTCAGTTCTATCTTTTGAAATGACTTGCTGCCTATTGGTTTAACTCCCATGGTAGAGAACAATTCTTCCATGCTCGAATGTCCACCACCAATAGACATTACTCCCCATACAGCACTATCAGCCACCGTAAGTTCTAATTTAGGAGTTGATATCCTTGGAGGTGTTCTCTCTCTATTTGTTTTAGGCTCCGGGTGGAATCTCTGTTTACAGACATGAGGTTTTCTTGCAAAGTAATTGGTAACTATCAGAAACTGTACGACGCATGCGTATTTTATGATCAATGTTCGGAGAGTAGAATCACAAATTCGATTCGTTTCCAACTACTAGTTTAGTGTTCGGACTAATACAAATTTGCAATTGTAAACGATTTTCAAACTATCACAAGAGTTAGGTGTTTTATCTCTGACAAAAGTTCGCACATGCGTGTGTACACATTTCAAGTAGAATTTTTTAAATTTCGTTGTGGTTGGTAGCAGTGGCGGCCCGTGATTTTTTGGGGGCGGGAGGGCACCGGGGGTTTGGTGTTGATGTTAGTAATTGTTTTTCAATGGAACACATTGCTAAGGCACATAGTCTGCTTTCCCGCATGGTATTTCTAGAAAATGTTTTTATTCTCTTCAAAGTAGAAAAACACCGTTCACTTGATTTTTTCTATTTTGCACGCCCCCAGAGATTCGCAAAATAGCAGAAGACAATTTACAAAATCTTTCGCCAACATAGTCTCGACATGTTATCAATAACAAACTTTTATAACAGTTGTACTATTCAACCTTGGAAGTAAATTACAATAGTAGCATCAGAAAACTTATCATCCAACTCTGCTTAACAATTTGTATTGTTAATTAGTAAATAAAATGTTAGCATGTGTGCTTTTTATTCTTTGTACAACTTCTATTGCACATGTTTGTTACATTAAAGGCTTACATTTTGACATTTGAATATAATTTGGTTCTTTTTGTTACCAACGTCAAAACAACAAAATTAGCGTGCGATAAAGAAATGCTTTTGCAACCAAAACGGATGTCGTAAAGTGAGCTTTATAGCACCGAAATAGAAAAAAGCATTTTGCACATTACACCCACACAACCAGTCTGAGAAACTGTAAGAGCTTCTGTTGAATTTTCTCGTCACGGTTTTATTAGTTTTCAAATTCTGATCTTCTAGTTTAATCAATAAATCTGGTCTAGGGAGACCTAGATTTTTTAATTCTGTCTTAATGTTACTAACGCAATTCATAGTTGCATTTGCACCGATAGAAATTACAACATACACTCACCGCTGTATATTACTTACTGGACCGCCACCCGGACCCGGCACCATAGAGTAGTGCCCCGCCGCCTACATATATACGCGCGCTACCCGCGCCAGTTTCATCGCTCGATTTCTAATACAAACGGGGCAGTCGCGCGAGATGCCCCGGAGCCTACGTTAGACTGCGATTTTTAAACGCGCTGAAAAGACGGACTGTTACTTCCGAAAACATATTATTTGTCATCGAACAAATCAGAAAAATTACATACAAATTAGGTATTTATAATTAATTTATCTGTTAAAAGAAATTTGTCACGGGGGGGGGGCAGTGCCCCGTTGCCCTCCCTGCAGCAGCAGCCACTGGTTGGTAGGGTCAATTGCGTCGAGGTGTTTGGATCACGATTCCTTTATTGTTGTACATAATGGAAATACATAACCTCCGTGTATATTCACATTTGTATATAAAAGGTAACTAGGTATTGGAAGTATACAAACAAAGAGATTCTATAAAAGATCATCTTTAAAAACAGAAACGATTATTTACAATGAAGTGTATAAAAACAGACATAATTTCTATAAATATTAATAATTTTGTATTATCGTGGGTCCATAATATACATTCATTTTCAACAGATTGCCTCTCTAAAAAGCGTTCGTACTGTCAAAATCTCAAACAAGTTTGATTTATATTAAATTTTGACTGGCGCATGCCCATTAGAAAAGTCGGAGACTGTCGAATAACTATCACAAAAACTCTCTACGAACAAGTCTATGATGTCATTGGAATTCCCGCAATTGCAAGTTCTACAGTGGCACTGTGTTTTGAATATTGTGTTTAGTAGATATAAGAATCAAATTTGTGGGTGAGTGGGGTGGCTTGTTTGATTTTTTATCGCCGTACGTGCAAAAAGTCAGTTTTCGGAAAACCAAACTCGGAAAGAATTAGGTACCCGTTCTACTTTTAAATGTATCAATAACTAGTATGAACATAGTATTATATTTTTTCAATTTTATATTAATAGTTTTGTTCATAAAGTAAGTAAATAATAATATAATTTATTGAATTGTTGCAGAAAATACGTAGGTACCTAAGCTACTATGAACCCGTAGCCCGTAAACATTCTTAACAGGCTAGCCCTTTTATTTCCAGTATCATTAACATAATTATTTATTATCTTAAATCAGTAAATTCAATTGTTTTAACTATGCATGCTACTTCGCAGGACACTGGCAATGTCTTGAAAAGATCCTTCAGCTCGAATCTTATATAATAATAATAGTATAATTTGTATGGCGCAGTCAATTAGACGCGTGGCAAAAAGATCGTCCGCATTTACGGTGCGGCGAGATCAAAGGGGAGAACGTATATTACTGTTTCGGACGCTATTTTCTGGCGAAAAAATAAAATAAAAATTGATTAAACATTAGTAGATATAGCTTGAACGTCGCTCTTGGCCACTTTTTCTATTTTCTTCTTTTTTCTTAAGTTATTACAAAAAAAAAAAAAAAAATTTAGAAAAAAATAAATTGAAAAACTAAAACGTTAGCGCATTTTTGATTATTGCTTTCAAAACATTTATTCTTTCAAATTAAATATATTTTACTTGGTTTTTCTTAAAACAGCTAAATAATTTCAGCGCCATCTACCGCATCGGAAACACACTAAATGGTCGTCCTGATTCGCCTTAAGTAATTAATGTTGGTGCACAAATTCTGACAGTTGTCATATTTAAATTCAAATTATAGAGGCTGATTAATATTTACATGACACAATCAAACCATCAAATTTATGCATTTGTGTCTTGATTACGTGCGCTGTCGCCATATATAATACTACTATATTGCGTGTGCTGTATCTTGATAATGTGAAATTTTTCGTCCCAACTAAGAGATAGAATTGGTCACATTGCCAGTTCTGCGCATGCGTCAACTCAAAATGTCGTGGAATTAATCAGCATTACATTTTTCTGATTGAATATAATTTTTATTATTAACTTCTTTTTTAAATTTAGAATGGTTAAGCCATTCATGAAAATAAAAAGGTGATAAAGCGTTATTTACGCCCATATGGTAGCAAAGAATATAAAGAAACAATTACTCTGATACACTTGAATTTCTTTAGTGTATGTAATAGCACATTCGTAATCAATACATTTTTGTTGATGTCTATGTCTCATAAACTAAGATGAGTAGAAATGAGACTTGCAAATAATTATATTATTGCTTGTAAAAAAAGGTATGTTGATGTTATATTTGATTCAATAATTATATCAATGAGCAAAGTTCAATTTCTACTTACGAAGTAAAAAATTAAATTTTATTTTATTTATGTTTAGAAATCTATTTTGTATATAGTTTCTTGAAATTAAAACAAACATTTTTATTATAAAATATAAATATTTGTATGAATTAATAGATACATACAAATTTATGAAATGATAAAAAGATTTGGAGAATATAACAATATCATAAAAACAGGAATACTGTTCGATGCCGTGCCTACCGTGCCAACACTGCACTATTTACTTCTACAATGTTGGGAAAAGTTCAGAAAAACTCATCACACATTGTCTTTGCAAAATCCAAAATGAATATTATCTTTATACTGTACTATCTACAAGTTGTTTTAAACTAAAACATATTTTATTGTAAATTTAAATATAAAATACATTCTATATGCGCTTGATAACAATTTAGTGACAGAAATTACGATACATATTTAGCAAAGTACAGATTTAAAAAAAACACTTCACTGTCTTATAAACTATGTGTCATGCTTCAAGTTATTTTCGCAATCAGTGATGCATCATAGCATAAATTCCAATAATCGGACCAATCTCTTCTCAAAATACCCAATCTCTGCATATTATTATCTTGTATCATATGGGATCTGTGGATTCTGTGGTGGTCATGTCAAAATTCTTCAACTTTCTATTAACACATGTATGTTCTATTAGACATATAACAAAAAAATTAGGTCATGGCGAAAAGATTGGTATGTCTCTTCTAAGAGGTTTAATAGAAGGCTTTTTATTATGAGCAATTCAAATATTTTAATATGTAACATAGTAATACAATTACCTAATTCATGTAAAATTTACTGTGTTCTTTCTGTACATTGCTCCGATGTAGATGAGAGTAATTCTAGATACAAGAACACCACATTGTCTAATTCATTATTATTTTTGCATGTTGAGTTGAATAATGTTGGTGTTATTATATCACAAATTTTTGTGCATGACCTGTAGAGGAGTTTTTCTTTCTGTTCACGATATCCCATCATAATATATTCATAGAAACACAGTTGCAATGCAATTGAACTGAATGCGGGTTTTACTTAATTAATTTACAATATTTACTATAACATAACCATAATTCGTACAACTTTTGACAAATATATTTCTTCAATATATTCGTTTGTTTGTCTGTGATTTGCACTTGATGCCACGACGATATTTCTTCATTTATTACGGGAAATTAAATTATTTTTCCACATTTCACAAGGCACAATTATTAATTATAATGTGGTTTGTCGATTTTTAAACTATTTATACTTGTTTGAGGATGTACAAACTATAATTAAATATTTATAATAATTAATCTATGTGATAAACAAACAGACTTAAATTTGAAAAATTATATGTGACGCATGCGCAGTTCTGACAACGTGCCTCTAAAACGGCATAGCACCATGTGTTTTATTTCACAATGTTGGAGCGAAGTTTTCCTTGTCTACACGCGATATTATTATATATATGTCGTTTACAGATAACGGTGAATACTTCAAAAACGAAATAGTACAAATACTATTTCGTTTTTAAAGTTTAAAGTAAGTGTGCATCATATTAGTGAAATGATAACTTGTTCTCTAAAAGTTTGAGTTGATATTTAATTTCTGTTATTGAAATAACTGCTGTTTATTAACAACTACATTTTTCTCCTAGTATTACTACTAGCTAAATCAAATGTCTTAACAAAATACTATAAGTCTGCATTCATACGCCATCTTTTGGAAGGAATTAAGATTATTTTTTGTGTTGCCAATGCTTCTCCGTATATATAGTATAGTTGAATCGTTTTGGCAACTGTCACGGCCAAAGTACGAACTAAAGATGTAGATTCAATGTCACTACAAATTCCAATTGACAGGAACAATTTCAGAACAATAAAATTGAACTAATTAATTAATATTTCATGATATATACCTTCTGCTAGTAAAATACTATCATGTAAGAGCCAGTTACAAATTAAATATTATACATAAAGGTATTAAGTATTACTTTTCTACACCTATATTTTATATAATATTTGGCTATACTGTTTAGTAAGCAAGCATTGTTGAAAGATTTAAATAGTTTAGATGACAATTATAACAAACGTCAAAAGGTAATTATCACAAATGTCTAAAGGTGCATGAATATTATTATTTATGACAATCCTGAAATGGCTTTTTTAGGTTATATTACTTGAAAGATACAAATTTGAAACATCCCAAATTTGACGCCATTTTAATTTATGGCGTATGTCGGTTGCGAGAGCGACTCAACCATACAACGGCTATCTGTAATCTCCCTTACCTACGAGGAAAGAATAGAACAGGAGAGTCTCCTTAATACAAATATTTGTCCAAACTGGTAACTCCTACGAGGAAAGAATAGAACACGAGAGAGTCTCCCTCATAATAATATTTGTCCAAAGTGGTAACTCAGTATGGCCGCCGCAATGCATAGGCGTACATAAATATTTTGTATAGGGTATATGTACACTTCGTATGTTCTCGAAAATCATTAAAAAAAGGTTCTTAGTCCCATAATAATTAAAGTAATATCGTGAGTGCATTATTTTTTCAATCCTTTTATTCTTTTTAATAGAGTAACATTTTTCTAACTGTATTAAAGAAAACATTTAAAAAAAGATGCCTAGATTATGTACGTTACGCCACTGAACACATAATCAAACATACCGGATATATGACAAGTTCTTCAAAATACTCATTTTATAAATTATGATTGGTCAATATTGCCATAACTGACCTGCCTTAAAGTGGTAACTTCCGTCTAAATAATACCTATTCCCCCACCAGTTTATTATCTCTCCTGTTCTATTCTTTCTTCGTAGTCCCTTACAGATAAGGGAGACTACTTTAAAAACGAAATAGTACAGATACTAGGTATTTCGTTTTTAAAGTTTAAAGTAAGTGTGTGCATTGTATTAGTGAAATGATAACTTGTTCTCCAAAAGTTTGAATTGATATTTAATTTCTATTATTGCACTGCATTTTATTAACAACTATATTTTTCTCCTAGTATTACTAAAAAAGTTCATGTAAACTTAATTTTGTAATTGCATCACGGTATTTTAAAAATTTTATCACTTGCTATATACAATTTTATAGGTATATCCTGATGGTATTCGACATATATGTGCCAATAAACATGTAAATGAATGGAAAGCTCCAGGAAAGAAAACCATTGTAAAATGTGCTGTAAATCAAAGACAAGTTGTTATTGCTCTGAGTGGAGGTGAACTTGTTTATTTCGAAATGGATCCTGTAAGTATTGTCTTAACCTTTGCTTATATAGCATAGATATAACTACTGATTATAGAAGAAAATACCAATAATCAGATTTAATTCTATGCAAAATTATATTTGTCTTGTCGCCTCCGCTGAATCTTGCATGATTGACTGGAGTGAACCAAGATCATACAAATTCTATTTATGTCATTATTTTTATATTAATTATGAGATAATTCATAGTTTAATCATGTTTTTGTGAAAAAAATGAACCTGCTCTGTTGGAGCTATAGATATTGAAGAAAATAGGAAATAATAATTGATATAATTTACGCTTTTATTTTGAATAAAAGGCTTTGAACATATTAAGGGCTGTTAGTTTGTTTGAGCAATAAGTTTCAGTTGAGTGCGGATAACACTAAAATCCGTTCTCTGTATACATCTGTTTCTACTTTTTAAAAAAAATGTTAATAAACCAGGTTAATATTAATTAATATCTTAACTGAGAAATATATCCCAATATTGGGGCAAACAGAATTGCCTATTTCGGAGACGACCTTCACAAACCTTTTATCATTAATAATTAGGCCGCGGGCACGAGCGAGCCATGACTCATCGCCCATGGGCGCACTATTGAGATTGTATTTTTAAAGAGGTTTTAATTTTATTTACATAATTGGATAACAAGTAGCTGGTGATTTATAAAATACAAAATACATTATTATTTGTTCATTTGCTCTTCTCTAAGATTTGTTCTCTTTGAATTAACTACATCCTTGTAGATAGAAAACGTCCTTTCTACATCGCAACTGGTTATATTTGCGTAATGGAAATATTCTTTTATTTCAGCGTATTTAGCATACACAATTGCCGCAACGTTAGTAAATCTGGATTTCTATTAAACACTGCGTCTTAACTTTTGCTGAAGGCCACATCCGAAATCACTTGGAATAGTTTTGAAGTTATTAATAGCCACATCTAATGTGGTTAATACATCTTTTAATTTGAGATTCGATTTTCAAAATATGTGATTAGTTTACGCAAATTTCCAAAGTGTTCCTGAAGGAATAATAACTAATTTTTTAAATCTACTTTCTGAGCACAAATGTAGATTTAACTTATTTAATTAGTAGGGGCGGACACGAGCGGCCGATGACTCATCGCCCATGGGCACACTATTCAAATTTTCTAATTTTAAAGGGGTTTTAATTTTATTTATATAATTGGATAACAAGTGGCTGGTGATCTATAAAATACATTATTATTTGTTCATTTTGTTGTTCAAGTCGAGTAAAGGAGTATTAATATTTACCTAGCAATACTTTCTCAAGGTTCTCTTCTGTAAGGTTTGTTCTCTTTGAATTAAGTACATCCTTGTAGATAGAAAACGTCCCTTCTACATCGCAACTGGTTATAGGTGCGTACTGGAAATATTCTTTTATTTCAGCGTATTTAGCAGTTTGATTTTGTGTCATTGTCCCCATAAACAATTGCCGCAATGTTATTAAATCTGGATTTCTATTAAAAACTGCGTCCAACTTTTGCCGAGGGCCACATCCGAAGTCACTTGGAATACTTTTGAAATTATTACTAGCCACATCTAATGTGGTTAATTCGTCTTTCAATTTGAGATTTCGATTCTCAAAGTAAGTGATTAGTTTAGGCAAATTTCCAAAGTATTCCTGAAGGAATAACAACTGATTTTTTAAATTTGGGATTTGTGTTAGTTCCTTGCACTCAGAACTACTTCCAGCGTCGTCATTTAAACATGTATCGAAATTTTCTGCATAAAAACTAGTAGCTTCCAGCCATGTTCCCCATCTAGTTATTATTGGCGAGGGTGGCAGTGACAAAGATGGAAGTTTTTCCCGCCACTCTCGATGGTGCTCTTCGGAAAACTTTTTTTAAAAGCGGATATAAGTCTATCAACTTCCGGATAGGAGACTCTGATATATACACAGATTCTGTGGAGAGCATGTGCTACACAAGTAATATGCAGCATATAAGGATATGTTTCCTTTAATAGTCTGCCAGTTTTTAACGCATATACGGCACTGTCACTAACAAATAAAAGTATTTTTTCCCTGTACCTGTTGTCCGAATGAAGCATGTTGTTTCTCGTCAATAGTTTTAGCAATTGTTTCCCCATCAATTGTATTTATAACTATAGATGCTATTTACATATGCGATTTTTTGGGCATTCTGTAACGATATTTTACAGACTTTGCAATAAATATCGGAATCACTGACAATGGACATACAATCAGTATGACCCTCAATCCAACTCGCCATTGTTTCACAATGTATTTCTCGACGTTCTTCCATATCATGGTAACACAAACAATGTTCTAGATCTAAACAAATGATAACTAAAAATGTATGCGTATATTATTGAAACTGAACGAAATCCATTGCACACTTACGTCTAGATAATTGGGAGAAGTCGATTCAATGAAACGGGATTAAACAGGAACTATTACATAAATTACGAAGTACGTAATTAACAGTCAAAACAAAAAAACGAAACTAATGAAAGTATGAATAGGTATACACATATATAACTCTATTTATCATGCGAAATATAAGGTAAATACAATAAATTATAAAAACCTCTGACGTTCCTATATCTCCGCCGATGAAAATAGGATATTTACTACTTAAGTGGACTTTTTTTGTGTTATTTTTCCGTCAACATGTGAGTCAATAACAGATGTTGCAGTTCACCATATGAATAATGCTATTCAGTAAATGTGTGTTTACATTATTTCTTTGCTCCGTTGTAACTTCGTCGCAGTTTAACTCTGTCATGTCCGCGGCCTATTAATAATCTATAGTCTATTTGTCAGTGTTCGTACCGTTTACACCTGTATGTTAATATTAAGTTCCAAATTTTTTACAATATGACAACAGTATTATTTTAGACTTCTATATATTTATATTTGTTTGTACAGGCAAAGACTATAATTTAAATGTTAAGAAATCAAATTTCTAGTTGTAGGGAGTGTTACTTTAGTCATTTCTGTTTTTTTTTTAGTCATGATATTAATCTATTGAAAAACGGTGCATTGCCCGAAACATGGTATGGATAAATAAATATGGAAATTAACCATGAAATTTTATCATTTAGATCTGTAAATCGCCCACTAAGCAAGCTGCCACTTATATATATAAAAATATATATACTGATTATACTTTGAAAATATGTCCCTTTAAAAGCTTGTTGCTGACACATGCATTGCTATGATTTAATTAAGCTTTGCATTTAGTTTTGTATGTGTATTTTAATATTGATTTGAACTTACACAATTTAAACGGGAAAATCTACCTGCCAAAAGTATATCTGCAATGAAAGCATGAAACCTAGTTTATTATTCACAGCTTACTCGTAAGATATGCTGTCAGACAGATCTAATTAATATGTTTATTATTGTTACATATAAAAAAAAATTACATTTGGCAACTAAAAGTTGTATTTTACCAGGCGAAACAAATCCACATGTTCAAAATCTTGCATAGTTTATTTGAAATCCAAACTTTATTAATCGTTAAAACTTGTATTACAATAGAATTAACATTTAATATGTAAGTATTTATAGTAAGAATTATTAAGTGTTATTCTGTGATTATATTGTTTTGGTTTGTTTGGGAAATTTTGAACTATGTTGCCATTTTTCTACATTATTATTGATGAATGGAGTTAATTACTGGGGAGATTTAACGTTAAATAAAAACACTATTAATTACTGTGAAGTATATCTTTTGTTAAGTGTCATGTGGATGAGTGTGACCTTATATGTCGGTCTAAAATAGTCCTGAACATAATATGAGCAGAGAGTGACAAAAGCAAGCGTTGTTCGTGCTTCTTAATGATTGTGTCGGATAATATATACATCTAAACCAATGAATAGACCGCACTCGCAATCTATAGAGGTTTTGTGCCCCTTCATTTTGTAATTTTGCATGAACATTAATAAATTCATTCTATAAAACAAAGTATTGTTATTAAAATAAATCAACATATGTATCTTTAAGAGGGACGTTTACTAACAAATAGAACCTTTTGCAACTTATATTACTCGCGGTAGGAGGAGGTAGACGATATTCGGTTCTTTCACAGCGCTTCGGTTTTATTCACAGATTCTGTCATAGATAAAGGAATACTACAGATGGGAAACATAATGTATAAAGAATGAGTACCTACGGAACTGTTGATGTTGTTAATGTTTTATAATAAGCCAATTTTCGCTTGCCAATAACTATTATATTATTATACACTCGAATATTATAGGTATATATGACATTTAAATGCGAGTGACAGTAATTAAACTCACTCGCATTTAAGTCTGCAATAGCCGACCGATTCCGATGAATTTTCGTCTTCGCTAGGAACGATAGAGATACCGTAAAGTGGGGATAGACGACGGCGATTAGCTTGGAAAAACCTCGTGTAAAATTTGTGTGATAATATTTACTGTTTAATGTTTTTTATCTTTAAAAATAATTACATAAATTTGATTTTTTCTTTATATCGTGCATCAAATGTGCAGCAGGCGCGTAGAGGTAGTTTTTTTTTCTTTTGTGTACCTGCCTTAGTAGACCTTTCTTAAAAAAATAAATTAGCACAAAAATTGACCTTGACATTATAAATTTATGACTTTTGCATCACTAACCCAAATTTGAGATTCTAAAATTACAAAATAAGTTTAAAAAACGCGAAACGGCGATTCCTTAATATTCGATAGGTAAACGCTTCTCTTAAGGTATATTCTGAAGATAATTACAATTCATTTATTTCTATTTTACAGGCAGGTCAGTTACAAGAGTATAAAGAACGTAAAAGAATGAATACTGACGTTGTGTGTATGGCATTAGCAAATGTAGCTACTGGAGAACTTAGATCCTGGTTCTTAGCTGTTGGTTTAGCTGATAATACAGTTAGAATAATTTCTTTAGATCCAAGTGACTGTTTATCACAGAGATCTATGCAAGCATTGCCAGTATGTGCAGAATCTCTATGTATTGTTGAAATGGGCTGTACCGAAAATGAACCGAAAGACGCTGCAGCAGCTAGCACAGCAAGTTCTTTGTATCTGAACATTGGCTTACAAAATGGCGCATTGTTAAGAACTGTACTAGATCCCGTTTCAGGAAATCTTACAGACACACGTACGAGGTATCTTGGCTCAAGGCCTGTTAAATTGTTTAGAATACGTATGCAAAAGTCAGAAGCAGTACTGGCAATGAGCAGTAGATCATGGTTAAGTTATTATTATCAAAGTCGCTTCTATCTTACACCATTATCATACGAGAGCCTAGAATATGCTTCAGGCTTCAGTTCAGAACAGTGTCCCGAGGGAATTGTCGCAATTTCAACTAACACCTTGAGAATTTTAGCCTTGGAAAAGTTAGGAGCGGTATTCAATCAAATATCTTTTCCGATGGAGTATACTCCACGAAAATTTGTAATTCATCCTGAAACATCTAACTTAATTATATTAGAAACTGAGCATAATGCATACACCGAGGAAACAAAGAAACAACGGAGACTTCAAATGGCGGAAGAAATGAGAGAAGCTGCAGGTGAAGAAGAACAAGAATTGGCTAAAGAAATGGCTGAAGCATTTTTAAATGAAGATCTTCCAGAAAACATATTTTCTGCACCCAAAGCTGGTCACGGAATGTGGGCTTCAGTGTTAAGAATTATGGATCCTGTACAGGTATAATACATTTTTTACTATGAATCATTAAGGTGGTATAGTACGTAGTATAGACAAGTAAAATCCGCTACGGGGCGCTACTAGTATAACTAAAAGTATTCTTAAAATGTATCCGCCCCTACTATGTCTTACCCAATATTTTAATACCTAGAAACAAGACGTGGTGGGGTATTTATAACCCAAGACACAGAGCAGGTAGAAAATATCAAGACAGAAAAAAATATTAAATGCTTCAATGGCATTGCATTAAATTCTGAAGAAAAATAAGGCGATCTCTATGCAACTCATCTATAAGTTATTTAATGCCTTTCTGTTTGCCATATTAATACAATATAAAATAATTACACGCGTCATTGCCCCATAATAGAGTAAAATAGATGTACTAACAAAAACATTAAAACTAAATAAGAAAAAGCCCTTTTTAGTTTTAATTTAAGAAAAGCGATTCTATTGATCGCTATGTAAATGATATATAATATTTTTAATATTATTCATGATTGGAAACGAAAGGTGTCTTCATTTCAACAAAGTGGTAACACTTCAATTCTCTGTCTCGCTCAGTGACGTCATAACATGAAAAACAAATGACATAAGGAACTGAAAATGCGATGAAAATATTCCACTTAGTTCAAATGACTAATACCCCTTCTAGATTTTTTCAAAAAATGAATATTAAAGAAGTTAATGCCTTTATCCGTTACTTTATTTCCACACTGTATATATGATTTTTCGCCTAAAAGAGACAGTCAAATATGAAATAGACATCTGGCTAATGCAAGTGTATCCATGTTGCATACTGATTTCACTGTCATTTCTGTCATTTGTACTGCTTTTGTATAGTGTACGTATGTATATATAACTTACAAGGACCCTAATTTTCACTCCTTTGTGTTGTGAAATTTTCTAATATGGGTAATGTGCAGAAATTAGATTTGATTATGAACTATATTTACAACGATGAACAAAGAACTCAATAATATATTTACACGAGTACACGCGCTCAAGACGGTTTGAACTCTATAATGTAATGCTAATGTTTTGAAAAACATTAGATGTGTCTTTGAGAACTGTTGGTTACTGTCTTTCAATACATTTTACTTAATGTTAGAAAACCAAAATAAAGTGGGGTTAACAAAAGTAATTATGTAGAAAGTAGTGGAATTTTTACAAATACATATACTACACTAATGTGCATTGTGATAACACCACAAATTTGCGAATTATGCGATTGTAGACCTATTATTAGCATACTATCAGTATCGACCGCATAGAGCGCAACTGATTATAAATTGTAGGGACAGAGCACTTTCTTGTTAGCCACACACCCTAAGCAATAAAGTGGAAGGGTTTCTGAGGGGCGGAGCAGTTTAGCGTTTTTCAAGAGTAAATTGTTTAATTTTTATAACATTAACTTTTTCTTAATTTTACATGATGTTACATTTGACTCTCACTTTAAAAACGTGTTTGTATCTAGCATACACAGTTTTATCGGCATTCAATTTATTTGCAAATTTATATTGGTACTACTCTTTTATATATACATATAAATTTAAAAAAAAAGTGACAAGCGGCCTCTATTCCATTCCTCGAATATGAGCTTCATCGCGCTTTTCAATCTCTACCTACAACTCTCTCTCTCTCTCTCGCGTGTGTGTGTGTGTGAGCGTGCGTGCGTGCGTGTGTCTGGCTGTGTGTATGTAACCACGATAGCGGTCAAACCGCTGTTATCAATTCCAAATTTTGTACTTACGTGTATAATCTCCCTCTTGAGATCTGATTTAGTTTTTCGGTAAAATCGGTAGACCGGAAGTAGCAGTTTACTTCAGTGAAAAAATTGAATTTTGCCAATATTTCGTCAACTACTAAGTTTAAACAAATTTATAAAGAATTCATATATAATTAAAATTGAGAATAATTTTATTTAAACAGTTTTTCGAAATTCCTACCGGAAGTAGGTCTTTTACTCTAATCGAAAATCAGTTTTTTGCGAATATTTCGCAAATCATGGTTTTTAGACAAGTACGTTATGGGTATAAAAGTATTTAGAACATAATTTTCAATATCTTTTGTATAAAAAAAAATTCAAAATTCAGACCGGAAATACCACTTTTACTCTTATCGAATAGCGATTTTTTGCAAATATGTCGTGTTATGCATTCTATAGATATTTATCAAGAGTACAATAGTATTTAGAACTGGATTTGCAATATTTTTTGTATGAATGAAATTCCAAAATTCGGACCGGAAGTAACACTTACTCTTATTGAGTAGCACTTTTTTGATAATATCTTGCAAAGTATGCATTCTATAGGGATTTATTAAGAGAATAGAAGTACTTAGAATAGGATTTTGAATAATTTTTGTATAAAGAAATTCTTAAAATTCTATAATTTGAAACGCTCATACGTATAAGAAAGTCGTGCGGTGGCCACACCTCATTTTTTCAAATGCAAATACGCAGAATTGCACTTTTTTATACATATTCACCATATATTTATATGATACATTCGCTATACATTCCTACTTTTACAAATAAAGGCGGAATTTAGAAGCTCTAAAACTCTTTTTACAATCTACCGTACCCCTTTAAATTAAAGAAATATGTATAGGTATCTGTTTAAAGTGGATTAGGGTAACACCAAAATTGTTTTGAATCTATTAAAGATTATTTAAACCTCTACTTGAGATAAGACCTATTCCTAATCCACTTGGCCATTACAAAAAGAAAAAATTAGGTGTAGCCACCACACGACTTTCTTATACGTATGAGCGTTTCAAACTATACAATTTTAAGAATTTTTACACAAAAATTATTCAAATCGCTATAGAATACATACTTTGCAAGATATTCGAAAAAAAAATGCTACTCACTAAGAGTAAGTGTTACTTCTGGTCCGAATTTTAAAATTTCATATATACAAAAAATATTGCAAATCTAGCACTAAATACTTTTGTACTCTTGATAAATATATATAGAATGCATAACTACGACATATTTGCAAAAAATCGCTATTCGATAAGAGTAAAAGTAGTACTTCCGGTCTGCATTTTTATTTGTACAAAAGATATTGAAAATTATGTTTTAAATACTTTTATACCCTAAACGTACCTGTCTAAAAAGCATGATTTGCGAAATATTCGCAAAAAACTGAGTTTCGATAGGAGTAAAAGACCTACTTCCGGTAGGAATTTCGAAAAACTTATTAAATAAAATTGTTCTCAATTTTAATTTTAAGTACATATGAATTCTTTATAAATTTGTTTAAACTTAATAGTTGACGAAATATTGACAAAATTCGATTTTTTCACTGAAGTAAATTGCTACTTCCGGTCTACCGATTTTACTGAAAAACTAATCAGATCTCAAGTGGGAGATTATACACGTAAATACAAAATTTGGAATTGATATCTACAGCGGTTTGACCGCTATCGTCACACAGACATTTTTTAAAAACCACTTTTTCGATATCAGGGGACTTCAAAACGTGGACATCTGAAAACATCTCGAGGTCGAAAATTTTCATCATCACAATACTTCCTTATACTACGTATAAGAAAGTAAAAAATATGGGGAATTAATTAATGTTATGTATTAATGTAGTCTAAATAAATATAAAGAAAAATAACTTATTCCCCATATTGAAAAGATGGTTGCTTGATTATGCAATATCTGATACCCCCCAAAATGTGACCAATATGTCTATAACCTCTGTTATTAGATTTGTTGAAGATATATATCTAATTTTAGGGTACACTGTATAAACTCCAAAGATTGGAACAAAATGAGGCAGCAATGTGTTTAACAATGGTAAAATTTCATGGCCAACCAGAACATCAATGGTTTTTAGTATTGGGTATTGCTAGAGATCTGCAATTAAATCCCAGACAATGTAATACAGGATTTCTAGATACATACAAGATAGATGTAAGTTGTCGAGAATTAGAATTAATACACAGAACACCAATAGATGAAGTTCCTTATGCACTATGTGCTTATAATGGCAGATTATTAGCGGGAGTTGGAAGAATACTCAGAATGTATGATTTAGGAAAGAAGAAGCTTTTGAGAAAATGTGAAAACAAGGTATCTACATTCATTTTACTCTGTATACAGATTTCAAAGCTGTTCTTTAGAAGAGTATGGTTATATTTGTTGCGAAGCATTCGTGACCAGACGCGCATGCTGAGTGAATAAATATATGATATGTTCTCGCCACGAACGTCACTAGCAAACATCCATACATGCTTCTCGAACACTAGAAATCTGTATAACTAATCGCATACAAATGATGATATTTGCAAATACTGTTTTAAATTGATGAAAATCCTGCAGTTCTGAACCAGGAGTGCTGAATTATAAATTAAGGCCTTTTTTGCATCCATATATTTCATATTTTTTTTTTTAGCACATTCCTAACCTGATAGTTGATGTACAAGCAATGGGAAAAAGAATTTATGTATCAGATGTTCAAGAGTCTATTTATATGATACGGTATAAAAGAGCAGAAAATCAACTGATCATATTCGCGGACGATACACATCCAAGATGGATAACATGTACTAGTGTGCTGGACTATGATACTGTTGCTACAGCAGATAAGTATGGTAATATTGCTATTGTAAGATTACCCCCAAACAGTAGTGATGACGTTGATGAAGATCCCACTGGAAATAAAGCACTTTGGGATCGAGGTAATTACGCATGAATAAAATCAAACCGCGTATACATATTTGTTAGAACGTAATATTGGCGCATGACACATGATCGAGGTAATTACGCATGAATAAAATCAAACCGCCTGTACATATTTGTTAGAACATAATATTGGCGCATATGTCATGTCCTGGATGGAAGTATTCATGAACAGGCGAGTGAAGAAAGCAAGTGATTGATGCATCTCGTATCTCACTTCGCGAATACGCCCGACTTAACCCATTTCCATAATAGTCTAATAATGACTACTTCCCGAATTGGAAGTAATCGAGTTATTAGAAAGCACAATCCAAGGCTATGCTGGAGCAATTTTTAAGAGACGTTTCTCTGCTTGTATAATGCACCTAAGTCTATCACGAATTTAATGACGCACATAGCAATAGAGTATTTACCATATATATAATACTATTATACAAGCTGTCCCAGAAATAAAAAGACGGAGTAGCAGAAATCGGAAGCTAGATTGTGTAAAAACGTACCCTCAAAATATCAAGTCTCTATTCTTGCGCAGACGACAGAAAAAAAATAATAAAGAATTCAATTGGCCTTACACCGACCCTGGAACTGCTTCACTTTCACAATCGGTCCTTTTCAGGACCACCATATTACTTGTGTTAAAAAAAAGGAGGAGGAGGAAGAGATACTTCATAATAAATATCAAACCATTAATTACTTTTTTACACCTGCTAGAAAAAACTAATTACATTCTTGATATTTACTACGATTTATTGACTATTCTAAAATAATAATAATAATCAGCTGTTTCCCACTACAAACACATTAAAGAGCAACAACCTTCCTATTTTAAAAATAAAAACAATCTTTTATTGTCTGCAATAAAGTGCGTCGCCCATCTGGGTCAACAACCGACTACATAGCTGACGCAACGGGCAAAAAATGTTTTATATGAATGAGTACGATTTAACGTTTTTTCCCGTTTTATACAAATAAAAGTGTATTTTTCTATGAATGCGTGTTCGTTTCTATTTACAAATGAACATTCTTACGTGTATTTATAAACATACATTCTGTGCCAGGTCCGTAATGTAATTTTTTTTTATCTAAAAACAACATAGAAAATTAAATTTTTAATTTCTTCGTTATTGCGGTATATTTGGGCCTGTTTCTGTTCGGACTTTACATACCTGCTACTCCGTCTTTTTATTTCTGGGACACCCTGTATTGCGTGTGTTGTATCTTGTTAATGTGTAATTTTTCGTCGCAACTAAGAGAGATAGAATTGGTCACATTGCCTGTTCTGCGCACGCGTCAACTCAAAATGTCAATTTGAAATTTAGGAAATGACAGATAAACGGAAAACATAATTTATATTATTGCTTGTAAAAAAGGTAAGTTGATGTATTTGATTTCAAAATTAAATTTTGTTTCTTTTATGTTCAGAAATCTATTTTGTATATACTTACTTGAAATAAAAAACAAACAAAAAATATTTTAAAATATAAATATTTATATGGATTGATAGATACATACAAATTTATAAAATGATAAAAAAAATGTAGAGAATGTAACAATATCATAAAAACACTGTTTGATGCCGTGCCCACCTTACCCTTCATAAACACACATTGTCTTAGCAAAATCCAAAATGAATATTATCTTTATACTGTACCATCTACAAGTGGTTTTAAACTAAAACATATTTTATTGTAAATTTAAATGTAAAATACATTCTATATGTGCTTGATTACAATACAATTTAGTGAAAGAAATTACGATAGATATTTAGCAAAGTACAAATTAAAAAAAGCATACTTCACTATCTTATAAATAATGTGTTCATGCTTCAAGTTATTTTCACAATCAGTGATGCATCATAGCATAAATTCCAATTTCTTCTCAAAATACCCAAACTCGGCATATTATTATCTCATATCATATGGGATCTGAGGATTCTGTGGTGGACATTTCAAAATTCTTCACCATTCTATGAACACATGTTACAAGGTCATGGCTGGCAAAAATATTGGTATGTGTCTTCTACGAGGTTTAATAGAAGCCTTTTTATTATGAGCAATTCAAATATTTTAGTATGCAACATAGTAATACCTAATTCATGTAAAATTTACTGTTCATTCTGTACATTGCTCCGATGTAGATGAGAGTAATTCTAGAATACAAGAATACCATACCACCTTATCTAATTCATTATTATTCTTGCATGTTGGGTTGAATAATTTTGGTGTGTTATTATATCACAAATTATTGTACAGTCACATTCAAAATTCATGTCTCCCGAATAAACTGGTGTCTACAAATAGCATATCTACTTTAAAATATAATACAGTGGCTTGTCTATTCTTTTCGTCTGCGCAGTTATAAAAACACTGTGTTTGTGTGTTTTTATTATATGTTTATTTTCCCTTGTCTACTGAACGAGAATATTTATAAATTTGTGCGCATACATAATTATTGCTCCAAATTCATTTGCAAAAAGTATATCTAATATTGTATCATTGAACGCATTTATTATCCTTTTAATAATTGCTGATTATACAGCGACAATTTGTTACAAGATACGTAATAATACCACACATATAAAACAAACATTTTATTCTTTAATTAAATACCACAATAAACAATATAATTTCCAAAATATGTATTAAACAAAATAGAAACTTTTGTAAATAAATTAATAACTCAATAAACAAAGACTTACTAATGTAAAAAAAAATATTTATGTGTGAGTTTAAGGTTTTAATATCTTGTATAAAAACCGTTGTTTTGAACGCATTCTTGTAGTCTCAGTCATAGAATTAACCAGATGTTCACAAAATTCACGGCCACGCAAGCGGCCCGGTCCCATACTTCCGTCACATTTCGAGTTAAATTTTCTACATTCCTTACATTTCTGTTTGCATCATCTGACCAATTGCGGACCATTAGATCCCAGAGTTTTTCAATTGGGTTAAGATCCGCTGATCGGGCAGGCCATGGTATCATATGAATTTCTTCATGATACGCAAACCAATTTCTTACGATGTTCGCAGTATGGATGGGTGGGTGAATTGTCTTGAACAAAATATATGGGACCATCAGAAAAAAAAGTACAGGCACTTGGTAGGGAAATATCTTCTAATATGGGCCGTATTCTTCGCTGGTAAATCTACGCCGAAGAGGTACTAGTTCTTCCGGACCAGCAGTACACATCCAACCCCAAAATGCACAACTTATTCGACCACTTCTTCGAGTAGCCTGAACATGTTCGGGTTGATATCTTGTTAAATTACGCTGCCATAGAACTTTCGCAGAATCTTCAGAGGTTCAAAACATCTTTTCATCAAAAAATATCACGTTATGCCAATCTATGTTTAAGTTGTCTCTCGCAAAACGTACTCTTGCTTCCGCGTGTTCGTTCGTCAATTCTATTTTTTGTGCTGGTTTTCTACAAAGGAGACCTATCTTATTTAACTGGCGTTTTATTGTAACATTTGAGCAATCCAGCCCAAGTTGTTCTTTGATCTCTTCTGTTGTAGTGAAGGGATTTGTCAATACCCACTGTTCTATTTGAGCAATTTGGTGCTGACTTAAACAAGGTTTCCGGCCGCTACGTTGCAAATTAATCACAACTATTACATGGACTTGCTAAGGAACTAAGAAATAAAGTAGAACGGCAAACTCTTGGTTGTTGTGAGAAGTAGTGAGAACTATGAATTATTGTCGAGGCAGCGCGAATTGATACCCGGTGAGGGGATGAAATTGTGACGTAACCTTTCCCCTTCACATCACTACAAACCTTCTTTCGGCGGTTACGTCGGCAGAATGGAATTCGTGTTTACTTCTTACTTCTTTAATTAAAATAATCCTAAAAATATACGATACTTCTATGATTATATGAATTTCTATCTTTTTACTCAAAGATTTAAATCTCCACTTGTTTCGAGATTTCGTAAGTGCTCTCCGGGAAATGTTTACATTTTAAAGTAGATATACTATTCACGCACGCCGATATATTAGGGAGACATGAGTTTTGAATGTGACTGTACATTACCTATAGACGTGCTTTTCTATCTGTTCACGATATCCCATCATAATATATTCAAAGAAACACAGTTGCAATGCAATTGAACTGAATGCGGGTTTTACTTAATTAATTTACAATATTTACTATAACATAACCATAATTCGTACAACTTTTGACAAATATATTTCTTCAGTATGATCGTTTGTTTGTCTGTGATTTGCACATACTATAACATAACCACAATTCGTACAACTTTTGACAAATATATTTATTCAGTATGATCGTTTGTTTGTGATTTGCACATGATGTCACGACGATATTTCTTTATTTATTAAGGGAAATTAAATTATTTTTCCACATTTAACAAGGCACAATTATTAATTATAAAGATGCTTGTCGATTTTTAAACTATACTTGTTTGACGATGTACAAACTAATTAAATATTTATAGTAATGAATCTATGTGATAAACAAACAGACCTAAATTTGAAAAATTATTTGTAACGCATGCGCAGTTTGGACAACGTGCCTCTAAAACGGCATAGCAACGTGTGTTCTATTTCACAATGTTGGAGCGAAGTTTTCCTTGTCTACACGCGATATAGTAGTATATATATATGGTATTTACCTACCAAATTAGAAAAAAAATTTTGCACATTGAGAATATGTTTGTAGAAGAGTATGTCATAGGATAATGGACAGAAGCAGTTGTTGTTGATATCTTAGTGTCTACAGCAAAAGAAATATGTCCAATATTAAAATTAATGCTCATAGTACCGTAAGATCCACTATGACTTTGCGGTTTCTCACGCATGAAACAGTTAAATATATGTAATTAATTCTTCAACTTCGTCCACAAAATATTCTACATCAAATTATACAGCTTGTTGACTTTTTCAGGTTTACTAAATGGTGCATCTCAAAAAGCAGATAATGTTTCTACATTCCATGTAGGTGAGACTGTAACTTGGTTGCAAAGAGCAACATTAATTCCTGGTGGATCAGAATCTCTGATTTATACATCAATTTCTGGAACAGTTGGTGTATTAGTACCATTTACATCTCATGAAGATCACGACTTCTTCCAACATTTGGAAATGCACATGCGCAGCGAAAATCCTCCTTTGTGTGGAAGAGATCATTTATCATTTAGAAGTTACTATTATCCTGTTAAAGTAAGTTCCATTATTAATTAAATATATTGACAACCACTTATAGTACAATTATATTGCTCAGTAAAATATTGAATATAACTATTCATTGATAGGTACTTAAAAATACTCTAAAAAGAGTATAAAATAAACTTCAAAAACTTGTATATTGCCACATACGTAAGAACACTGTCATGATGTCATGATGACAGTGAGATCAAATAACATTGAGTGATCCGCTTCATTAAATAGTAAAATTACTTATACAGGGTGTCCAGAAACTCTCCTGACAAACGAAGACCGGAGATTCCTCAGATAATTTTAAGACAATTTAACCCAATTCACCCTAGTCCGAAAATGCTTCCAAAGGGAGCTAGAGCTCTTTGAAGATGGCGCCTTGTAATTATTTTCTTTTAATATCTCCCGAAAAAAAATAATAAATTGAATTGTAATGACGAGAAAAAGAAAAATTTTCAAATCGATTTTTCTAGAAAACGGTGTATCCTACCGACTTAAAGTAAGAGTACCTTTTAGTACTAGAATACCTGAAAATTTAATAATCTAGTGTCACAAATGCTTAAAAGTTAAAGACAAACAGCCCTATTCATAATGAAAGTTAGTGGCTACTAAGATCCAACTAACACGCTACTAAAAAAAGTCATATTCATAATCGTATTTAACAGCGTACTAAGCGTAGTAGCCAACTAAATTGTTAGTAGCGTGTAGGGGTATGTTTAAAGTTACAGCTCACCGTTAAAGCTAACCTAAAAAAACAAATTGGTACGAATAAAAATAAACACATATTTGTCAGACTTCTTTTAGATCCAGGATTATAACTTTTTAATTAAATACATTGAAATGGAAACATTTAGAGTTGAAAAAGATCCGCGATATGAACATACAAAATGAAATTCAATATCATAGCTATGAAAATGAAATTGTTAAAAGAGAAAAAGGAAGGAATGAGTGTATAAAGATATTTTTATATTTAGACTTTATTTTAAATAAAACATACTTATGATAATAGGTGCTTTTAATTAAAATGTCTCATTATATGCTAATCTAATGCTTAAAAATATTGCCAACACTATCATTAATAATCATTTTAAATCATTATCCACATTATCAATCTAATTCCATACAAAGTTAATGAAAGTGAGAAGATATTTTTTTAATGTGAAGATTCCTCTGTTTGCAATTTTTCCTTTTATAATATTGATAATGAATATTGTGTCCAGTTTAATGAAAAAAGCAACCAAATTTATTCTTCATAATTTCAAATGCTTTTTAAGACATTTCTCGTTGATATATGGAGTCTTATATTTTAAAACAGGACTTGTCGTTATAACACAGGACTTGTCGTTAGTGTTTGTGATAGAGTTAACAGATATCTTGAACATGCATATCCATTATCACTAATCAAAATACCTTCATTATCTTCATTCTGAAATCATACTAATATCACCTAATATTGTTTACATTTTTCTTAGCATTTAATTTTAATGAAGAATTACTTCAAATTTCCTGTTTAATGAACATTTGTTCCAAATTCTCTAAGTCATCGGTACAGTCTTTTTACCTTGCAAGTGTATCACAAATCCTTGCCTTAGCATCGCATAGATTATTATTAATGCAAAATATAAGAATAAACTATATGTATGAGTTAATGTGTAGTACCTATAACATCTTTCCACCTATATTGATTATCATGTTTGAAACTTATTTTATTTCATTCTACATATATTTTGTATAGAAATTCTATTATTATTGAATTATATATTTCCAGTGGATTAAGCCATTTCTAGAACATTTTTGGATTTAGAGCCCCATTAACTTGACCTTCCTCAACTTCTTGCTATTCTGCTCTAACATGTATTTGTTCATAATCCATGAAAACTTTTTCTGCTATACATACAATTTATATATAATTGTTATTTTACAGATTTTAGTTAATCTGAAATTGTAAATTCTAACCTTTTAATATTTGCTTTCTATCGTGATTACCGCAAATTTAAATTTGTACATCAGTGCGCACGATCGTTCTTCATATTACCCTGTTGCCATATGCATTTTTCTATTAACATCCTACTACTTACTAGCCACTAAATAAGCGTTTATGAATAAGGTAAGTTAATAGGGTCTTAGTAGGATGTTAGTAGCTACTTACTAGTAGCGTACTAACACCCTATTAGGGTGATGATTATGAATAAGGCTGAAAAAAGTTATGCATTAAAATAACCGTTAACCTACCCAAAACGGACGCCTATGACCGGTACTAGAAATTCGCAATTGATGGAATCGATTCATCTCTGGAGGATAAATAAGCATACCAGTTTTTGTTTTTCTAAATAGAAGCGTTCGGGAGATATTAAAAAAAACTAATTACAAGGCGCCATTTTCAAAGAGCTCTAGCTCCCTTGGGAAGCATTTTCGGACTATGGTGAATTGGGTTAAATTGTCTTAAAATTATCTGAGGAATCTCTGGTCTTCGTTTGTCAGGAGAGTTTCTGGACACCCTGTATATACATATAAGAAATGCGTTAAATAAAAGTAATCCAATCAGTCATCTTAGCGTAGCGGGAACGTAATTCAATATTCATTAATAACAAAATGACAATTGGATAGCAAGCTGTCGTTTAAAAAGTTTCATTGAGAAATGTGTAAAAGTGAAAATGTGAACAATTAACTATAGAACAACCGCTATTATATCTATGGAACTTTTATTAAAAGGTCGTGATCTACCACAGACATGCATTTCATTCCACCACACAAATAATATCGACACGAATTGTATAATTTAAAGAGCAATGTACAAAGTAGGAGTAGAGCTGCGGTATACACTTCATGTGAGTTATTAGGAGGTCTAGGTGAACCTTAGATGGACACATCACACAAATAATACTGACTATGCGTCAAAGATAAGAAGCACCTATTATGCCTGTGGCTACTAACACATATTTAACAGTTTCATGTTTGCTTTACACAATTCTATATTCGGAGCATTCCAGTGTCACGTACGGGACAAGTGTACGCGATAATTTAGAAATATCTTTTAATTTTTTTTAAGAACAATAAATGCAATTCATTTCCTACACATAGTAAGTAAACTTTTTGTATTATACAAGTTTGTAATACACTTTTATATATTATTTTATTTTATAATACTTAAGAATTATTAATAATTTTTAACGTGTCACGTGCAAAACTACCACGTTTATCAAGTTAGTTAAATTAATCTATTTTTCAGCTCTTCTTGCGGATAAATGTTAACAAAAAATACTATAAACTCTAGTCGAAGTATTTTTTTTTGTTTTGGGGAAACTACGGTTTTATAATAGACAAAAAAAAATTGAAGAGCTTTTATTTTACTGTCATGTATGGGACAACTTCGATATTGTTGTTGATTTAATCAAATTTATTACAATAGAAACGTACAATAATTAATACTTATAACTACATAACAAACAGAAAGAACTTTATTTTAACACAATTTTCGCCGTTTACGGGAATCTGAACCGGATAGAATAACCATTTCTGATTTTAAGGCATCCTTTTTAGAGTAACAATTTCCCTCAATATCGCATCGAAGTATATGGAAAGACGAAATTCCTGGTACTTTTTTAACATCTTCCCAATAATTACTTTTATTAATAAAGACTTATATCTTCTTCGGATACATAGAAAACTTTTGTCTCCTTCAAAAGTTTGGCAACTTCTTCTGCAAACTGTTTGGCGTTTTGAATTACTGTTTCATTATTTTTATTTAAAATCTTTGTACGGACAAGACGTTTAGCATTGCCTCCTACCCCGTCGACAACGCCTTTGCCATGTGAAGTAGCGAAATATTTCCAAAAAAATGATTTGGCACATTTTTGAGACAATTCCATCAGCACTTTCACCGTGTATTTGTTTTTAAATTCTGACGCTGGTCCGTCACTACAAATAATTTCAGTGTGCACCTTTTCCTCATCTTTTTGAAAAATCTCAACATATAATTTAGTTATCATAGCGAATATCGTGTCCTTATCTTTTTTCTGACAATCTGAACAAATAAGAAATGTTTTACAAGTACCGTTCAAAAAAGTGGCAGCGGTAAACAGCATTACACTATTTCGAGACCACAAGGCACTTTGTATTTCGTTTTGATATTGGCTACTAAAAGACGTAGCAAAATCAATTTGAAGTATGCGCACATCTTTAGTTTGTTTATCATTCTCAAATTCATAAGCTTGCACACGTTTTGTATAAACATGATTCGTTACATTTGGAAATTCTCGAAGAATTTCTTCCTCCAATTCGCCAGCACACGTTTCTTGAATTACCAAAAAAAAAGCGTCCTGTATTGCGGTCTTTTTCCCAAGTTTTTCATGACACTATTGTATCCGGATTTAACAGTGTTTTAAGTTTTTTTTTCCATGGGAACAGTTTTCACACGTATTAGTCCAGCTAATGGAATTTCTATTAGAATCACACAATACTGATTGCCTTAATTCCCTGTTATAGCCTATTTTAAGTGATTTGAGTTTTAAAATGAAGTTCTCGTGGATTCGACACTTGCATTGTTCTAAGGGTGTATCTTTCAAAAGTAAAACATCTGGTGGTCTTAAATTACAAAAATTTGTAAAGCTAAGTGAAATTTCAGGTTTTTCATTTTTAAATATTTCATATGCTTCCTTCAAAAACATTGTCATATAATGCTTCTGCACAATTTCTTTTTTTCCCTGAATCTAAATAGCTTTACAGGCTTTCATTCTTGGACATGTATACACTATATCGGGACGATGATAAAAAATGTATCATTTCACTGAGGGAATTTTCAGGAGTCTTGGAAGTGCTAGGACGTTGCGTTTCTTTAATGGATGATAATATTTCTAACCCCATCTGCTTAGCTAAATCTGCAATAACAACTTTTTTTCTTATTAGGGGAGGATGGAAGTGCATTTAAAGTTTTACGTATGGCTGTACCATAGGTTTGATTACATTTGTAGGGATTTACAATTTCCGCAACTGTTCACCTTGAAGTCGGCAACTTCTTTTTAGCTCGTTGTTGTCTTTTTCGGTCTCTTTGATATCGTCTCTGCTCCTTTATTTGTTTTGCTGTCATTAATCGTTTTTTTATTTTGCCGCAACAATTTCATCCGTTCTCTTGCCTTTTGAACGCAACATTGACGAAAGAATTGTACCAGACTCTGTCACGTACGGGACAAAAAAATGTTTGTGGGGACAACCAGAAAATTAAATATAAAAGCAAAAATGGCTAGTGTGCACTGAAAGAAGATAATTTAAAGTTTGTTATCCGTTGTGAATACAAATTTGAAATTACATTCGATGATAGAATGAAAGAAATGACACATTTTTGTCATGTACGGTGACAGGTTAAAACAAAAGTTAGACCCAACGTCTTTCGTTAGAAAAGAACTAAATAAAGTGCATGACGCTTTTAAACAAAGAATAAGCGAACGCAGGAATATATTTTACTACTTAAAAAATGTATTTAAAATAATGACGATTTTTTACGTTGTTTTCTGGAATGCTCCATTACATATTTTTGATACATAGTCAGTATTATTTGTGTGATATGATTAGATGTTCATCTAAGGTAAAACCTAGACCTTCTGCTTAACCCACATGAATGTTACACGGCAGCTCTACAACTAAATTTTATATTACTTTTTTAATTACACAGTTGGGAGTCGATATTATTTGTGTAGTGTGATTAAATTGATGTCTGTGATAGATCACAACCTTTTAATAAAAGTTGCATAAATAGATAGTAGCGGCTGTTCTATGCTTAATTGTTCACATTTCCACTTTTACACATTTCTCATTTGCATTATATCTTGTTAGTCAATGTGACTTTTTTAGAAAACACCTTACTTTCCAATTGTCATTTTGTTATTAATTGCTATTGAATTACGTTGCCGCTACGCCAAGATGACTGATTACTTTTAATACATTTCTTGTATATTTTGGCAAAGATAAAACTCAAATGGTGAATAGTCAAGTCATTCATTATTTATAGATATCTCTCTCCCCTATTGCCAATACACTAAAGTTTTAAAAAAATGACGTGCTGCCATTTTGAACTAGTGTTTTGAGAAATCAGGATAAGTAAGTATACTTATCGACATAGATAGAATATGACTATATTAGCAACTTTATACTTTCACATAAGCATGCCATACAGCTTCCCTTACTAATTACTTCTTAACTTTATTACTAGAATTAGAAACATCATAGTCTAATAGAATAAAAATTACATATTATTTAACACTAGTATAAGAAAGAAAACCATGTTAGTCCACATTATGACCACTTTGTGAGCTGTTGCTTACTAATAAATTTAAAACATTCTAAAAATGTGGAATTAAATGAAATAAACTTGCCCAACTAATGGAGGCATTCTATAATTTGAAACATTTTACTAGTTTACTTGTTAATACCTTTAAAGTAGCCCATGAATGTACAATAAAATGAATGCCAAGACTGATAATATCTAACTTAAAATATTACATTTCTATGATGATTTTGTAAACATGCTAGACTTATGAATATTTTGATATTATTTATACATTTCTGAATATCACGATATATAAATTCATCAATCATTCAAGTAATTCAGCACATAATGGTTAATTGATTTTTTTTCAGAATGTGATTGATGGAGATCTTTGTGAACAGTACAATTCATTGGATCCCGCCAAACAAAAAAGTATTGCACTTGATTTGGAAAGAACACCGGCTGAGGTTTCTAAGAAATTAGAAGACATAAGAACAAGATATGCGTTCTAATTGTGTTTATCATATTGATATCTGTATTCTTAATTTTCAAGTAAAAATAAATAACTCATTGTATGAGAAACTTATTACATTAAATTTTAATTACTTGTAATTTAAATTGTATTTTATTGACTTACATTGTATTAAATTTATTTTCAATATTTATTATTATGTATCATTGAAACATATCCGAGTATTGAGCTAGAGCCTGGCTGTGGTTTGCTGTCCTCATGGGACCCGATCATCTAGTGTCACGCGTCGCAACGCTTACTGTGCGTGCGTGCGCGTGTGTGTGTGTGTGTGTGCGCGCGCGCGCGTGTGTGTCTGAATTCAGAATCTTCTAAGGACTCCCTGTCAAAATCTGGCCGAAATCGACCGTGTAGTTTCCGAGATATTAATGTTTGAAGTTCGTGTAATTTACCGGCGTTCGCGTGTGATTTTCATCCTACGAAATCGGTCAAATAAGACTCCGGGCTTTCGCACCGGAGTATTATTTATTACATGCATAAAATAGATATTAAAATGGAATGAGCTATAAAGATATATATTAATATTTTAAGAGGGGCGTTTACTAACAAATAGTAACTTCTGCAACTTGTATTACTCGCGGGATGGGTAGACGCAAGGGGGTGTGAGTAGGTGGAGGTAGACGATATTCGGTTCTGTCACAGCGCTTCGGTTTTATTCACATATTCTGTCACAGATAAAGGAACACCATAGTTGGGAAACATAATGTATAAAGAATGAGTACTTACGGAACTGTTGATGTTTTATAATAAGCCAATTTTCGCTTACCTATAACTGCTATACAGTGAAACTTCCCTTAACGGGCACCTCTATTAGCCGGGCACTTCCCTTAAACGAGCATTTTGTCCGGTCCCCGAATTTAAGAGTAGGGAATTCCTAATAAATTGGTTTCTCTTATGCGGACACTCCTTTGAACGGGCGCGAACAGTTATTTAGCTGCTTTTTGACCGCAAAGTTTCCATTAAACGGACGGATTTGTATTTGAATGCATTCATTACCGCATGATATCTGGCGAAGCCGTTAGCGCAAATCAAGAAAATGTCGAAGCTTTCATAAATAGGTTGCCATTAATAATTAAAGGGTACAAACTCTGCAATATTTATAATTTGGACGAAACAGGGTTATTTTTTCGGGCACTACCAACAAAGACGATGGCATTAAGAGGCGAAAGATATATGGACATGTTATCGAAAGAAAGATTTACTATAGTGCACTGTGTGAATATGGCAGGGGAGAAAGAAAAACTGTTGGTTATCGGAAAATCAGCACGTCCTCGCGCATTTAAAAATATTCGCGTTGCTTTAATAGTAAAACATCTTATCGCAGTTTGAGAGTTCTGATTCTGTACATAATTTAACCAATTATATTAGCGTATTAGATGCGATTTATTTTATTAAAAAAGCATGGGATGATGTTTCAAAAAAACAGGATTTCAAGAAGTAAATGAGGAGTTTGAAAGTGATCAATATGATCCTGAAGATGAAATTCCTTTATCTAAAGTGGCTGAAATGTGTACGCTAATGGGAAAATTAGGAAGTAATGATGTACAGGAATTTATAAATATTGACGCCAATTTGTATACAGAAGACGGATGATAATCCAGGCCATTTTTTGCCCGATAATTTAGAAAACGAAAGTCAAAACAGTGATGATGAAATAGAAATTCCTAGAACTAATGATTATGAGAAAAGAATAGTATCGTATAAAGATGGAAATACTGGAAATAAAAAAACTAAAACAATTTTGTTTTGAAAAAGATGATGCACAAGCGTTTGGTATGCTTAGTGAGCTATCATAACATTTTGAAGCAAAATTGGCATGTAATACACACAAGCAAACTTCCATTTTAGATTATTTTGTAAGATAGTATATAAATTGTATATGTATACCTTACCTACATATGTTGCTATTATATGTATGTATATATAAATGTGCACATAGCCGTTTGAGTTTTATTTAGCAAATAAAGTTATAAGTATATAATTTTACACTGTGTGTTCAAATGGAAGTTTAGTTTTGCGTTTCTACTTAATTTTTCTGTCTTCTCTGATAAACGGGCACTTCTCTTAAACGGGCAGTTTTGTCGGAACGAAAAGTGTCCGCCTATGGGAAGTTTCACTGTATTATCATATACTCGAATATTATAGGTATATATGACATTTCTTTTTGGATTTAAGTCTGGAATAGCCGATTTGCGTCTCCGCTAGGACCGGTAGAGATACCGTAAAGTGGAGATGGACGACGCAATAGCTTTGAAAAACACAAATGTGTGTGACAATGTTTACTATTTAATGTTTTTTATCTTCAAAAATAATTTCATAATGTTTTTTTCTTTTTTATATCGTTCATCAATTGTTCAGCTGACGCCTAGAGGTTGTTTTTTTCTTTTGTGTACCAGCCGTAGTAGACAATCAAATTCATGCATTTTTGTGGTTATTTCTAAAACACGTAACTTTTTTAAGAAAGTCTTCGATAGGTAAACGACGCTCCTCTTAAGGTGGCCATCTCGCCCATCTCAATTACATTGCAAACATGTTGCGAATATATCGCACCAGAATCCGTTAGTAAGCAACAAAACGACAAAAAAAATACGAGCATAATCTACAAACTTATCTCCAGGGGACTGGGTACTTTTAATAACGGAAGTTTGTTTGATTAATGTGGAATTTTTTTTAAAAAAAAACGAAGTTTTTATACCAAAAATCTGCTACTTTATTTTGTAATTACTTGGAATATATAGATAATTGCAAGATATTAGGTAGCTTAGCTCCTGGAGAAATAAATTCTCTTTCTTTTGATGCTTGATACAAAGCAATTAAGCGTATTTTATAGCTGTCTTGTGCTTTTAATTGTTTTCACCCGGGATTCCGATTGATTTGGATTTAACAATATATATATATTGAAGTGGTCTTGAGCCTCCTCAATACCACTCAATAATCGTATAAATACCTCTGTATACAATGCTTGCCATATAAAACGCAACCAGTCGTACATTGGTAATACATAACAAACAACCCTCGTATAGCTAAGGATATTTTTAAAATTCCCCAAAATCATAATACAAAAACTCTTAATATTGATCAAGTGAAACACTATAAGTCTAGAACTACAGTTAAAATTCAATATACTGCCCCAAATGTAAATTTACCCCTATATGAAACAGATCAGGAACCCCAACTGACATAATATGTAAATACGTTAAAACTAAAAATAATTACTTGAAGTATATTAGCATTCTAAATAAGAATAGTTTAATGATTAAAATAGGTTTAGTTTAAAGCACAATTACTGATAACAGAGAATTTATAATATGAATCAACCAACCTAATAAAGCACAAATATCCATTACAAATGGACAGTTTTAATTTAAAGTTTAGACAAAAATAAGCCACAGAATTCTATTGAAAATGATATCAAATTAAAAGGCGAATTCTTGTAAACAAAGAATATATAATACCGACAGGGCATGGAATAAGGCAAGATTATATAAGGCAGAAGCATCATTTTAGGCATTTTTAAATTACCTCACATACATGGCTGACTTATAATTAAAAATACGCACTTTAAAACCTAAATGAACTAATGTTAATCACTAGCAACAAATACCCAATGAACCAAATATTAATTTGAAATCATTGTACGGAGTCAAAATCTATTAAGAGTCACATAGTTAATCTAAGCATCTTTGCAGAAGTTAATCATAATTCGCCATCTTAAACGAATTATGATCATTTTTAAGAAATAATTATGCATAAAAGCAATAAATTAGAATCCAACG
The DNA here is from genome assembly GCA_963170755.1 of Amphimallon solstitiale. Taxonomy (NCBI): domain Eukaryota; kingdom Metazoa; phylum Arthropoda; class Insecta; order Coleoptera; family Scarabaeidae; genus Amphimallon; species Amphimallon solstitiale. The sequence continues at coordinate 98,562,213 of OY720675.1, forward strand.
CATAAAATGCAAAGGTCAGTGATGCTAATTCGTGTTGATATAATCAGTATTGACATATTAACAATTTAAAGTCAGCAATTAAATAAATATCTTTGTACAATTTTACAGTTAAAATGTATACATGGAAAAAACCTCTTAAAAATACCATTTACAGACTAAGTGTGTGAAATAAAAAGTATCAGAAGGTAAAGAAAGGTTCTTAGATTAATATTATAGCAACAAAGTATAAATAAATTAAGAAACTATTTCTGGAATTCAATTTTAAAATTAACCCCACAATTTGTGACTATAAATGAAGCTGATTGCAGGAATGAAGGGTGATTATTTAAAGTATGTAATTTAAACTAGAAAGTGTAAGGGTAGTATTTTCATGTAAGGCATAATAATCGTAAAATTCGATTAAATAATAATTTAATTAGGTATCCATTACGTCATTAAACAAATGACTGAGAGAAGCGCAAATTAAACCTTTTGAACGGAAAAAGTGATTTTCCAAAGGAAATTCAAGTAATTTTATTTGTTTAAAAGAAAGATGATTTATTTTTATATATTATAAATATGACTTTGTTAAATTCCAGAAATACATTTCTTCAAAATATGGCAAAGAAAAATACGATTTTACAAGTTACTATGGCTATGGTCCGTGTGACCTTGCGTCTGACGCATCAAGTGAACCAACCAGTGATGATTGTTCCCGCCGAATACCCCAAGGCCGGAAATATACGGTGTCGGCGCCTAAATAAAATGGAAAGCACATATTAGTTCCTGAGATTTAAAATATCCGGACAAGAATAGACAAACAACAAGGGAGAAACCAAAGGGTTAGTCAAAAATTACATTAACCAACAAAAATTCAAAAGAAAATACTCACCTGAAAGAAGTCCGATGTTCATGAACAAGATAGCTGTCATTTGCCCTTAAGTCGCCACTCGCTCAACGAAGCCCGCACCAGGATAATCAGTAGCCGTACGGAACCATAGCTGTCGCTTACCGAAGAGGCCATATCCGAAGAATACCTGCACTCAGAATAAAGGTGTCAATCGTTGTACAGGTACTTTTGTCAATTTAATATGAGTCATCTCAACTATGTTTCAACATGTTTTTTTTTAATATTGTAACATCTTTCATTCAAAGTAATCGCTTCTCAAGTAAACAATTTAACAAACATTTCCTTTAATTCATTCAGAAGTTAATTTCCTAAAAGTAAATATTCAATACTACTTACATATAAGAAAGTCACAGCAAATTTTTTTCCATTCACTTAGTTCACCAGATCAACGATGTATTAGTTTCTGTATATAAAAGTTAATAGCCTGTCAAATTTCACCTATATCAAATAGGGTTATGTATACAAATGCCATCATCTTGCCTTAAATATGAGGAATAATATCTATTTTGCCGTATGTACATATCTGATGATACTTTATCCATGTCAATCCGAATAACGATCATTCCATTTAATAACTGTTATCAGTAATGTGCAGTGTATGTTATCATATGTTTTGTTGAATAAATTAAATTGTTATGCACCAGACAAAGTTGTTTATGTCCATCAATTATTCAGTCAACACTCATTGGAGATACAATTAAACACAAGCACAGATATTGCATCTACATCAAAGAGATGTACAATTACTTTCTTTAGAAATGACCGGTGTGAGTTTAAAAACGCTGCGCGTATCTGTCGATAGTCACATTCTAATTGTATGGATGTCAGGTCTTGAAAACACACTAAATAAATATCTCCACAGAATATTTATATTTGTTTGAATGCTGCTCATTGTATAATTTCTTATTTACATTCCTTTTCTCCACTTCCATGTTATTTCTTAAAATATATTCTGGATTATAAAACCAACTAGTTTATCTTCCAAAAATAATTTAAATAACAAGGTGACCATGATTTACTAAATTTATTTCTATTTGCTTAGTTCAACAGATAATATATACCCAAATGCTTTTGAAAAATATCTTTAGTTTTATTATTATAACTCCTACCTTATTTTTAAATTAATTCAAATAAAAAAAATGAGGTGTAGCCACCACACGACTTTCTTATACGTATGAGCGTTTCAATCATACAATTTTAAAAATTATTTTATACAAAAATTATTCGAAATCCTATTCTAAGTACTTCCAGTCTCTTAGTAAATCTCTACAGGATACATACTCTGTGAGATATTTGCAAAAAAATGCTACTCGCTCAGAGTAAAAGTATTATTTCCGGTCCGAATTTTGAATTTTCATCTATACAAAAAATATTTCAAATCCAACTCTAAATACTTTTATACTCTTGATAAATATATATAGAATGCATAATTTACGAAATATTTGCAATAATCGCTATTCGATAAGGGTAAAAGTGTTACTTCCGGTCCGAATTTTAAAATTTTTCCTATACAAAAGATATTGAAAATTAAGTTCTAAATACTTTTATACTCGGAACGCACCTGTCTAAAAAGCATGACTTGCGAAATATTCGCAAAAAACTGATTTTCGATAAGAGTAAAAGACCTACTTCCGGTAGGAATTTCGAAAAACTTTTTTAATAAAATTCTTCTTAAATTTTATTTTGAGTATATATGAATTCTTTACAAATTTGTTTAAACTTAGTAGTTGACGAATAATTGGCAAAATTCGATTTTTTCACTGAAGTAAACTACTACTTCCGGTCTGCCGATTTTACTGAAAATCTAATCAAATCTCAAGAGGGAGATTAAATTGAAATTTTCATCATCACAATACTTCCTTATACTACGTATAAAAAAAGAAAAATAATGAGTTTAACACCTTGTCTTGTGGTTTATTAATTCAAGCAATATTTGCCTTTATACTTTCTTATACGTAGTAAGGAATTATGATGGAGATGTCCACGTTTTAAGGTCGCCTGATACCGAAAAAGTGGTTTTTGGCAAACGTCTCTCTCTCTCCCCCTCTCTCTCTTGGTGCGCATGCGCTAAGTATCCATAACTTTCGGTTTGTAAAAGATCAGCAAACCGCTCGGACTATGTTTTGACAGTTCTCAAACTAGATCATGTTATGTTGGAACAGATTGCAATTGATCCCGGATTTGTCAGTTCGCGTTGTTGGAACAGATTGCAATTGATCCCGGATTTGTCAGTTCGCGTTGTTGGAACAGTGATTATTCACTGCGCTTGCTCCGTACAATCACGGATTTATTCAAACGTATGTTGGAACAAACCTGTTCAAAAAATAACACCTATATACATACAAGGTCTCATACATGAACTTCTGTGTTCAATTTCTCACAAACTCTCAAAACGAAAAGTTTTAATTCAAAATATAATTAACGTAGACGGGAGAGGACATTTAATAAAATTGTGAAAATGTGCGGTCACGTCACAATTTTTTAAATGGATTGTTACATTGTAATATGATGAATATCCAGGATGTTTGTGCACATGTGAAAGTATATCATTAGTATCATCGCAAATTTTTCTACAAATGATTAGCCGAAATAAATAGTTCTTTTAAAGTATGATATTCATTAAAGAAATCGCTGCAATCGTAAATATTATATCAGGAAATTAATAATCATACATCTTTTATCGAACATTTAGAAGTAAGAATACCTTAGGCAAAATTTTATTAATTAAAATTAAAGTCTGGTATAGTTGGAACTATGCAATTAATGGGTAATCATGTAATAAAATTTAATTAGGGTTGTAATATTAATTTCTCTAACCTTTACCAGAAAAAATTAAAACAAAAATTGTAGCAGATATCAAGTTTTTAATAATTAATATATAATAGTAATTAATTAATAAAGAAATTAAAGAAAATGGTTATGTGATTTTGGTCTTATAGTTTGTTTCCTTTTCGCAATAATAAAAAATGAGGTGTGGCCACCACACGACTTTCTTATACGTATGAGCGTTTCAAACTATACAATTTTAAAAATTTTTTTATACAAAACTTATTCAAAATCCTATTCTAGGTACTTTCATTCGCTTAATAAATCGCTATAGAATGCATACTTTGCAAGATATTATCAAAAAAGTGCTCCTCGCTAAGAGTAAAAGTGCTACTTCCGGTCCGAATTTTGAAATTTCATATATACAAAAAATATTGCAAATCCAGTTCTAAATAGTTTTGTACTCTTGATAAATTTATATAGAATGCATAACTTACGACATATTTGCAAAAAATCGCTATTCGATAAGAGTAAAAGTGGTACTTCCGGTCTGAATTTTGAAATTTTTTTTATACAAAAGATATTGAAAATTATGTTTTAAATACTTTTATACCCGTAACGTACTTGTCTAAAAAGCATGACTTGCGAAATATTTGCAAAAAACTGATTTTCGATAAGAGTAAAAGACCTACTTCCTATAGGAATTTCGAAAAACTTTTTAAATAAAATTATTCTCAATTTTAATTTTAAGTATATATGAATTCTTTATAAATTTGTTTAAACTTAGTAGTTGACGAAATATTCGCAAAATTCGATTTTTTCGCTGAAGTAAACTGCTACTTCTGGTCTACCGATTTTACTGAAAAACTAATCAGATCTCAAGAGGGAGATTATACACGTAAATACAAAATTTGGAATTGATATCTACAGCGGTTTGGCCGCTATCGTGGTCACACACACAGACAGACAGACACACAGACATTTTTTAAAAACCACTTTTTCGGTATCAGGGGACTTCAAAACGTGGACATCTGCAAAACTCTAGAGGTCGAAAATTTTCATCATCACAATACTTCCTTATACTACGTATAAGAAAGTAAAACCTTAGTACGACATATAAAATCCATTATCGTCCATATACTCTTGCATTCTTCATTGCATAGAATTTATTAAAGTTTCTCATAAGTTTCTTCCTCTGAAATGCTCCCATACAGATTGTGCATAGCACTCCACATATTTTCAATGGGATTCGGATATGGAGATTTTGCCGCCCAATCAAATACTTCTACGTTATTTTCGTTAAATGAATAAAAAAAATAAAAGAAAGTAAGAGTGTTACTTCCGGTCCGAATTTTGATTTTTCTTTTATATAAAAATTATTCCAAATGTGGCTCAAACAATTTTGTGTTCTTAATAAATCTGACTAGAATGCAAAATTTGTGAGATTTTCCAAAAAACCGCTATTTGATGAGAGTAGTCTTACGTCCGGTCCGAATTTTCAAATTTCTTTTATACAAAGTTGTTCCAATTCGGGCTCTAAATATTTTTGTATTCTAGATAAATCTGTAAAGAATCAATAATTTGTAAGATATTTGCTAAAAACCGGTTTTTGCTAAGATATTAAGGCCTACTTCCGGTAGAAATTTCAAAAAAAAGTCTTTCTAAAATTCTTAGTACTTTTGTATTCTTTAGAAATTTCTCTAAACTTAGTAGTTGACGACGAATTAGTAAATTTTGATTTTTTTAGTGAAGTAAACTAATTCAAAATATCAGTGTTGATCGGGAAAAATATAATTTTTAATAATTCTAAACATTCCCTTATTAGAGAATATAACAATTTTTACTTTTTACAAGAAAAACATGGATTGTTATAATACTAAATTGTTTAAGTATTATTTTAGTTTTCAGTTAAACGTTGTTATTTTAAATAAAAAGCTTCAACATCTAAAATAAATACAAAGCACTCCCAGAAAGAATAGTAGCAAGTCCAAAATTCCATAAAACCAAGATTTGAATGAAGACAGTGGATCTCCCTGTAGAAATTAAATTAAAGGCTATTATCAAAAAGCCAGAGAGATATTGAGGAACATAAAAATGGTTTTTTCTAATAAAGCACCTAGCATGAACGTTATCAGACAATAAATTATTATAAATAAACACAAATATTTCAAATATATTGGCTTATAGTATATGGCCGATGTAGTTTCTTTTACAAAGCAATTTAATACATAACGTAATACAATCTTTTTCTTTTAATTGAATTTAACATTTAATTATATATAATTTTAAAAGCAAGGCATTCAAAATATGTGTTTCCTTCGTTACTATATATATGACATGTATATTTCGTGCAGATTGTAGAAAATAAATTATTTAAAAACTTTAAAAAATATAAACCACACTCATATTAAGTACAATGGCTTATTCATGCTATATAAGATTTACGACGCATGTTTTTTGCTTGTCCCGTTCTTAACTCGAACATTAGAATGTTACTATCGTAGAACTTGGGGATCTATTTTCAATTTACACCGGCCATTTCAAAAGAAAGCAATTGTACATAAGATTTACAGGTTAGATCATCGAGACTGTACAGGAGGATCATACATCGCCAGTAGGAATAGTAAGAACCAGGTAATTGTAGACACATAATATCGAAGCCAATTAACCCCTGAGATTTATACCATTTATCAAAAAGACTCACAGTTTTCAATGTAATTTTAGAACACTAAACTCTTATTTCACACGGAAGAATTCACGATCACCTGCTACTTGAACCCTGTTCGCGCTAATTCAAGCGTCGTGGTTCCACCACCTGTCTCGAAAGACCAATCGTATACGCAAAAATCCCGCGAAGTTCAAATAAATAACGCGCTTTCACCTGTATTTAAGGATTGAAACGTTTTCTCAGAACATTGTTTAGTAGCTGATCATTTTAAAAAAAATAGACTGTATTAACGAGAGTCCATCTGAGCTAGCCTAAAGGAAATAGATTAACCCCGGACTTTTTGTCGTTAGAAATTATTCACATATTAGATCAATTTTATCAATATATTCAGCTATACTAAGTTATTAAATAATCAGCTCCCGGATTATTATAATATATATATATATTGCTATAGGGGGGTATAGGGAAAGCTTATAAACCCCTAGCAGTATAGAGTTCTTAAAGAGCTATGAGACTAATTAGAATAAAATTTTAATTAAGAAACTGTCCAAATTCACGAGAGAAATGTTATCTAAGTTAAGATTTACAAATACTAACTGGTAAGAAAGTGAAAGTCTAAATTTAATAACTCAAAAAAAAGTACCTAACGCTGTTGTATTAAATTTAAAATGTCTTAAAATACGCGCTTGAAACTCTTCTTCCTATCTCTTATGATTTACGCCAATACTCTAATTTTAAAGAAAAAGAGAGGGGGTTTGTTTCCGGCCTTTAGTAAATTATACTCGAATACAGTTAATCTTGTGAACGGTTTGTACATTTCCTCTCTCAGGGTCGTTGGGGGGGTTCATGTAAGACAAAAATACCGTACTAAATCACTCATTTACCTGTACGCTTACTTATGATCCTTGGTAGCTGTCGGCAGATCCTCGAGGATGATGAAACACCTGTGGGCAAAATAAAATGCGCTTCCTCGTCGTCTAGAAAAGGGACGAACAACCACGAGATTGATGGTGGGCGTTACGTAACAAAATAACCAAAATAAACACAGGTATGTAAAACAAATCTCTATATTTTAAACAAAACAGGTTACACATCTTGTAATTATTATTTTTAGCAGTTGGAGTGTCTTTATTGGGAGAGAAAACAAACATTTATATGAAAATAAACTAACAACGAGAATAATAGTACACAGTTCCACTATAAATTGTAACAAATATCCACCTAATGAGAGTACAGCGGTTGAGTGCTAAAATATGAACTGTACATGGACATAAATGACGTCCCAAAATTATTTAATTAAGTCTTCTAAACTGATTGTAACTGGAGAACCAAACTTTTACTGTACGTAAGTTAATGTTAATATTTCGCATGTTATTTAGCCTTGTTTAGTTGCTTGAATATATTGATAGGTTAGGTTTACATACATAAACGTGACTGACGTTGTAATTTAAAAAAAATGCCTTAAATATTATGTGAATGCGAACACCAAACTATTTACTTCTTGATAAATTAAATCTTGTGACTTTTAATCCTAATCTGACTTGGAACGAAATTATATTGACTTTAATCTCAATAAAAAACTACAATTATATACATTAGTTCTATATGAATACTATGGCTTTGACGTTACACCTCTTTGGATGTCGTAAATACTTGTAAAAAACTTTCACAATACCTTCAGTTTAACATGTGAAAAATGTTTGTTAGCTTTATGACTGGGTCCGTATGATGAACTGGAACGGGACTTGTAGCTGGTTGTTCTTTGGATATTCTGGAAACACCGCCGGGATGAATTTCGGTAGCGGCCCTTGGAATTTAACAGCAGCGGGATCTTCAGTTCGGGGATGTTCCTACTACTGGCCTTGGTTCGTAATCTTCAGTATCAGTAAGTGTATTTTTCTTCCCCTTTATTGTAATTTAATTGATGTGTCCGTCTCGATTTATTGGAGGTTAGAATCTTTGTTTATATTCTCTTCTCTTTTCAGCTTCAGTGGCGCCTGTCTTCGCTCGTTCGTATTGGTAATACAGAACTATTGCTGTATTTATTTTCAATGGTGTCAACCTTGACGATGACCCACTGACTTACTAATGAATCAATCAATGACAAAAAAAAGAATGACCTCGTCTGGAGTATGTATACCTTATATATAGGTCAGTGATGGCGATTGTTTAAAGCCTCGGACCCAAAGTGTTTATGGATTAAATTTTGATGTATTATAATGATATTCGATTAATTTTTTATACTAAAGGATGTTATTCTGTAGTTTTTACATTTATAAAAATTTAATAATATATTTTCAGTACGTGAAATTCTCTGAATATTGCTTTTAGGAATTTTAATGAGAATGGCATTTTTAGCGTCGCTTTTTGATACATTTGTACAGTCATGTGCAAAAAAATATTTAAATGTTATAATTTTTGGATTTTATCCAAAAATAAGGATATTTGGACTTTATGTGGAGCTGGTTTACATAATAACTTAATTACTAAATACATTCAAATTTATTTCTGTTTTTTATTTGATTAAAATCTGTGCATTTAAGAATACATTGCTTAATGCGTATTTTAAATTTCAATTCAAAGTCAGTTTCCTTTTATAATTTAATATTAATTTATCTTGCTCAATTGGTTATCGAAATTTTATCAAATCATTCACATTTAACAGTTCAAAGGATTATTTTTATATACCCATTTTTGGTATAATTGTAACAACACTTATTCAGTTTTTTTACATTTCAAATTAAACATTGGTTTTATTAGTAAATTCTTGCTAATGGCTTTAGTTTGGTAGGGCACTTAATTATGCATGTCCTTCGTATCTGTAGTTGGCCCAACATGTTTATATTTAAGGTGTTTTACTAAATTTTAAATATTGATGTTTGACGTTTGTTCATGATGGCTACTTGGTCTACATTAGAAATGATGCTTTCGATAATTATGCATTTGTAAGGACGCAATTCGTGACAATTCCTAATCCTAACTGTGCTGTGATATGTGCAGTTTGAGTATTTAGCTTCATATAACAGGCAATTACTAAATTTAGTCACGAAATTCTAGCTTTAATATGACATGTGCTCTAGGTCTCTTAGTGATGCTTCAAATGCTGTTTGTACTTAAATTAAAGCCCTATTGATATTCATGCCCTAATTCAAATCTGTTCTAAATATAGAAAAGGCTGTAGTTAATTTGTGTTTTCACATTTAAATTGGTTTCCTCACCGAGTTACATTGTATTTGACTTAACAATGGGCGTTCATGATGAACGTCCATGCTTTACATTAAATGATGCTATTGAATATTTCTAGGTCAATAATTCTATTTGTGCTTTTAAAAACACGAGATATACAATCCACGGGCTTTGGAGTGTCACTCCTAGTATGTACAAATTATGATTATGTTTTGATTTAGTCCTAATTTGCATTTTTTTATATCGGCCATATTTGTATGTGCTAAATGCATGTGTTGTTTGTGCTAGACATGATGCTTTGTCACAACTCAATGTGTAATGATAATGAAAGATTGAAAATAATATATGTCAAATATGTATAAGACTGTATAGTGCGTTTCTGTGTATTTAAATTTGTTCTCACTAATATAGTTAGGTTTTTTTTATGCTAATTTCTTTAATCTTAACTTTTCAAATAAACTACATGACCAAGATATAATTGTTTGCTAAATTGCTTAAGTGGGATGGATTCTGTGTGCATTGTTGTTTCTCTCCTTTGTATAAGTAAAGCAATGGCAACTCCAACATTTCAACAAGTACCAGGGTTCGTCCCTAATAACAAACTTAAATAATTATTGAGTGGTATTGAGGAGGCTCAAGACCACCTCAATATATATTTTAATGCTCGTCAAACACGTTGTTGTATATTTAATTTAGGTTCATAATTTAATGCTCGTAAAATAAATAATATTTGAAATTTTAAAGAAATCTACTTAAAATTCTATTAATGGGTTCAATAATTATAACTCAATGCTTTGATCGTTTTATCTACTACTTCATATGAATCTATAGTCTTCATAGGCAAATCAGATACCAACTAATGTCACGCATATACTACTAACACGTGATTTATAAAGTGTCTCTATTGGTCCAATCGTTCTAACATTTATTATATCATAACTGTCTATTTCTATAGTTGAAATAAATGTTATTTCATAATAATAAGCATGATTCTAAACTCTATTCTCACGTGGGTTTATATTCGAATAACTACAATATCCTAATATGCTGTTTTCGATCTAATGCAAAATGAATTAGATAAGTTTGGTTTGTTTAGTACAATAACCTAGAAAATTCAGTGACAAGTCAAATAGTGTATACGAAAAACATAATCATATATTTGTGAATCTCACAAGGATACATCTCAATAAATCAAAGGTAAGTAATTCTAAATCTATTACCAAATATAATACGTATGTTAAAAAAATTGACTCTGTAAGTGTATTTGAACAAAATCTAAACAGATAAATGAAATTCAGTAATAATAAATATAGGATGAAATTGAATTTTAATATAATAGTATTTTGACATATAAACAATACTAATGGAAGTAACTTTTAAAACTGTGTTTGTTCCATGATGAATTTATAATCAAATGTCTTTATAAAAGCTAATTATAGCTATTTTCAATTAGAATAATAATAAATTTCTAAAAATAGATCAATGATTATCTGATCCATTGCTTGCAAGACTTATGGTTAATTCAAATAAATTATACAAAATATAACCTTATAATTTTCTTTCTTCAGAGCTCATTTGCTTCGTAATTCTTAGTGTGATCCGGAAAACTGATTCCTATCTTCAATCCTCGGCAATTATTATAAATAAATCCTCCCAAAATTGATGTAGAACTGCTTTCTGCTACACATAAAATTGGATCATTTTATTCTGGTTCCATACACAATTTAATATCTTTCTGCTCCAAATTAATTATTCGGTAAGTCCATTATCCAATTAAATTAGTACAATGTTTGTTATTAATTGTATTCTCTTCTTTTACATGTATTATGTAGCTATAATCTTCATCCGAAGTCCTCTATTCCTTGGCTGAATTTCCGGTAACAATATTCTTCAACTTTTAGTAAGTCACTTAATTTCACCTTTCTATTATAACTATTTTACAATTCTGTATACTTTTATATTGTATTTAAATACTAAAATAATGTTTTAGTAGAGAAAAATAAATTACTTTCCCTCTTTCAATGAAATTCAAAAATTCTCTCCTATTTGTTTTTTCAACAAAAATCTCCTAGGTTTTTCTCCAAATTGGTAACTAAGTTTTTACATCAAGTTAGTTTATCATTATAATACATAGTTATTTAACAAGTCAAATATACTTTGATATATCTTTCTCTTTCTAAAACACATATTTTAAATATGACTATTCTCTACTTTCACAATTACATATCAAATAAATAAGACACTTATTTATAAATTTTCTCATTTACAGCAAATACATATGTCAACTTTAATCATGAATGTCATGAATTTCATACGAATAGAAACCTTTTATAATTCCAAATAAGTTGTTAATAACAACATTAATAACAGCTTATTTTTGCTTCTTTCTTATAAAAAAAAAATTAATTTATAATTATATTTTTTTTTCTATTATACTAGTTTATCATCATATTTAAATACACTTATTCAAAATAATCATGCAACATTGATATGTGAAACCTTCCTCGGATCAACCCTGTATATGGTTCTGTCAACTCATATGTATTTCCAAATACCTTATTAATTACAAATGGACCGATGTGAGCTTTCACAAATTTAGCTACTTGATTCTTAGACTTATCAGTGACTCTTAGGTTTTTAATAATTACTCTATCTCCAATATTGAATTTTTTAATATGTCGTGGATTTTTTTGTTTTTTAACTTTGATTTGTTTCTTTATGTAATGTTGTTTAATTTTATCAAAAGTTTCTTCTAAATCTGCATATTCTGTATCATTCCATGGTCTTTCAGGATTTTGTAAAGTCATTAAATATATTGGTGACAATCCTATATCTGTATTTGGTGTATTATTAATTATATGTTCAATCTTTTTAATCTTCTTTAGCCATATGTAATGATTTTCTTCAAGCATAATTCTGAGATATTTAATCACTTCTTTGATCATTCTCTCACAAGGGTTTGCTTGAGGATGTCTAATACTAGTATAGTATGCTTTGATATTTCTTATTTCCAAATATCTTTTATACTTTTCGTTAGTATAATAACTTGCATTATCACTTAATATGATTTTTGGAAATCCAAATTCCGTGAAAAATGATTCTAAAGCACATAACGTAGTTTCTGTATCACATTTAGCTGTTGGTATGATTTTAACATATTTAGTATACAGATCATACAGAACTAATAGATTTCTATATCCCTGAGAACTTCTTGGAAGTTGCGTTAGATAATCGATTGCTAGAATATGTAATCTTTCTTGTGCTACGATTGTTCCTGATAAATTTTCATTAGTAAAATTCTTTTCTTTTGTCAATTGACAAACTTTACATTTCTGTATAAAACCTTTAATAAGTTGATAATCTCTTTTACAGTAAAATGCTTCTCTAAAAATTATCCACGTTTTCCTTATTCCAATATGTAAAAATTTTTCATGTAAATGTTTAATTATTTCCAAGGCTTGTTGTATACCTATAACATATAAGTTTTTCCTACCAACCAATTTCTTTAAATATTCATTTTCAATGTTAAATCCTTTATGACTGCCTTCTTCTTGTACAATTTTCATAATTTTAGCAATTCCTTCTTCTTTTTGTGCTTCTTTAATCCTACTTTTTGAACATATTCCAGAAACTTTAAGATTTATATTCGTGATTAGAATTTCATTTTTGTCCTTAATCTCATACTTTCTACTTAAGATATCCGCTACAATCATCTGTTTTCCCGGTTTATATCTGATCTCAAAATCAAATTCTGATAATAACAGACTCCATCGATAAATTCTATGATTATTGATCTTATTATTCATTAAAGATACTAATGCAATATGATCACTTTCAATAACGAAATGTCTTCCTAGTAAAAAGTATCTTAACTTATCTACACTGTATATAATACTGTACATCTCTTTTTCTGATATTGAAAATTTAATTTGATTTTGTCTTAAAATTTTAGAAACGAAATATACTGGAACTTCAATACCATGTTGAAATTGAATTAATTCAGCAGCAATAGCATAATTTGAAGCGTCTGTGCGAAGAATAAACTCCTGTTCAAAATCCGGATGGTACAACTGAAGTGAACTTACGAAAACATCTTTAAGTTCTTGAAACGCCTTCTGCTGTTCATCTTTCCAGTTCCATTTAACATTTTTCTTCAATAGATTAACTAGTGGTAATGTTTTCCTAGCATAATTAGGAATAAATTTGTGATAATAATTAAGTATACCTAGAAAAGATCTTACATCTTTAACTCTTTTTGGTTGCGGAAAAGATTTAATATCTATTAATCTATCAGGATTCAGAGTAATTCCTGAGTCCTTTATTAAATAACCTAAATAGTTAACTTGTTTCTTCAAAAATTCACACTTCATAAGATTAATCTTCATTCCTTCTTGACATAATGTAGTTAATATTATTTTAAGATGTTGCATGTGTTCTTCTTTAGTTTTAGAAAAAATTAAAATATCGTCAAAGTAATGACTACAGAATTGTTCATATTTATTTAATATTTTATGTAAAAATCTAATAAGAGCGCTAGGACTACTTATAAGACCAAATGCGGCGACAGTAAAATGGTAAATATTTCCATTTATATTGAATGCACAATATTTCTTGGATTCCTCTTCTAAACGAATTAACCAAAATGCATGTTTCAAATCGATTTTAGAAAAATATTGACTATGTCCACATCTTGAAATTAGAGCATTAATGTTCATAGGAGCTTCAAAACCAGGCTTAACCCTCTTATTGGCTTCTCTCATGTCGAGACAGATTCTAAGACTGTTATCACTTTTTTTTACAATTACTACAGGATTAATAAAATATGAAGTTGATCGTTCAATAATGTTTTGTTCTAACAATTTGTTAATCTCTTTATCTATTTGTTCACGATACTGAAATGGTATTGGGTATACTTTAACATTTAATGGTTCATCACTGGATACAATTATCTTATGTTCATAATTTCTTGCAAATGTAACTTCCTCATTGAATAATCTTCTATTTTCCATCAAAATACCTTTCATCAATTCCTTATTTCCATCATCCATATCCATTCCATTTATTATCTTATTAATATCTTCCATATAATTCTTTAATATAACATCATCTTCATTACATATAGTAATCTCATCTTTAATCAACGTACTACCATTATCTTCAACTAAATTATTATCTTCGTATAAATTATTATCGGTATGAAAAAATATACCTTTTTCTTTATTATTATCTATTAGTCCATCTTCCATATTTTCCTCCTCAAAATCTTCCTTGTTTAAATTCCAATCATCTTCTCTTAAAATATTATAATTATTCAGTTCTATTCCCTTAGATTTCTCATTTAATACAACATCATTACTTCCTATCCTTAATAAATTCTTCTCAAAATCAATAACCATTTCATATCTTTTAATATTGTCTATACCCATAATACATTCAAAATTCATATTTTCAAATACATAAAATTCAAGTATATAAGACTTTTTATTGATAACAACGTCTATACAAAATTTCTCTTGGATAATTCCTATCTTCTTCTTATTAGTAGCGATAACGTCCATTTTCTTAATTTTAATTAAATGCTCCTTATAATTTTCTATCTTTTCTAAAGTATTCTTCTTCAAGAGTGAGACCTCTGCAGCTGTATCTATAATTGTTTTAATTTTGATATTCCTAATCTCAATATCTATCATTGGTATGTCATTATCTATCACAATATCGCTTTCATCGTTTATTTTAATAAAATTGTGTGGGTTGTCGTAAAATCGGTTAGATGTCAAATTTAAGTAATAAGTACATATTAAAATTGGTGATTTTAATTCGTCGAAGTGCTCGGTTGAGAACGTTCGAACTCCAACGTCTTCAAACTCTCTTTGTTTGCATAAACCGGCGTTTTTTTTTTCTCTGATGAGACCTGTCCCAAATCTGTATTTTCATACTTATTTTGTATGTTTTCTGGTATGTTATTCCGTTCTTCATATAGTTGTTTTCTAATATTAAATTGGTTAATCTGTGGTCTTCCATTCTCTCTTATTTGAACATTACCACTTCTATTATTATTTTCGCGTCCAAATCCATTAACTTTCCCTCCATCATTTCTACCATTATTACCTCTATAATTGTTGTTTTGATAATACTCTGGTCTATTATTCGAATTACCATTACCAGTTCTAAAATTACCTCCTCTTCCGGTTCCATTATTATTATAATTATTAGAATTATCAAAATTGCCTCTATTTTGATAGGAGTTATAATCTCTTCTGAATCCACCATAATTATAATTGTTTTCTCTAAAATTAATAGGATAATTATTCCTTTTGTTAATTCGTTGTAATTCTGTCAAATCGTCTAGTTTTCTCAAAGTCTCCATTAACTCTTCGATGTTGCTAACACTTTTACTGATAACTACCTCACCATCAGTTAAAATAAAGTGATTTAGAATATGTCTAACAATTTCTTCTTCATTAATATCCGGTAAGTGTTTTGATTGGTTAAACATATCTCTGGCGTAGTTTTCTCTGTTTGTCATGCCTTCTTTATATCTCCCTGTCAGTAATTTAATCTTTGTTCTGTCTTGTATATTTTTATTCCAGTACTGTTGAGTAAATTCTTTGCTAAATTGATCGAAATTAGTGCATTTATCCTCAAACATTAAATACCATTCCAGACACCTTCCTTCTAATGTTAATCTAACCAGATTCATTTTCTGTGTTTCATCTTCAATCTCTTGTGTCAGCTTTGAAATATTCTCTAAGTAGGTCATCGCATGTACTTGGTCACAATTATCTCGGTATTTTGGCCACATTTCCGGTCTTAGATATGGGTTATATGTGTTATTCCTATCATTTAAAATAATTCTGTTCCCTGATTTCTTAAGTAAGTCTAATTCCTTCTTAATAACTTCAAAGAATTCAGTCTCCTTCTGTTGAAATTTACCTAAATTTATTTTACAGTTTTCATCCACTTGATCTACTTTACCTTCTAATTTCTTAGTCTCTTCTTTTAAAATTATCAGATCTCCTTTGACCTGTTTTGTTTCTTCTTTAGTATCCTTAACTCTGGATGAAATAACGTCAAATTGGTTTTGAACATCCCTTTGCTCTTCTTGTATTTTATTTTCTATTTTCTTTCCCAATTCCTCTAGGTTGTTCTTAGCTTTGACCTCCAATTCTTCTATCTTCTCAGTATTTACATTAACTTTAAGGTACATTCTGTGTTCTAGATTGATCATATTTATTTTAATGTTTTCAACATTATCCTGTAATTCCTTCTTTATTTCGTCTTTAAGATTGTTTATCTCTCCATGTAAACCTTCAATACTTTCTTTATATTCTTGCTTCTGAATATCCAGCTGTCCTTGTAATTGTTTGCTATTTGAATCAAACTTAAGATCCAATTGACCCTGTATAGTTTGTAAGTTGTAAATATTTGTGTTTATGTCTTGTATGTTAGTTTTTTGTAATTCAAATTGTGTTAAAATGTTTTCATTTTGTGACTGTATAACCTCTTGTAAATTCTTAATCATGGTCTGAATATCTATACTCTCTTCAGAACCTGCTAAAGATCCATCACCAGCTACTGTACCTTTTCTTGTATTAGGCATATTTAAAAAATCAAACAGCTAATATACAATTTGAAATAAATGATTATGTAATATTCCAATAAATCAGTAAACTAATATGACAAATGACTTTTATTGTTTTTCCACAATTTACTACTTTTTTAAAAAAATTAGTATTGTATTAGATATTGTAATTATTCAAAATAATTAGTTGATTCAAATTTTTTTTTTTTTTTTATAACAAACGTGCTCCACTTGATTAAATATTACTATCTATAATTAGTAGCATAACAATTTATTTGAAAAAGAATTGCAACCACGTTGTGCGCCATAATTTAATGCTCGTCAAACACGTTGTTGTATATTTAATTTAGGTTCATAATTTAATGCTCGTAAAATAAATAATATTTGAAATTTTAAAGAAATCTACTTAAAATTCTATTAATGGGTTCAATAATTATAACTCAATGCTTTGATCGTTTTATCTACTACTTCATATGAATCTATAGTCTTCATAGGCAAATCAGATACCAACTAATGTCACGCATATACTACTAACACGTGATTTATAAAGTGTCTCTATTGGTCCAATCGTTCTAACATTTATTATATCATAACTGTCTATTTCTATAGTTGAAATAAATGTTATTTCATATTAATAAGCATGATTCTAAACTCTATTCTCACGTGGGTTTATATTCGAATAACTACAATATCCTAATATGCTGTTTTCGATCTAATGCAAAATGAATTAGATAAGTTTGGTTTGTTTAGTACAATAACCTAGAAAATTCAGTGACAAGTCAAATAGTGTATACGAAAAACATAATCATATATTTGTGAATCTCACAAGGATACATCTCAATAAATCAAAGGTAAGTAATTCTAAATCTATTACCAAATATAATACGTATGTTAAAAAATTGACTCTGTAAGTGTATTTGAACAAAATCTAAACAGATAAATGAAATTCAGTAATAATAAATATAGGATGAAATTGAATTTTAATATAATAGTATTTTGACATATAAACAATACTAATGGAAGTAACTTTTAAAACTGTGTTTGTTCCATGATGAATTTATAATCAAATGTCTTTATAAAAGCTAATTATAGCTATTTTCAATTAGAATAATAATAAATTTCTAAAAATAGATCAATGATTATCTGATCCATTGCTTGCAAGACTTATGGTTAATTCAAATAAATTATACAAAATATAACCTTATAATTTTCTTTCTTCAGAGCTCATTTGCTTCGTAATTCTTAGTGTGATCCGGAAAACTGATTCCTATCTTCAATCCTCGGCAATTATTATAAATAAATCCTCCCAAAATTGATGTAGAACTGCTTTCTGCTACACATAAAATTGGATCATTTTATTCTGGTTCCATACACAATTTAATATCTTTCTGCTCCAAATTAATTATTCGGTAAGTCCATTATCCAATTAAATTAGTACAATGTTTGTTATTAATTGTATTCTCTTCTTTTACATGTATTATGTAGCTATAATCTTCATCCGAAGTCCTCTATTCCTTGGCTGAATTTCCGGTAACAATATTCTTCAACTTTTAGTAAGTCACTTAATTTCACCTTTCTATTATAACTATTTTACAATTCTGTATACTTTTATATTGTATTTAAATACTAAAATAATGTTTTAGTAGAGAAAAATAAATTACTTTCCCTCTTTCAATGAAATTCAAAAATTCTCTCCTATTTGTTTTTTCAACAAAAATCTCCTAGGTTTTTCTCCAAATTGGTAACTAAGTTTTTACATCAAGTTAGTTTATCATTATAATACATAGTTATTTAACAAGTCAAATATACTTTGATATATCTTTCTCTTTCTAAAACACATATTTTAAATATGACTATTCTCTACTTTCACAATTACATATCAAATAAATAAGACACTTATTTATAAATTTTCTCATTTACAGCAAATACATATGTCAACTTTAATCATGAATTTCATACGAATAGAAACCTTTTATAATTCCAAATAAGTTGTTAATAACAACATTAATAACAGCTTAATATATATATATATATATATATATATGTTCTCTTTCAGGTTTCCAACAAGAAGCAGAAGCAGACAGTTATCGCAGACCTGAAGATGGCAAGTGTGATTTTGCCGAAACGTCGTCAAGAAACCAGCATCGGTCTTTCCAAAGACCAAGCAGTGGAAACGCGGAAGAAAACCCGGAATCCAGTGACAACATATATATATATATATATATATACTAATGACTCACCCTGTATGTTGCAACATACTGCACATATTGCTGTGGTTCGCAACATTATAAAAATTATGTTTTGTATATTTAGTATAATTTAAAAATCAAGATATTTTTGATATCTTAACTTTATGATTATTATTGTTAATTTTTGCTGGTGTGTTGTCAAAAAACACTCAGTATACTTTAAAAATACAGATGATCCGTCGAGTTATATATAGACGTATAGGGGACACTTTAAGCAAATGTATACATAATTTCTGTTTTTCGTCTACATTTTTTTATATGAATTTAGGCGATGTTTTACTTTTGAATAAGACGGGATCTGCCTTGTTTGCAGATGTGTTTTTATACTTTTTCTATATGGATAAAAAAAAGGAAAAAAGGATTTGACTAAAAAGAAAAACGAGTGAGCTGTTAAAAGGCATTCGCACGAAAGCAACAGTTTTGATATGTTGATATTTCAGTTTCAAAAAGTTTAAATATAATTTAAAAGATTTACAATTGTTTAGTAATATACAAGGTGTCTCTAAAAGGTATTTAAACAACTCTACCACGTATTTTTCGGACCAAAATAAACCGATTTAGCAAAACTTGGCTTAGTCAAAGTTGCTTAGTTTGTGCGCAATACGGTCCTGAAGTTGCAGTTGGAAAATTGTATTTTTTGTTATAAATTTGAAACGGCTGGAGCGATTGCGCTAAATTTTGTCACGTTTACATAGTTTTATGAGTCAAGAAATTCTGTATCAAAATTGTGATAGTAATCAATCCATAGGCGGAGAACCTGCATTTATAAATATTAAAACATTTCCATTTTCTACGCCAATGGATAAAAAAGAGTTTGTCTATAAAATTTTAGATTAAGTGTCTTAAGTACAAGAAAAAAGGTACTCTTGGTAAGACTCGAAAAATTGCATCGTTTTCTCAAAAATCGCATTTTAAGAATTGTTAACAATTTTTTTATGATATGTTTTCTTTTTTAATAAATACGGAACGACCAATACCAAATAGGTCAAAACAAATAGGCACTAGTTAATAAAAAAGATATTCTGTTTATTTCGTCAATTAATACAAAGATGGTATTTTTTTAATAATGTTTTTTCATATAAATTCCAATTGTGTTCTGGTTGGTGGACAACAGAGAATTATTAACAATTAAACAATGAAATAATGAAAATGAAACAATGATTTTTAAAAAAAAAAGAAAAGATATTATAAAAGGTGTTCAAAATGTCTACCATTTTCGTGAATACAAAGGTCTATTCGCCGGAGGAAATTAAATTGAACTCTTTGCAAAACTTCTACATCACCTCTGAGATTATTGGTTGCTTCTTGAATACGTTGCCACAATTCTTCTTCATTATTTACAGGTGTATTGTAAACAATGGATTTCTGGTGTCCCCAAAAAAAATAATTCAGGGGATTCAGATCTGGACTTCGAGGTGCCCATTGTACAGGAGCGTCATTACCTCTACCGATCCATCTATTTGGAAAGTGATGGTTTAAGTAGTGTCGTACGTTCATCGAAAAATGTGGTGGTGCACCATCGTGCATAAACCACATATTCCGTCGAATATCTAGCGGTATATCATCTAACAAGTCCGGAAGAGTATGTTGTAAACAAATCAAATAGGCTTCTCCAGTTCATCTTTGCGGTAGTCTGACAGGTCCAATAATAAAATTTCCGATTATTCCAGCCCATTTTAAATTCATGTTGAAAATGGTTAATTTTAATGGCATGTAGATTTTCCTCTGCATAAACATGTTCATTATGAAAGTTCGTTATCCCTCTTCTTGTAAAACAAGCTTCGTCGGTAAATAAGATTTTTTTGCAAAAGTTTAAATTTCTTGCTCTTTTATGTTCAATAAACCGGCAAAAATTTAGGCGCCTTTCAGGATCTTGAAGTAAGAGGTCTTGAACTCGAATCTTATGGTATGGATGTAATAATTGTTCTGTAATGACTCTATTGACCACATCTTTAGATACTGCAATTTCTCTAGCTATTCGTCTAACGCTCAGTTCCGGATCTTCTTGAACACGGTCTAAAATTTCTTCTTCTACTTCAGGTTGCCTCACAAAGCGCTGGCTGCCATAGTTTGCTGTTACAGGAGCTAAGCGACCGGTTTCTCGAAGGCGTCTCTCTACTGCGGCAAACGTTGGATGACTTGGAACACGACGATTTGGAAACCGTTCCGAATATACTCTAACACTCTCGGCACAATTGCCTTGACAATATCCATATACTAATAACATATCGGTATATTCTTCGTTGGTGTATTGAACAGCCATGACAAAACGAAAATAAAAGTAATGATGGAAAACACTTTTGAAAGTCCAGAAAAGTCGTCAAATATTCAAATAGTCATAACTATGGAAACTAACAATAACAACTAAATACAAACATATGTAGGTATTTTACAAAACGCAGGGCACAAGTGGAATTCTTAAAACAAAAAAAAACATCAAAAAAATAGCATTTTTTGCATCAATTGTCGAGATAAATAGAATATCTTTTTTGTAAACCAGTGCCTTTTTGTTTTAACCTATCTGGTATTGGCCGTTCTGTATTTTTTAAAAAGAAAACAATTAACAAAAAAAAATTATCAATTCAAAAACGACGTCAAAAGACGTGCACATAGTTTAAAGAGACGTCTAAACGGCCTAAGACACGTGTACACGGCTTAAAGATAC
Organism: Amphimallon solstitiale; assembly: GCA_963170755.1. Classification (NCBI taxonomy): domain Eukaryota; kingdom Metazoa; phylum Arthropoda; class Insecta; order Coleoptera; family Scarabaeidae; genus Amphimallon; species Amphimallon solstitiale. The sequence continues at coordinate 98,584,218 of OY720675.1, forward strand.
ATGTACATGGAGCACACAGTATGCGCTGCCGTCCTCTAGTTAATGTTCTCAAATCTTAAAATGCCATTTTTGAGAAAACGATGCAATTTTTCGAGTCTTACCAAGAGTACCTTTTTTCTTGTACTTGAGACACTTAATCTAAATTTTATAGACAAACTCTTTTTTATCCATTGGCGTAGAAAATGGAAATGTTTTAATATTTATAAACGCAGGTTCTCCGCCTATGGATTGATTACTATCACAATTTTGATACAGAATTTCTTGACTCATAAAACTATGTAAACGTGACAAAATTTAGCGCAATCGCTCCAGCCGTTTCAAATTTATAACAAAAAAACAATTTTCCAACTGCAACTTCAGGACCGTATTGCGCACAAACTAAGCAACTTTGACTAACCCAAGTTTTGCTAAATCGGTTTATTTTGGTCCGAAAAATACGTGGTAGAGTTGTTTAAAGACCTTTTAGAGACACCTTGTATATTACTAAACAATTGTAAATCTTTTAAATTCTATTTAAACTTTTTGAAACTGAAATATCAACATATCAAAACTGTTGCTTTCGTGCGAATGCCTTTTAACAGCTCACTCGTTTTTCTTTTTAGTCAAATCCTTTTTTTCTTTTTTTTTATCCATATAGAAAAAGTATAAAAACACATCTGCAAACAAGGCAGATCCCGTCTTATTCAAAAGTAAAACATCGCCTAAATTCATATAAAAAAATGTAGACGAAAAACAGAAATTATGTATACATTTGCTTAAAGTGTCCCCTATACGTCTATATATAACTCGACGGATCATCTGTATTTTTAAAGTATACTGAGTGTTTTTTGACAACACACCAGCAAAAATTAACAATAATAATCATAAAGTTAAGATATCAAAAATATCTTGATTTTGAAATTATACTAAATATACAAAACATAATTTTTATAATGTTGCGAACCACAGCAATATGTGCAGTATGTTGCAACATACAGGGTGAGTCATTAGTAGCCGTTTCTTTGATTGCTCTTTTATGTTTTAAATGAAAGAAAAAACAATTAGAGGAAGTTTCATGGTTGCTTGAGGCGCATATTCTAAAAATATTTTAAGCCCTGACGCACTTCCGGTTTCACCAGAAATGCATGGAACTTTTTTTTTTAAATTACTCACCCTACCTATTTTTGGATTTTTTAGTACTGTTTTAAATTGTCTATTCAGCTGTTTTTCCTTTTCAAAATTGAGGCAATAGTTTTTAAGATAATTTTTTTTAAAATTTTTTGACCAAAACACGTTCAAAAAAACATTTTCTCATTGTTTTTAATTACATTTTCGTCAATGGGCAGCAGATACATTTTTTATTGTTTACCGACGAAGCTACCTTCTATTAAAATGGATACGTTAATCGTCACAATTTACGTTATTATAACACATAAAAACCTTCACTTTATCACACCTGGAAACTTTAAAAATTGTTGGTCATTCAGTGTGTGAGGAGGAATAGTGGGTAGTTACATAATTGGACCTTATTTCTTTGATGAAAATGTTATTGAAGGAGAGTATCTTCGTTTTCTACGGATGGATTTTCAAATCTTTTTGAAGACATGAACATTATAATCAGAGAAGCGTTTACAAGAATATGTAAAAGTTTATGCAACGTTAGTACTTCTTTGGAAAACATAATACTCACATTGCACAAAGTTATGGTTATGTTGAAATTATTCTTTAATGAAATTTGTTTTTCTTACTTTTGATTGTTGTTACGTTGCTCAATAGTTTTACGTGATTTAAATTGCGTTATTTTGTTGCAAAATTTATTTCTATTAAAGTTTTAGGACATCAATTCATAATTTTGAAAAACTACAGGCATCTCTTATGAACACCTTTAACAATGAAAGAATACGAGCAATTAAGCAAATTAAATTGAAGATAGCACCGTTGTTTCGTACACATTTTAATGGGGCGGCATAGTCAAGTTATTTACGTACCTATACAAAATATTGAATCTATTTTCTTCAATTCTCTAATAAAAATTACTTACATATGTAAGAAATTTAATTTGTTCGATTTTCTTCAGATCTTGTTTTTAATTATATTTTAGTAGTTTATTAATAACGTGTGAAATCCACAATATCGGATAAATTTCAGGGTGGTCTTTCAAATTTTTTACCAAATGAATTGGTCATTCTAATAGCTGATCCGGTATCAAAAGTTAATAAAACACTTTATGACAAAGTAGGCATTTTATAATATCCAAGACTACTTTCTGAGCACAAATGTAGATTTAACTTATTTAATTAGTAGGGGCGGACACGAGCGGCCGATGACTCATCGCCCATGGCACACTATTGAAATTTTCTAATTTTAAAGGGGTTTTAATTTTATTTATATAATTGGATAACAAGTGGCTGGTGATCTATAAAATACATTATTATTTGTTCATTTTGTTGTTCAAGTCGAGTAAAGGAATATTAATATTTACCTAGCAATACTTTCTCAAGGTTTTCTTCTGTAAGGTTTGTTCTCTTTGAATTAAGTACATCCTTGTAGATAGAAAACGTCCCTTCTACATCGGAACTGGTTATAGGTGCGTACTGGAAATATTCTTTTATTTCAGCGTATTTAGCAGTTTGATTTTGTGTCATTGTCCCCATACACAATTGCCGCAATGTTATTAAATCTGGATTTCTATTAAACACTGCGTCTTAACTTTTGCCGAAGGCCACCTCCGAAGTCACTTGGAATACTTTTGAAATTATTAATAGCCACATCTAATGTGGTTAATCCATCTTTTAGTTTGAGATTTCGATTTTCAAAATATGTGATTAGTTTAGGCAAATTTTTTAAATTTGGGTTTTGTGTTAGTTCCTTGCACTCAGAAATACTTCGAGCATCGTCATTTAAACATGTAACGAAATTTTGTAATCTATCGAAATTCTCTGCATAAAAACTAGTAGCTTCCAGTCATGTTCCCGATCTAGTTATTACTGGCGAGGGTGGCAGTGACAAAGATGGAAGTTTTTCCCTGTAAAGGGCCACTCTCGATGGTGCTTTTCTTAAAACTTTTTTAAAAGCGGATACAAGTCTATCAACTTCCGAATAGGTGTCTCTGATACATTCACAGATTCTGTGGAGAGCATGTGCCACACAAGTAATATGAGGCATATAAGGATATGTTTCCTTTAATAGTCTGCCTGTTTTTAACATATATGCGGCACTGTCACTGACAAATAATAGTTATTTATTATACAAGGGAAAAAGTATTAGATTTTAGCTCGAGGTAAGGTTTATCTCTCGACGCGAAGCGGAGGGAGATAAATTACCGAGAGCTAAAATCTAATTTTTTTCCCGTGTATAATACACTATTTTTTTCTGTGATGGGAAAAACGACGATTTAATATTGAAAAAAACACGTAAATACTTTATATTGTTGCGTTTTCGGGTTCGAAATAAACAACTCGTGCAATTATTTATTTAAAACAGTCTGTATATTTATGTAACTTAAAATTATTTAACAATATAAAAATATATAACTAAAGTATCACACTTAAACTACTATTAATAAATTAAAATTAACACTTATATTTATTTCTATTACTAATATGTCCGTATTTATTTATATCACACTATTTATATAACACGGCACTATTTAATTAACTATTTCTACCGTACGACGTATATTTATTGCTTTGGCTACCACTATTTATTTACACGCACTCGAGACTACCCAAGGACTTTCTTTCCCGAAATTATTCTGCGAGTACTCCCGTAATGAATCCTGCCGCCTTATATACGTTTGTGAAAACATCTCGAAGCATTCTCGTAAACTCCCTCTCCCTCTCGAATGTCTGTAGAATATTCCTAGACATTCTGTCTCCGCTGGACTATGCCGTACAGTGTGGAGATTGATTTATGGTGGTGTGTAAATAAGAGCCTTTTTATACGTCGGGCCGAGATGATTTATGGTCTCTTTTTGTGCGTGTGACAATTTCGTTTTTATCGCGCCGAGAGATCTGATTCTTTTATTTAATGTAAACACATTTCGTTACATTGCCCCCTTCTTAAAAACTGCGTTTCGTCCCGAAACACACTATTCCATGTTCTTGTCGCTGGCGGATGACGAAATCCACACCGGGACCCACGGGTGCACCCAGCCGTCTTGTGGCAATGGCAATCCACCGTCCCAGGCTGCACAACGGGCTGATTGGGCCGACAGCCGCACACGACCATTTCCATACCAGCACGCCGAAACACCACCTCCAGCATGTTTCCTGCGATTTTCCACTCCAAACGGTCTAATCCGCAGCCCAGCCTCGGAATTGCCAGCCTCCCCACACCCTGCTCGAGTGCACGTCCTCGTAAATCGACAAGGGATTCCCATAAGCTGGTTCTCGAGGTTTTCCGGCAATTTGTCACACATCCGCCACATCACCGCTGTCACGTCCATGGTATGGGGCAATTGGTTGAAACACACCATCTCTGGCTCACTATGGGGTGTTAGTCTCATGCGATAAACGACGTCATCTATTTGCTCTAGTATTTCGTATGGTCCCTCCCAGTATTCTTGGAGTTTTGGGGACAGGCATCGGCGACGTTGAGGATCATACAACCAAACATGGTCTCCTTCTCCGTAATCACCTCTCTCGGCTTGCACGTGGTAACGATTTTTCGTCCTGTCGCTGGCATCCTGAGTGTGATGGCGTACTCGCTCGTGAACATCCTTCAACCTTCGCCAGGATCCACTGGCGCAGTCTTCTCCATTTGGGTTCCCCACAACACACTTGAGTAGATCATCCTCTACCGTCAGAGAGTCCCATTGAGCCCAGTAGGATTCTAGTCCCTGTGAACGAGGAGCCACTTCTTGCCAAGCCGGTCCGCGATCAATTCCCTTCCAAACCATCAATGAACCAAGGTCTTCATCAGCTTCTTGACCAATCCGCAAATTGTCAGGATGCCACAGATCGTCAACCACGATTGTTCCGAATGTGTTGGCCGATTTTTCTTCTATGCGGTTGCTATGCCTGCAGTCTTCTGGACGTTGTCTGCTCGCAACTGCATCAGCGTTTTGGTGTTGCACACATACAATTTGCGCTATTGGTTTTGAGGCTCCACGATACTGGGACGACGATTGCCTCTTCTTATCGACCCGTTTCATTTTTTGCTGCTCCGCTATGGTTTTCTTGGGCCTCTTCCCGCATTTACTATGCGCATGGCCCATTTCCATTTCCAATTCCAGCATCGGAGCGTTTTTCTCTTAGGTTGCACCTGATTCACCAATCGTCGGACTACCTGTTCCAGGTGTGCATGCCCATATCTCATCTCAAGACGCTTGATTAATTGAGGGTAGTCTTGACACTCTTCTGGAAGTAAGGTCTGTAGAACGTCACTGGCTTCTCCTCTTAACGACACAATCAGGGCAGTAGCTTTCTCCGGGGACGTCCATCCATTTGCTCCTGCAGCGGCTTCGAATTGTTTTAGGTACGTCATGCATGACGTCTTTCCATCGAAGGTGGGAGGTTTTACCTTTGCCATTGTTGTTTGGCAGATTTCCAGGCTTCTGCTTGAGGTGTCATGGGAACTGCAGTCGTTCATCGCTGGTAATTGATGCTGAATTTTAAATTCGTCCCTCAATTTCTGTTCTACGGCTTCGATGGCCTCAGAAAATTCCTGTCTCATATTCGATGCATTCTTCTGAATGTCTTCCTTAAGAGTAGTCTCGAGCTCTTTTGAATTATTTACAATTTCATCTTTTAAAGTTAACATCTCATCTTTTAGGGTATCAATAGTAGTCTCGAATTGTTTTGAATTATTTTCAATTTTATTTAACATATCATCTTTTAGAGTCTCCATAGTAGTCTCGAAATGTTTTGAATTATACGCAAGTTCATATTTTAAAGTCCCCATTTCATCTTTTAAAGTTCCCATTTCATCTTTTAAAGTTTTTGCATTATTTGCCATTTCAGTTAACATCTCATTTTTTAAGATTATTAAGCTTGGATCAGTCTGCATTTGAAACAAATATTTTTCGGGATCCTTACCTTCATTAATTAAAATGTCACGGAGCCGCTCCTGAAGAATTATTTTTTTTCCAGACGTATCTGCGTCCCTTTCTTCTAATTCTGCCTTTAACTAGGTGACTTTTAATTCTTCTAAACGTTTGGTAGACATTTTTATTTATTTTCTTTTGCACTTATTGTTCACACTTAACACCAGACACCAAATTGTTGCGTTTTCAGGTTCGAAATAAACAACTCGTGCAATTATTTATTTAAAACAGTCTGTATATTTATGTAACTTAAAATTATTTAACAATATAAAAATATATAACTAAAGTATCACACTTAAACTACTATTAATAAATTAAAATTAACACTTATATTTATTTCTATTACTAATATGTCCGTATTTATTTATATCACACTATTTATATAACACGGCACTATTTAATTAACTATTTCTACCGTACGACGTATATTTATTTCTTTGGCTACCACTATTTATTTACACGCACTCGAGACTACCCAAGGACTTTCTTTCCCGAAATTATTCTGCGAGTACTCCCGTAATGAATCCTGCCGCCTTATATACGTATGTGAAAACATCTCGAAGCATTCTCGTAAACTCCATCTCCCTCTCGAATGTCTGTAGAATATTCCTAGACATTCTGTCTCCGCTGGACTATGCCGTACAGCGTGGAGATTGATTTATGGTGGTGTGTAAATAAGAACGTTTTTATACGTCGGGCCGAGTTGATTTATGGTCTCTTTTTGTTCGTGTGACAATTTCGTTTTTATCGCGCCGAGAGATCTGATTCTTTTATTTAATGTAAACACATTTCGTTACAATATTAAAGTCAGAAAATCAATCGATGTGACATTTCAAGTGACACTACACCTGCGTTGCTATGGAGCCTGCCAATTTAAGCGGGCAAAAAGTAGAACTTTTTTCCCATGAGAAAAAAGTAACACTTTACGCCCAGGTTGATAAAGTGACATTTTATTACCTGTCAAGAAGGATAAAATGCCAACTTTTTTTCCCGTCACAGAAAAAAAGTATTTTCTAATGCATTCTACTGTTTTCGTGAAGCACTTAGAAACAGAATATTTGCGTAAGGTGGATTCATCAGGAACGTTTCGACCAGTATTGTCAAGTTTCTTTAATGGGATATTAGCCGCCATTAAATCTTCACAGAGTTCTTTGTTAAAATTGTCAGCTTTCAACGGGTCCAATTTCCGTGTGATTTTTGGATATTTTGTAACGATATTTTACAGACTTTGCAATAAATATCGAAATCACTGACAATGGACATACAATCAGTATGACCCTTAATCCAACTCGCCATTGTTTCACGATGTATTTCTCGACGTTCTTCCATATTATATCTGAAAAAGTAACATAAACAATGTTCTAGATCTAAATAAATGATAACTAAAAATATACGCGTATGTTATTGAAACTAAACGAAATTCAGTGCACACTTACGTCTAGATAATTGGAAGAAGTCGATTCAATGAAACGGGATTAAACAGGAACTATTACATAGATTACGAAGTACGTAATTAACAGTCAAAACAATGAAAAAACGAAACTAACGTAAGTATGAATAGGTAAACACATATATAACTTTACTTATCATGTCAAATATAAGGTAAATGTAATGAATTTTAAAAACCTCTGACGCTTATAGGTACCGATAGGTCCAGCTCGGAACGGGCCATAGTCAGCAATGAGTGGCAACACCGAAACCCCTCTACCCGCAGCAGCAGCACATTGCAGTTAAGAATTTAGTAAGACTTAAACCGCGCAAGGATATAGTCGTTTGCATATTCGTTCTGTATACGTAATTTGCCCATTTGTTTCAGACATGATAAGGTCCAATTTATTATTATTATTGTATTCTTAGCTGCTACGGAAAAGTAATTTTAAGTAATAAAAAAACAATAACGTTTTCTAAAAGATAAAAGTAAAAAAATCAATAATTCTACAAAATAAATTCAAATTTTAAGAAAGTCACTCAAAATAGGAGCACGCGGAGTGGTATCGTACACACGTTTCCACATAGCACGTTCCATACGTATATTGTTGCCTATGTATGGCCCGTCGCGGGCTGGACCTATCGGTATATCTACGCCGATGAAAATAGGATATTTACGAGTTAAGTGAACTTTTTTTGGGTCGTTTTCCCGTCAACATGTGAGTCAATAACAGATGTTGCAGTTCACCATATGAATAAAGCTTAGATAATGCTATTCAGTAAATGTGTGTTGTTTACATTATTTCTTTGCTCCATTGTAACTCCGTCGTAGTTTAAACCGAATCCCCTCTTTTTCAATACTACACTCGACCAAAAAGCAGTTTGTATATTGCTCTCTTGTACTAACTCATACAAACTCTCGGTGTCGTCGTTTTATCTTACAGTAAGCCCTATCCGCAGGTCGCCGGCAAGCACATGGTATATTTATCTCACTTCAGTATACGATGTGTAGTCAGGTTATTTGTGTTCGAATACGAATGTTCTTTGATTTGTGAAACGAAAACCGACACCGAACGGATCGCCATTCGCGTTCGGCGCGAATATCAAATATTTGCTGAATAAACTGTCTATACATCGCTGCTGTTCGGCGTAATTTGCCGAATGTTCGACGATGTGTAGAGGCGACATTAAATAAGCAGTTCATTTTATGGTCTTTTTATTATTAATGGTCAAAAAAGGAATTTGAATAAATACTTGGCGAGATACATCTATAAAAAAAAACTATTTATCTATAAGAATAAAGATGTACTGCCTCTATGAAATTTGATTTTTTTTGCAAACGTTGTTCCAAACTTACTTCTGAATACTTTTGTATTTATTATAAATTTAGAAAAACACCAGTGACAAGATATTCGGTAACTATGTTTTTCGCGCTCAAGTGTTACTTCTCATCTACCGATCTAATTCTTCCAACTAAGACATGGTACATGCTCAAGTTACATAACAAAACACAAAATTTACCAACTTTGCCAAACTCAAACTCAAACCTACTTTCTATTCCAAACAATAAGCGAAATCCCCATGGTGAGCGTCAAAACTGAATCAGTCTATATATTCCTTTTTCAGAAATGCAATAATAACTAAAAAATACCTATTATTATCTAAATCAAATAAAGAAAGGACATAGATCTACATAGGTATTAACAAACATTATACTGGGGTGTCTCTAAAAGGTGCGGAAAAAACGCTACCACACATTTCTGAGGGCAAAATATGACGATCTAACCCAACTTACCTCAGTCCAAAAGTGGATGCTTTCGGAGATACAGAGTGTCAAAAGTTCAATTTGGTTTTAGTTTTTTATAAATAATTTCTGTAATAACACTGGCCAACAAGGTTTTTACCCTAAGTTAGTAACCAATGAAATTGAACAGCATATATAAAGTAAAAATGATTCGAAAAGCGGCAGTATTGGCTTAGCTCTGGTTACAGAGAAAATGCAGGTCGAGACTTGTTGCAGACGTGACTTGACTCGTTCCCTCAAGAATGTTCAAGTTTGCAGTGTTATGCTTTAATCTGGTTGGTTGATAGGACTTAGGGAGGGGATAAGCAGATACATACTATATAAGAGATACATCTTTGACTGAAATACCACTAGCGCTAGCACAGCATAAAGCCGTGAATGAGAATTTTTAATAACGAAATTAAAAATTGAGATAATTTAGTTCCATCTTTAAAGACACAGTCATTCCTCGTTCGTGTAGAAGTAATCCAAATAACTTTTGTTACGTATGTGGTAAATTTACCCCACTAGGCCAGAGTGAAAAGTTAAGTCTGAACATTTGCCGGGCCTATGAACTTTACTTCGATATGACCGTCAAAAATCAGGACAAACAGTGGGTTCCACATGTAATATGTACTACATGCAGCAGATATTTGCGAAATTGGTTATGTGGACAACGACATTCTTTACCGTTCGCCATTCCTATGCGATGGAAAGAACAAAAGAATCATCTTGAAGATTGCTATTTTTGCCTTAACAAAACTGCAGGACTTAGCACCCGTAAGAAAAGAAAATATAATTATGTGGAAACTGAGTCAGCTCAGAAACCTCGACCCCATGATGAACAGCATCCTATTCCACGACCGCCAATTCACAAAGAACGCGAGGAGAGTACAATAGCTACCGATAGCGACACTAGCTTTGAAGGTAATGAAAAATCAAGTGACCCTGATTTTATTCCATCTACATCAAACGAACCACATTTAATTACTCAGTTTGAATTAAATGACTTGGTGCGGGATTTGAATTTATCAAAATCACAAGCAGAACTTCTTGGGTCGCGACTACAGCAATGGAATCTCTTAGCAAAGGACACAAGAATAAGTATTTTTCGCAGCAGACATGAAAATATTGTTGATTTTGATAGTATGGCCGGTAATCTGGTCTACTGCAATAATATTTATAAACTTTCTGAAGCTTTTGGAATACATCATGATCCCAGTTCTTGGAGATTATTCATAGACTCATCAAAGACCAGCCTAAAAGCAGTTTTGTTGCATAATGGAAACCATTATCCTGCTATTCCGATAGGTTATGCTGTTTCTATGAAAGAAACTTACGAAAATCTGAAAATTTTATTAGAAAAGATAAAGTACAAAGACTATTCCTGGAATATTTGTGCAGATTTTAAAGTAATTGCAATTATTTTGGGTATGCAATCTGGTTACACCAAATACTGTTGCTTCTTATGTCTTTGGGACAGTCGTGACAGGGAAAAACATTACCATAAGCAAGAGTGGCCACTACGACAACAGTTTATACCAGGAAAAGACAATGTACAACATCAGCCTCTAGTAGAAAAAGAAAAGATCATAATACCACCTCTCCACGTGAAACTTGGGCTCATGAAAAATTTTGTAAAGGCAGTGGACCGCGAAGGTGACGGTTTTAGATACCTTCGTGAAAAGTTTCCAAAAATAACAGAAGGAAAACTGAAAGAAGGTATTTTTGTTGGACCTCAGATACGAGAAATAGTAAATGATGAAATCTTTGAAACCAAATTAACAGCGAAGGAAAAAACAGCTAGGCGCTCCATGGTACAAGTTTTCACGAATTTCTTGGGAAACAAAAAAGCTGACAACTATAAAACTTTAGTAATGGATATGATACAAGCATTTCACGCTGCTGGCTGTAATATGTCCCTTAAAGTGCACATTCTACATTCTCACTTGGATTTTTTTCCGGAAAATATGGGCGACGTTAGCGATGAACACGGTGAGCGCTTCCACCATTCCATCATGGGAATGGAAAAACGGTATCAGGGGAAATGGAATCCTATTATGTTAGCAGATTACTGTTGGACGTTAAGAAGAGATGCTGTAGATGTTGTTTATAAGAGACAGAGCAATATTACTTTACATTTCTAATTATAATAATTTGAAATATACATTAAATTATGATCTAATCTAAAAAACCTTTTCATTGTAATACAATAAAAAATCGAGCTAACTTTACGTTCTACCTTTTATTAAAATAAATGTTTATATGTTTTCTATTGAAATTCGTATAAATTATTTGATGGCAAAATCAAAAGTTGAAATTTGTTGGCCAGTGTAATTGGTATATTATCACAATATTTGGGTAGGGGGGGTTTCGTGGGGTAAAAATTTAAATCTGCTCTCATTTTCATTGCAAAATGTAGAGGGCGCCACCTGCTGCATATTGTATCCATTTAAAACGTAATAACTTTTTTGAGACAGACTGTATTTAACTTTTAAATAAAAATTCTTATTCTCCAATGTTTTTTACCTAGAAAAGGTATACCTGGTAGGAGTTGATTGGAGCAGCCGTTTATGAGTAATCTGGATATAAAAAATTCATTCCGTATATGGACACATATCCTTCTGTAATTTGGGTGTTATTCTTGTGGCAATTCAATGCAATGGTGCATCCACTTTTGGACTGAGGTAAGTTGGGTTAGATCGCCCTCAGAAATGTGTGGTAGCGTTTTTTCCGCACCTTTTAGAGACACCCTGTATATATATGTAACAGTATATTATAGAACAACCTTTCCTATTATTCTTGTATGGACGTTATTTGCATTTTTACAACTTAGGAAAGTTAGGGTAAATGATTTCAAAATAGACACATATTCCATTAAATCCTGTATGAGGTCATAAAACTCTTTTGCTAAGCTAACATTTCATTTTTATATTACGTCAAATATAAAAGTTATGCCTGGTTTTGGAGAACTACCACAAAAACTCCAGACGCAACAAAAAACCGTTTGGAATAATTTGATTGCAATTTAAGACATACGTTGCGATAGTAGTACCATCTTTTATCCAATAAATTTGTTTTACAAATTATCTGGCAGGTAAGGAAAGAACGAAACGGCGTCTTTTAAAATCACAATTCGTCAAGATCACCGACTTACGATGTAGGGCTCCTAGTTGCAACCAGATGGCTAATATAAATACACTTACGTATGCAACACATAAAACAGGCCTAATGGGTTGCAAAAGGACAGAGATACACAGTAATAATGTGACGATTCTCTTTCTATCAGATGGCCACTTTAAAGGTGTTTCTTACCCGTTTTCCTTATCGAAGGCCTTCTCCAGGTCGAGTGCCACCATTACAGTGTACTCGTTCCTGTTGAATGATGAGGTCATCTGCTCCGTTACCCTATACACCTGCAGGGTGGTCGAGTGTTGCTTCCTGAAGCCATATTGGTCCGGGTCCGCTAGCTCCTGCTCCTCCAGGTGCTGGTTAATTCTGTGACGTATACAGATTTATAGTACTTTACTTACGGTGCTCAGCAGTGAGATTGGTCGATACCTGTCCGCCGAGTGGGCGTCCTTCTTGGCCTTGTGGATCGGAATGATCCTGGCAGACTTCTAGGTATCTGGGAAGTGCGTAAACCTCAGCACGGCACTGAAGATCGCCGCCAGGTTAGTAATCAACCTCAGCGGCCCTCCTTCAGGGCGCCATTGGTTATCTCATCTTCTCCAGGTGCCTTGTTGGTGGCGAGTGTCTTGATCACCTTCAGGTCCTCCTCCGGAGTGACTTCGTCGGGGGCTCCCGCCTTCATCTCGTCGATCTCCCGGACTGTTCCCTTGCACGTCAGGTCCAGGTCCCTATCTGTGATATGTTGGGGTGTAAAATGATTATTTAAGGTTACCGTAAGTAGGTTGGCATTCTTGAGATCCATGTTGATCCTCTCTGCTCCGTTTTTCAGTTCCGAAATGGGTCTTAGGTCCGACTTCAGAAATTTGGGTATCTTTTAGGGGATCTGAGTCCTGGTTGCGTTCCACGAACTCCTCCCACTTCTCAGCCCTGTACTTCTGGATTTCGGAGCTGATGGTCCTCTGCAGGCGGTGCAGGTCGGTCTTCAGTCCTGGGAACCTTGTCCTGTGGTATTCCTTCCGTAGTCTATTCTTGGGCTTGATCTTTTCCACGATTTTTCGCGGTAGGATCTCTCCGTCGAACGCTCGGCTCTTCTTTTCTGCGGACTTGATGGCAGCTTAGATCTGGCCAGTTGTGACGGCCACCGCTTTCTCCAGGTCCTCGACTGTATCTATATGGGGATACGCACTCACCTTCTCCGTCACCAGTTTCCTGTACAGACTCCAGTCGTGTTTCTTGGGACCAACACAGGCACCAAGCGTTGGGAGTGCTAGGTAGGTGTTTATCACCATAGGATAGTGGTCGGATGACAACTCCTGGTGCGTCCGGCAGGTGGTGAGGAACGGCCACCTCATCAGAACTGCTATGTCCAAGACGTCGTCATCGTGCAGGTCGTATGCGCAGTAGTGCGTGGGATCTGTCGGCGCGATGATCACCACATCATCGCGCTGGTCCGCCCATGCCTTCAGGTGAACTCCGTTTGGGGTTGTCGTGACGGCAGTGCCATGAACTGTGTCTTCAGTTCAGATCCCCCGCCACGAACACGTGGTCTGCTAATTCTGAAAAATTGTCAAGATCTTTAAAAATTACCCAGCAGCCCAGGATTCGAACCCGGAATCTCCTAATTACTAGTCTTAATTTAAAGGACTCGAAGCCGGACCGGCGGTAGCGTAAGTGGCAACGCACCTGACTAGTAATTAGGAGATTCCGGGTTCGAATCCTGGGCTGCTGGGTAATTTTCAAATAATATTAGAAATAACCTAATTAACAATTAAAACTAATTTTAAAATAATTTAAAATTAGTATGACCTCTAAATCGTCCAAGAAATCAAAATTATATATATACACATGAATATGTGAATAAGGTCAAGAAATTTAAATTAATTATATATATATATACAGGGTGTAACAAAATAAGTGTAAAACATTTCAGGGGGTGATTCCTTAGCGAAAAAGAGATAGGGTCTTTCATATAAAAAAACTTTAATGGAGCATCCCTTGTTCAGATACAGCCCCATAAAGGGGGTACATAAAATTTGTTTTACAATTTTTCTCACAAACACTAAAAATGTAATTTATTTCCAATGTAACTTTTTGTCTGATTATTTGTTTACCATTTAAAAATCTATTTCCAATACCTTGTTTCATTCGAAACAAAAAATGTCTCTTGAATTTTTTGCCCAAAAGTAATCAGTTCGCAGCAAAAAATTATTTTACGAACAACTACAGAGATACATCGTCATAAATGCGAACTGGATTAGTATTGTTATTTTGTAGTTACTACCTGCATCAAAATACATATGATTAAAGATGAATAAACAAAACTAATTTATTAATAACAAAACATAAAACATGTAGAAATCATAGTAAATGTTCAATATACTTCAGTCATTACACATGCGTCTAGACGTCGGCGCATTGAGCTACGTATTCGCTCAAATATTCCTGTATTCTCTCTAATTACCCTGCACGCATCGATGATGCGGTTTCTTAAGTCCTATACATCGCGAACAGGAGTAGGATAAACCAAAGTCTGTAAATGGCCCCAAGTGGAGAAATCGAGAGGATTGAGATCCGGGGATCGAGCGGGTTAATTCTGTGGTCCTCCTCGATCTATCCAATGATTTGGATATGTTTGGGTTAAATACTAACGTGCTGCTTGACTAAAATGGGCGGGAGCCCCATCATGCATAAAAAACATATCCCTTCTGACGCCCAAAGGAACTTCCTCCAGCAGTACTGGATGCACTTCTCTTAAAAATTGAGTGTATGCCTCACCATTTAATCGAGGAAGTAGAAAATGAGGGCCAATTAAATAATCCCCAATAACCCCGAGCCACACGTTAAGAGAAAAGTGTTCTTGATGGTTAGCTTGTACAATAGCGTGAGGGTTTTCATCAGCCCATATGTGGTTATTATGAAAATTAATTATCTTGTCCCGAGAAAAAGTACATTCGTCTGTGAATTCGATCGTCTTCAGAAAGTCAGGATTTCTTCTAATCATTTCCAGCATCCAATTGGAAAATTCAAGACGGTTTGGAAAATCTCGCTGTAACAGTGCCTGTACTCGTTGCAGATGGTAAGGGTATAAGAGTTGTTCCTTTAAAATTCGAAATACCGTCATATGATCAACATTTAACTCGAAAGCAATCTTTCTAGTACTGCTAGTAGGTTGTTCTTCAACCAAATTTAGTACTGCTTCTTCAAGATGTGTTGTTCTAACTTCTCGATGGCGACCACAATCCTGCGTTCTTTTGTCGAATGAACAATATTCTCGTAATCGTTGATAAAGTCGGGCAAATATTCTATGCGAAGGAAGCTGCCGTTGAGGATACATTTCAGCATATCTTCTAGAAGCTTCTAACCCATTCCCCTGCGACAGACCGTAAACGTAATGCATATTAGCCATTTCCTCATTTGTGTATGCCATTTTAATAACAAGTGATTTATTAAACTAACAAATTACGAACAAAACAACGACACACAATTAAGTATTAATTCAATTTCAAAAATTTACAAACTGACAGCGTGATACCACTACTAGCGGCGTACTAAATAAATTAGTTTTACATTTTCGTTTTATGACGATGTATCTCTGTAGTTGTTCGTAAAATAATTTTTTGCTGCGAACTGATTGCTTTTGGGCAAAAAATTCAAGAGACATTTTTTGTTTCGAATAAAACAAGCTATTGGGAATGAATTTTTAAATGGTAAACAAATAATCAGACAAAAAGTTACATTGGAAATAAATTACATTTTTAGTGTTTGTGAGAAAAATTGTAAAACAAATTTTATGTACCCCCTTTATGGGTTTTTTTTTATATGAAAGACCCTATCTCTTTTTCGCTAAGGAATCACCCCCTGAAATGTTTTACACTTATTTTGTTAAATGGTAAACAAATAATCAGACAAAAAGTTACATTGGAAATAAATTACATTTTTAGTGTCTGTGAGAAAAATTGTAAAACAAATTTTATGTACCCCCTTTATATGGGGCTGTATCTTAACAAGGGATGCTCCATTGAAGTTTTTTTATATGAAAGACCCTATCTCTTTTTCGCTAAGGAATCACCCCCTGAAATGTTTTACACTTATTTTGTTACACCCTGTATATAGGTATGTATAATTACTGACTTAGAAGGTCAGAATGTATGGGCTGGGTAATTAAAATACTGTATTTGTGGCTGGTGACGTTTCGGAAATAATCTTTATTCCATCTTCAGACTCTAGAAGGAAATTCTACAATTTTTAAAAAAATATACCTTTTTAAGGACAGTCTTGACAGAAACAAAAGTTATAAACAAAACAAAGAATGCCTTCTACTTACTTGCCACATTAGACATTAAATATTATCTTGATAGATGCAACCACATATCACAGTGGGTGGTCAAATAAATTAAAACTTATTTTATTATTTAAATAGAAATGTCAAGGGCAGGTCAGAGGTCACGACATTGTAGAGGACTGTTTAAAATTTTTAATAAAACTGTTAATATTATGTTTCTGATTTTTAACGTGTACTTCTGATATATAATATTTTGAATAGCTGTACAAAGCAATTAGCAATGGGGTATAAGACAAAAAGCCGCCGCAAAAAGGCAATTATAAGGATATTGCGCAAGGAAAAGGAAATGAAATTGGAAAGAATAAAAAACAAATAAAGATAGGGAAGGGTGAGCGGTTGTCTTAAAATAAAACCAAGACAATGAGTTTGATAATTAGCTATAGCAATTATTTAAGTTCAGGTGCCAAGAACGCCATCCATCACACAACTACCCAACTGTCTGAAAGATAAATCTAAAGAACCCGACAGTCATGTTTTATCAACCGAAGACACAGGTCACTGCCAACCAAGAGCAAGCACGATTTTGGGACGTATAATACGTAAAATATTGTTATAAATAACACTAAAATTAGCAGAGTCGGATTTGTAATTCATATTTGGTTGTATGACATTGATGCATAAAGTTTCTAAAAACAACCTTTTGTACAGATTAGATTCATTATATAATATATGCGTCTGATCAAAATTAACAGTATGTTTAGTGTTATTCATATGATAAGCAAGTTTGCAGGATCTGGGTTTACGATTAGAGTCACTACGATGTTGTACGTTCCGTTCATTAACTCTCTGTTTAGTTTGTCCTATGTAACATTCCGGACAATCATTGCACTTTAAACAGTAAACCACATTGCTTCTATACTTCGTGTCTAATTTATCCTTAAGGGATGTAAAGAATTTTGAAACAGAGTTAGCAGTTGTAAATGCTATAGTCACCTTATCCTCAAACAGTTGCTTTATGTAGTTTGTAAGACCTGGTATATAAGTCAACTTCTTATAGATAACAGGGTCTGTGTTAATTGAGTTATGTATATTATTATTGGTTTTCACTTGATTTGGCGAAGCAATAGTGTGCAGTGGCATGGGGTTGCCAGTTGAAAAAAGAATCTTATTAAGAATGCCGCTGGGAAAGTTGTTTTTCAGAAGGATGTCCTTTAGTCTTAACAGGTCTAAATGTTGCAAATCTCTATGAGTGATGTTCATTCTTCTGTATTTTAAACATTTTATTAAGTTGATCTTATATTTTGTGGGACAGTTTAAATGGAAATTCAGCAGTCTGTTTGAATTGGAAGGGTTTCTATACCACCTAAGCTAGATCATACCATCTCGGCGAGCGACCAATGTATCCAAAAAGGGTAAGGTGCCATCAGTCTCCTGTTCCACCGTGAATTGAAAGTGGACATTATAATTATTGAAAGTTGTAAGAAGACTATCAACACTGTCTTGGGGAACCAGAGCGATAATGTCATCGACGTAATGATAGATGAACTTAATGTTAACCTTAGAATGTGCAATGACATATTTAAGGATAGTGTTCATTATTATATCTGCTATGCTGGGAGACAACGCAGAACCCATAGGTGTCCCGAATTTCTGAGCATAATGCTGTCCATTGTAAATGAAGTGGGCGCTGCTAAAAAGCCAATATAACAAGGACAAAAATTCCCCACATGGAATGTATGTGTTGTCTCCCACCAGAGCCCAATTGTCTCTCACCACATCGATGGCCAGTTCTGTCGGTATGTTGGTAAACAAGCTGATGACATCAAAAGGAGCCAATACATGGTCACTCGGGACGAGAGTACCGTTAACTCTGGTGGCAAAATCAAATGTATCAATGAGTTTAAAGTTGTTATAGGGTTTAAAAGATGTACTAATAATATTCGCTATGTATTTAGCTAAATGTCTCGAGTGGCTGTCAATACTGGACACAATAGGTCTTAAAGGTATGTTAGACTTGTGAATTTTGGGGATCCCATATACCCTAGAAGGGGCAGAATTCTTTTTAGTCAGTTGTTTGTGTATAGTGTCGTCAATATAATTATTTGATGTAACCTCAAGCACTCGCATACACTCAGAATGATTGTGCCTTTTAAATTATTGTGATTGTCTTTTTGTTTTTTAAAAAACAAGTACATACTTCTCATTAATAACTTTGGTGTTAATTATACTATACGTGTAATTTAATTTTTAATATTTATTTTTAATAAGTAACACCCTAACTATTTAAATAATGCCTAAAGTTTTAATTTATTTGACCACCCACACAAGATCTGTGATATGTGGTTGCATCTATCAAGATAATATTTAATGTCTAATGTGGCAAGCAAGTAGAAGGCATTCTTTGTTTTGTTTTTAACTTTTGTTTCTGTCAAGACTGTCCTTAAAACGGTATATTTTTTTAAAAATTGTAAAATTTCCTTGTAGAGTCTGAAGATGGAATAAAGATTATTTCCGAAACGTCACCAGCCACAAATACAGTATTTTAATTACCCAGCCCATACATTCTGACCTTCTAAGTCAGTAATTATACATACCAATATACCCCGAAAGAGTGTTCGACATCACATCTTTCTATATATATATATATATAACTTTTACAGCATCTGTAACTCAATCGTCTCTGTCCTTTGCACAGACCAGACTTATATTCTTTGTTGCTCTTGCAAACTCCGAGATTTTCCAGGCGAATGCTGTAAAGCTTCTACTAGAATCAACGAGAAACTCCAAAATTGTATATTTCTATACATTCTTTTCCAAGCGTACTTTCCTGTACGGTTTTATATTTTCTAGAAATAGATGTATAAAAGAGAAGGGAAAATACTAATAAGGCCATGGAATCTCCTCTGGGAGAATTCCGCGAGACGATGGACGTAGGACATGGAAACCCAAGAACTTCCCGAAGCTCCCAAGGACGTCACGGTACCCAAGCCGGCAGCAGCCCCTAACACCGCCCAGCGCTCCAAGGCCCTGTGCCGAAAATATACGTCTTCGACACGGATTTCCTCCGATGCGCCAAGGCACTGAAGGTAGTAGCACCTAATACAGTCTTCACTTTCAGGTCAGATCACCTGTGTGTGAAACTTAGCTCCAGCGACGACTGGAAGAACATCACTGAAAAGTTACACGAGACAAAGACCCCGTACTACACGTACCAGCCGACGAGTGTACGATCAATGAAGGCCATCGTGAAACACTTTCCCCCAGGTACCCCGGAAGAAGAAATCACACAACCTCTCCAAGACCAAGGATTCAACTTGAACAAGGCCGTCAACCTCAAGAACCGAAGGGGTCAGTTAACCACGGTCTACATGATCTACGTGCCGAGGCACCAGATCGAGAAGATCTACAGCGTGAGGACGATCGGCTACATGAGTGTGAGGATCACACCCTACAGATCGAGGGATGGCCCATCACTGTGCCACAGGTGCTAGCGTTTCGGACATGTCCGAAAACTGTACCTTGGCATGGAGGTGCACCAGGTGCGCGGGATGCAGGGTTACGGTCGAGGACGCCAAGTGCGCACACTGCCAAGGTAAGCACCCAGCGAGTTACAGGGGGTGCCCAGAATACCAGAAGATTCTGAAGAAGAATCGCGACCAACGAGCCCAGCAGAACGAGAAGCAGGTGCAACCACCAGCACCTCAGAACATCGCAGCCACCTTCCCGGCACTCAAGAAGAAGGCGCAACCACCTCCAGCCCCCAGGAAGCCAGTCACGGCGGATATTAAGTTCTCCGAGGTGGTGGCCCCTTCGCAGCCAAAGGTGAAACAAGAAAACCTCCAAAAACACAGGAAGATCACCGTAGAAGTCCTCAAGAAGGACAAGAAGATTGAGGCCCCGAAGGCAGCACCTCCGAAGAAGGAGAAGCCCGAGAAAACGCCCATCGTATCTGTGTACGCCAGTCAGGTAAGAACACCCACAGAAAACTCTACCGAAGAAGTTATTTCTTTCACAGCGATGCAAACCTCCTTTGAGAACTTCTAGCAGACAGCTAGGAAGGTCGCCATAGGCATGAGGCAGCTGGATAACTACCTGGAGAGGATGAACTTCTTCGGGCAATGAGCTACATCAACAGCTCTAAAAACCTCCGCCTCGCCTACTGGAACGTCCAGGGCATCCGCGACATAATGGTAAAGAAAATCAGATCGACATCGCGTTCGTATCTGCGACATTCCTGAAGACAGGTATGAATCTCAAATTTTGTAATTATTATGTTTACAGAACTGACCGGCCCACACGAGGTGGGGGCAGTGCCGTAATCGTCAAGAGATCGTTGCCGCATGCATAGTTCATTCTACCAGATAACTCCCTGGAAGCAGTGCAGTAAGTGTCAATCGTGGAGGCAAGAGGGCATTGTTTGTGGCATGCTACAATCAACCCACGCGCCAACCTAACACGCAAGATCTTGACAATTTTTCAGAATTAGCAGACCACGTGTTCGTGGCGGGGGATCTGAACTGAAGACACAGTTCATGGCACTGCCGTCACGACAACCCCAACGGAGTTCACCTGAGTGCATGGGCGGACCAGCGCGATGATGTGGTGATCATCGCGCCGACAGATCCCACACACTAGTGCGCATACGACCTGCACGATGACGACGTCTTGGACATAGCAGTTCTGGTGAGGTGGCCGCTCCTCACCACCTGCCGGACGGACCAGGAGTTGTCATCCGACCACTATCCTATGGTGATAAACACCTACCTAGCACTCCCAACGCTCGGTGCCTGTGTTGGCCCCAAGAAACACGACTGGAGTCTGTACAGGAAACTGGTGACGGAGAAGTTGTGTGCGAATCCCCATATAGATACAGTCAAGGACCTGGAGAAAGCGGTGGCCGTCACAACTGGCCAAATCTAAGCTGCCATCAAGTCCGCAGAAAAAAAGAGCCGAGCGTTCGACGGAGAGATCCTACCGCGAGAAATCGTGGAAAAGATCAAGCCTAAGAATAGACTACGGAAGGAATACCACAGGACAAGGTTCCCAGGACTGAAGACCGACCTGCACCGCCTGCAGAGGACCATCAGCTACGAAATCCAGAAGTACAGGTCTGAGAAGTGGGAGGAGTTCGTGGAACGCAACCAGGACTCAGATCCCCTACAAGATACCCAAATTTCTGAAGTCGGACCTAAGATCCATTCCGGAACTGAAAAACGGAGCAGAGAGGATCAACACGGATCTCAAGAAAGCCAACCTACTTACGGTAACCTTCAATAATCATTTTACACCCCAACAGATCACAGATAGGGACCTGGACCTGACCTGCAAGGAAACAGTCCGGGAGATCGACGAGATGAAGGCGGGGGCCCCCGACGAAGTCACTCCGGAGGAGGTCCTGAAGGTGATCAAGACACTCGCCACCAACAAGGCACCTGGAGAAGATGAGATAACCAATGGCGCCCTGAAGAAGGCGCCGCTGAGGTTGATTACTAACCTGGCGGCGATCTTCAGTGCCGTGCTGAGGTTAACGCACTTCCCAGATACCTAGAAGTCTGCCAGGATCATTCCGATCCACAAGGCCAAGAAGGACGCCCACTCGGCGGACAAGTATCGACCAATCTCACTGCTGAGCACCGTAAGTAAAGTACTATAAATCTGTATATTTCACAGAATTAACCAGCACCTGGAGGATCAGGAGCTAGCGGACCCGGACCAATATGACTTCAGGAAGCAACACTCGACCACCCTGCAGGTGTATAGGGTAACGGAGCAGATGACCTCATCATTCAACAGGAACGAGTATACTGTAATGGTGGCACTCGACCTGGAGAAGGCCTTCGATAAGATCCGCCACGAGGAACTTCTGTGGAAGATGCGTAACGCCAACTTCCCACCGAGGATCCTGAAGACTCTCCAATCCTACCTCCACGACAGGAAATTCATCACCGTAGTCAACGGTGTGAACTCCGAGCCAGAGAGGATGGGATCTGGAGTACCACAAGAATCCGCCTTGGGTCGTTACTCTTCACCATCTACGTGAGCGATATTCCGAAGCCAGAAGATCACAGAGTGTACAACACACTGTACGCAGATGACACCGCAATCATGGCAAAGTACATGAAGCCCGACATCACAGTCAGGTTGGCTCAAAACCAACTCGACAGGGTGAAGGAATTCTACGACTTATGTGGCCTCAACATTAATCCGAAGAAGTCGCAGGCGGCGATCATCTCCAAGAGACACGTAAGAAACCCCCCTAAAGTTATGATTTCAGGTACAGAGGTCGACTGGACCCAGGAAATCGACTACTTGGGAGTGACTCTTGACACTCACCTCACGTTCAGGAGGCACTCCACCAGGGCATGCGGAAAAGCTGTAGGAAGGATGAGCCAGCTGATGCCGCTGTTGGGATCTAGGGCGCTGACCACGAAAGCGGCCGTGATACTGTACAAAGTACACATCCGACCAATTCTGTCGTACGCCAGTCCTGCATGGACAACTATGTCGAAGACCACACTGGGAGGCTGCTTGAGGATTGTGACGAGAGAGCGGAAGAGCACGCCGATGTTACACATCAGGAAGATCGCCTAAATAAACTGACTGGCGGAGTTTATAGAAGACCTAAACAGAAAGTTTTTCCAGAGGGCGAACCTCATAGAAAACTCCTCTCTGGAGGAAACTATGAAGGAGAAACCACGAGGAAAACACAAGACTGTCACGGAGGCTGAGTGCCTGCGTATCCTGTAGGATACGCAGAAAACCGAAAGGAAAACGGGTAAGAAACACCTTTAAAGTGGCCATCTGATAGAAAGAGAATCGTCACAATATTACTGTGTATCTCTGTCCTTTTGTAACCCATTAGGCCTGTTTTATGTGTTGCATACGTAAGTGTATTTATATTAGCCATCTGGTTGCAACTAGGAGCCCTACATCGTAAGTCGGTGATCTAGACGAATTGTGATTTTAAAAAACGCCGTTTCGTTCCTTCCTTACCTGCCAGATAATTTGTAAAACAAATTTATTGGATAAAAGATGGTACTACTATCGCAACGTATGTCTTAGATTGCAATCAAGTTATTCCAAACGGTTTTTTGTTGCGCCTGGAGTTTTTGTGGTAGTTATCCAAAACCAGGCATAACTTTTATATTTGACGTAATATAAAAATGAAATGTTAGGTTAGCAAAAGAGTTTTATGACCTCATACAGGATTTAATGGAATATGTGTCTATTTTGAAATCATTTACCCTAACTTTCCTAGGTTGTAAAAATGCAAATAACGTCCATACAAGAATAATAGGAAAGGTTGTTCTATAATATACTGTTACATATATATATATAATGTTTGTTAATACCTATGTAGATCTATGTCCTTTCTTTATTTGATTTAGATAATAATAGGTATTTTTTAGTTATTATTGCATTTCTGAAAAAGGAATATATAGACTGATTCAATTTTGACGCTCACCATGGGGATTTCGCTTATTGTTTGGAATAGAGAGTAAGTTTGAGTTTGAGTTTGGCAAAATTGGTAAATTTTGTGTTTTGTTATGTAACTTGAGCATGTACCATGTCTTAGTTGGAAGAATTAGATCGGTAGATGAGAAGTAACACTTGAGCGCGAAAAACATAGTTACCGAATATCTTGTCAATGGTGTTTTTCTAAATTTATAATAAATACAAAAGTATTCAGAAGTAAGTTTGGAACAACGTTTGCCAAAAAAATCTAATTTCATAGAGGCAGTACATCTTTATTCTTATACATAAATAGTTTTTTTTATAGAAGTATCTCGCCAAGTATTTATTCAAATTCCTTTTTTGACCATTAATAATAAAAAGACCATAAAATGAACTGCTTATTTAATGTCGCCTCTACACATCGTCGAACATTCGGCAAATTACGCCGAACAGCAGCGATGTATAGACAGTTTATTCAGCAAATATTTGATATTCGCGCCGAACGCGAATGGCGATCCGTTCGGTGTCGGTTTTCGTTTCACAAATCAAGGAACATTCGTATTCGAACACAAATAACCTGACTACACATCGTATACTGAAGTGAGATAAATATACCATGTGCTTGCCGGCGATCTGCGTATAGGGCTTACTGTAAGATAAAAGGACGACACCGAGAGTTTGTATGAGTTAGTACAAGAGAGCAATATACAAACTGCTTTTTGGTCGAGTGTAGGGTTGAAAAAGAGAGGATTCGGTTTAAACTACGACGGAGTTACAATGGAGCAAAAAAATAATGTAAACAACACACATTTACTGAATAGCATTATCTAAGCATTATTCATATGGTGAACTGCAACATCTGTTATTGACTCACATGTTGACGGGAAAACGACCCAAAAAAAGTTCACTTAACTCGTAAATATCCTATTTTCATCGGCGTAGATATATAAGCGTCAGAGGTTTTTAAAATTCATTACATTTACCTTATATTTGATATGATAAATAAAGTTATATATGTGTATACCTATTCATACTTACGTTAGTTTCGTTTTTTCATTGTTTTGACTGTTAATTACGTACTTCGTAATCTATGTAATAGTTCCTGTTTAATCCCGTTTCATTGAATCGACTTCTTCCAATTATCTAGACGTAAGTGTGCACTGAATTTCGTTTAGTTTCAATAACATACGCGTATATTTTTAGTTACCATTTATTTAGATCTAGAACATTGTTTATGTTACTTTTTCAGATATAATATGGAAGAACGTCGAGAAATACATCGTGAAACAATGGCGAGTTGGATTAAGGGTCACAATGATTGTATGTCCAATGTCAGTGATTCCGATATTTATTGCAAAGTCTGTAAAATATCGTTACAAAATGTCCAAAAATCACACGGAAATTGGACCCGTTAAAAGCTGACAATTTTAACGAAGAACTCTGTGAAGCTTTAATGGCGGCTAATATCCCATTAAAGAAACTTGACAATACTGGTCGAAATGTTCCTGATGAATCCACCTTACGCAAATATTATGTTTCTAAGTGCTTCACGAAAACAGTAGAATGCATTAGAAGACATCTTTCAAATCAGTACCTATGGATAAGTGCCGGCGGAACTGTCGATATATTAGGACGCTGTGTGGTAAATGTTGTAGCTGGTGTACTACAGCCAACTATTCCATATAACGCATATGTAATAGCATCTAAAGTTATAAATACTGTTGATGGGGAAACAATTGCTAAAACCATTGACGAGAATTTGCACAAAATGCTTCATTCGGACGACAGGTACAGAGAAAAAATACTTTTTTTCTGTGACGGGAAAAAAAGTTGACATTTTATCCTTCTTGACAGGTAATAAAATGTCACTTTATCAACCCGGGCGTAAAGTACCTATTACTTTTTGCCCATGGGAAAAACGTTCTACTTTTTGCCCGCTTAAATTGGCAGGTTCCATAGCAACGCAGGTGTAATGTCACTTGAAATGTCACATCGATTGATTTTCTGACTTTAATATAAAGTATTTACGTGTTTTTTTCAATTTTAAATCGTCGTTTTTCCCATCACAGAAAAAAATAGTGTATTATACACGGGAAAAAATTTAGATTTTTTTAGATTCTATATATATATACATATATATATATATATATATATATATATACCGGGTGTCTGTTTAAGCTCGGCCACCGGCCATATCTCGACAACCGTTTATTGTACAACCTGGCGGAAAAAATCTTGATAGTAAAATAGACCACAGGAAATTCAACAAAAATATTTTTAAGTTTCCAAAATGATCGCAAGGGGGCGCAATTCTCAAGATAAATTAAAAATTCGATAACTTTTCATTAAATTCTAGATTAAGATTCATTAAAATTTTTACTAGCAACATTTTTAGACGTTTTTATACAATTTTCATTTAAAACTTTTTGATCTAAGTCCCATACGAAGGGGAGGGTGGAGGGGGGTATGCCTGCATACAAAAGTAGGTGTAATTTGGGTTTGCCCCAACGGATTTTAATATTGAAGGATATGTAGTACGAAATTACTTGGTTGTCAAAAAAAGTAACAGGGGCGCTGTTCTCAATTTATGTATATTACTTTCTTTTTCTTTTAAATTTTAAATGGAACGGTATATTTTTAATATCGTAATATAGAAGCACATAAAAAACTGAAAATAGCGATGAAAACCGGAAGTTGCTACCGCTTTTCTTGACAAAGATATAGTCGTACGAAAACAATCCAGAAAAATAAAAAAAATTAAACATAAATTTATTTATTTATTGGGAGTTATAATTTTATTTTTATTTTAAGAGAGTCTCTAAACAGTGTATAGTCCGTTTTCACTTGAATTTTCATCATACTCTTCCATAAATGTATTCATTTCAATCTTTTTATCGATTCTTTAATTCATTGTGTATGCTACTTTAGATTATCCTATTAAATGTTTTCAAATTCTCTAGCCATTATTTTTTAAATATCATTTCTTGTCCTTTCCAGCATTGAAAGAAAATAATAATAATACTGAACAGTGTAGTTTGCTTTTTTTTTTAAATTTTCATCATACAACATCGCATGCACCGTGATACTGAATTACATTATTATGAGATTTCCAAGGTGGGCCATGAAAATCAAAATGTACAAATATTAGTGTCACTTGCAGTTAAACTTTTTGTACGTATTTAGCAAATTAAGCCTTTTTGGACACCTGCACATAATTATTAACTTTGGAAAGTGTCATATTCTAACGTTGAAGATTATGACATGATCAGAACGTATTTTCAATGCAATGTAAATGCATCCTTGCTGCCCGGCAATGTTACCTAAATTATACGGAAAGAAGAGATTATTGAATTTTTATTCGCCTTGCATGCGAGATAGTCTTGATTTTTATTTATGGGGCAGAATAAAAGACATAGTTTATCACAAAAAGCCGATTACAACAATTGCTGCCTCCGAAATTGAAGTAACTGTTCTCTCTACTTATCGACAAGTAAACATGTGTATTAAAAATAATGGTAACACCTTGAACATTTGTTAAGTTGAAGTTTTTTTTGTTTTATTTTTTGTACTTTCTTATTTAAATATATTTTTTTTTCGTTTACATTACTTGGTCAATATATTTTCTTATTTATGTTTAGGTATAATAATAGGTTCTTTTACTTACTTTCATGTTATAGGCGGGGACGAATTAGATATCAATTTTTGTATCCTTTCGTTACTAATAAGTAAATGATTTGTTTATAACTAATGCATAATATTATATTGTTTTTTTTTCTCGTTATTGTCTACTTAGTTCATGAGTTATGGAAATTATTTTTGCTGTTTACCCATAATTAGATGTAGCTGTTGGGTAATATAGATGTATTATTATTATTATTATTATTATTATTGTCATTATTTTATTTCAATGTCTAAAAAGACAAGACATGAAATTTAAAAATAGCTAGAGAATTTGAAAGCATTTAAAAGGAGAATCTAACGTAACATATGCAATGAATTAAAAAATCGGTGAGAAGATTGAAATTAATACATTTATGGAAGAGTATGATGAAAATTCAAGTGAAAACGAACTATACACTGTCTAGAGACTCTCCTAAAATTAAAATAAAATTATTACTCCCAATAAATAAATAAATTTATATTTAATTTTTTTTATTTTTCTGGATTATCTTCGTATGACTATATCTTCGTCAAGAAAAGAAGTAGCAACTTGCGGTTTTCATCACTCTCTTCGGTTTTTTATGTGATTCATTATTACGATATTAAAAATATTCCGTTCCATTTAAAATTTCATAGAAAAAACAAGTAATATACATAAATTGAGAACAACGCCCCCTGTTACTTTTTTTGACAACCACGTAATTTCGTACAACATATCCTTCAATTCCTTGTAAAATTCTCTATCTTAAGAGACCAGAAATATTAAAATCCGTTGGGGCAAACCCAAATTATACCTACCTTTGTATGCAGGCATACCCCCCTCCACCCTCCCCTTCGTATGGGACTTAGATCAAAAAGTTTTAAATGAAAATTGTATAAAAATGTCTAAGAATGTTGCTAGTAAAAATTTTAATCTATCTTAATCTACAATTTAATGAAAAATTATCGAATTTTTAATTCATCTTGAAAATTGCACCCTCTTGCGATCATTTTGAGAAAACTTAAAAATATTTTAGTTGAAATTCCTATGGTCCATTTTACTATAAAGATTTTTTCCGCCAGGTTGTACGATAAACGGTTACCGAGATATGGCCGGTGGCCGAGCTTAAACAGACACCCGGTATATATGCTGCATGACATGGAAAGTGCAACACCAAGAATGGGTGCGAATTTTTTGACCAAACTTGGTAGAAACGTATAACTAGTCAAAAGCAATAATTGATTAAAATTTTGTTGCGATAGATCAAGTGGTCATGACACATCTGACACTTCATTCAGTTTTCGCTGACATCAATGTGTGGTGTATTAATTGTTTGTTTGAAATTAATTTCAACGGTTTTGTCTTATTATACCTTTGTTTAACGTGTTTAAAGAGTTTTATTATGCCTAGAGTGCGGCAACGTGGAAATTATCGCCAATTAAGCGAATTCGACAGAGGTCGAATTGTTGGTTTGCGAGAAGGTGGTTTTTCATACAGGGAAATTGCAAATCGCCTTAACCGGAACCAATCCACCATTATGCGCTGTTATCAATCATGGACTAGGGAAGGTCAGGAAAGACGCCAAAGAGGAACCGGAGGCCGAAGAAGAACTAATGAGATACAGGACCGCCGCCTTCGCTAAATGGCACTAAGAGACAGGTTTTCCAGTACCAGATCAATTGCTGACGTGTGGTTAGGTAATATTGGTCGTCCTGTAACCCTTCGAACCGTTTATCGTCGAATTAGGGGTTTCGGCTTACAATCTTATCGTCCACATCTTGTGTTACCACTTACGGCTCAACACCGACAGCAACGTTTGGAGTGGTGTAGATTGCGACTGCACTGGAACGTGGAGTGGCACAGGGTGGTATTCAGTGATGAATCTCGATTTTGTCTAGGGATGCATGATGGCCGTATGAGGGTCAGACGAAGACGTGGGGAACGTCGTGATATTCAGTTTTCCGTTGAAAGGCATGTGCATCGAGCAGTGGGTGTTATGGTATGGGGTGCTATAGCATATGGGAGTAGGTCTCAATTGGTGTTCATCCAAACCACCATGAACGCCCAGCGTTACATTGATGAGGTGGTAGAACCCCATATTCTACCATATCTTCAAACGCTCGAAGACCCACTTTTCCAGCAGGATAATGCCCCTCCCCCACGTAGCGAGAATTTCTATAAATCGCTTGGAAGAGGCTCATGTCAATATCTTGCCATGGCCACCCAAATCCCCCGACCTCTCGCCAATAGAACATGTGTGGGACATTATGGGACGAAAACTTATGAATTTAGCCAATCCCCCGCAGACACTAATAGCTCTCCGGCATGAATTACAGGTTGCTTGGGACACCATACCCCAAGAGGATATCGACCACCTAGTCGAATCAATGCCACGAAGAGTGAGGGAGTGTGACACTAATAGGGGCGGTTCAACACATTATTAATAAAAATTATTTTAAATTGTGTTAGTCTTTTGTTTTTTTTCTTTGAAATTTTAATCAATTATTGCCTTTGACTAGTTATACGTTTCTACCAAGTTTGGTCAAAAAATCCGCACCCCTTCTTGGTGTTGCAGTTTCCATGTCATGCAGTATATATTGTAGTGAATTATTTAGCTGTCATGTAATTCAGCTACATTGTTGTTGTCTGAGACATATAAAAGAGAAAGTCTTAAATTAAGTTTTACACGTTAAACTGAATACTTCCTATAGTTAGGTTATGTTGGTGTCATTAATGCATATTTTAATTGAATGTTTGGTTTCTTTTCCTGTGCATTGTCCATATAAAACCTTGTTATCTATATTAATGTGTTCTGGATTTCAATGGTCGTCTTTATGTTGGGGTACTGAATTTCTAAAAATAAAAACAAACAAAGTAGTATATTTATACGTCAAAATTACTTATATTTTAATGTAAGTAAGAGTCCTCTAGTATGGGTAGCTAGTAACAGCAATGATACAGAATGACGTATATGCTCATTATAACATCTCTGTATGAGGGGTATAAGCTGATTATAAGTAGTTCAACGTCTATACGAATAGGTGTCCTCTTGATAGATAGAAATCTAAAACCACAGAATAATTAATATGAAAGAAATCAAAAGCGGTTTGGAGCGTTATTTATAGAGAAATAAGTTCAGTCAGTGACGTATGAAGTTGCAAATATAATTTCCCTAAATATAATTTAAAAACATTTTATTATTAATAAAATAATTTAGTCATGCTATGAACCAACAGATATGATATTCTACATGATAGTATTCTGTATTAATATCAATATAGAATGGTCAATAACATTGATTTGTTATTTATTAACATACGTTTCATATGTATTAAAGTTAAAATACGTTTTATAAATTGTTTAATTTATGGATATGACAATGATTTAAATGCTGTTACTTAATATCGTTAAATATCAGGAATGATGGGACAATTTGGGAATATGATAATTATGTGTCCGTATTATAGGGTATGTGTGATTAGAATTTATATAAATGTAATTAAAATAGGATTATTTTCATATTATCATAATGAGAGAGATATGTAGTATGCTTTGGGAAAATGGAAAAAAACAAAGGAAGGTAGAAGGATGCCAAAAATGTATGAAGGAAGCATCATTTTGATGGAGAAGAAAATTCTAAATTTTATCATAAATAAATAAACAGATGTATGTACCTTGGTAAATAATATTCCAGAAATATTAGTGCCGTAATTGGAAAGTGAAAATAAAATTGTTCACGTCGTGTGAAATAATAAATGCAGTTCTACTTGTGAAAGCTTCAGCGAATCCATCGAACATCTTCAGATTTGGAGGAGGAATTTGCCTTCCTGTGTCAATTGAAAAACAGAATATTCAGAAATCACATCTATAAATATTCATCAGGATTTCGAACTAATTTTCAAACGAAGCTACAAGGTAAAAAAATATAAAAATATAATTAATTATTATTTATTAATTATAATTAATATAATTAATCGATAAAATATAAGCTTATAAGAAAGAAGTACTTCATATTGATAGATATTAAAGAGGCATACTTACACTCGTAAAAATGCGAGGAAACAGAAACATCTCCTCTTCAATAAAATTTAAAATTAAAATTTAATTCCTTTAAAAAATTGTTGACCGTTATATTGCTCTCGAAGCCATGTTACTTTTTTTAAATTTCACTTTAACAAAATTATGTATGTATTTACGTAGAATAGAATTTCTTAATACATTAACAGTATTTCTTACTGACCTTAAGTTAGTTAAGTAAATATGAATATTGATATGAATAACTTGTCGAATTAAAGAAAAATTCTACAATAAGTAATAATACTTTAACGTATTAAGAAATTAGAAGTATATTTCAATAATGATACCAATATGTAACAATTAAAAGTCTCGAAGCTTCAAGACAAGAATGTTTTTTCAATGCAAAATATGAACAGTGATTTTTTTATTAGCAAGTTGTTCCAATACTTGACATTCATTATCAAAATAAATAACCTATAAATTTTGAATTAAAAATCTGAAGTTTATTTTTTTTAAATAATTAGAATCTTTGGAAATAAGTATAATAGGGCAAAATAATGCATAAGATGGATCCACACTATCACTCGGAGGATACCTATTAAGTAAAATTGAACTCACACCCACATTGAGATTATATTAATACATATGCTCAATAATTTATAATAATAAAACAGCATAATATATATTGAAGAGGTCTTGAGCGTCCTCAATACCATTCAATACACATATAAACACCACTGTATACAATGCTTGCCACATAAGATGCAACCAGTAGTACATTGGTCATACGTAACAAACAACCCTCGTATAGCGAAGGATATTAAAAATTTCCCAAATTTTAATTTAGAAGGTTCTTAAAATTGTTCAATTAAAACACTATAAGTTTATAACTACAGTTAAAAATCAATATACTGCCCTAAATATAAAATTTACCCCTCTATGAAACAGATCAGGAACCCCAACTGTTGTAAAATGTAAATATGTTAAAATTAAAAATAATTACTTGAAGTATCTTAGCATACAAAATAAGAATAGGTTAATGGTTGAAATGGTTTAGTTTAAAGCACAATTACTGATAGCAGAGGATTTAGATTATGAACCAACCAAGCAAATAAAGCATAGATACCCATTACTAATGGACAGTTTTAATTTTAATAATTAATAAATTAAAAGGCGAATTCTTGTGAACCAAAAACATATAATACCGACAGGGCATAGAATAAGGCAAGGTTATATAAGGCAGAAGCATCATTTTAGACATTTTTAAATTACCTCACATACATGGCTGACTTGTAATTGAAAATACGTAGTGAGAAACCTAAATGAACTAATGTTAATTACTAGCAACAAATAGCCTATGAACCAAATGATAATTTGAAACCATTGTACTGAGTCAAAATTCAATAAGATTCACATAGTTGATCTAAGCATCTTTTCATAAGTTAATCATAATTCGCCATCTTGAACGAATAATGATCATTTTAAGAAATAATTATGCATAAAAGTAATAAATTAGAATCCAACACATAAGATACAGAGGTCATTGATGCTAATTCATGTTGACATAATCAGTATCTACATATTAATAATTTAAAGTCAGGAATTAAATAAATATCTTTTTAAAATTTGACATTTGAATGTGTTTTTTTAAAAAGCTCTTAAAAATACCATTTACAAGCTAAGTATATGAAATAAAAAGTATCAGTAGGTGAAGAAAGGTTCTTAGATTAATATCGTAGCAATAAAGTATAAATAAATTAAGAAACTATTTCTGGAATTCAATTTAAAAACTAACCCCACTATTTTCGATTATAAATGAAGCAGATTACGGGAATGAAGGATGATTAATTTAAATATGTAATTATAACTAGAAATTGTGAAAGTAATATTCCTCATATAAGGCATAATACTCGTAAAATTCGATCAAATAATAATTTAATTATGTATCCACTACGTCATTAAACAAATGACAGCGAAGCGCAAATTAATCTTTTTGAACGTAAAAGTGATTTTCCAAAGGAAAACTTATTAAAGTAATTTTATTTTTTAAAAAGATAGATGATTAATTTTAATGTATAAAAAATATGACTTTATTAAATTCCAAAAATACACTTCTTCAAAATATGGCAAAGAAAAATACAATTTTACAAGTAACTATGGAAACACCGATGACAACAGAGATACATATAAAAACGACCGAACGGCATCAAGCTGGGATATTCAGCATTCATCTATTAGATATTCACCATCAAACAATCGAGCTATTATCAGTCAATTAATTCGTAAAAATTTAAAAGTCCATGTGACACATGTGTAAAGTAAACAAATAACTGTGACCTTGCGTCTGACGTATAAAGTGAACCAGCCAGTGAATGAAGTTCCCGCCTAGAAACCTCAAGGTCGGATATGAACGTGTTGGCGCTATAAAAGAAGAAATTACAAATTAGATCCTGAAATATTAAAATTATTATAATAGACAATACAACAAAAGAGAAGCCTGAAGGGTTATTAAAAATAAAATACCCAACAAAATAGAAGAAATTGGATAGGAAATACTCACCTGTTCAAGAAGACCGAAGTTCATGCCATTGTAGCAGCCAAATACCCGTAAGCAGCCGCTCACATAACGGAGTCCCGCTACAAGAACATCTTGAAGTCATCCAGAACCCACAACAGCATTTACTGAAGAAAGAATGAACCAGACGACGTCCAAGGAATACCTACACTTACAATAAAGGTGTCAGTTATTGTTAACGGGTACTCTTGTCATTTTAATATCAGTCAACTATCTATGTTTAACAAACTTGTCATTTTAATACCAGTCAATCAACTATGTTTAGCAAACTTGTCAGTTTATTATTGTAACATCTTTCATTCAACGAATAATCGCTTCTAAATTAGTCAATTTAACTGGCACTTTCATTAAGTCATGCAAAAGTCAAGATCCTAATAATAAATATTTAGTACTTACGTATAAGAATATCCCAGTACATTTATTCATTCACTTAGTTCACCAGATTAATGATTTGTTAAATTCTGTACGTAAACGCAAGTAATCTGTCAAATTTCACCAACATCAAATAGGGTTATGTTATAACTGCCATAAGCTTTGCCTTAGTATGAAGAATGCTATCTATTTTGTCGTATGTACATATCATATGAAACCTCATACATGTCGATCCGATTGAGGATCCTTTCACAGCATTTGTTATCCTATCTGTTATCAGTATTCTGTAGTATAGTTTCTCGTATGTTTTTTTTCAATAAATTAAATTGTTATGCACCATATAAAGTTGTTTGTGTCCATCAATAGTAAGTCAACACTCTGTTGAAGTAGTAACACACACATAGATATTGCATCTACATCAAAGACATGTACATAAGGTGTTCAGGTTAAGATCATCTCGAACTGCACAGAGGAGCATCATTGCAGCATTAGTAAGAACCAGGTAATTTAGACACAATACATCGAAGCCAATCTAACCCCTGAGATTTACACCATTTATCACAAATCAATCACGGTTTTCAATCAATTTAAGAACACTTAACTGTATATTCACACGAAAGAACTCACGATCATCCATTTACTTGAACGTTTTTGCGCTAATAAGAGTAGCTTGGTTCCCCTACCATTAATGAAAGACCAATATACTTTATACGCAACAATCCCGCGAATTTTAAATCATTTACGCAACTTTCACCTTTGTTTAAGAATTGTGAACAGTTTTTCAGATCATCGTTTATTAGCTTATCGCTTCCAAAAATAGACAGTATTAACTAGAGTCCATCTGAGCTAGCCAAAAATAATTATAATAACCCCGGAATTGTAGTCAATAGAAATTGTACTCAAAGATTAATTTTCAATATTAAAAATCATCATTAGATATTCTTCCATTTAGATAAAGTACAGGCCGGTTTATTATAAAGTGCAACCGAACGTGGTGCCTTATATCAATACATTCAGCTATTCATTTACTACACAGGGGTTTATTATAATATATATATATTGATTGGTGTGAAGGGAAGGGGTAAAGTGTGAAAGTTAGTAATAATGTTGTTATAGAAAATAAATAGCTTACAATCCTTTCAATGCATATGCAAAGGAACAAATCAATGGCAGCTGCTATTCTCAGACACAAGTCATTACACTCTATCTATGTCATTAGATAAGATCAAGCACCCCTGAATTTCACTTATGGATGCAGACTAGGAAGATCTTTAAATGTTAAGTTTAAATTCTAGTTCAAGTTAAAAGAATTAACAAAACAAGCTTTATAATAACTTAAAACAAGAAAAAAACTATTAAAAATAGTAAACAAATATGAGAATGGGTTTGAATCCGCGTCGTCGATATACGCGAACTGGACGCATTTTTAAATTCTGATAGACATAACCACAGATAAATATCCAGATGGCCCATGATTAACAAATTTTTGTAGCCCAAAAATGGTTACGAACACCAGGCTACGCCACCGTCGCTCGGAAACTACCACCAGAGGCGCTGAATATTTGATAAATTTATATAATCTGCACTTTAGTTGTAATTCAAGAGATTGAAATCTGCAATTGTTGTTTTAGTTAAGGACAGATGACGCTCCTAAAAATAATTATTTTATGTAATTTATTTCGGTACTGAATAAGTTAGTTTACATATAAGTAG
This sequence comes from Amphimallon solstitiale, assembly GCA_963170755.1. NCBI lineage: Eukaryota > Metazoa > Arthropoda > Insecta > Coleoptera > Scarabaeidae > Amphimallon > Amphimallon solstitiale. Next base: position 98,620,640 of record OY720675.1, read on the forward strand.
GGTAGATTTGACAGTTCTAGATCCTCCCCCACCACTACTTTCCCCACCAATTTTTAGTTTCAAACGCCACCACCGAGGTCACTCTTTCCTCCCGAGGTAACGACTCCAAAATCGCTGGTTTTTACCCCCACCAATTCTTAGTTTCAATCGCCACCACCGAGGTTTTAGAGATGGCGCTGTGGTCGGCACGCCAATTTAAAATTAAATTAATATACAGGGTGTCTCAAAATTATGAAATAAAATACATATACAGTATGGTACTCGGTGACGTAGTAATAAAATGTGAATATACAGGGCGTTTCAAAAGTACAGATTTAGAAAAGTAAGATGGCGAATCCAAGATGGCTGGTACTATATGGACACCACCAGAATAAGACATGACATAACAAATATGGCTGAAACTAGATGTAGCTGTGGCGGTAAATTTAAAAAATAAATACACAACATGTTTGAAATCGTATGACGCCAACTGCAATCACGACAACTGCATGTGATTGGTAAACGTAACACACAAATAAGGTAAGTAGTAATACCTGTCACTATACTCACGAAGCATTGGAAAAGTGCACACTCATCGAATTACATCTTGCTTTGGCCAAAAATAGCCGCGGGGACTATTACCCCATCAAGGTTGGAATGCAGCGTATCTTGTTTTCGCACGCATGACCTTCTTACGTCAAGGCAGAGAGGCACGGGTTGGGTGAAATTTTGCAATGTTTCAAAGGTCAGAATGAGGGTTTACTTTTAATTGCCTCTTTGAAAAATATGAATTTTTAATTAGTCTACTTACCGCATTAAGCAGCTGCACGGCACTACACACAACACTATACTAAAATTATTTTAGTTCAACTGCAGTACTAGAATCTTCTTCAAGATAAACATTTTTATTTGTCAAAGGTTAAATTAATTATATACAATCATAACTTAAGATAATACATATACAGTATGATATCTGATGACACACATTGATAGATGCGACATTGCCCACCCGGGCAATGTCGCAGTATCTACCATACGGCGGGTTCAGTTGGGTTAGTCAAGATGAAATTGACAATTTAAATATCTCTGGGGTCGCTGATGATTCACAGATTGGCTATTTTTTCGAAGTAGATGTCGACTATCCTATAACTTTGCATGATGAGCATAACGACTTACCTTTTCTGCCCGAAAACATGGTACTATGTCTAGCTTTGATGCGAGTGCTCCAAGTTCCTATCTATATTACTGTGATGCCATCACAGTAATATAGATAGGAACTTGGAGCACTCGCATCAAAGCTAGACATATACTTATTATTTGCTGTTGCGTGCCGCAAAGATACCTGACACAACCCACCCCTAATACTGCGTTTAACAAAATGATGCATGTCGATGTCAGTGAGTAGCTCCAGTTTAATTTTGGCATGCTTCAACATAGCATCCCAAGACAGGCCTGGATCCAAACTATATGTATCACGACAAATTTTTCTAAAGTTTTCAAATATATCGGGCAAAAGTAAAACATCTTATTTTAAATATAAATTTGAATATTCTAATAAATTCTTACATCCAAATGTACTCCAAATAGTTTGTGCATGTTGATAATCTGAAACTGAAATATCCTCATTGCATAAAGAATTAAAAAAGTCGTTCTTTGCCGGTAAGGCTGGTTCTTGTAATCGCTCAAAGGTATCTATATATTTATAGGGAAATATGCCCTTCTTTCTAATTAATTCGAATTCTGAATCTACTGGAAACGCGCGTCTAACATTTAAGAAATCTTGCGAATCTAAATTTTTCGCGAGTTTATCGATAGAAGACGCCATGAACCGAAAACTATCTAAAAACCGTAGACTTATATAAACATTTTGTTTCTCGCCCGATTTATTTGTTATTCATCAACCGAAACTTTTGTACTGAAACTAATATACCGTTCTTTATCAATCGGAATTACATCAATATTTAAATTCTGATGAGCCAAATCTCTCAAAAATAGATGGCTATCATACCCGCTCAAATTAAGAAAGAAGATAGGGACTAATTTCGGAATTTTGAAGTTGAGATTACAATTAGAATGAGTGGTCCCTCGAAACGCTCCCATAATGTGGCAGTGATCTCTCACTTTATCCCCGTTGAGAGACAAGGAACAAATGTGGCAAATCACAGCCTCATTATATAATTTTTGTTCGTTATTATTTAAAGGGTTCATCGGCACGATAGTCTTCAAATAGTTTTTTTCATAGATTAGCTTAACGTCTTCTATCAAGCAATCTAAACCGGCATACGTGACAAATTTATTCAAACTAGAATTGAAGGAACACACAATATGATATGCAAAACTATATGGAATATGTTTGAATGTTGTATTTGTATACGAATTAGATGGATCACCGCTACATGTGTGAATTGGTTGGAGAATACTTTCAAAATCGACATAAACAACAAAAGGGAGGGACATTTTCTTATGATGCGCATCAAAATGTAAAATGTTTTGAGGTATCATATCTCTAAATTTTGTTTTTCGTGGTTCGGTTGAAGGTAGTAGTGTGTAAACATGATTGCAATCATGTAATTGATGGGTGTTTAGTTTTTCGAGTGTTCTGAAATGAACCAAACACCCATCGCAGATGTGTACCATACCGTCATGCTTATTTATTTGAGATGAAACTAGCCTGGAGAGATTTTTAATTAACACATAATGCGATTTGACTCCGTCTTCCAAAAGTAATAAATTGACATGAACAGCTTTCCAGTTCCGCGTAAAATAAATCGGCCCCACCATCTCATAATTTTTAGTGTCATCATTTATTGCTAAACCGTAGACGTTAATACTTAAATTATTCATATTCTCAATTTTTGCTATATCTTTAATTTTAACAGGGAATTTAACACCATCTAAATTTAGTACGCTGGAGTAGTGGGGATAACTACCCACTTTATCTACATTTACGTTTGCCGGATGGAGTGCTGCTACTAGTGACCAACCCAAGCAGGCATCATCTAGGTTCCGAATGTTGATGCAAGCTTTTTTGTTTCGGATTGAGGGGGGTAGTTCCAAGTAAGATGATCCCCCAAGAGGTTGGTAGGTGTTGGTGTTAACCTCTAAATGTGAGACCATCTTAAATGCCCAATTACTCCCTCTCTCCGAAAACTCTTCCGATTTCAACTTTATAATAGTGGCCACCTGATCAAAAACGTCCTCCAAGTCCGAAGACTCGGTGACAATGAGGTATCGAGTATTGAAAGACTTTAACTCGCGTATTTGCTCATCTGCTATCGCTTTAACATAATGAGCAAATAGCTCGAACTGTACCTTAATACCCGATACAACCCTAGTCAGAACATCTTTAATCAGGTGGCACACTTTAATTTTCGAATCTGTCAAAAAAGTTACTATATCAGAATTTTGATTGCATAAAATTTTGTAACTCGCGACCCGGTTTTTGAATGATGAATTAATTTTAAACACTCCATCCTGTAGCACAAGTGCCAATTAGTCAAATGCTGTTGCGAGCGAAGATGTCCCCTATATAAATAATTATTGGTGAAACTCAACCCGCAACAGCTTACCTGGGGAACATCGCGACTAGTAGACGGAGTAATATCGACAAGACTATTAGAGCTTGTTGATGGTACAACATCTATTTTAACCATCTTCTTAGGTGGTCCAGCAACATGCTCACATGTGTCCACGCCCTCCTGGCAAATATCACATTGAAAATTGTAATGGACGGTGTTTACATGCCGCTTCAAGTTATCACGTCGAGTAAACGTTTTGTTACATATGATATAGTTCATTTCTGCAAAGAAATAAAATTAAATTAAAAATAAAATAATAAAGAATTTTGATGAAAATTCACCACATATACATATATATGTAAAATGCCGTTTCCTAAAATATTAAAAACACTACTAAATATATTTAAAACGAGCTAACATATTGAATGTCCATATTTATACGAACTTTAAAAAACACCATGTATATAGTCGGGACGCGATAGCTAGCGTTGCACGTCATCAATGAAGTGTACATGATGTCATATCTATATTAGCCCATTTGAAAACATTTTAAATGCAATATGTATTAAAAAGTCGTTAGTTTATTTGTTTTACATATAGTAGCACTACTTGGTTATAATTTATTACATTTTTGATAAAACAACACATGTTTGAGTTGATTATGATTTTACAGTTTGTGAATATTTTTAACAAGGTGAATACAAGTATCCGACGTAGCCGATGTCAATTCATCAGTCATTGTCAATCTTGTTATTGTGTCACCTAACCTGCATTTTAACCTTACATTTGACATAATACATATGATCAATTTGCGGTTGTCAATTATAAATCGATCGATACGGCAATATTGTCCTGCTGAGAGGCCAATGTTGGTTAATGATGCACTTCGCTAGCTGTCGCGCTCGACTTTACCACATAATAATTCAAAACATCTTGAAAAAATATGTCAGATTTAGACGAAGCACCACCATATATCAAAATACTGTTTATAATATTATAAAGACGTAATCAAATTTAAAACCTGGTAATACGTATATGTGAATGTCTTGTAAAAATAAAAAATAATGAGCTGTGGCCACTACCACGACCTTCTTATACGTATTAGAAATTCAAATAACAGAATTTAAACAAATTTTTTTATAAAAATTATTCAAAATCCTATTATAAATCTTCTATTCTCTTAATAAATCTCTATAGAATGTCATACTTGGCGAGATATTCGAAAGAAAGTACTAATCGCTAAGAGTAAAAGTTTTACTTCCGGTCCGAATTTTGAATATTTGTATACACAAGGTATTAAGTTCAAAATACTTTTAGACTCGTAATGTATCTGTCTAAAAAGTATGACTTGCGAAAAACTTATTTTCGATAGGAGTAAAAGATCTACTTATGGTATGAATTTCGAAAAACTTTCATAATAAAGCTCTTATCAAATTTAATTTTGAGTACATATGAATTCTTTATAAATTTATTTAAACTTAGTAGTCGAAATATTGACCAAATTAGATCTTTTCACTGAAGTAAACTACTACTTCCGATCTACCAATTTTACTGAAAATCTAATCAGATCTCAAGTGGGAGATTATACTCATAAATATAAAATTTGGAATTGATACCTATAGCCGTTTGACCGCTAATAGTATAAAAATATATAAAATTTCTATGAAACCCTGTATATAAAAATACTGTTTACAATATTATAAAAACGCCAACAAATAATTTTAAAACATATGTAAATGTGATTAATATTTACAAAGATAATAAAGAAGAATAAAGCTTTAAAAAGTGCTTACCGATTAATAAAGGCTTTTCACTAAATGCACTCTCGACAAGATCATGATGTGTAGTGAATGGTTTCTATTCAGAAATGCTATTTTTATAGATCATTAGTTGCCTTAGGCCGGGCATACACGTAACGGTTTACCGGTTAAACGAGCTAACATATCGAACGTCTATGTATTTATGCGAACTTTAAAGAACACCATTTATAATATAAAATATCTTTATGAATATTTAAAATTACAAGATACGTTCAAAACATTTTAGAAAAATGTAGGATTTACAGGAAACATCATTGTATTATGCCCATCTATTAAAATATCGTTTCTAAATAAATATTAAAAAAACACTGAGGAGCTTGCTTAAAAATTATAAGACGTCAATGGCGGACGTAAAAACACATCTTAGCTTATCTTGTTTGCGTCTTGGCGACCTATAATGTGCACACAATGCCCGTCGAAGTTTACTAAATAATTTTGGAACAAGCTACATATTGAATGTATTTTATATTTATGTGAATTTAAGGGATAATAACTAAAAATGGAAAAATACGTAAGATTTATAAGAAGCACCACTGTTTATCCGTTTCTAAAGAATATTAAAAACACTACTGTAAGGCACTTAGTAAAACACTTGTACTATTTTAAGATATTTTAATCGGGCACAGGTGAAGAACATTTATACTTTACAAAAACATAATGTATACAGATATTTAACACGATGAGCGGCTTCTAGCGCGGATGGTAGGTTTCCTTGGCGTCCACAAGACCATAGGTAACAAGGACCGGGTACCAGTGCTCTTGTTGTAGTGCAAGTGGAGTCGTAGGAGGAACCTGACTGCCTTTCCTGGTCGCTGCGATCCCTTTTTATTCCCAGTCCGGGGTTGCTCAGGTATGGTCACAGAGTGGGAGTCCGAATAGGGTGGGTGTAGGGTCTGCGTCTGGTCCAGTGGCGCTATCGAAGAGGGTAGTGTGGCGAGTTCTCGTACTACTTCCGCGGAGGAGTGTTACAATCTCCCCCTTCAGAACTGGTAGGCGTCTCGACGAGAGTTCTGAAATCTGTGATTGGTTGTTTACGTGGTCTTCCGCGACGTCTAAGAGGGGTCACAGGAGTTTCTGGGGTGGATCCAGGAATGAATTTCCTAAGGGCGGAGGAGTGATAGGTAGCTAAGGGGGTGCTAGGAGTCTTGAGCGGCGACTTCGAAACTGCACGGTCCATGGGCGGCTAAAATGACGTACGGTCCATCTCTTTTTGGGGAATACTTCGCCGTGAGGCCTTTAGATGCTTGGCTAAGGGAATGGGTATCTACCAGAACTAGATCACCGGGGAGATACGTCGGGGTAGCAGTCCGGGATCGGTCACTATATCTCTTTCGTCGCTCTTGTTCCTTTTCATGTTGTTCTCTTGGCTGCTGGAATGTATGGACCATTTGTAATAACTGGGGAGCTATTTCGGGAATGAAGTTTTCATTGTTGATGATGGCTCGGAGGTCATGATGTACCTCAGTGGGGGTTCTCGGATTTCTTCCAAATGTTAAATAAGCTGCGGAGAATCCAGTACTTTGACATTGGGCCGTATTTAGGGCAAACCTGATAGCTGGGAGCTGGGTCGGCCAATTTGAGTGATTCGATCCGACCATTATGGAGAGAAGAGTCTTCATATCCCTATTTTTGCGTTCTACCATGTTGGAGGATGGGTGGTAGACTGGAGTAAACTTTTGATCGATATTTAGCCAATGGCAGACCTACTGCATAATTCCACTAATAAATTAGGTACCGTTATCGGAAATTATTCTGCGGGGAATCCCATATCGTAGAAAGATTTCGGAGAGGAGGATTTTTGCACAGGCTTCTGCTGTAGCCCGGAGAATTGGAAATAACTCTACCCACCGAGAGCTGCAGTCTTCTGCTATTAAGATCCAAGTTTCTTCTTGGCGTCCTTTGGGAAGAGGACCAAATAGATCGATGGCGATTGTTTCGAATCTCTGGTACATGACGGGAGTTTGGAGGAGTCTGGCTGGCTTGCGATTAGTGCTCTTATAACGTTGGCACGAAGAGCAATTTGCTACGTAGTTTTTTATAGCTCGTCTCATTCCAGGCCAGAAGAAACTTTGGGCAACCTTGAGATAGGTGCGGTCGGCCCCAAGATGTCCCGCTTCTGGGGAATCGTGTAATTCTCGCAAGAGTTGGTCTCGGTTAATTTCTGGAACTACTAGTTGTGATTCTTCTGAATCGTCATCGGAGGAGTAGTGATATAATACGCCTTGGGACAGTATATATCCTCGGGCTGTCCAGCGGTAGCTTTCCTCTGGGTTGTTGGTCTCGAGGGCGTCGATGATTTTTCGTAAGTCGGGGTCACTGAGTTGTTCACCTCGCGTCTGAGCTGCCCCCTTTTGTGGGAGATCGATGGAGACCAGGCCCACGGGAAGATTCGTAGTGTCTTCATTGGACGGCGGGCGTGAAAGGGCGTCGGCAATTACGTTCGCTTTCCCTGGGGTATAGTTTATTGACAGATTGTATGGTTGTAATTGGAGCGACCAACGGGCTAGGCGTCCACTAGGTGATTTAAGGGACATCAGCCACTTCAGGGGCTGGTGGTCGGTGATGACGAGTGTGGAGGCCTCCTCGATGTATCCTCGGAATTTTTGAACGGCCCATACTATGGCGAGGGCTTCTCGTTCAGTAGTAGTGTAATTCTTCTCCGCTGGGGATAGCAATCGGCTAGGATACTCAATGGGTCTTTCGTCGGGTCCCTCCCCCTGCAGTAATACTGCCCCGAGAGCATTGGCGCTGGCGTTGGTGCGAAGGATATAGGGTATACCTGGTTCTGCTTGGCGAAGTACTGGAGCGGTGGTCAGAGCCTGCTTGAGTTGGTTGTAGGCGTCTTGCTCGGTTTTGTCCCATGTCCATGCTGCGTCTCGTTTGGTTAAATTGGTTAAGGGTCGAGCAACGTCAGCGAAATGTGGTATGAATCGTCGGTACCAGTTGCAAGTTTGTAAGAAAGTCAGTAATTGCTTCACATTTCTGGAGGGCGGCATCTGGGTGATTGCTGTGACTTTATCTGGTCTGGTGTGGATTCCTTCGCTGGAGATGAGGTGCCCTAGGTATGGGACTTCGGTTCAAGCGAAGCGGCATTTTCCACGGTGCATTCGGAGGTTTAGGCGACGTAGTTGATTGAAGCACTTTTCCAGATCACTTAGGTGGGAGGTAAAGTCCGGGGATAACACTATTAAATCGTCTAGATAAACTAACACTCTCACTTCTTGGAGTCCTATTTTAAACTTGTCCATCAGACGCTGAAAGGTGGCAGGAGCGTTCCGGAGTCCAAAGGGTAGGCGTAGGAAGCGGTAAATTCCTGAGCTAGTGATGAAGGCGGTCTTGTCGCGATCTAGCTCATGCACCTGAACCTGATAGTATCCACTTCTTAGATCCATGGTTGAGATGTATTTAGAGCGGCCCGTTAGATGTGGGTGTAATCCGGTACGGAGGACTAGATATTGGCACTTTTTCTCCTGTATCAATGCGATGGGTCACCGCGGGTGTTGGTGGTCCATGCGGGGCGAAGAGCTTCTGGTTCCGGTTGAGGATCTCCTGGAGTTGCTTTCTCTCCGAGTCATTCAGATTAACTCCTTCGTCTTCGCGTAGTGTTAGGATTTGATAATCTAGACTGGCTATATGTATGGAGGGGTACGGGGCGCGTTCTTCCCTCCAGAGAGCGTCTATGACCTGGGTGGTGTCATTCCACATGTATTTCGTCCTTGAGGTGGTGTCATGGCACTGAACCTTTTGAGCGGCAAGAATCCATTCCATGTGAGAGCGAGCGTCATAGTCTGGCCCGTAGTTGTTAGTTAACGCTGAATCGTGGTCGCATGCCATGGTAATGTCGGGTGATCCTATCGGTGAGATTACTGGCGGACAGGAGGTCATTTCGGCGAGCATTGAGGCAACTTCGGTGTCTGAAGGCGTGCAATTTTCGGGGTCTGATTGGTCCTTTGGGGCGAACCCATAAGATTGATGTCGATCTCCAAAGAAGTGCTATCTGGCGTGTTTCTAATCGATAACTAATCCGCCTTGTTGGAGGAAGTCTATTCCTAAGAGAGTTTTTATTTCGGGTGCGTCTGGTATGGCGAGGAATGTGGTTGTAATTGGCCGACCCTTTAGAATCACAGCGGTTGTTGTAGATCGTGCCATTACCTTGCGACTATTTCCATCAGCTTGTATCATGACGATGGGATATTGGTTAAATTTGCACCCATGACCTTGGAGTATTCTGGCAAGGTCTGGACTGGCGAGGGTGGCTTTGGATCCGCTGTCTAGATATGCTGTTCCTTGGATACCGTGAACAGAGATTTCCACTGCCGGTCGTTTGGCGGTATATGCGCTGAAGCTACAGAAACTGAGCGGGATTGCTGGTGTGGAGCAGGTTGGACAATTTCGGCGGATCACCCCTGGTTTACCACATCCATAGCACTGGAGAGTGGTCATTGGTGGAGAGCTTGCTGGTAGAGTTGTGGAACTGTGTGTCGCAACTGATTTTGAATTCGCGAGGCGAGGTGTCCGTAATTTTTGCAAAACTCACAACGAATCCGCGGCTTTGCTGAATCAGTGCTGGGTTTGGGTAGTTTTACGGGTTTGCTGTCTCTTTCATTTGCCTCAATAACTCTGGCTTTTTCCAAGAGGTCCTGGAAGTTTGAGATGTCTGCCCTTGCCACGCGGTCCCGGATCTGTTGACGTAGGAGTCCGTAGAGGATGTCGATCTGCCATTCTTCCTCTAGGGTTCTCGTTCACTGGGCGAAGCGATCCCTTTGGAGGGTGATGTACTGGTCCGTTTGCAAGTCATCTGTTTGGATTTGGGCGAATATTTCGCTGAATATTCGAAAGTTCGGTCGCTGGGGTGCGAAAGCACTGCGGATAGCTTTGGTGGCTTCGGCGAACGTGTTTATTGTTCCCTGGATTCCATTCCACCACTGATTTGCTTCTCCGGTGAGAAGAAGCGGCATCCCCATGATTGCATCTTTGTCTGAGATCTGTTCTATCGTTTTGAAGATGGTTATGGAGGTGATAAATTCTTCCACTGCGGCTTTGGAACGGGTTCCCTCAAAGCGAGCGGTGCACTGTGTAAAATGCCTGTGTTGAGATTGAGGATTGTTAATTCTCTGTATTAACTCTTGGAACTGGTCTTCTGACATTTGTATAGACATTGTTCTGGTTTGTCGTCGCGTGTTTACCATGTACTTATCGAACTATGTTTCCGCGTGTCACTTTTCACAAATTCTTATTGGAATCTTATAAAAAAAAATCTTATTGGAAAAAATTCTTATTGGAATTCACCAAGTTTCATGTGTGTCCCTTTCACAAAGTCTTATTGGAATTTTATTAGAAAAAAAATCTTATTGGAAAAAATTCTTATTGGAATTCACCAAGTTTCGTGTGTGTCACTTTCACAAAGTCTTATTGGAATCTTATTAGAAAACTTATTAGAGTCCACTAAGTTCGTGTGTGTCACTTTCACTTGTTGTTGGAGGTTGTGTTTCGGCCGTCTAGTTGGACGCCCATTTGTAAGGCACTTAGTAAAACACTTGTACTATTTTAAGATATTTTAATCGGGCACAAGTGAAGAACATTTATACTTTACAAAAACATATATGTATACAGATATTTAACACGATGAGCGGCTTCTAGCGCGGATGGTAGGTTTCCTTGGCGTCCACAAGACCATAGGTAACAAGCACCGGGTGCCAGTGCTCTTGTTGTAGTGCAAGGGGAGTCGTAGGAGGAACCTGACTGCCTTTCCTGGTCGCTGCGGTCCCTTTTTATTCCCAGTCCGGGGTTGCTCAGGTATGGTCACAGTGGGAGTCCGAATAGGGTGGGTGTAGGGTCTGCGTCTGGTTCATTGGCGCTATCGAAGAGGGTAGTGTGGCGAGTTCTCGTACTACTTCCGTGGAGGAGTGTTACACTACTAAATAAAATTTAAAACAAACATATAGAATCTCTTTTATATTTATACGAATTTTAAGTGATAATTAAAAAATAGTTTTAAAAAATATCTTTATAAATTTAAAATTACTAGACACATTCAAAACATCTTAGAAAAATGTAGGATTCATTTGAAGCAAATTTGAAACGAGGTAATATATGTAAAATATATAATTTCGCATTCTCTGTGATAAAGGAATATTATTATTAGATATATTTCCTGGTTAATAATACAGTGTCTAACAAAAATTATTTTTATTTAAAATAATTAACATTATACTCAGAACAAACACATTTATTGTCTGTTTTATTATTTCTATTATAATAGAAACAAGCATAATCAGTCTTAATTAACTTAGGTATATTATCAATTTTTTTTTCTAAATTAATAATTTCAATGAAAAATATATAATTTCGCATTCTCTGTGATAAAGGAATATTATTAGATATATTTCCTGGTTAATAAAACAATGTCTAACAAAAAATATTTTTATTTAAAACAAATTTACATAGCATCTTAACATTATACTCAGAACAAACACATTTATTGTCTGTTTTATTATTTCTATTATGATAGAAACAAGCATAATCAGTCTTAATTAACATAGGTATATTATCAAATTTTTCTAAATTAATAATTTCAATATTTACATATTTTTTTAGAAAATCAATTTTCTGACTCCCTTTAACATAAGTCTTATCATATGAACAGCAAACACTATGTAATATATTTCTAATACACTTTAAATCAACATATCCCTTTGAATACTGAATATTCATGTGGTTGTTTTCTAACCAACGAATAGTCTGTTGTGTATGCAATGACAGAGCAGGAAAGCTTTTGGGCGGTTTAAATAAAAAATGTGCATTCCCATTGCCGTCTGTTATACTCATTTCTTTCGGTGTAAATTCTGGTGTATTAAATCCCTGAATATCGATGATTAGAAACGAACCAAATCGATGTCGATAGATTCTGTCTCGGTGCACTTTATCTAGAATCGGATTCAAAATTATCTCCAAATTCTGAATACTTCTATTAAATCGATGTCTATTTGCTGCAGCATAGATCCATTCTGAAGTTCTATCTGTATCATCTAGCCATTCATAAATCGTTACATCGTCGTTGAATCTGAGTACTTTTCCCATGATGGATGAATTTAAACTAATTATTATTAATTACATATCATGATTATATCATTTTTAGGTGATTATATTATCTTTTTAACTATTCCTGTTAATGGAGAATATTCAATGATATTATCATGTAGTATTAAACAATATGCTGTTGTATTTGCTGGGAAAGCAATATCAGTCTCTAATTCTAATTTGATATTAACTGTGGATGATTTTATGCTCTCGTTTTGCTTTGAACAATCTATTACATATAGGGGGTAATCATGAAAACTATCAAAATCAATAAGTGGCTGTATAGTAGGTCTTCCATAATATGCAGATTGAAAGGCCGCATACAACCAATATGCGGTTGCATATCGCTTAATATTCATTTGGAGATTAATTTATTATAAGGATAGCTTTCAGACTTCAAATGTAATTTCATATTATTGATTGAAGCGTGGTCAAAATTACTAGCATCGGCCGCTTTATTGTCTTTTTTATTTGTTTGAAAAGCCACTATTACAAACAGTGGTTTTTCTAAGTTTGTGCTTGTCTCAACACTCCAAACATCTTTTCTATTATATCGTAGCGCTGGTAGTTCTTGTAAATCCCATTTTCTAAACGGTATGTAAATAGGCTTATTCGCATTTAATGTTTTCAAGAGTTTTAAGCGAGTTGAATCACTAACAGAAATATGAGGCACATGCCATTCCACTTTACTAATTTCTATTGTAGCGGTCTTCGTACCATTAGCTTTACTATTTTTATAACAATTGTCATCTGTACGACTCCTTAATAGTATAATTTCTTGCGAAGTGTTGATCATAATCTTTTTATAGTCCACCATTATTCCAAAACAATAGGACAATGGCAACATGGCATTAAATTGATTATTTGATAGCGTTGGTTGTCCAATTTTAAATGGATTCCATCCAGCTATCTGTAAAGATTTACTCTCACTGTCATTATAGGACATGAAAGCTTTCATTGCGCATGTAATTCCTGGCTTAGTGCAGCGATCCACTTCAACTCCATTCAACTCATATCGAATTTGATCAAATAGAAATGCATATGCATTATTTGTCAACTCACAAACACCTGTTCCTTCAGCACTCGGTTTAAATTTACCCTCAACATAAATAAAACTATTAGCTGGAAATGTGTAGACATCTTGATTATTTATTGGTATTCGTATTTCATCGTTCAAATTAAAGTTGTTTGCGCGTGGGTAGTATGTGTGATATTCTTCTTTAATTATAGTCTCGTCGAAATTTAGGCCTTCGTAGATGTTTAACTTCTCCATTTTTCTTTACACTGAATCCCAACGATTGTAGGAATGCTCTATTCATCGGTGTTAACCTATTAGTAGTTGGGGTTTGAATGAATGATTGTTCTAGATCTGCAGGACTTTTATGAGAGTGAATAAAATCTAAACCCATTATAATTTCTTCAATTTGAGATGTACAGCTCTCTGTTCACCTCGAAAATCGACACTATCAGAGTCTTGATCTAATAAAGTCAATGTGATATTACTAATTGTTTTCGTGTTTATTGGTAAATAAACAATATTTCTCGGTTGTATGTTGGTGCTGTACTGATGGTGCGAATTCAAATAATGTTGCACTCGATCCTTATTGTAACGACTTTTAATATGTTAACTGACATCTGATACGTGATTTTTTCCACTAATTAATTTTTGACCACTGAACCCCAAAATTCGGCCAATAGAATCGCTATGTGTAAAATAAATCGAATAGACACTTTGTATTTCACATTTCAGGGTGTTGTTGTTCGGTTTTATTGATAGCAAGTCACTTTTATTGGTTATATCGCTTGTTGATGAAATGATTTACTTCTGTAGATAGGCCTCTAAATCACCGATTTCATATGATCCAGTAGGTATATCTATCACATGATTATCATAATAAAATTTGTTGTGTCCCTTGTATATATTAGGAATTGTATTGTGTGTATGTAAGCCAATAAGTCCTATTGCATAATCGTTTCGATCATCTAATTCAATTGGAGGATAGTAATCTGCAGAGAGTACATTACTCTTGCTAATAAGCGTGAATGTGTTCGACATGATACTAATGACATTCTCATCTCTACGCACGGCTATATAGGAATTTTAGACACAAATGTCCACAATTTTTCTCATTAAAATTTTGAAACCGCGAATGATTGTAGATAATTTGACAGTTTTAAAAGTATTCTATCAATTCCAAAGGTGGCTTTAAGTTGCCAAATGAATCGAAATAATGAACTGCATGATTTTTTTTACAATATACGACCCAATGGGTTCCCGGTCCGGATATCGAATCAAGATTAACGACTGCACACTCACTGTTCCTCGGTTTATTAGGCATATTGTCTCTCATAAAGACCCCTCGAAAGTTAGATATGTTTCCTCCAAACTTCAAAATATCTTTATCTGTGAGAGCTCTTCGTGGCAGTCTGCTTAGTAGTTTTTTGACTGCGGTTTTAAATATAGTCCCAATCCTTTCCTGTATGGTTTCAAATACAGACCCCGACCATTTTTCCCCAATGCAACAGCTTCCATTGTTTTATTATGTCGTTGTGTTTCAGCCAATCATTTTTGGGATGCCTTAGCTTTATTCACCGCCTGTGTAATTCCAGCAGCTCCTCCAGCAAGAGTGTCCAAAGCGCTCAAACCGGCAAATAATGGTATTAGAGGTATAAAACCACCAGATTTTGGTATCGGTATAATTCTAGGTGTTCTGATATTTTTTCTACCTCCACTCTTTCTAACCGCAATTTTTGCCGCGGCGAGTGATTGTTTTGCTTGCTTCGCAAAATCTTTAATTTTTGAGTTAGTCAGAGCTGATTTCACTTGTGCTACAACACCCTTTCTGAAGGGGACATTTCTCTTAATACCAGCTCCTCTCATTCGCTTTCTACTACTCTTCAATTGTGTATTAAGTTTAAAACCCATTCTCATTTTTCCATTCATGCTATTAGTAACTAACCAAACAACCGCTTTCTCGCCAAGACTAGCGTCTTTTGATTTAACGCGCTTCCAAGCTTTTTCTTTAATATCCTTATTTTTAGAGTATGTAATGTCGTGCTCTTTACAAGTGCAGTTCTACAGGAAGATTGTTGATAAGTGTGTTTAGGACGCTACCTCCTTCTTTGAACGTTAGCATTTAAGTGAATGATATATGATTGGATGAACTCCCTAAATACACTTAGTATCACATCATGTGAAAAATTTGGATAGTGAATTACTGCCTGAAAATTTATATCGCAGACATAATTCATTACTCCCTAATACAATTCGATGTATAATATGCGGACCGTCCAATTGTGGAAAAACAAACGCTCTGATAAGTCTGATTATTGAAGAAAACGGTCTCAAGTTTCATAATATCTATATATACTCCAAGTCGCTCCACCAACCGAAATATCAATTCTTGGAGAAAGTGATTAATAATGTTAAAGGCATAAAGTATTTCAAGTACACCGAAAACGATAATATTATAGATCCTAATGGCGCATTAGAAAACTCTATATTTATTTTCGATGATGTTACTTGTGACAGACAAGACAAAATTACATCGTATTTTAGTATGGGGCGGCATAGGGCCATCGATTCTTTCTACTTATGTCAAACATATACTCGCATACCTAAACATTTAATTCGAGACAATGCAAATTTTATTATTTTATTTAAACAAGATGATCTAAATCTTAGACATATATATGACGATCACGTAGCACCGACATAACTTTCGACCAGTTCAAATCAGTTTGTGTAGAGTGTTGGAAAAATAAATATGACTTTCTCACAATTGATAAGGATAGTAATATAAATGAGGGTCACTATCGAAAAATGTTTGGTTGCTTTATATATTTGTAAATGAAGATAAATTTGTCAATCAAGTATTGATATTCAACCGTGTTAGACGTGATAAAATGGAAGAAGTAACGGAAGCATACGATGATACACCTGTAGGCTGTTGTCACATCTGTTGTTTGTTCTGTGAATGTATTTCAACTTTTCTACTATGTATTTTCTATTAGTCATTAAGGACAAGCTGCAGTGATAGTAGGGTAGATAGGCGGATTCTGGCGCCTCCTCCCCCCACCACTAATTTAAGTTCCGAACGCGGCCACCGTGGATTTGCAGATGGCGCTGTGGTCGGCGCGCAAAATTAATATACAGGGTGTCTCAAAATTATAAAAAATAAATACAGCATGATACTTTGTGACGTATATAAGTTTCAAAAGTAAGGATTTAGAAAAGTAAGATGGCGGCCAAAATGTAATGGCCTTGATAAGATAAGGCAATTTTTGGTCAAAACAAGACGTAATGTGCTGAGTGTTCGAATGCTTCCTTTATCAAACCGGTGCCCAGATGGCGCCGCTAACCAGACCAGGTGTAAAACTTAGCTGACCAGGTGTCAAACTCACCTGTATAGGTAGTGGAAACCTGCCCAGGCCTGCCTTAGCTGCAGCAGGTGCTCAATTAATTTATGTGTCTATTATAAATTCAATTTACTTTTCAAATATGAACATACACTGTGTTCCAAAATAAACAGGGTTGTAAGGAAATAAAAGATTAAATTTTGTGAACAAAATTTATTTTTATATACAATTAAACTTATTATCTAGTATCAAAATAATGGAGTAATTAATCAACAGTATTGTTATACCAATTAGCAATATCACCTAGTTTCATTACTTCAAAATCATAATGAAGAGTATTAAAAGAAGTATGTAGCACTTCTAACATTAGAAAAACGTTTAATGAATTTGACTGACCCTCTATTAATTTAACAATATTGCTATATAGATCACCGCTTAAGTTTATACAAGATTTTAACAATGTATTATAAAAACTAGGGAACTCACTATCAGCGAAAAATGATAATTTACATTTAATTAGTGCTTGTAAATTATATAAATTATTATATGTATCCTTCGATAATACCATCTGCTGATTTCGACTACTTATTCGTATAACACTAATCGTTTTGTATGTCGACATTTCAATTTGATGATTGGGGCTGCAACTCTCAGTCTTGCAAAATTCCGCCCATTCTTCCAATGTGAAGAATATACAGTTTGTTGGGGAACGAATTTGAATGATAGGTGTGAATCCAGCTGCTGGGCTAAGGCCGATGTTGAGCCACTTGGAACCACTTTTGTTGAGGAAGTATGATGACTGTCCAATTAGTTGTTTTTCCTTGACGATGTTGTCATCAATCACTTTAAGTGAATTATCAATAAATTCATTGTACGTTTCTGGAAAGAATTAAGAAAATATATATAAATATAAGTTTATATAATTTGTGTTCTTACTAGCTTCCATTTTAATATTAGAACATAAAAGTATGTGTTAACTCAAATGTAACCAAACTAATACTGATTTAGTGAAATATTAGTGGGGATACTTACTCAATTTGAAGCGACAAATCAGCTTCATCCGAGGCATGCGCAGGGGACCAGCTAAGGAGGTGGTAAATCGATCTCATAGTGTCCCCAGGCCAGAGTGTGGATACCATCCCCATTAATAAAACGTTTATCATCGTGAGGTGATAAGGCTAGTTTATTTTGTTCGACCGAATAGATATTATGTAATTTAGTCCTAAATAGGTTCTGTTTTTTTAATATTAAATTTTGTTCCAATAAACAACCGCGATAATCCTCCAAACTAATTTCATCTCGCACAACATTCTTTTTTACACCCTTAGCTTTTTTTATTTCCCTACCCTCAACCGATAGGGTATACATTTTCGCGCGCAATCCAACAAACTCACTCATTATACTACCCGCGTTTTCATCTTTAAATAAACCTAAAACAGCCTTGTTTTGTTGTGCTATGTTGTAGACATTAGTAGCCGAAAAGTTCGAAGTGTCAAATTTTGTTATATTATTTTTAATGTCGCGGTATATATCATTGGTCTCTACTTTTAAAATGAAACTGTCCGTATCCATATAACACAGACAAACCTTTTCTGCATACTCGCGTTTCAAAAAATTATAATAAAAGTCATACATTAAATATTTCGAAAGCTCCAAGACGGAGAAGCCAATATAAATAGGTTTATTATATACAATTTTTAACTTCTCCATCTGGATAGCTACAAAGTTTTCCGAAAATATACTAACACTCTTAAAATTTGGTTTCGCGATAAACTACCAGCCCCGCGACTTTTACCATGGTCCTCCCAATGTGTGACCAATTTGACATCTACTCGCTTATGAACATTCTCCATGGTTTTACCATATACAGAGTTGTTCATAAGCTTGTAGAAGTCTTTTTCAAAATCATTCTTAGCTTGCTGACGTAGGCTGGTGTTTAGGTCGATATAATTTTGAAGCCAGTTTGACTGGTTGAATTTCAAAACACGATGAATTTTGGTGATTTTAAGGCCGAAATGTAACGCTTGTTTTAAAGTTCTATAGTGTATGACATATTTCTCCTTATTTTGTAAATTAGCGATCAGCTTTTTATTTTGAAATTTAGATGTGGGAGGTACCATGTTTTCCGGCAGAAAAGGTAAGTCGTTATGCTCATCATGCAAAGTTACAGGATACTCAACATCTACTTCCAAAAAATAACCAATCTGTGAATCATCAGCGACCCCTGAGATATTTAAATTGTCAATTTCATCTTGACTAACCCAACTAAACCCGCCGAATGGTAGATACTGCGACATTGCCCACCAGAAGGAGAAAAAATGGTGGGGGTGAAAAATGCATTTAATTAAGTGTGAAAGAACAAAAAATCAGTTATTAATAGCTTGTATCGCTAGTAATAAGTGTTTACAATGAATCCATCATATCCTTTCAATTTAATGGATAATTTACTACAAAAATACGAAAACAATATAAACAAGGAATATCGTTTAATAAATGAAGTTAAATATGAATTAAATAACAATGGTACCTATATATCAACAGGATTGAGTCCTGCAAGAGATTACTTTCCAGTGGTCAAAATAGCGAATGGTCGAAAATGTATATCGTTTACAAAATACGAGTTTTATGGATTTTTAAAGTATCAAGCTCAGATAAAAGATTATGTTGTGAATGTTCGACGAAACCAGCGCAAAAGGTGTTCAGATGAAGCGACGTTCGAAGAAGATTGTGTATCCAGCATCAACAACAACGAAGAACCCTTGTCAATTGGGGATTCCATCAAATTAATATTTACTCGTAGACTGACGAAAAGCGGCCGTCTGCAACCCATATTGAAAGTGGTTCGTAAAGATGTTGTGTTAATCCTAGATGGGACATCCATCACAATGTTAATGAATGCTATATTGGCTATTAGAAGCAGACTCCACAGATTAGAGTTATTAGACTTTTCCTATTACTATCAGACTTTAATGTCATCGCTGGCCGCGAACAAGGAAATCGGAATTGATATTAAGACGTACATGGAAAAATTGCTATGTCATCAGTTCAACGAGTACAATTACGACATTCAGAAGTGTATCTGGAGCTCAGAATATACCGATTGTGTTTTAGAAATATTGGCTTTTGAATTTGCTAAATTTAAGTGTGACCTAGGATCCGCCAACGTTAATAAGTTAATTTCCGATGATGACGCAACTCCATCAAGCGATGACACCAGCTGAAGAAAAAAGTCAATGATTCTCTAATCAAACAAATTTTTAATACAAAACTGTTGCAATTTAATAAAAAATAGAAGAAAAGACTGTTATTTTAGCACTAAGTTCATTGATTTCTTTTATAAGTTTAATGTATTGTTCTTTATCTCTATCTCATTATGGTTTAATCATATGCTTCTTAAAAAATAAACTATGAATGAAAATATTTTTTGTGGTTTTATTTCCTTTATTAAGATAATAGAATAAAATTCAATTATTTTTATTAATAAATATATATTTTTTATAAAAGCATTTGTTTTAGTAATTTATGTATTTTATGCATTAACGTTGTCTTATTATTACACTGAAGTCCGAACATTTCCAAATTAAAATTACCTAGATTTACTATTTTATTGGAGAATTCGTTGAATTCATAGAATGTGTTATTTGAAAAGAAAAATAAATTTCCGTTTTTATACCTGAACACACGATCAATGTTCGTAGGTAAACCAGGAAATTTGTTGTTATATATCCCATGCGTCTTTAATTTTAAATTACACTCATCGACTTCAATATAATAATAATTATTATAAAATACATATGTTTTTCCACTGTACGTACTGAAAGCACCATTAAGTTTGCTAATGTATGAAATACCAATTTTATTGATGTTATGTTTTTCCACCAACTTGAAAGTGGGAAATTCAACCTTGTATATGTAACGCTGGTCGAAAATCATGATGTAATCAGCCGAGTTTTGATAGATGTGAACATCAGTAGTGGGGACGTCTGGTAAATAATATCGAATCTTTTCTGGTTTTCTGTACGGCAATTGGTTCCTAATATCCAAAATCCACACTCATTCTTTATAAAAAAACATACATGTGATGGTTTGATGTAATTAAAAAATTATTTGTTCGAATCTCACACAAGTCCGGTTCAACTTCCTCGTGCATAGCACTAGTGGGAGAATAAGCCACAGTAGGCGTAGTAGTATCAATATCTGTAATAGTAGGTAAAACACTCCCCTTGCCGTACATATATTGAATTGTTTCTATATCGCCATCGGATAAGTTATCAACCAGTCCATTGTAATAAGCATACATAATAGACATTGGATCAGACGTGTGCTGAAGACCAAGAGTATGTCCAATCTCATGTGTTAAAACAGAAAAAAAACTCGTGGTATCAATTGGGGGATTATCGAATCCATAATACCAATTCTCACTTTTATCTAGATGAATTTCAACACAGCTATTTCTGTTGGGGAAAAAAGCGTGTGCTAGAACACCTCCCTTTCCATCAAAATTATACTTGCAGACCCCCTTCATACATCTTTGATTATTTTTGTGTTTATACTGTGTTTCAGAAAACGAAATTATTATGTCCGGCTGTTTTACGGAGTACGTAAAAGTTAGATTTGTATAATTCTGCCATATATTAAAAGCTTTTTGTGCAATTTCAATCTTTAACGAGTCCACCCTTGCAAAGTATCAAAACAGGTTAGTTTTATTCCATTTACTTAGATAAGCTTGAATGTCTTGCGGATGGTCAGTCATACCACAACGAGGTCTACTAAGCAACTCGAGAGTTTCTTTGTTTAAAGTTCCATCAATTTTTATATTGTAGAATTCTTGAAATTTGATTAATCCGGTCTCTACGTTTGCGATTGATGACTCAGACGCGTCTAAATATCCAAATTGATATAGATAGTCAGTAACATTGTGCGATAATGCAGTATGAATTATATAGAACAAGTACACGAATACATGACACATGTTGATGTTTCTCTTTCACTACAATATCATCAAATGATATTTTGTTGTTTGTGTATTGGTTATTTATATAAAAACCACACATATTTATAAAAAATATGTATTTTCTATAAACAGTATAAATAATTATAAAGTATTTTCACATTGTTTTCTGTACAGGCACATTCAATATTTTCCCTAAAATTATGAAACAAACAAGAAGATTCAACCGTCTTAACTAAAATCGGTACATTACTATCGTATTCTAAATTAATAATATCTATATTACATAATATTTTTTTTAAAAATATACACTTTTGATGCCCTTTTACGTACACACTGTCATGTCCAATGCAAGCTTCTCGTAAGATTTTACCAATGCATCTCAAATCAACGTATCCATCCGTATATTTAATATTTAAATGATTCCTTTCTATCCAATTGATTTCTCTCTGCCTCGATGGTGGCAGTAAGTGAAATGGTATCTGAAGTGCTTTCAACAGCTTCTGAAGTGCTTTGAACGGCGAAGTTCGGCGTTCAAAGCACTTCAGAAGCTGTTGAAAGCACTTCAGAAGCTGTTGAAAGCACTTCAGAAGCTGTTCAAAGCTCTTCAGTAGCTGATCACATGTGTTCAAATTTTCAATCTACTTATTATGAATGTCAAAACCAACCTCTTTGGATTACAAGCAATTTCATAATCTTGCTATTTATGTAATCGATTGTTCTAAGCAAAATGAATCGATGATTTCCACTAGCGTCGATATTAAACTAGAATGCCAAGATCAATTTAGTACATATACAGCAGTTTACTGTCTCATTCTGCTTGATAATGTAGTTGAATACCAACCTCTTGCGGGGATAGTAAAGAAAATAATTTAAAACATGAGCAAGAGAGTCACTTTTATTGATGTAACATCTGTGTACGAATGGTGTGACGAAGACGATAGAAGAAATTATTTTCTCATAGATCGTATTCGATTTAAAAATCGCATTATCAAGTTTGAAAAGATTATAGCGCCCGTCTTTACCCAGAAACATAGACGGCGTATTTACCTACAAAGATTCTCACGATCACTAATTATTGATATACAAGGTTTTAATGTAATACAATTTATTCCGAAAGAATTGAGTATTATGAATTACAAGGAGCGGTCAATTCATTTCTTGTTCAAGCCCACGATACCATTTCACTTACTGCCACCATCGAGGCAGAGAGAAATCAATTGGATAGAAAGGAATCATTTAAATATTAAATATACGGATGGATACGTTGATTTGAGATGCATTGGTAAAATCTTACGAGAAGCTTGCATTGGACATGACAGTGTGTACGTAAAAGGGCATCAAAAGTGTATATTTTTAAAAAAAATATTATGTAATATAGATATTATTAATTTAGAATACGATAGTAATGTACCGATTTTAGTTAAGACGGTTGAATCTTCTTGTTTGTTTCATAATTTTAGGGAAAATATTGAATGTGCCTGTACAGAAAACAATGTGAAAATACTTTATAATTATTTATACTGTTTATAGAAAATACATATTTTTTATAAATATGTGTGGTTTTTATATAAATAACCAATACACAAACAACAAAATATCATTTGATGATATTGTAGTGAAAGAGAAACATCAACATGTGTCATGTATTCGTGTACTTGTTCTATATAATTCATACTGCATTATCGCACAATGTTACTGACTATCTATATCAATTTGGATATTTAGACGCGTCTGAGTCATCAATCGCAAACGTAGAGACCGGATTAATCAAATTTCAAGAATTCTACAATAAAAAAATTGATGGAACTTTAAACAATGAAACTCTCGAGTTGCTTAGTAGACCTCGTTGTGGTATGACTGACCATCCGCAAGACATTCAAGCTTATCTAAGTAAATGGAATAAAACTAACCTGTTTTGGTACTTTGCAAGGGTGGACACGTTAAAGATTGAAATTGCACAAAAAGCTTTTAATATATGGCAGAATTATACAAATCTAACTTTTACGTACTCCGTAAAACAGCCGGACATAATAATTTCGTTTTCTGAAACACAGTATAAACACAAAAATAATCAAAGATGTATGAAGGGGGTCTGCAAGTATAATTTTGATGGAAAGGGAGGTGTTCTAGCACACGCTTTTTTCCCCAACAGAAATAGCTGTGTTGAAATTCATCTAGATAAAAGTGAGAATTGGTATTATGGATTCGATAATCCCCAAATTGATACCACGAGTTTTTTTTCTGTTTTAACACATGAGATTGGACATACTCTTGGTCTTTAGCACACGTCTGATCCAATGTCTATTATGTATGCTTATTACAATGGACTGGTTGATAACTTATCCGATGGCGATATAGAAACAATTCAATATATGTACGGCAAGGGGAGTGTTTTACCTACTATTACAGATATTGATACTACTACGCCTACTGTGGCTTATTCTCCCACTAGTGCTATGCACGAGGAAGTTGAACCGGACTTGTGTGAGATTCGAACAAATAATTTTTTAATTACATCAAACCATCACATGTATGTTTTTTTATAAAGAATGAGTGTGGATTTTGGATATTAGGAACCAATTGCCGTACAGAAAACCAGAAAAGATTCGATATTATTTACCAGACGTCCCCACTACTGATGTTCACATCTATCAAAACTCGGCTGATTACATCATGATTTTCGACCAGCGTTACATATACAAGGTTGAATTTCCCACTTTCAAGTTGGTGGAAAAACATAACATCAATAAAATTTGTATTTCATACATTAGCAAACTTAATGGTGCTTTCAGTACGTACAGTGGAAAAACATATGTATTTTATAATAATTATTATTATATTGAAGTCGATGAGTGTAATTTAAAATTAAAGACGCATGGGATATATAACGAAAAATTTCCTGGTTTACCTACGAACATTGATCGTGTGTTCAGGTATAAAAACGGAAATTTATTTTTCTTTTCAAATAACACATTCTATGAATTCAACGAATTCTCCAATAAAATAGTAAATCTAGGTAATTTTAATTTGGAAATGTTCGGACTTCAGTGTAATAATAAGACAACGTTAATGCATAAAATACATAAATTACTAAAACAAATGCTTTTATAAAAAATATATATTTATTAATAAAAATAATTGAATTTTATTCTATTATCTTAATAAAGGAAATAAAACCACAAAAAATATTTTCATTCATAGTTTATTTTTAAAGAAGCATATGATTAAACCATAATGAGATAGAGATAAAGAACAATACATTAAACTTATAAAAGAAATCAATGAACTTAGTGCTAAAATAACAGTCTTTTCTTCTATTTTTTATTAAATTGCAACAGTTTTGTATTAAAAATTTGTTTGATTAGAGAATCATTGACTTTTTTCTTCAGCTGGTGTCATCGCTTGATGGAGTTGCGTCATCATCGGAAATTAACTTATTAACGTTGGCAGATCCTAGGTCACACTTAAATTTAGCAAATTCAAAAGCCAATATTTCTAAAACACAATCGGTATATTCTGAGCTCCAGATACACTTCTGAATGTCGTAATTGTACTCGTTGAACTGATGACATAGCAATTTTTCCATGTACGTCTTAATATCAATTCCGATTTCCTTGTTCGCGGCCAGCGATGACATTAAAGTCTGATAGTAATAGGAAAAGTCTAATAACTCTAATCTG
The DNA here is from genome assembly GCA_963170755.1 of Amphimallon solstitiale. Classification (NCBI taxonomy): domain Eukaryota; kingdom Metazoa; phylum Arthropoda; class Insecta; order Coleoptera; family Scarabaeidae; genus Amphimallon; species Amphimallon solstitiale. The sequence goes on from OY720675.1 coordinate 98,646,030, forward strand.
TGGAGTCTGCTTCTAATAGCCAATATAGCATTCATTAACATTGTGATGGATGTCCCATCTAGGATTAACACAACATCTTTACGAACCACTTTCAATATGGGTTGCAGACGGCCGCTTTTCGTCAGTCTACGAGTAAATATTAATTTGATGGAATCCCCAATTGACAAGGGTTCTTCGTTGTTGTTGATGCTGGATACACAATCTTCTTCGAACGTCGCTTCATCTGAACACCTTTTGCGCTGGTTTCGTCGAACATTCACAACATAATCTTTTATCTGAGCTTGATACTTTAAAAATCCATAAAACTCGTATTTTGTAAACGATATACATTTTCGACCATTCGCTATTTTGACCACTGGAAAGTAATCTCTTGCAGGACTCAATCCTGTTGATATATAGGTACCATTGTTATTTAATTCATATTTAACTTCATTTATTAAACGATATTCCTTGTTTATATTGATTGTTTTCGTATTTTTGTAGTAAATTATCCATTAAATTGAAAGGATATGATGGATTCATTGTAAACACTTATTACTAGCGATACAAGCTATTAATAACTGATTTTTTGTTCTTTCACACTTAATTAAATGCATTTTTCACCCCCACCATTTTTTCTCCTCCTGGTGGGCAATGTCGCAGTATCTACCATTCGGCGGGTTTAGTTGGGTTAGTCAAGATGAAATTGACAATTTAAATATCTCAGGGGTCGCTGATGATTCACAGATTGGTTATTTTTTGGAAGTAGATGTTGAGTATCCTGTAACTTTGCATGATGAGCATAACGACTTACCTTTTCTGCCGGAAAACATGGTACCTCCCACATCTAAATTTCAAAATAAAAAGCTGATCGCTAATTTACAAAATAAGGAGAAATATGTCATACACTATAGAACTTTAAAACAAGCGTTACATTTCGGCCTTAAAGTCACCAAAATTCATCGTGTTTTGAAATTCAACCAGTCAAACTGGCTTCAAAATTATATCGACCTAAACACCAGCCTACGTCAGCAAGCTAAGAATGATTTTGAAAAAGACTTCTACAAGCTTATGAACAACTCTGTATATGGTAAAACCATGGAGAATGTTCATAAGCGAGTAGATGTCAAATTGGTCACACATTGGGAGGACCATGGTAAAAGTCGCGGGGCTGGTAGTTTAATCGCGAAACCAAATTTTAAGAGTGTTAGTATATTTTCGGAAAACTTTGTAGCTATCCAGATGGAGAAGTTAAAAATTGTATATAATAAACCTATTTATATTGGCTTCTCCGTCTTGGAGCTTTCGAAATATTTAATGTATGACTTTTATTATAATTTTTTGAAACGCGAGTATGCAGAAAAGGTTTGTCTGTGTTATATGGATACGGACAGTTTCATTTTAAAAGTAGAGACCAATGATATATACCGCGACATTAAAAATAATATAACAAAATTAGACACTTCGAACTTTTCGGCTACTAATGTCTACAACATAGCACAACAAAACAAGGCTGTTTTAGGTTTATTTAAAGATGAAAACGCGGGTAGTATAATGAGTGAGTTTGTTGGATTGCGCGCGAAAATGTATACCCTATCGGTTGAGGGTAGGGAAATAAAAAAAGCTAAGGGTGTAAAAAAGAATGTTGTGCGAGATGAAATTAGTTTGGAGGATTATCGCGGTTGTTTATTGGAACAAAATTTAATATTAAAAGAACAGAACCTATTTAGGACTAAATTACATAATATCTATTCGGTCGAACAAAATAAACTAGCCTTATCACCTCACGATGATAAACGCTTTATTAATGGAGATGGTATCCACACTCTGACTTGGGGACACTATGAGATCGATTTACCACCTCCTTAGCTGGTCCCCTGCGCATGCCTCGGATGGAGCTGATTTGTCGCTTCAAATTGAGTAAGTATCCCCACTAATATTTCACTAAATCAGTATTAGTTTGGTTACATTTGAGTTCACACATATTTGTATGTTCTAATATTAAAATGGAAGCTAGTAAGAACACAAATTATATAAACTTATATTTATATATATTTTCTTAATTCTTTCCAGAAACTTACAATGAATTTATTGATAATTCACTTAAAGTGATTGATGACAACATCGTCAAGGAAAAACAACTAATTGGACAGTCATCATACTTCCTCAACAAAAGTGGTTCCAAGTGGCTCAACATCGGCCTTAGCCCAGCAGCTGGATTCACACCTATCATTCAAATTCGTTCCCCAACAAACTGTATATTCTTCACATTGGAAGAATGGGCGGAATTTTGCAAGACTGAGAGTTGCAGCCCCAATCATCAAATTGAAATGTCGACATACAAAACGATTAGTGTTATACGAATAAGTAGTCGAAATCAGCAGATGGTATTATCGAAGGATACATATAATAATTTATTTAATTTACAAGCACTAATTAAATGTAAATTATCATTTTTCGCTGATAGTGAGTTCCCTAGTTTTTATAATACATTGTTAAAATCTTGTATAAACTTAAGCGGTGATCTATATAGCAATATTGTTAAATTAATACAGGGTCAGTCAAATTCATTAAACGCTTTTCTAATGTTAGAAGTGCTACATACTTCTTTTAATACTCTTCATTATGATTTTGAAGTAATGAAACTAGGTGATATTGCTAATTGGTATAACAATACTGTTGATTAATTACTCCATTATTTTGATACTAGATAATAAGTTTAATTGTATATAAAAATAAATTTTGTTCACAAAATTTAATCTTTTATTTCCTTACAACCCTGTTTATTTTGGAACACAGTGTATGTTCATATTTGAAAAGTAAATTGAATTTATAATAGACACATAAATTAATTGAGCACCTGCTGCAGCTAAGGCAGGCCTGGGCAGGTTTCCACTACCTATACAGGTGAGTTTGACACCTGGTCAGCTAAGTTTTACACCTGGTCTGGTTAGCGGCGCCATCTGGGCACCGGTTTGATAAAGGAAGCATTCGAACACTCAGCACATTACGTCTTGTTTTGACCAAAAATTGCCTTATCTTATCAAGACCATTACATTTTGGCCGCCATATTACTTTTCTAAATCCTTACTTTTGAAACGCCCTGTATATACGTCACAAAGTATCATGCTGTATTTATTTTTTATAATTTTGAGACACCCTGTATATTAATTTTGCGCGCCGACCACAGCGCCATCTGTAAATCCACGGTGGCCGCGTTCGGAACTAAAATTATTGGTGGGGGAGTGGTGGGGGATTTAGAGGTGGGGGAAGGAGGCGCCAGAATCCGCCTATCTACCCTACCTAGTGATAACATCAAATTACAACTTTGAACATTATAGCGAGCTCTTCAAACCCTGCATCAGCCATTCAAAGCTCTTCAGGAGCTGTTCAAAGCTCTTCAGAAGCTGTTCGAAACTCTTCAGAAGCCGTTCAAAGCTCTTCAGAAGCTGTTCAAAGCTGTTTGAAAGCTGTTCGAATCACTTCAAAAGCTGTTCAACATCGTTTAAATATGGCCGCAGAGAGCAGTAATAATAATGATAAAATTACATCTGAAATAATACGAGCTACCAAGTCCATTAGAAGGAAACATTTGGCACTAAAATCAGGTCGATTTGGATAATTTGGACAGTGTTTATTGTAATTTTGAAGACTTTTAATAACATCAGTTATATGCATTGTCAGGTGTACATATAAGTAAATAGCTGTAAAATGTTTAATGTAAATAAGTTCATGAAATTCGTAAGTAGGGGGAGTGGGGTGGGGGGCTTGAGATGTAACCTCCGATGGGAGGTTTATAAGAAGATCGTTCTTTCATTCGAATAATAGTTCAAGTCTGTACCTACTGAAGTGTTGTTTCGTTTAAATATATAGTTCGTGGATAGTAACTCAAAATGTTTGAATGTGATTATTGTTGTAAAAAGTTTTCACGAGCCGATAACAGAATTCGTCATATGGCAGGTTCATGTAAAGGAAAGAGAAGAAGAGTTGATGATGGTGATAATAAATTAGATTTAATGAAATGTGAAGTATGTGATATATACGTAGAGAAGAATTGTTATACTGCACATATTCGCAGTGCAATACATAGAAGTAAGGCGATAACTCGACTACATATATTGATGTTGAAGATTTTGCAAATAATATCAGAGAGAAAGTAGTGGCACTTATGGATAGTATTCTGTGTATACATACCCCTATAAAAGCGAATTTTGAACTGTATGGTTTATACTACTTATTAAGCAAGGAAAATGTTGAAATAAAATCCTTTAATACTCGGAATAAAATCATAACGCAAGATAGTAATTTATACGACTTGTTTACTGATTATATTGATGAGATTATGAATATAATGAGTGAATTTCAGGAACGCGATTCAGGTAAACTTAGGTATTAATGCTAAATCTTATTATCATATTAATTTTTATTAACATTCTAGGATGGACATTGAGCAACATTTTGTATTTGGAAGTAAATATGAACAAATACAATCCTATGAGAGGTTCAAGTTATATAGATTTACCACCAACAATAAAGAAAAAGAAGGCCGTAATAAATATTCACAATTCTGACAACGCCTGCTTTGCTTGGGCTGTTACTTCAGCTTTAAGGGAACCAGTAGGTCTTCCTCAAAGAGTTTCTTCATATCCACATTATGATACAGTTGCTGATTTCACCGATTTAACATTCCCTATAAATTTAAAAGACATTATTAAATTTGAAGACAAAAATAATATATCTTTCAATGTGTACGGCATAGAGGAATGTTTCAAAAATAATATTAAATTACATGAGGTAGTGCGTCCTCTACATTTTACGAAGCACAGAAGAATGACTCACATTAATTTATTACTTGTTTCCGAAAATGAAAATTTACACTACTGCTGGATTAAGAACTTTTCTCGACTAATTTCATCACAGAAATCGCTTTCTGGTCATCAGAAATATATTTGTGAAGGGTGCTTAACTTTTTTTACAAGTGAAGATAAATTGCGTAGACATGAAAATGAAGACTGTAAGCAGGTTAAAGCAGTATTTCCCGGAACAGAAATAAAAATTAACAAATATGGTGAGCAATTACCAGAATATATATTAAAGTTTGATAAATTTGAGAAGCAGTTGAGAATTCCATTTATTGTGTATGCTGATTTTGAGGCTGTATTAAAACCTATTAACACGTCACAGCCAGATCCATCTAAACCTTTCGCTGTAAAATGTTTCGAACATAAACCATATTCTTTTGCTTATTATGTGAAATGTAGTTTTGATGATAATCTCAGTAAATTGCGTTTATATCGTGGTGAAAATGCAGCCAAGACTTTTATTAGAGAGCTAGAAACTGATGCTACTTTTTTATATCAAAATTATTTAAGTAAAGAGGTACAGATGAGACCTTTGACTACCGAAGAGCGTGTCAACTATGAACTGGCGAGAGTGTGTCATATTTGTGACAAAGAAATACAAACACACGAAGAAAGAGTTCGTGATCATGATCATATGACTGGATTGTTTCGAGGTGCAGCACATATGGTGTGCAATATAAGTTATAAAGAACCTCGATATATACCTATTATATTTCACAATTTATCGAATTATGATACACATTTGTTTGTAAAAGTTCTAGCATTGGATAAAGAAGAAGTTGATGTTATTGCGCAAAATAAAGAAAAATATATATCGTTTTCAAAAAGAATACATGTAGGAGACACAATTGATTGCAATGGTAAGAAAAGAAAAGTGTTCTTTAAATTGAGGTTTATAGACTCATTTAGATTTATGAATTCTTCATTAGCAAAACTATCAGCTTGTTTAGATGATGAGCAATGTAAAGAAGTTAGAAGATATTATTTAGGTGAAATGTTTTTTTATAAAGAATGAGTGTGGATTTTGGATATTAGGAACCAATTGCCGTACAGAAAACCAGAAAAGATTCGATATTATTTACCAGACGTCCCCACTACTGATGTTCACATCTATCAAAACTCGGCTGATTACATCATGATTTTCGACCAGCGTTACATATACAAGGTTGAATTTCCCACTTTCAAGTTGGTGGAAAAACATAACATCAATAAAATTGGTATTTCATACATTAGCAAACTTAATGGTGCTTTCAGTACGTACAGTGGAAAAACATATGTATTTTATAATAATAATTATTATATTGAAGTCGATGAGTGTAATTTAAAATTAAAGACGCATGGGATATATAACGAAAAATTTCCTGGTTTACCTACGAACATTGATCGTGTGTTCAGGTATAAAAATGGAAATTTATTTTTCTTTTCAAATAACACATTCTATGAATTCAACGAATTCTCCAATAAAATAGTAAATCTAGGTAATTTTAATTTGGAAATGTTCGGACTTCAGTGTAATAATAAGACAACGTTAATGCATAAAATACATAAATTACTAAAACAAATGCTTTTATAAAAAATATATATTTATTAATAAAAATAATTGAATTTTATTCTATTATCTTAATAAAGGAAATAAAACCACAAAAAATATTTTCATTCATAGTTTATTTTTAAAGAAGCATATGATTAAACCATAATGAGATAGAGATAAAGAACAATACATTAAACTTATAAAAGAAATCAATGAACTTAGTGCTAAAATAACAGTCTTTTCTTCTATTTTTTATTAAATTGCAACAGTTTTGTATTAAAAATTTGTTTGATTAGAGAATCATTGACTTTTTTCTTCAGAAGATAAATTGCGTAGACATGAAAATGAAGACTGTAAGCAGGTTAAAGCAGTATTTCCCGGAACAGAAATAAAAATTAACAAATATGGTGAGCAATTACCAGAATATATATTAAAGTTTGATAAATTTGAGAAGCAGTTGAGAATTCCATTTATTGTGTATGCTGATTTTGAGGCTGTATTAAAACCTATTAACACGTCACAGCCAGATCCATCTAAACCTTTCGCTGTAAAATGTTTCGAACATAAACCATATTCTTTTGCTTATTATGTGAAATGTAGTTTTGATGATAATCTCAGTAAATTGCGTTTATATCGTGGTGAAAATGCAGCCAAGACTTTTATTAGAGAGCTAGAAACTGATGCTACTTTTTTATATCAAAATTATTTAAGTAAAGAGGTACAGATGAGACCTTTGACTACCGAAGAGCGTGTCAACTATGAACTGGCGAGAGTGTGTCATATTTGTGACAAAGAAATACAAACCCACGAAGAAAGAGTTCGTGATCATGACCATATGACTGGATTGTTTCGAGGTGCAGCACATATGGTGTGCAATATAAGTTATAAAGAACCTCGATATATACCTATTATATTTCACAATTTATCGAATTATGATACACATTTGTTTGTAAAAGTTCTAGCATTGGATAAAGAAGAAGTTGATGTTATTGCGCAAAATAAAGAAAAATATATATCGTTTTCAAAAAGAATACATGTAGGAGACACAATTGATTGCAATGGTAAGAAAAGAAAAGTGTTCTTTAAATTGAGGTTTATAGACTCATTTAGATTTATGAATTCTTCGTTAGCAAAACTATCAGCTTGTTTAGATGATGAGCAATGTAAAGAAGTTAGAAGATATTATTTAGGTGAAAAGTTTGAATTAATACGACAGAAGGGTGTGTTCCCATATAACTACGTTACTTCTCATGAAAGTCTCTCATTTCCAGAATTACCTAACAAAGAATGTTTTTATGATATATTCTCCGACAGTGAGATAAGTGAAGATTATCGTAGAGCTATTAGAGTGTGGGATGTATTCGAATGTAAATCACTGGGACAATATAGCGATCTATACATACAGTCAGATGTATTACTACTTGCCGATGTTTTCGAAAATTTTCGAAATATTTGTATGAGCAATTATAAGTTAGATCCAGCACATTATTTTACTTCACCTGGCTTAAGCTGGGACGCCATGCTACGTTGTTGCTAATTATTTTCCCTAACACATTGTTTAAGGTACTAAAGGGTTAACTGATTTGTTACATAAATATCTTTTAATCAGCAACGGTACTGGATGCGAGAACAGAGTGATTGGCCCAGTAGCACAGTCTGCATCCAGTATCTCAGGGTCGTTTAATATTTATGATTGTAATGAATCTATATAACTAATAATTGAACACGGAGTGAATGAATGCGTATATCTAATTGGATGACAAAACTCACCTACCTTAATCTTATGTCTCACAATCCCCAATCAAAAGTTTCTCAGGTAACCGGTGTTGATTCTTTTCGATAGCTAACTGCTTACTTGAATGATCTTGTGATTATTTATAAAGTTATTACTGGACGCCACTCACTTTGTTTGATATGATCGTAATTTTATTATCACTAGAATTAGCATATCGTGGCTCTAGATATGTTAGTGAAAGAAAGTAAGAAACATTCACTGAGCTTTTAGCGTTACCTCAAAGAACGAAGGATAATCAATTGAGAACACAAGTGTCGTAAACTTAACAATATTTATTACAAGAAATAATTGAAAACAAGGTACAATAAAAATTTAACACTAATAAACAAAGGTTTCATTTCCACATTTTACATCAGATTACACAATTCTTAACTTGATAATCTGGCCAGAGAGATAAATTATTGTTACACAAATATTAACACAAATAACATATTACAATATCTTCGTAAAACAAATGGTAAATTAAAATCGGATATTAAATTTTGAACAAAATGCAATAACTAATGTATGTATTAATTTAACAAAGTGCATAATTTGTATTGGAACTTTCAAAAGATCAACTTAAAGTTACGATATTATAGACAATAGTACAAAGATTCTAACAATGAACTCGAAATTTCAGATCAATACCATTATTTACAGTAGTGTAATGATTCAAATAACAACGTGAACAGAAAGATATAGGTTAATCCTCAAAACTATTTTTAACGTTATCCGACGGACTATATAATACAGTTTTATTCTTACCAAACCCGAAGGAATGGCCTTAGGTTTTATTCTAGCGACGGTACAATAATGTTCAAGCGCTCTGAGACATAATTAATGCTTTAATTACCTTGAAGTGTGCGGAGACGCTAATAATCGTGGTTGGTGGATGTGCGACGGGTCGATGACTTTCCCCGAGAACGTGATGGATTTTTTCGGTAGTCTGACAGGAAACAGAATCTGACGGCAACGGGTCAGTATCAAGATTGCGTTAAATTCCCCTAAGGTGAATTATCGTGATCTGCCGAATCTTCTTTCAGACTGGACTAATGATCGTTTGATAATTTTAAAATCACTAGGCACGTTAAATCGTCACTTGACTAGCTTTTAACACTGCTATAATACGTACACTGTGATAACAATCTTAACATTTAAGTTACTACTGGATTATGCGTCAAACATCTGATAGTCACCGACCGTCAATGGTCTATATTTAGAATTACTTCGATGTGTCGACTGTCACTTGGCGGATAACAATTATTAATAATCATAATTTTTAAGCGATCTTGCCTTTTTATTCGTACCGTTGGAGAGGGGTGAAACACGCCTGTTTCCGGATTCTAGAAGGTTCTCGACTTCTCCAAGAAGGAATTTTTGCACACGACGCATACGATGTAATAGATTTAATGGCTCTGTTCCCAGGGTACGGTTAAATAAAGGGCTATTGATAACACGAACATACGTGCAACGCCAAAATCTAGTTTTCCATCGTGTCATACAAAGGGGTATTTGAGAAAAATTGTTATATGTGTCTCTAATATTTATTTTATAAAATTTTATTTTAACTTATAATGGTGGTTATTCAAATGTTATTTTTAAGCAATCAGTATTTGAAAATAAAATATAACGAATGATCTCATCCCAAATTGAACAAGCTTGCTGTGGTATTTATGACATATGTATTTCTTTTTTAAACTTAGAATATATTTTGCGTATCAAGATTAATAATGGTGTACAGTAGGAGCCAAAAGAATGATATTATAATTAATTTGGAATTCTTAAGTAATTTAGTAATTGCTCATTTAAGTAATCAGATATTATTTAACATTTTGAAATTAAATTAGTCAGAAGTGCCAAAAGCACGCAACAAATCCCCCCTTAAGTGTCTTAGGAAAGTTACTTCAGTAACTTTCCGATTAAGTAAAAGAAAGCACCAGGGTATTATGATATGAACAAAATTTCCCAAGCATAAAGTTAGACTGAAGGTCCCAAATACATTCGTAGGTAGACACGACGAGTAAACACATAATTTCCAACGGTACACAAAAGAGCAGACGGTAATCCACAACTGAAGGCTAAGTAAAGTTAAACAAGAGGTTAGGTGAATTTTGAAAAATGACTAAAAAGAGAAAAAAGTTTCTTACAACTAATGACACAGGCTGACCTGAACAGAAACTATCAATGTAGACAATGCTACAATGAGAGTTAATAAAAATATCCAAACGGTGTTACATAAATTTTGATACAGGGTACATGTTAAAATGCAGCCGAAGTTACAGAGAAAACTGAAAATATCCGAAAGGCGTTATATTGATTTTGATACAAGGTTATATTAAAATGTAGGCAATGCACTACAATAAAAGTTAATAATTTAGGCCGAAAAAGGTTCAATAAATTTTGACAAAAGATAACAAATAAACCAACTCCCACGTGAAATTCCTTAAAACTAAGTAAAGTTGGTCTTCGTCAGCTACATTTAAAGCCAACCTATGAAGACCAAAGCACAAAAAAAATAAGACGGCGGTGTCGGGCAACAAAAAAGGGTCAAGACTAGGTTATAAGCAAAAGAATAGGAGACCATCCACCTCCCCCCTGTAAATGGATGAATACTCCCCACGGACTTGACACCGCTCTTCCGCAGTGGAATCGTTAGTCGAAATTTCGACATAAATCGAACAAGTGGGTGCCTGCAACCACGCAATTATGGTGCAGCGACGCTCTGGTTTAGCCGAAGCTCACGGTAGAAAATTTTGAAGGGGATGGGGGCCGAAAGACGCAATCGGTGAGAGAAAATGTCATAATCGGTATTAAATTCAGTCATCACCTGACTCAGACAGTTTATCTGTCCACAATAATATTACCAATATCAAATAATCAAGTAGGTGGCACACGCAGCTTTACTACGAAACAAAATTGGAGGGGTAGGGACTTTATACCCCGGCAGCACCTCCACCAAAATAATCATCTAAAATGACAAAACTAAAACACCAAAAAGCGTCATGCTGACATGACAAAACCACGCTCTTGAAGAAAAAAAAATAAATAAAAAGGTAAACAAACCATGGGTGATGATGAAGTAACGAAGTCTAAATCGGGATAATTTGTCCTGGGCCACCCCCAGACTGACTAGACGGTACGGCATTGTACACAAAGGGCGATAGATGGGCCAGTGATTAATTGTAGAGTTAGTAAACTCAAGAGAGGTCAAGAAGGCCAATATATCGATGTAAATAACGAAAGAATTACATTAATAAAATAACTTCCACAAAGAGGCATATATATATGTTATATTTAATGAAATTGAAATAAGGTATTAGCACATAGGCAATATTCAAAGATAAATTAGTATTTAGTAATATATGGCAGAAAATATGTAAATAATGAGATATATAAATATAAAAAAAGTATTTATTAATTAATATGGGACCTTTGGAGCCTCATGGACTCCCTCCTTAGACAACACCACGACAAAGAAAACAATGAGAAACAAAAAGGAGTCCCCAGGGACCCAAGGGTGTCGAGTGGCTAGTTGGTAAGGTGGAGAAGGTCTGCCTGATCCATTTAGGGGGCTTTTACCCCACGCTTGTACACGGCTGTGGAATTCGTATAGACCCCAACAGCAGGTCAAAAATATCCTAATATGAAAAGATTGTATTAAGATGGTGGTTGCGCAATATATTGATCCATTTAGGGGACTTTTACCCCACGCTGGTTACACGGCTGTGGAATTCTTATAGACCCCAACAGCAGGTCAAAAATATCCTAATATGAAAAGATTGCATTAAGATGGTGGTTGCGCAATATATTGATCAATTTATGGGACTTTTACCCCACGCTGGTTACACGTCTGCGGAATTCTTATCGACCCCAACAGCAGGTCAAGATTTTTGTCTAGTCTGGCGGGTGTGCCTTTAGGTCTTTGATATGCCAAGTAGAAATTCGATCGTGGTCATCAATAAGTTCATACGCCCAGGGCGACACAACACGAACTATCTCAAAGGGTCCTGAATATTTAGGGGCAAGTTTGGCAGCAAACTGCTTAGTAGCATCAGACAAAACTTTATTCTTTCTCCAAACTTGCTGTCCTACCACAAACTTAATAGATCGTCGTCTGAGATTGTAATCATGAGCACTGCGCAAATGCGCTTTCTTAATACGTGCCTGTATGTCTTTATACAGCGCGGCAAAAGCTAACTTTTTATTATCAATATTTAAAATAGGTGTTTTGGCTTCATTCGGAACAAAATTCTCATCATTGCCATTTAAAGTGACTTCCCTACCAAAGTTAATGAAATTTGGAGTTACCTTAGTGACTTCGTGTTCAGATGATCTGATGGCATAACCGATTTTTGCTAAATACTGATCCCAGGTTTTGTGATTATTTTTAACATACGCAGTTAACATTGTTTTAATTATCCGGTTGACTCGTTCTGTAGGATTGGCTTGTGCATGGTAAAGCGCAGTGTAGGCTATTCGGATATTATAATTCTGGGTCATTTTTTGAAAAACTTTACTTTTAAACTGAACACCGTTGTCAACTATTAAATGAGAAGGAGCCCCAAAAAGAAGTATCACATGATCTTCAATAACTTTAGTGACACTAGCGCCGGTAGCAGTTCGCAGGGGAAACACTAAGGTGGCCTTACTAAAAATGTCACAGACAGCTAAAATATAGGAATATCCTTTAGTGGAACGGGGCAAGGGTCCCATTAAATCCGCAGAAATTATCTGCCATGGTCTGGTGGCAGTAGGTGCTTTACTACGCAGGTGTCCTGCAGGTGGTTTATTTTCTGATTTAATACTGAGACAGGTCCCACATTTCCTGACATATTTGGCAACGCTGCTGGCCATTTTGGGCCAAAAATACTTTTGGGAAACACGGGAGATGGTCTTAGAAATTCCTGGATGTCCACAAGTAGGATCGTCATGACAAGATTGAATGATTGAGGTGCGGCGTTCTCGTGGAGGAACTAATTTCCACTCCTGACTGGGATGACTAAGATCGGAGTAACGAGGTTTGATATATTTAAACAATTTATTGTTTTCCACACGCCATAAGGGGTAACGATGGGGTTTATCCTGCACTTCTTGAATCATCTTAAGATACCAACGATCGATGGGAGGCAAGGGATCTTCAGCTTGAACTAAATTAACAGTGGTACTGACGGAGCGCGACAAAAAATCAGGGACGGCATTTTCCGAACCCTTTCTGTGAATCATTTTAAAGTCATAGGGCTGCAGTCGCAATGACCACCTGGCCAGGCGACCATGAGGGTCCTTTAAATTATGCAACCATAATAAAGAGTGGCAATCCGTAATTACCTGAAAGTGATATCCCTCTACATAATGACGCACATGCTCAATAGCCCAAATCACACCCAAACATTCACGCTCAGTAGCACTATATTTTCGTTCTTGAGCAGTCAGAGAACGAGACATATAACAAATAACTTTCTCCCCATCGTCATATTGTTGGGTGAGCACGGCCCCAAGGCCATAAGCTGAAGCATCAGTTTGAAGAATAAAGGTCTTAGAAAAATCAGGACAAACGAGTAGTGGAGATGAAACAAGTTTCTCTTTAAGCTGCTTGAACGCTACTTCGCATTCATTGGTCCAAGACCATGGAGTCTTTCTTCTAGTAAGATTGGTCAAAGGTGCAATGATGGTGGAGAATTGTTGTACGAAACGTCGATACCAAGAAGCAGTTCCGATGAATCTTCGCACTTCCTTGACATTTTTAGGTGGTGGAATGTCTAAGATGGCTTGTACTTTTTCAGGATCTGGGCGCAATCCCAGTTCATCAACTATATAACCCAAGTACTTTAATTGAGGACGGCAAAATTGACTCTTGGCAAAATTCACGGTAAGTCCTGCATTATGAAGACGGTCAAAAACTTCATTTAGGGTGGCCATATGGGATTCAAAAGTTTGCGAAATAATTACTATATCATCAAGATATACAAAAACAGAAGGTTGGAGGTCAGCTCCAAGAACAGAATCCATGAGACGCTGCCATGTGGCAGGCGCTCCTGTAAGACCATACGGCATGCGTACAAAACGGTATAAGCCGCCACGCACACAAAAGGCAGTGCAATCACGAGAACTTTCCGCGACAGGAATTTGCCAATATGCACTCTTGATATCTAAAGAACTTAAATATTTAGCATCTCTTAATTGATCCAAAATGGTTGAAATATAGGGCAAGGGATACGAATCTTTTTGAGTGACAGAGTTTAATTTACGATAATCAACACAAAAACGATAGCTATTATCTTTCTTTTGGACTAGACAAACAGGTGAGGCCCAAGGACTATTACTAGGTTCTATGATTCCTTGCTCTAACATTTTTTTAATCTCCTGGTCAATAGCTTGTTGTTTGATTGGTGACGCAGGATAATATCGTTGTTTAATAGGTTTTGTATTTGGCAATAATTGAATTTCGTGAGATACTAAATGAGTTTTACCTAATGATTGGCTCATGAGTACAGTTTTCTCAGCGACTAATTGGTGTAATAGGTTCTTTTGATCAACGCTCAAAGAAGTAGCACTAGCTATACTATTAATATGAATTACCGGATCCTGTTTACTAAAGTGCCAAATGTTCTGACGTAAGTCAGGTACTATGTTCATGGCCATCCAAAAATCTACTCCTAAAATTAATGTGTGTGGCAAGTCAGGCACAACTAAAACATCAATTAAACAAACTTTGCCCTCTAGGCAAAAAGGTACAGTAACAAATCCTGCACTTACACACACCTGTCCGTTCGCAACTGTACACTCAACAGCTTGCGGTTTTAGACAAAACCCCAAATTACTCAAAATCTGATAGCCACGCGAGCCAACCAGTGTTCTAGAGGCTCCGGAATCTAGTAAACCTACTACAGGATAACCCTTTACTTGAACTTCTAAATATGGACGTTGATCTCCAGAAACACGAGAAATGACATAATCGAGGAAGATTTTACCGGTATCCGATAATACAGAGGGGTCGAGGAAACAGCAACGGGGACGACCTCTCGACCTACGATCGTCTCCCCCTCGCGTTTTCCGAGCATCGAGGACATGTGCCTACGGTCACGTTAGGTTGACCACATTTATAACAAAATTTCTTTCGGGCTTTCTTACAATCATTAAATCTATGCCCCCGGTCTCCGCAATTGTAACACCGCAAATCTTTAGACACTTTGTCTGAAGTTGCTCTTACTGAATTTACTGCAGGTTTATTCACTGCTCCGCACTCAACACCAGATGTTGACACGAAAGCAAAATCTGGCGCTACATAGGTGTTACGCCTGCGTGCCCGTGGATGAAAACTATCTGCCCTAAATTTCTTTTTCTCGAGCTTGAGGCATTCATCCTCAAGCTCCGCCAATGTCGTTACTGTTGGCAATTGCATAATATAAAAAGGTGATAAATTTCTAGATATAATTCCCAATTGCACATCCTCCGATGCTTCCCCATAACGTCTAAACATTGATAACATGCATGAAAAATAGTCTATGAATGACTCAGATGGATCTTGAGTTCTTGACAAAATATCTTGAAACAATCTTGATTGATAATCAGGAGGCTCATAATGCTTACACAGTAATGCCGATAACGTCGGCCAACTGTCAAATCTATGTCTGTTTGACCTGAACCACAGCAAAGCTTTTCCTTCAAATAAATCAATGGCAGATTCAAACAAATCGCTTTCCGAAATTCCGCGTGCAATTCTTAATTCATTAACTCTTTCTAAAAATTGATGCACCGTAAATTGTCTAGAATCCCCATTAAATTTTAAGTTCCATTTCCTAACTGGCGAGAAATTACGCGATGCGCGCGAAACTGTAATTGGACTAGATGCTTGTGCTGTTGTTCCACTAGCATTACTTGCTGCACCCGTACTCCGTAATGAAACACCCTGTAGATCATCAGTAACCTGATCCACCTCAATTGTATCTAAGTGTTGTAAACATTCTAATAGAAATTGAGTACGTTGTTGAGATTGTTCCGCGTTCAATTGTGCAAGAGGTAACCGATTGATTCTATTTATACAATGATGAAGACGAGTTTGAATGGCCGCAGAACTACCAGTCGGTGACAATGCGTATTTTTCCATTGTTGGTTTAAGATCTTTGAGCTTGGCTTCAAGCTCCGTTAATTCCTTGTCAATATCTACCTGATACTCCGGATATGATAAAGATTCTTTATGTTTTTCAAGTTTTAACAATGGTCCCAAAGCCTTTCGCAATTGTTCTACGGTATCATCGTTCGTTGTAGGTAAACCTCTTAAGCTCAGTTCATAGACTAATTCGTCTTTGCGTAAGTAGCTTACATTAACGGTTAATGACGCCATGTTAACAAAATTAACAACCACTGAACAATCAGACTATATAATATTCACAAAATCAAAACTGAACTAATTCAGCTAATATTGACTAAATATTAAAATTAAATGTCAAAACAATTTCACAAAGCTATTAAAATTGAAAGAAAAAAGCAAAGCGTACCTTCCCCAACCAATCCAAAATGAAATAAAAATTTTTTAAGAAATTTTTATTTTCAAATAATATATAAAGAAATAATTTTAAAATAGAAAGGAATGACAAATAAGTAAAATAATTTAATTTGATTATAAGTAAGTGTTGTCACCAAACATACGCATCACTCCGTATATATATAAATTAAAAAAAATATTTTAAATAATCAGAAAATTTATTTTATTTTTATTTAAAAAGGTGGGTGGTAATTTTACAACACCCTGTATACATATATTAATATTTAAACAATTAACGTTGGGCGTCAATTTGTTACTAATTATTTTCCCTAACACATTGTTTAAGGTACTAAAGGGTTAACTGATTTGTTACATAAATATCTTTTAATCAGCAACGGTACTGGATGCGAGAACAGAGTGATTGGCCCAGTAGCACAGTCTGCATCCAGTATCTCAGGGTCGTTTAATATTTATGATTGTAATGAATCTATATAACTAATAATTGAACACGGAGTGAATGAATGCGTATATCTAATTGGATGACAAAACTCACCTACCTTAATCTTATGTCTCACAATCCCCAATCAAAAGTTCCTCAGGTAACCGGTGTTGATTCTTTTCGATAGCTAACTGCTTACTTGAATGATCTTGTGATTATTTATAAAGTTATTACTGGACACCACTCACTTTGATTGATATGATCATAATTTTATTATCACTAGAATTAGCATATCGTGGCTCTAGATATGTTAGTAAAAGAAAGTAAGAAACATTCACTGAGCTTTTTGCGTTACCTCAAAGAACGAAGGATAATCAATTGAGAACACAAGTGTCGTAAACTTAACAATATTTATTACAAGAAATAATTGAAAACAAGGTACAATAAACATTTAACACTAATAAACAAAGGTTTCATTTCCACATTTTACATCAGATTACACAATTCTTAACTTGATAATCTGGCCAGACAGATAAATTATTGTTACACAAATATTAACACAAATAACATATTACAATATCTTCGTAAAACAAATGGTAAATTAAAATCGGATATTAAATTTTGAACAAAATGCAATAACTAATGTATGTATTAATTTAACAAAGTGCATAATTTGTATTGGAACTTTCAAAAGATCAACTTAAAGTTACGATATTATAGGCAATAGTACAAAGATTCTAACAATGAACTCGAAATTTCAGATCAATACCATTATTTACAGTAGTGTAATGATTCAAATAACAACGTGAACAGAAAGATATAGGTTAATCCTCAAAACTATTTTTAACGTTATCCGACGGACTATATAATACAGTTTTATTCTTACCAAACCCGAAGGAATGGCCTTAGTTTTTATTCTAGCGACGGTACAATAATGTTCAAGCGCTCTGAGACATAATTAATGCTTTAATTACCTTGAAGTGTGCGGAGACGCTAATAATCGTGGTTGGTGGATGTGCGACGGGTCGATGACTTTCCCCGAGAACGTGATGGATTTCTTCGGTAGTCTGACAGGAAACAGAATCCGACGGCAACGGGTCAGTATCAAGATTGCTTTAAATTCCCCTAAGGTGAATTATCGTGATCTGCCGAATCTTCTTTCAGACTGGACTAATGATCGTTTGATAATTTTAAAATTACTAGGCACGTTAAATCGTCACTTGACTAGCTTTTAACACTGCTATAATACGTACACTGTGATAACAATCTCAACATTTAAGTTACTACTGGATTATGCGTCAAACATCTGATAGTCACCGACCGTCAATGGTCTATATTTAGAATTACTTCGATGTGTCGACTGTCACTTGGCGGATAACAATTATTAATAATCATAATTTTTAAGCGATCTTGCCTTTTTATTCGTACCGTTGGAGAGGGGTGAAACACGCCTGTTTCCGGATTCTAAAAGGTTCTCGACTTCTCCAAGAAGGAATTTTTGCATACGATGTAATAGATTTAATGGCTCGGTTCCCAGGGTACGGTTAAATAAAGGGCTATTGATAACACGAGCATACGTGCGACGCCAAAATCAAGTTTTCCATCGTGTCATACAAAGGGGTATTTGAGAAAAATTGTTATATGTGTCTCTAA
Source organism: Amphimallon solstitiale (assembly GCA_963170755.1). Classification (NCBI taxonomy): domain Eukaryota; kingdom Metazoa; phylum Arthropoda; class Insecta; order Coleoptera; family Scarabaeidae; genus Amphimallon; species Amphimallon solstitiale. The sequence goes on from OY720675.1 coordinate 98,664,753, forward strand.
TATTTATTTTATAAAAGAATTTTATTTTAACTTATAATGGTGGTTATTCAAATGTTACTTTTAAGCAATCAGTATTTGAAAATAAAATATAACGAATGATCTCATCCCAAATTGAACAAGCTTGCTGTGGTATTTATGACATATTGCCGTGGTATCTCGCAAGTTTATAAAATAAGAATAGCTTTAAGAATTAGTTTAAGTTTTGAAATGAAATAAAAAATGACAAAAATCGTACTTGGATATGAAAGAGTTTAAATATGCAACAAATTACATGAATGTATATAAAGTTGCATACACATGGTCAATATACAAGCAAATAATTTAAAAGTCATTATTATTCAAGTGAATAGTGAGAAAATGAAAAATAAAAATAAATAAATATGAAATAAAAGACAAAATAAATATAAGCAATATATTTCTTTTGTAGAAAGGATACACAAGATGTATGGTTTACATATCATCAAAAAGAACCTAATTTTATACAATGCGTAAAGATTGCTTTAAACATTCTAAATAATGGACCGCTGTTTAAGTCAAAAAGGGTAATGAAGGCAAATAATCGAGAAAGGGTTATGTTAATGGACGGAACAGTCAAGAGAATTAGTCATGTAAAAGCAATAGAATTGTATGAAAAAGATCAAATACGATATGCAAAAAACATAAATATGGCTGAATAAATTATTATGATTTACATGCATAAAGTAATAAAACTTTATGAAAGAGTTTAAAAACTAAATTATATTAAAAGATAAAAATTACCTTAGCTTATAACTAGAGACTAGAAAAGGATATAAAAATATATAAAAAGTAAACCCGATCAGCAATAACATTTGGTATAAAAAGGTAGCTGATAGCATAAATAAAAAGTGTATGTGTTTATGATTTGTTTGTAACACAATGCTTCAGAGACTGGAAACAGACGTGTACAGTTTCATGACCTACAAAAGATAACAAAATATAAAACTTGTGTAAAGTTTATTGCAGATAGACATATTACCGATGGAAAGATCATGGATAGAAAACAGAGATGCAATGGAGAAACAAACGTGTCTTCCAGGTGCAGGCAGTGTGGGAAGAAAAATAATCGTTATCTCCAACGTGTTTCCCATCTTACCAAATCGCAATCTAGCTACAAGAAAGGTGAAATTGACATTAATAAATAGGAAGAAAAAATATGTATTGAACAATGAACAAGGCAATAGGTTCATTGATGAATACAAAGAAGGATGGTATTAACAACAAGAATAAACCTACCGTCGGAAAGGCAGTACGAGGCAGTGAAAAGACTTTTGAATAAGAAAACAATTTCCGATGTGTTGACGTTTTAGTCAATAAAGAACTGTCAGAACAATATGTGTATGTGTGTGTGTATCAAGACGACATGTGGGCAGCGATTTCACTGGAGGATATATTCCAATGCCAACCTAAAATAGGACTAGAGGGCGCAATAGTCAACGTAGTTTTTTTTGCCGGTATAAATTCGAAACAAGATTCGACAAGAGGAGACTTCTTATTACGACTTCGAAAGAATAAGACGCTTTAAAAATAATTGTTACATTGTAGAATAGTAGTTTTCATTATTTCTTTATCACGTTTATTCATAATAATTTTCTTTTATTAATATATTTAAATTCATTTGAAACGTTCAATATGGACATTCAAAATGAACATTTTGATGAAATGTTTAAAGATAGCAAGTAAGTTTTTTTTTTTGAAAAGGAGTTATCTAAATTGTTAAACAGATATTGGTTTTACGTGCAAATGATTACTCAATGTAATGTTGAACAATATAGATAAGCAAATATTATCCTGTAAGGTTTTCTTTTAATTCATAAAGTTGGAATTACAACAAAAATAGGACTAATGGTGTTGGGCAGTTGAAGAGATGCTACGTGCGAATAAGCATTTTCTTCATGGCTTTGTCTAGGCATCATTAATCTTTTTCAAGTCATGTTAATAATTAATTAAAAGTTTTACAAGGCAAAGATTAAAAGCTAGAAACAACACGTGCAAATGGTTGTCTAAAGCAATTAATTGAAGCCAATATAAAAATAATTACATCGATAAATATCACTATCAATGTACAATAAAAAGTTTACATTTATTTATTTACAGGATAAATATTTTTTTTTTGTTTAGCATCATGAATAAATAAATAAAAGATTTACATACATTACAACCGGCATCTGGTATAAATGACATATATATATATATATATATTTTCAATTATGTATTTGTTTAGAGCATTAAGGTGTATAAAGATATTTGAATTTACAAATTACTAAATAAAAGGTGTATGATCATGTTATATAGACATTCCGTTTTCTTCTTTAAACAAAACTATTACCTCGTCCCTATTATAAGTAAGAGAAAGGCCACCAGTGAAGGAGAAGGAACCACATACATTGCCAGAACCCACAATAGTTATTAGGTACATGCTTCAACAATATAAATTAAATACAAAACCAATTATAAGCTTTTGGTGTAAAAAGAATAAATTTTAGAGCACAGCATATACAAATGACTATACCCACAAATATATGCTATCATAGCATATAAATAATGGCGCCCAAACGAAGAGGGGCAATGTATTCCTTTTCTTGTTGTTTATTAATCATATAAATATTAACGCCCAACATAGAGAGGCAATGTATTATTTTTCTAATTGTTTAAAAGAAAAAAATATATAATTAATGTCGCTTAACATAGTGGAGCATTGTATTCATTTTCTCGTTTGTTAATAATTATTTACATAACGCTCAACGTTATGAAGCAGTGCAATTTTGTTTTTTTTTAATGATTAAACAAAAAAAAAGAAAAATAATAATTTATTTTGTCCAAACAATTGGTACGAAGTTTGTTTCATTTTCTTATTCGTTAACAAACAAAATAGTTATTCAGTGTCCAATTTAGAGACAGAATACTTTTGATTTTCATTTACTGGTGAATTTCTCTTATTTAGAAAGGGATAAAGAAGGAGGAATAGTATTTAATTAGATAAGTTTGTTATTAATTCATAAGTTAATAAAAAGATAAAAAATGGCAGAAAAAGATAAGAATAATGGTGAAGGTTCACAGTTCACACAGTACAGGGACAATCGTCCGGTATCTTCTGATTCAGAGTCGGAAAACCCTGAATCAGAGGATCGAACACTTGAAGGTAGCATACAAACAGAAAGCATCAGTGGCATAGCTGGTGAACAAAAAATTGAGAATCTTTTTAATAAACTATTCAGCAGAATAGAAGAAAACGATAGGAATATGAACAAGAAATTTGAGGAGAATAATCGAAAATTAGAACAAAATAATCAAAAACTAGAAAAAATCAATTCTAAAATAGACGAAGGTTTCGCAGAGTTAAGAAAGGAAACTTTAGAGCTAAATGCAAAAGTAGAATTAAAGTTAGAACAGTCAGTTGCAACTTTAAATAAACAAATAAACATTAATGAAAAGAAATGTGAAGGTAAAGGCAGATTCTTAATAAAAGAAATCAACGAAAGGTCTGCCAAAACACAAGCTAGTTTTAATAAGGTAGATGAGAAAATAAATTCTCTTGAAAATAAAGTTAAAGGGAATAATGTAGAATGTCAAGAACAAATACAAGAACTTTCACACCAAGTGAAAGATTGCAAAATAAAATATGGTGTTTGTACTGACACAATGTTGACTTTACAAAGCAAAACTTTAACCTTTGAAAACACTATCAAACGGTTAGAAAACAAAGTACACGGGGTTAGTATACCTAGTGTATCTTTGACACAAATACCTGGTAGCGCAGAGAATATACCAAAATTCTCAGGATTTTATAAAGATAATCCAATGGCGTTTATGAGAACCATCAAAACGTATATGAGGGGAATATCTGATGAGATGTCAAAGCTACATTTCATAAGAGGTTGTTTGAAGGATTATGCACTTCAGTGGTATGACATGATAATAGATGAAGTAGTAGACTTCAAAGAATTTGAGATTCGTTTTGTGAGACAGTACTGGGGACAGACTCAGCAGAGGAGAATTAGACACGATTTAGTGTTTGGCAAATACAGAGCTGGATCTTCTTGAGAAAACTACATCATACGAAAATATTCTTTTCTCAAATATATTCAACCAACCATTGAAGAGAGCGATATTGTCTCACAGCTAGCAGCACACTTTGACCACAACGTTACACAGGCGGTAGCACTTCAAGGGATTGATAACATCGAGGGATTACTGGAACTGGTCAAGAGATTGGACGATGTGGATGAAAAAGGAAACAATAATAATTATGGAAACATCAAAAATACAAGCAATCCATCTAGAAACTATAACAACAACAACAATGGAAATAATCCGCATACAAACAATACACCTCGATACAACCAAAATAAACAGTACAACAATAATGGGTACAATCAAAACCAGGGCAAGCAGAATTATGGAAACAACCCATATACATATAATAAACCAAGCTATGGGAACAATCCATATTCAAATAATAAGACAAGAAATTATGAAAATGAGAGGAAGACTGAACAAAATTATAGGAAGGAAGAAAGAAACCCTGAGAGGGAAAGAAGAGTGAACAACGTTCAAATAAATGAAGAGAAGAAAGAAATAAATACGAAGGAAAAGACAGAATCAAAAGGTGCAATACCCAAGGATTCAAGACAACTACCGATAAACAAAGAATGGGTAAATTCTACCTACTCAAACGCGACTTCGTTGGATTTTTAGAAAGGCCAGTCAAGAAGAAAAAGAAGATACAAAACGTATACAACTTTGACGATCTAAAGAAAATCACGACGGAATTACCACACATAACAGTAAAAATAGGGAACGAAGAAATAGAAGCATTATTAGACACAGGAGCGCAATTATCATTATTAGATAGTAATATTATAGACGAAGACATAGAAAAATTAGGATATTATATGCCTATAAGAAAGGTAAATTTAATAAATGCAAATAAGAAACATATCATTACTATAGCTAAAGTTTTTTGTATAAATGTTAGAATAGGTAGTTTAAAATTATTAACAGAATTCATAATAGTGCCTAATTTGAACAGCAACTGTATTTTGGGGATAGACTTTTTAAGTCAATACGGTACAAAAATAAATATGGAAAACAAAACATTTCATATTAAAAATTCAATAATCTCCTGGTGTAAGGAAACAGGAAGATGAGATATTAATTAATAATTTATATATAAATAATACTGAACAAAATCTCACAAATAAAATGGATAGTGGTTTATTAGACAATAAAAGTGCACATCCTGTGAAGCATCGTCAAAGTGAGGACTTCACGCAATATAGGGATGGTACGAATTTAAATTGCGATAAACAATACATAAGCCATGTAAGCAATCTTGTCAGTAAATATAAAGGGTTATTTGATAATAAACCTGGTTTAGCAAAAGGCTATGAACACAGGCTCAAAGTAGATGAAACACAACCTTTTAAAGTTAAAAATTATCCTGTCCCCAATAAATACAGAGAACAAGTCAAATTAGAAATTAAAGAAATGTTAAAAAATAAAATTATAGAAAGAACAGAATCAACATTTATAAATCCAATAGTAGTGGTAGTAAAGAAAAACACAGGTAATCAGAAAGAAACAAAATTACGCTTATGTCTTGATGCAAGGGGCCTTAACTCAAGGACCTCCCCTAATTTTGAAGCTCCGCAAAGTATAGAAACCTTATTAACAAGGTGTACTGATGCAAGGTGGTTCACAAAAATAGATTTGAAAAGTTCTTTTTGGCTGGTACCATTACACAAGGACTCAAGGAAGTATTGTTCCTTTATGTTCAATTCATTAGTCTATTCGTATAGAGTCGTTCCGTTTGGCCTATCAACAGCGACAGCAGCTTTGGTCAGAGCCATGCAACAAATTTTAGATCCACATGAGGAGTATGTTTCTCACTATGTGGATGACATACTAATATTTAATAAAGATTTAGAGAGTCACAAAGAATCGGTAGAAAAGGTTTTAAATACGTTAGCAGAAAACGATTTAAAAGTTAACATTGAAAAATGTGAATTTTATAAAAATAAAATAAACTATCTAGGGTATATAATAGATGGTAAAACAATCACTATAGAAAAAGAAAAATTGGAAGCAATAAGAAAGTATCCCAGACCAAAGAACATAAAAATGCTCAGAGGATTCTTGGGAATGATAAATTATTATAAACATTTCATTCCGAGAATATCTGATCAAACTTACATGCTTTTCAGAATGATAAAGAAAGGAGTAAAATTTAAATGGACTCCTGAAACTCTCAAAGCATTTGAAGAAGTAAAAGAAAATTTTTGCAAAGCATTAATGGTAAATTTGCCTGATTTTAATGAAGAATTTGTTTTAAGATGCGATGCATCAAATAATGCAATAGCTGCAGAGTTACTACAGATAAGAAATGGTGTGGAAAGGCCAATCTGTTTCTTATCAAGGATTTTGAAGGGATACGAATTAAACTATACGATTTCAGAAAAAGAACTTTTGTCTTTGGTTCATGCAGTATCCAAATTAAGATACTATTTACTGGGAAATAGCTTCTTGGTTGAGACGGATCATTTGTCATTAATTTTCCTTATGAAGACTAGATTCAACAACTCAAGAATATATAGATGGTCACTTCTATTGTCGGAATATTCATTTAGAATAAGGCATAGAAAGGGCACAGACAACATTGTTGCAGATGCATTGAGTAGAGCTCAAAGAGGGATAAAGCAGCAAAATGCATACCAAGTCAACAATTATAACTTGGATCATGCTCCAGAAATATACAGTCGACAGAGCATTGAAGCATGTCAACAAACTGAAGAAATTCTTGAAATAAAAAGAAAGATACGAAGAGAAGGAGAATACAGAGGAAATAACATAAGAAATAACATAGTATATAAGACTTTAGGTGATAAGAATTTAATAGTTTTAGATAGAAATTTAGCATTAAGTATCGTTAGAAACATACATAATAATTTAGGGCATCCTGGAAATAGAAAAACATTTCTTGTTTTCAGAGAGTAATTTTATTCTCTAAGAGATAAAAATTTAATTGCCACAGAGAATAGAAAGTGTAGAGAATGTTTATTAGGAAAGTATAAAAATAGAGTAAATCAGAACAGCATACATAGTATACGAGTAGAAAATAAGCTTGATCTGGTAGCTGCTGATTTTCTGGGTAATTTAATACCAGGAGAGCAAGGATATTGCAACATATTTGTAATGGTAGACATGTTAACAAAATATGTAAAATTATATCCGACGAGAAAATATAACACTCAGACAGCAATAAATTGTGTGAATCAATTCATAAATGAGCATGGACAGATAAGAAAATTACTGGTAGACAATGCTTCATACTTCAATAATATGAGATTCATTCAAGAATTGAGGGAGATGGACATAGAGGTAATTTTCACTAGCATAAGGCATCCACAAGCAAATCCTAGTGAGAGGTACATACAAGAAGTGACGAGGCACTTAAGAATGTTAACGCACGAAAGACACGATGCCTGGGTGCAATACATAGAAGAGGTGGAAAACAATATAAATTTCTTACCTAGTGTAACGACAAATATAAGTCCTTATACATTAATGCATGGGAGACATCCACCGAGACCTTGGAATCAAGAGACACCAATCGTGGATAATCTCGAAGAATTGACAAATCAAGGTAAAGAAAGACAAACAAATATTGCAGAAAAATACATGGGAATAGAAAACGAAAAGATAAGAAAACACAAGACATACCAAATTGGAGATCTGGTAGTGGTAAAAAACTACAGGTTAGGGAGGAGACATTTAAACAAATGCGCAAAGTTGGACTTACCGTATAGAGGCCCATATAGAGTAAATAAAATATTGAGTGATGTAACGTACGAGCTACAAGAAGAAGATAGCGAAAACATCATAGGAAAATATCACATATCTATGCTTTATGATTATATAGACGTAGAAAATTAATAATTATTTGTGCGAGCTTCCACAATGGTTATTATACGTGTCGTTCATGCCTTAAAAAATCATTGTTGACGATTCACGACAAAATATAATAACCAAGGGAATATGCCGTGGTATCTCGCAAGTTTATAAAATAAGAATAGCTTTAAGAATTAGTTTAAGTTTTGAAATGAAATAAAAAATGACAAAAATCGTACTTGGATATGAAAGAGTTTAAATATGCAACAAATTACATGAATGTATATAAAGTTGCATACACATGGTCAATATACAAGCAAATAATTTAAAAGTCATTATTATTCAAGTGAATAGTGAGAAAATGAAAAATAAAAATAAATAAATATGAAATAAAAGACAAAATAAATATAAGCAATATATTTCTTTTGTGGAAAGGATACACAAGATGTATGGTTTACATATCATCAAAAAGAACCTAATTTTATACAATGCGTAAAGATTGCTTTAAACATTCTAAATAATGGACCGCTGTTTAAGTCAAAAAGGGTAATGAAGGCAAATAATCGAGAAAGGGTTATGTTAATGGACGGAACAGTCAAAAGAATTAGTCATGTAAAAGCAATAGAATTGTATGAAAAAGATCAAATACGATATGCAAAAAACATAAATATGGCTGAATAAATTATTATGATTTACATGCATAAAGTAATAAAACTTTATGAAAGAGTTTAAAAACTAAATTATATTAAAAGATAAAAATTACCTTAGCTTATAACTAGAGACTAGAAAAGGATATAAAAATATATAAAAAGTAAACCCGATCAGCAATAACATTTGGTATAAAAAGGTAGCTGATAGCATAAATAAAAAGTGTATGTGTTTATGATTTGTTTGTAACACAAGGCTTCAGAGACTGGGAACAGACGTGTACAGTTTCATGACCTGCAAAAGATAACAAAATATAAAACTTGTGTAAAGTTTATTGCAGATAGACATATTACCGATGGAAAGATCATGGATAGAAAACAGAGATGCAATGGAGAAACAAACTTGTCTTCCAGGTACAGGCAGTGTGGGAAGAAAAATAATCGTTATCTTCAACGTGTTTCCCATCTTACCAAATCGCAATCTAGCTACAAGAAAGGTGAAATTGACATTAATAAATGGGAAGAAAAAATATGTATTGAACAATGAACAAGGCAATAGGTTCATTGATGAATACAAAGAAGGATGGTATTAACAACAAGAATAAACCTACCGTCGGAAAAGCAGTACGAGGCAGTGAAAAGACTTTTGAATAAGAAAACAATTTCCGATGTGTTGACGTTTTAGTCAATAAAGAACTGTCAGAACAATATGTGTATGTGTGTGTGTATCAAGACGACAACATGTGGGCAGCGATTTCACTGGAGGATATATTCCAATGCCAACCTAAAATAGGACTAGAGGACGCAATAGTCAACGTAGAGTTTTTTTTGCCGGTATAAATTCGAAACAAGATTCGACAAGAGGAGACTTCTTATTACGACTTCGAAAGAATAAGACGCTTTAAAAATAATTGTTACATTGTAGAATAGTAGTTTTCATTATTTCTTTATCACGTTTATTCATAATAATTTTCTTTTATTAATATATTTAAATTCATTTGAAACGTTCAATATGGACATTCAAAATGAACATTTTGATGAAATGTTTAAAGATAGCAAGTAAGTTTTTTTTTTTTGAAAAGGAGTTATCAAAATTGTTAAACAGATATTGGTTTTACGTGCAAATGATTACTCAATGTAATGTTGAACAATATAGATAAGCAAATATTATCCTGTAAGGTTTTCTTTTAATTCATAAAGTTGGAATTACAACAAAAATAGGACTAATGGTGTTGGGCAGTTGAAGAGATGCTACGTGCGAATAAGCATTTTCTTCATGGCTTTGTCTAGGCATCATTAATCTTTTTCAAGTCATGTTAATAATTAATTAAAAGTTTTACAAGGCAAAGATTAAAAGCTAGAAACAACACGTGCAAATGGTTGTCTAAAGCAATTAATTGAAGCCAATATAAAAATAATTACATCGATAAATATCACTATCAATGTACAATAAAAAGTTTACATTTATTTATTTACAGGATAAATATTTTTTTTTGTTTAGCATCATGAATAAATAAATAAAAGATTTACATACATTACAACCGGCATCTGGTATAAATGATATATATATATATTTTCAATTATGTATTTGTTTAGAGCATTAAGGTGTATAAAGATATTTGAATTTACAAATTACTAAATAATAGGTGTATGATCATGTTATATAGACATTCCGTTTTCTTCTTTAAACAAAACTATTACCTCGTCCCTATTATAAGTAAGAGAAAGGCCACCAGTGAAGGAGAAGGAACCACATACATTGCCAGAACCCACAATAGTTATTAGGTACATGCTTCAACAATATAAATTAAATACAAAACCAATTATAAGCTTTTGGTGTAAAAAGAATAAATTTTAGAGCACAGCATATACAAATGACTATACCCACAAATATATGCTATCATAGCAATATGTATTTCTTTTTTAAACTTTGAATATATTTTGCGTATCAAGATTAATAATGGTGTACAGTAGGAGCCAAAAGAATGATATTATAATTAATTTAAGTAATTTAGTAATTGCTCATTTAAGTAATCAGATATTACTTAACATTTTGAAATTAAATTAGTCAGAAGTGCCAAAGGCACGCAACAACGTATGACTGGTATAAATTTGGAATTATTAACAGATATAGATATGTTTCATTTTTTTAAGAGGGGTATACGTGGAGGTGTGAGTATGTGCTGTAAAAGAAAAGAGATTGCAAATAATCGATACCTACCAGAATTTGATTTATCCGAAAGTAAAAAATATATTTTATACCTAGATGCGACAAATTTTGTATGGTTACGCTATGACGTTCAGTTTACCGATTGGTGATTTTCAATGGTTAACAGATGAAGAGCTTAGGAGAATTGACATACAAGACTTGGAAGAAGATGCAGATATTGGATATGTTTTCGAAGTAGATTTAGAATATCCTGAATATCTCCACGATGTACACAATGACTTACCTTTTTGTCCAGAACACGTTATTCCACCTAATTCTAAATATAGTAAATTGATTCCAAACCTTCTCGATAAATCGAATTATATTATACATTACCTAATTTTGAAACAATGTATAAATAATGGTTTGAAATTATGTGGAATACGACGTGGGATTAGATTTAAACAGAGTAATTGGTTAAAAAAGTATATTGATTTTAATACAGCAAAACGAAATGAAGCCACTAATGAGTTTTTCAAACAATTCTATAAATTAATGGTAAATAGTGTGTTTGGAAAGACCATGGAGAATGTGGAAAATCGAATTAATATAAAATTAGTATCCCATTGGGAAACTATTCATAAAAAACTTGGAGCTGAGGCGTATATCGCAAAACCTAATTTTAAATCTTGTAGGGTATTTTGCGAATCCCTAACAGCCATCGAATTGGCCCATGTGCGTGTAGAATATGTGAAACCTATATATGTAGGATTTACAATTTTAGAATTAGCTAAGAGGGTGATGTATGATTTTTTCTATAACTTCCTAAAAGCTTTGTATGGAACAGAGGTTTCTTTATTGTACACAGATACTGATTCACTCATTATAAGTGTAGCGAATTATAATGTATATGATGATATAAAAGGACATTTAAATATGTTTGATACATCAAATTTTACTGAAGGTAATATTCATGGAATACCTCGCTCTTTACCAATGCTAGGGAAAATGAAGGATGAATATGCCGGTAGCATTATCGAATGTTTTTATGGAACAGGTGCTAAAGCTTATTGCGTTAAATTACTTGATAAGACGATAAAAACTGCTAAGGGTGTGAAGAAATATGTTATCCAGAAAAATTTATCTGTTACTGATTATAAGAATGTGGTGGAAGGTGATACAAGTATTTTGAGGAGAATGTATATATTCCGATCTGAGTTACATACAATGTATACTGAATTAAAAAATAAAGTTGCCCTATCGTCCAAGGATGATAAGCGATATATTCTCCCTGATAAAAGTAATACTTTAGCGTGGGATCATTATAAAATAAATGAAATTTTCAGGGCAGAAAACTTAGAAAATTTAGTGTTAGAAATAAGTTCTTTGAAATAAATATTTTTAGGTAATTGTACTCTTTCACATGTGTTCATTTATATACTCCTTGACAGTGTGTAATAATTATGTATTAAATAAAAAAACATTGTTTGAATTGTTGTTTTTTTTACACCGTTTTATTCATAGTACATTATCTTTAGATATCCACGAGTTATGCGAAGCAGGCATACCTAACCATTTTACGAGAACTTTATTCTATTATAAAATAAATGAAATTTTCAGGGCAGAAAACTTAGAAAATTTAGTGTTAGAAATAAGTTCTTTGAAATAAATATTTTTAGGTAATTGTACTCTTTCACATGTGTTCATTTATATACTCCTTGACAGTGTGTAATAATTATGTATTAAATAAAAAAACATTGTTTGAATTGTTGTTTTTTTACACCGTTTTATTCATAGTACATTATCTTTAGATATCCACGAGTTATGCGAAGCAGGCATACCTAACCATTTTACGAGAACTTTATTCTTTTGTCGTCGTAAAATTTTTTCAACTAGATACACGTCAGGATGCTTTACTTTTAACAATTCTGGTTCATAAAACCCACCCAGAATATTTTGTTTTTGCGAATCTTGCAATAGATACGTTCTAGGATTCGTATTTTGAACCTTTATTACTGTAAATATTTCGTTTGACCAATTAGGAGTGTACATTTTTGAAAATACGTGTCTATGTTTACTGATGCGAACAGGTTCTCCAATTTTAAATTTTGGAATTCTTACGTCGGCAACTTTAATATTACTGTAGACCATTTTCAAAATATTTTTCGCATTTTTTTGATTGACTGCAGTAGGTTTATACCCCGTTGTACTATGTACAGTGTTATTATAATCTTCAACTAATTTCTCCAACATGTCGATCCAGCGGTAGTTTCCATTGAAACTAAATTCCTTCCACATCTTGTTTTTAAGTGTTCTATTAAAACGTTCCACAATCGAACTTTTTAAATTGGAGTAGGTACTGTAGTGATTAATATCATACTGATTCATGAGTTTCCTAAAATGTGTATTATAAAATTCCTTCCCATTATCGCTTTGCAGATTTTTCGGAATATTGTTCTTCCCTTTTAAAAGTATGGATTCCATGGCTCTTGTCACTTCATTCGACGTTTTGTTTTTTATTGGAATCGCCCAAGCAAATTTTGAGAATGTATTAATACATACAAAAATATATTTGAAATTATCATTTTCTTTCGCATACGGTATCATTTCAACCAGATCGATTTGAAATAAATCTCGCAATCCTTTTATTATGACTCGTCTTCGAGAAAACTTTCTCCGCGCGGGACTGTGTATTTCGTTAACGACATCTCTTTTAATTGTTGACATATCCTTCGATTACTACTTCCGCAAAAACGGCTTCTGTTTCTTTCGCGGTGCAGGTTTGGTGCCAATGTACTTCAAACTTAACTTTGTTCCCTCTACCAGTGTGACTGGTTTTGTAGGACTAAATTTTTTACTGCCAATATGCAGTTCTGCTAATTTCTCGTTGTAATAATGAACATCAATGATCTGTCCACTATATAATTTGTTAATATAATAAATACTTTTTGAATTTGAATTCCTTTTATAGAAACCCACGGGGCTAATAGAACCATCACTGTACATTTGCAGAATATGCTTCATTGGTGTAGCTGACGTGGGAGCAGAAATTCTTGTAGTGCACATTTTCAAAACCTCTTTAACTTAAGGGTGACTGAGAAACTGTCACTACATCTCCTTCCATTAAATGTCTTTTGACAATATGTTTATGAATATGTCTACCAAATTTATCGATTGTCATCGTTACGTATCATCAGCATCGATATGTTAACTATTAAAAAAACAAGATTTGTAAGGCATTTATTCAGATTCACATTGACATAACTATTTAATTATTTTTGACTCCTTTAGTTCCTCAAGTATTGCTAGTATCTCGTTGCCATGCCCAGTATGTCCCGCCTCTTTCGATGCTACTAGTAACTTTAATCTATAACACAATTCATTTACATCATCCCAGTACTTATATTCTATTTTACTCTTAGGTATAACGGTCTTTCGATTAGGTATTTTTTTTGATAACCCTAAACCAGTCTTCCAAGTTCGAGTCCACCATACTTCAGGCGGTCTTCCTTGTATTATAGGTTTTATAATAGTTGTATATTTAGTACCTTTACTAGCTGCATATTTTTTTTGAGGATCGTAATCAACTCAATGAGCACTGGTATCATTAAGGATGAATTTATAGTTTTTCGCATCTGTATATAAAAATTTTCCTGGCTTCTTTTTAAAAAGTAATTCCAGTAAACCCTTCGTAGCTTTGTAAGTAAATTTACCGATTATGATGTTGTCTTTGTCAAATCTAACATCAGCTGTTCCTATTTTTAAATTACCATCAGTTTCGTGAACGCCATACTTTTCATCGATTTCATCTTTTTCATCTATCATTAAACCGATGAGATATGGGCGTATATTAGGACTATAATCTTTTAATGACTCCTTCACAACATCTGTTTCTAAGAGTGTTTTATTCAATGATTTATTTCCAATTATTGACTTCTCTGGACGCGTTTGTAAAAGTGATATAGCATGAGCCATGGATTTATCTAAATTATAACTTTCACTCGAATTCATTTCGTCTTCTTCACCGCTTTTTTATAATTGGAATAATAGCGCACTAACATCTATCCGGCAATGTTGTCCGACAATGTTGTAATCCAGCATAACATCGACCCGACAATGTTGAAATCCAACATAGCATGTCACCATGATACAGATTTGTTGTCTTGGTGTTCGCCTTGATGTTACAGGTGTGTTCACTGAAAATGTTACAGATACTGTCCACTGAAAATGTCAAAGTTAAAGTTATGTCAACTACGTGACATGAACATGATTGAATAAATATAGAACCCTGCTTAATGAATAAATAAAAATATTTAATTAACAAATAAAAATATTCATTGAATATTTCGAAAATATTCATTAATAAGTTTTCTAAGTTTATTTAATCTAATCTTCTTCTCCTGGAGGGTTCGAATTTGCTCATTAGTAAGAACACCAGGAATGTTCTTACTAATGACATCATTATAGAGTCGAAGAAGCATGTTATGTCTTACTAATTCAGTCTCTATCTGATCATTTACCTCCATTAATTTTTGATCAACGCTACTACCTAGCGAATCACCCTCTAGATATGTCAAAAATTTGGCAGCAAACTCTTTGAAACTCGCAGCTAGAGTGTTGATAGGTTGTTGGTGCGGTTTTGATGATGTAGAGGGAATAGGAATTGGGTGCGGTGTTGATGATGTAGAGGGAATAGGAATTGGACTATCGTTAGTGGGGAGGGAAGGGGGGATGGAGTTCGTAATATGGAGGTTGCAGGTGAAACTGGAATATGAGTGGGTGATCTCTGACCACAAGTAATTTGTGATTCAGGGGAGGATGGTGGAGTAGGACTACGAAGTTTTTTAGGAGGGGGAGGACTAATTTGAGTTGAAGAAGTAAAAATGGGAGTAGGGTCAGAACAAGTAAAAAGCGATAGATTTAGGGGCTTATCTTGAGGGGGATCATCTTGGGAAGATACAGCTATGACAGAATCTTTAGAAATGGAAATATGGGAAACGTTCATAGCCGTTGAGGATGATGTAAGAAGTCGGGGTTGATGAGCAGAAGTAGGAATTGGACGGGGGGCTATGGGACCAGCTTGAGGATAATGGGATAACTGAACAGATGACATCTCAGCAGATCGTGTCCCACGCACCACAGGTACCACTGGACCGCCTAAAATAATGTTTTGTAATACCTGTACCCTTGGTGCTAAAGTAGGCACTACTGCACTTTCAAACGGTCGTTTACCGCTTATAAGTAGAGTCCGGAGTGAAGACGAATTCGACACACCAGCACTCAGACCATAAACTGGTAAAGCAGAGGTCGTCGGTGGTGTCGGTAAAGCAGTAATAGAAATTGTCGGTGCTGTCGGTAAAGTATTGGTCGATGTCGGTGGTGTCTGTGCCATGCGAGCAGCACGAGCAGTACGGTCACGTTTTTCTGCTCGAGCTGCACGCATCGCTTGTCTTCTTTCTTGTATCGTCTGTCGTCTTTCTTGTCTCTTTTCTGCTTTAACCAGTTTAAAGTCCACTTGGAAGGGTAAATGACTAACGTTTACAGGTGTAATAGTGGCGACCCGGGACAAAACCTTTGAAGATTCTGTAATGACAGTTGAATTAAACACGTTCGCAGCTGACGTAGTTGCTCCAACTGATGGTCTGGTGAATACTACATCAGATGGTGCAGATGGTATGGTGAATGTCAAACGATCAGTAATTACCCTATCTTCCATAGAAGGTGCTGCTGCTTCTATGGAAGCTTCTATAGCAGTCATTGCGCTATCTACTTCTTCTGATGAAAACATTGCCTTATCAACTTCTTCGTACATTACTTTATCAACTTCCTCGGATAAAAACTGATCATTTCCATCACCCATCATCTCATCTTGCACATCAAGATGTTGTATAAAGTGCGAGTCTGGCGTCCAGTTCATGTTATCATTATCTGCAACATTTTCAGTGAGTAACCTATCAACATCAGGTGACATCGTTTGTTGTTTTCTTGAGGCCTAGATGGAAAAATGTATTAAATACAATTTAAAACTATAAAAGTTATTATAAGGTAATACGTAAATATGAATTTAATATATATTAAGACAGTATCCATACTATCTTTGAAATTATTAAGCAAACTATACAGGAATTTTTTTCATTTTTTTGGAAATGTGAGGGGCGTTGCAACCTTGACGGGGGTGGGAGTGGGTGAAGGGGGGGCACTCTTTTTGCTCTAGCTCAATTACTTAAGATAGAACGATTTTCAAAAAGTTTCAATATTACTATTATAATCCAAATAACTACATTTTCAACTCAACATCATCCACCTGCAACCGAACAACAACCTATACACTCTCTATTCATCAATACTACCCCACTACCCTCCAAAATCAATTTAAATAAATATTTTTTTTCAACTAATATTCTTATTTATTATCTTATTGTGATCAATTTACATCGAAATAATTATTTCGCATGATCTCTCGATCCTTCAAAACCACCCACTACCCTTCAAAATCAATTTATATACATGTATTTTTTTCACTAATTTTCTTAATTATCTCAATTTGATCAACCTACAACCAAATAAGTACTTCACATAATCTTCCTATCCTTCGATAGCCTCCCACTACGCCCCCAAAATTAATTTATAAATCTAAATATTTCTTCACTAATTTTCTTATAAATCATCTTCTCTCAACTAGTACACACACACACCTAGTAACACGCATCGCATCGCGCGTGACATTAGTTTAATCACGTCTCCTGAAGACAGCTAACCACAACCAGGCTTCGTATATATTACCATATTCCAACCAAACCAACTAAGAATATAATACCAAGTACTAAAACTAACTATAATATAAATAATACCAAACAATTTTTAAATCATATATTTATTTACTCAAAACATCAACATCATACATTACAATATTACAAAATTATTTTCTTAAGAAAACATATTTACACATTGAACAATCTCTTCTTCGAAAACACCCATCTATAGTATCTCCACTCCTTACATAATGATCCACACATGGTCTACATCCAATTAAATCTACATCTTCTTGATAAAATATTGGTAATCGAAACCACACCAATTCTAAATCAACAGTCCTTACTCTCCTCATTAAATATGATTTTGGAATAAACCTTAATTGTGCATCTTCTATTTCTACAAACGAACCTGCATCTTCATATTGTTGTAACACACTTCCAACCCTCTCCACGACATAACTAATAATGTGACTCCAAACACATCCCATTTCTAACTATTATATATAACAACCAATCATTAAATATAATAAATTTTATTCTCATTAAATCTCATATCCACTAAATAATTATATAAACATTCCACATTAGACAAAGCACAAACAACATCATTTCCAACGTGAAAACTACAACTTTGTTTTCCGCTCTTAATTCTGTCAGCATCCACTAAATCTATTATTCGTTTATCTATAATACACTTCAAATATTCCAACTTTTCTCGCCCCTTCACGAATACCAAATCCACACCAATACACAACCGCTTAATTATCTCATCAAATTCACCAACAGCTGTATAACCATCTTCCCATTTCAAACCGTGATAATAACTAAAAACGTATCATGCAACTCATTGATCTTCTCTTGCTAATGAGCCAAAACTAAAAAACGGTTTAAATAAAAAGTGACTCTTCCTGAATTCATCATCACAAGTAGCCAAGTCCTTTGGAATCACATTACTATTAAATCGATACCATTGAAAGTCAATAACTATAAATTTCTTTCCACCTAAACTTATCATCGTCCATCCAATAAACCGTTCACTTCCAAAGAATTACACCCAACAACTAAACTTAAACACAATTCTTCTTCAATCTTGTCCATATCCAAATACTCCTTGAACTACCTCTCATACTAAACCAAAGTATTATATAACTAATATTTTCGCTGTACCACCTTATTAAATGGTGAATATTGATATAATTTATTATGTAAAATCACACAATACAACACCGTATCCTTTGGCACATTATTTTTCGTAGTGAATTCAATTCTAATCTCCACCCCACCTCTATGTAAAACGTCTTCCTGATGTGAACAATCTATACTAATTAATGGACACAATTTAAACTGATTCAACTTTAACATCGGCTCACTATAATCATATCCATAATAAATCTGTTGAAATCTAGCATACATATTATATAAAACAGCTACTCTGTTATCATCAAAATCAACTCGAACATTTTCATATGGATATCTTTTACCATTTAAATAAGCTGTTACATCCGTTAAATTTATCGCATCAAATTTACTCATATTTTGATCTAACTTTCCTTTCTTCCCTGTCTGAAAACCCAAAATAATATATCTTGGTGTCTCTAATTGTGGAGCAGTTTTAATAGCCCAACTGTGTTTAGTTGTTTCTGGAATTCCTGGATTCTCGTGAATTTCCCATCCTCTAAAAAACATTTCCATCAAAGTATTCTTCGTCGTTAATTTCGTTAAAGCTAAATCCTGACTCATACCAACTTTAATATGTGGTACTCGCCACACTACACAATCAATTGTTAACTTCATTTCCTCAGTTGTAACAGAATTATAGATCACATCACTATCATCAGCACACCTCTTCAATATCAATTCTTGCGACACATTCATAACCACTTGCTTAAAATCTTCTGCAAAGCCCATCAACATCTTCAAGGGAATACAAATACTAAAATTACCATAATTATTCAAAACTGGCGCCTTTCCTGTTGGAAATTCCCATCCACAATTCTCTAATTTATTTATATAACTTGGACTATAAGAAAAATATCCCTTCATAGTTGATGTAATACCCACATTCCTAACTTCATCAACCTCTACTCCACTAATTATATATCTGATGTTACTAAACATAAATGCTGCCGCATTATGAACTAAGTATGCTGTAGCACTTGTAGCATCATTAGCTAATCGCAACCTTCTTTCAATAAGCAACTCCGACTCCGACGGTAAAGTATATTTATCTATTTCTGGAACTACAATCCTAATTTCATCATTATTTCCATACTTCGGTGAACCAAACGGTACGTGATTATGAAATCCCATTTCAGTAATAGAATTATCCACTCGAACCTTATTTAAAACATTTAACATTTCCATTCTTGTTTTCACTCAATAATACACAATCAACTTCACCCAAACAATTTTCTTCTTCTACTAAAGTATAATCCACTTCTCACCACTTCTTATTAACCTCGAATATCTATTATAAACCGATCCTCTAACAAGAAAAAATATTCTTACACTAACACTCGAAAACCCAAATTCTTCAAAAACTTCCTGTTTTCGCTAGTTAGAGAATTTCGTAACTTCCCTTTACTAACCACTCTCCATAACTTATGTGATACACTCCGTATATATTTTCTCATCTTCGTTCCCTTCCACAACTTATTTCCATTATTAGTCCTCATACTTTTATAACAATTTTTAATTTATAAACTAAATTCACTCTTTTCTTCTGCGAATTCGTAAATATAATGTCAACTCTTCACCTCTCAAATTAATTAACCGTCCTGTCTGGTCGACTGCTCGAATAACAATATCAGTTAACATGTTAGTATTTACCGGCATATAAATTTTCTCTTCAGGAACTTCTATTATCTTAAACCCTGGTGGAACATTCGGATAAAAATGATATAAAGCATGTGATAATTCTCCATTAATATATGAACCATCCACTATATTACACATAATATCAATAGCACTGACTTTATTTATATCAACTATTTCATCACTATAAACCGGTATATTACCTCCTATTATTTTCTTGTGAAAACCAAACATAGAACCAATCGAATTTTCTATTCCAAAATCAACATCTACTGATGCCTTCATAAACACCTTCATAGTATTACTATTAGCAGACAAAATAAAATACTGTTGCTCATCCTCGTGAACTTTCAATTTTTCATCAATATACTTCTCTAAATCATGTATATCATAAGTTCCCTCTGGAACAGTTATATCTTTCCAAGCATTTACTTTATTAGGTGACATAGAATAATATCGAAATACATTATTAGCAGACGTAATATTTGGAATAGAATTATAAGTTTGTAAACTCACCATACACATTTCATAATCACCATTTAAATATATAGGTGGATTTAATATACATCCAACCTCTGATCCCTTTCCAGTTAACACAAAAGTTAAATTATCCATACCTTGTTACGCCGGAACTACGTCGCACTAAGATAACTGACTAAATTAAGGTAAAGAAACGGAGAATCACAATAGGAGTTGATTAAATCTGGAAATCGCAGGGCCGAGCTAACTCTGTCGCAGACGGCGTGACGGTTCAGATAAACTAGAACACCTAAAAGTAGAGCGTCGGTCGGCAACGACGCTAGCAACGTTGTCCGGGCACCAGGACACTGTGTTACCTTATGATAACCTACCTGCGCCTCCTATGAGCTACCACTGGCTGTGTCCCTCCAGCGGGTTTCCTATTGATCACCCTGTATAGTATGATGCACCTAACCTTATGTACGTGCTTGTCACAATATTATATGAGGTATGTAGAGGTAAAATAAAAGAAAAGATATTACGGAAAGTAGCAAGATTTAATTAAATTGAAATGTTGATTTTTAAATTTTAATTATAAAAGTTGTTTATGTTTTTTTTTTAAATAAAAGGGGTAGTTAAAGTATAACCGAATAATTATTAAGTGAAACAAATCTGAAATTAGCAGACGTTGAGTAAGAATTGAAATGCATAAAATACCATTGATAACAAGACAGTTTGATAAATTTTGAACACAAAGCGTTAGGTAATATTAATAAAATTTAAAAGAAAATAACAAGTCTTAATACTAAATCACAGTCTCTGCGTTTCAGCAGAAGATGGTTGGCAGCAGAAACGTTTCATTGCCTCACATAATATAAATACAAGTAATATCATGAAAACGCCACAACGGCAATGTTAACACAAAATGTGTTTAATACGTACGCAAGAAAATTAATATCATCTAGTACTTAAGACTTAGACTAGTAAGTGAAAATTTCGTTAAATACCAAACACAAGGTTTGATTACATGATCATAATTAATTTAAAAGAAGGTTACTTATTAGCAAAAGTCAAATAATTAAAGATAAAATTAGGAAGGAAATTTTATAATATACAAAAATACACTGAGCTTCCCGAGCAAAATTTACTCTTGCAGAAATGATTTTAACTAGCTCAGAAAAATTAAATGAACTTACGTGAAAGTCAAATTTCTAACTTACGGTAATAAACGTGCAAAATTATTATCAAAAACAAGATTAAAATTCAACACATCAAAGAGACATACAATTATTCTAATGGTAATGATAATACTAGAAATATTACTAATTTAAAGATTATCACTCCAAAAGATATAGTGCTACGGTAATGAATTTACTAAAATTAGCTTTTAATTAAATATTCGACTCAACATAGAGTTACATAATTACGGTAATGACATAACTAAAATTTTTATTGAACTAAATATTCAACATAACAATGAGAGCCCTTATCAAATCTTCTTGGGGTCACCCTGTATTCCGCAAAACCAGTTTGCATAACAAAACAAGAAAAATAACGGTAATTTAATTAGGATTAATATGTGACCTTGCAGTTAACTAAGTGGTGCATTAGTTATTATAGCCACTCAAAATTCTTAGGTCAAATTTAGGTAAGATAAAGTCCAGCACTCTGGTATAAAGTCGTCGAAAATCAGACGTAAATTATGATGTAAATTACAACATTAGTTGCACTTAACTGACAAAATGGACGCAGGATGGCCGCAACGATAACCAAAATGGCGGAGGCCCCCTTGATGAAAATTTCCACCTCAACGGTCAGGATGGACGTACAGGTGCAACTACTGCAGCAACGAATGAAACCTCCACACTCATCAAGGATAATGCGGGGTGATAATACCAGATATATGGCTACTGAGGGCTTTTGTGCCCGTCAAAAGAATCCTATTAAATTAGAAGAGAAAAGAAACAAAGATAAAATCCCGAAAATTAACACAAGATTTCAAACACTTACCCCAATATGATAATGGAGATTCCGCGATAAACGACTTCACAAGTCGTACGTACGTGAATTTTAGGTAACGGTATATCGGTAAAAATTCACGATAAATAACCAAAATTAAGGTAACGGTAATTGCTGCTTACTCCAATTAAATCCGCATTCGCGAAAATATCTTACATAGATAATGTACCAAAGTACTAAAGGAAGATAAGCAATTTGCACACCATGTTCTTACACAAGAATCGACTATAAAGTGCCGTCAAAAAGCGGGAACCTCTTTCATCACAAATGCGCGTCAGCTACACGCATCCCTTCCGAAGCAACATGCCCGGAAATATCTCAGAACGAAAGGCGGGAGATTCCAAATGAACATAATAGGCACAAAACGAAATTGACAATGAAGAGAGTCAACATCGTGACGTATATAAAATTAAACACAACCCTACACATAACGTAAACGAAAAGAGAATACCGAAACACTCATACAATTGTACGTAGAAATTATAAAGTCGGCAGTACGAGTGGGAATTCACAAGCTAAACGGTTGGCAAGCGTGACGCGAACGGTCACCTGAGCGACATAACCAAAAGTTTGACAGGAAGAAACAAAACAAACCTCAAACGTAGATACAATTTATTACGGAAGAAAGCGGATACTGCAGGTAACTATTGAAATTTTCCAAGCTTTAAATCACGCTACAACCGGCGGTTAAAAAGAACCGACCTCCTAATGTTTTGCAGTTAAATCCGCGAAGCCATAACCTTCCAAGGAAAGATGTTAATAATAGCGCAACAAGGCAGTCAGGGAAGATGAACGCTTGCTATGAACAAATCAGTCCACGGAAACAATTCACGTATGCCCGTTAATACACAAGATTTCCTTATTTAGTACTCCTTACATTTTTAGTGACATAAATACGAAGGAGAATTTTAATCAGATGTACAAGAGAGTCTATGTCTAGGAATACACATAAACACAGGCGCCAGTAAATACAACGAGGCTGGCTGATGTGTCAAAGAATTTAAATGCACAAATAAATGCACTTCGCAGGGTTCGGAGGTAATAAATCAGCAGATATTGATAAAACTGAAACAAGACGTAAAAGTAGCTGCAAAAGCAGAAAATACAAATTTACAGGTAGGTTAGAATAAGCTAGAGATAAGATAGTTATAATTAGTTACCTAAGATACAGAGTTTTTTTTTACACATAAAGAGTGTATTTGCCCGATATTACATATTACACATGTGTCAATCTCACGGTTCGTGACTTAGGGCTCCAACAGCACAATAGTAGTTTTAGCACACGCACGGGCATACAACAAACGATCTTTGCCAACCGGTAAACCAAACGAGGTACAAGGTTCGTTCAAAAAGTCTCGAGCTCAACAAATTCTACGCACTTAAACAAAGACACATAATCTTACGAGAACTAAATACAAAAGTAAATTTTACAGCATAACAACCTTACTTAATCAATCCTTTTAAAAACATCAAACATAAATGACCGCAATTCACAGAGTTCACATCTTGATATCTCTGATAGTTATATTGAATAACCCCACCACCATTTGATAATAAATACTCCTCAACCTCAATCGGCGGTCTTAAATCACCATAACTATCAAAATATCTTATTACATCATTATTTTTATTATATGCTACCCAATGAGTACCACCTCCAACATTATCATCCAAATTCACTATTCCTTTCTCCTTCACATATATTTTCTTCGGTAAAACGTCTCTACTAAATACACCCCGAAATTTTCCAATTTTCCACCTCTTCACAAACTTCCGTAAATCAATTTCTGTTAAAGGCCTTCGAGGTAATTCACTTAACCGTTTTTTGAAACAACTCCACTTGGTAAATACACACCACAACCAGATTTATATGGTTTTATATACAATCCACTCCCAATAGATACACCGCATCCTACATTATATGGTTTCACATATAAACCACTACCACTTTTGGATTCCATTGTCCTATTATGTCGTTTTGCTTCCTCTAATTGAACTCTTTCAGTTTTCGCAGATGTTACAGCTTTTGCTATCGCCGCAGCACCACCCCCTAACGACCCCAGAGCACCCAAAGCTGCAAATAATGGAATTAACGGTAAAAATCCACCTTTCTTTGGTATTGCAATTACTCTTGATCGTGGAAACAGTATCCGTCTTCTAGGTTTCATTAAACTCTGATATGCAACTTTCACATTCTCTAATAGACCTTTTCTCCTACCTATATGTCTTATGGCATTGCGCGCTTTCTTCATTGCGTGTAAAAATGATAGAACACCACCCGATCGATTTCTACCACTACTTATTCTATGCCTTCTTCTTGTATTATTCTTCCTACCCTTCACACTCACTCTTTTTCTATATTGCCCCCGCACACCCATACCTAATATTGTTTTACCTTTCATAGCAGTTGCAACTACAGTAGCAGCTAATTTTTCTCTCACACCCGCGTCTTTACTCTTCACTCGTTCTATAGCCCTTTGATACAATGTCTTATCAGCTTCGTGTCGTTTCGATAAATCATTTGATTTTGAATAAGATATATCGTGTTCTTTACAAGCCTCGTCCAAATTATTCACTCCCTTATCACCTCTTTCTAAACGTTTCCCCAATTTAGTTCATGGACCACAAAATCTATAGCCGGGTATATGTAACTCAACTGGTAACTTATTTATTAAACTATTCAATAATCCACCACCTTTCCTTCTCACTGTTTGATTCAAACTACCATCAGACTTCACTAACGTTCCCATCTTATTAAAAAATAACTGATAGATATATCTTTACAAATACCAACTCTCGAAATATAACAAAACACTACTAACCATATTACTTATACTCCACCAAATCTACACTCAAATTCAATAAAACTCCATCAATTTCTCTCTCAAAAATAATAAAAAAAAAACCATACAATTTTTAATCATTTTATTATTATATAAATTATTCACAATTACAATCGATTTTTTCTTAAAAATTGTAAATCATTTAAAATCTTTGGCAACCAATACATAGCTAACTCTATTGTTATACAAACATGTTCAGATACCACGCCATTACATATTCTATCTATTGCAGTATTTATTTCTTCTCCGTTTAAAACTATAGGATCTAAAAATTGCTTATAGAATTCTTCATATTTTAAATCCTTTAAAAACACTAAACGTGTCGCCACTACTTTCACCATTCGCCACAATTCCGCCAAACTTTCATACGCTAAATATGCGTGTCCTCCCTCTTTATTTATTTTCATTATTCTATTCACACCATCAAAACTTTCATGTGATAGCCATATATCCATATGTCTCTAAACATGCCTGGCCAATAGTATAATGAAGCGGCTCTCGCTATACTTTTGGCGACCCCAAGATGTCCAGCTTCAGGAGCGTCATGTATTTCTCTCAGGACGTCATTCCTATCAGGTTTAGCTACGCACAATTTCCATGCCCGCACTCCGTCGGTATGTTGTGTGTCAGGTATGTGTCTGTATAAATTGCCATTTTCTAATCGGTATTCTCGATGTTTTTCAGGATCTGATTGAACATCCGAAACTTTCTTATTGTACCAAGAACAAGACGTTTCTTCCAACAAGGCACATGCGTCTTCATCGGTTTCATGCTTAAAAGGAAGCGGTGAACGTGACAGGGAATCGGCTAGATTATTCATCGCTCCTTTACAGTACTGTATGACGAAATCATACTGTTGTAGATCAACAGCCCATCGACTGAGTCGTCTTGACGGATTCTTCAAGTCATTTAGGAACCTTAAACACTGGTGATCCGAAATAACTGTAAACTGGTAAAATTCTAGGTAATATTTAAACTTTTTAATACCCCAGACAACGGCAAGGGCTTCCTTCTGGGTCGTAGAATAATTAAATTCCGCTTTACTTAGAGTTCTACTCGCATAGGCGATCCCTCTTTCGGCACCCTCTATTACTTGAATTAAAACGACTCCCAAACCTTTCTCACTGGCGTCGGTATGTAACTGGAAAGGTTTGGAAAAGTCCGGACACGCGAGAACTGGACTCTCTGTCAGAGCTTTCTTTACGGCGGCGAATACGGCTTCTTGATCCGTCGTCCACTCCCAACGCACATCTTTTTTAATTAATTTTACAAGCGGAACGGTAATTTGTGCGAAATTTGGCACGAACCAACGGTACCATGACGTCTGTCCTAGGAAACCACGTATTTCCTTCTTGGTTCGCGGCGGAGGTACATTTAAAATCGCAGCGATTTTGTCCGGGTCTGTACGGATGCCGTCCGGCCTGACAACATGACCCAAATATTTTATACTCTGCTTTGCAAAAGTACATTTGTCTGGTTGAAGTTGGAGGCCTGCTTCCCGTAAACGCGCGAAAACAATACTTAAATTCTTTAAATGTTCCTCAAAAGTCTTTCCTAAAATAATAATATCATCAAGATATACAAATGCGTATTCTGCCATCTCAGGACCTATCACTGAGTCTAATAAGCGCTGGAACGTCGCTCCCGCACTATGTAATCCATAGGGTAATGATACAAAATGAAATAGGCCCTTCCCCGGGATTGTAAAAGCCGTCACGGGTCTGCTACTTTTTTCTAATTCAACCTGCCAGTACCCACTTTTAAGATCAAGCGTCGGAAAATATTTACTATCGCGGAGCTTGTCAAGAATATTTGAAATGTACGGCAAAGGGTAAGAGTCTTTAATAGAGACAGAATTGATTTTGCGAAAATCGACGCAGAACCGAACGCCACCCTTCTTTTTCATGACCACGACGATAGGAAAACGCCACGGGCTGTTACTGGGTTCTATTATACCGTCCTGTAACATCTTATCTACTTCGGCGTCGATCACTGCTTGTTTCTTCGGATTGCATGGATAGTATCTTTGTTTTATTGGGGCGGTATTCGGTTGTAAACGGATAGTGTGACTTATTAAATTCGTTCGACCAGGCACGGTAGTAAATTTACTCAATTCCTGCTCGAGGAATTTTTTTAAAACGGTTTCTTGGCGGTCCTGTACTTCGGAGATCCCAGAGTTCGCGGCAAAGACTGCATTGTCTCCCTTAAAATACAGTTTTCTTTCGGAAAAATCAAGAACAGCCCCAATCTCCCTAAGAAAATTAATTCCGAAGATGACTGAGCACGGGCTCTTCGGCATTATTACAAAATTAACGTGTATAGTTCTGCTACCCATGCGTACCGGTAATGAAACTGAGCCAGGTGACTATAACGTCTCCATTAGCGAGGCGGACTTTGGATTTGCTATCCGAGACACGTTGGATATTATCTTTTAACAAACGGGCAACTAGTGATTCGGACAGAAATGAAGAAGTAGCTCCGCTGTCCACGAGAGCTCGTAAATTTTGATTAAAAATGTGCACGCGGATCCAGACGCGATTATCTGACATTGTCGAGTCTTTGGTACATGTGCTTGCGGATTCAGGCGGTTTTACTGCTTGCGGACGGTCTTTGCCTGTAGACCGCCTTTTTCGGCGTTTCCCTGGCATCGGCAGTCGACGGAACGTACATCTAGTTTACCACACCGAGAACAAAACAATTTAAATGGGTTGCGGCAATTACTACGCGTATGGTCTTCTTTTCCGCATCTCCAACAGCGTCTTTCCGGATGTGATAACTTTTGTAATGTCGGTGATGGTGCAGGAAATTGACGAGGCTTACTATTCTGAGCGGCATACGACAATTGATGCGAACGCGACGGCGCTGACGAAGTACTGGGTTTATCGCTGAACGGGCGTTCCGGTGCGGATAGCGTACTTTCTCTTTTACAAAAGCGCGCCTGCTCTTCCTGCAGTAATTCATATTCCGCAGCGAGTTTAGACAATTGTCTGACGGATTGTACCGCGTCCCTACGTATGTATATTTTGTAACCGGGTGACATGTTACCATATACACGTTCTAGCTTATCATCATCGGACATATCTCGGCCGCGCCTCATTAACGTTAATATTGCGGTTAAATAATCTTTAAAAGATTCCTTCGGTTTTTGCAAACGAGAACGTATTTCTCCTTCTATTAAATAGCTATACCGGGGCGGAAGATATTGGAGTTTAAAGTCCTCTAGGAACTCGTCCCACGTACCCCACAGTGTCCTATTATTTCGGAGCCAAAGCAGTGCTTTATCTCTAAAAAGCTCAGGCAACGCGAGGAGCATATGTTCATTCTTAATACCGTAACAAACTTGAAGTTCTTTAACTCTTTCCAAAAAAATACAGCATCCGAGCTGCCATTAAAATGAACTCCCCATTTCCTTATTTGTGCGCAGATTTCAGAGGAAGAAGTCTGAACGTTAGTGTCTACAGGCGGTGTTACAACCAGAACACTTCCCTTATTCGCGGAACCCGTTTTACCCTCTTTCAAATATGTGCTAAGGCGTTTACGTACATCTTCTACACTACCAGAAGCGTCTAACCCTAGAGACTCTGTTACAGCATTCAAATCCTCTTTTTTCAACGTGTATATCCACCCCAGCGAGGTTGGATTTTTGCCTTTGTCCGAATCAGACATATTATAAATTACAATGTACAAAATTGTCTAATAAAAATGTATTGTGGTTTCTATTTATTTTCCTGCCCTTTTATTCCCTCACAGTTAATAAAAGAATATGTATCTATGTGTATATGTACATCCTACTATCCTTTAATAAAAACTTATCTCTGTGTATATAATGTGTATCAATCTTGCTATATTTTTTTTTTTAAAATAAGTATATACATATATTCTGAAGAAAAACTGCTCGACCAATTTTAAACGCGGCGGGGTTTAACATCGGATTTTAATCTATCTAATTTTTGCTTGAATTAATTTTTAAATTCATTAAAACAGGGCCCCACGTTGGGCGCCACTTATAACATGCCTCGATTGTTTAAATAATACTAGTACTAAACGAAGCAAATGTAGTATTCTGCATATATTGACCATGCAACGGAAAACATAGTCCTAAACACACGTACCTTGGGTTGCCTATGCATACAGGCACCAATGTCACGAAATTTTCAGACGTCCTCCTTTAGTAATATCATATTTCGCGACTTCGCCCGGTTGGCACTACTTATAAATGTAAATATGGCAGGTGAAGTGTTGTGACTTTTAGACATGCGAATACAAAACTCTACGGCTAGCAAAGTGGAGATTGTTCGTAAGTATTTTTGTTTTAATATACTTTAGTGTTTATTGAATTAATTCTACATTTATTGCATTCATTACTGATGGACCGGTGAAAAGAAAACAGTACAAAACACGTGCGGAAGCTTATTTAAAAATAGACTTTATTATCTGTCAAAAACAATACCAATATTCATACACATTTCTTTATTTACATTTATGTATATACACAAAGTCATTTTATATGTACATCATTAACTATAGCTCGAATTTGCTTTATTGACATCTTTAAATCATTACAAAAGAAATTTCATTTATCATAAACTAACATAAGATCAAATATGTACTGAAATTTATCCCCTGAAATGTCACTAATAGATTCCAATACATTTCTATTATTCTTAATAAATACAAGATATGTCTGTCAATTTGAATTAAAATACGTAATCAGGTTAATTTAAATTATCCTATAAATTATCTCCATGTCACGGCATGCTCATTTAAAGAATATTTCGATCTATGATAAAATTAATGTTTATCTTAGTACGGGCCCGAGTAGCGCGGATATCAGGTCAATAGCTTTGCGGTGAAATATAAATACGCGGCGCGCGCTAATGCAAAATATCGGAAATTAATGGTCGTAAAACATCTGAAATAAATAATTAAGATTAATTCGGATTTACGGAGATCACGACATGAAAAAGTCTGATCTTGACGGAGTGTAGGTTTATAAGCGGTAATACCCAATCTTCCCACGGCACCTGGCCTGAGTAAGAGAGAAGTATGCGGACGAGATTAAATGGGTTTAGAACGTCTGTCCCATGATACAAAGACCTGAACACAGAACGCTCTTTACGGAATAACCTGGTCTTTTTCACGCCATCGGAGGCTGAATAAAGGCAGGTAGGTATAGGAGTTGGGACAAGTCGGAGATCTAAATGAACAAGGCAAGCTCGATGGTGGCCTTTTATATGTTAAAACCCCCTACGTAAGTAAGTAAAAAAACCGTTCAAAATATAAAATTTGCACACGATACTGATATGAAATACGCGACTCTGAGCATGACGTAGGCATTCGGTATTTTTCCATTTAAAAATTAGTAAATAACAAGAATTATTACAAACAATTGATCATACATACAGGTCGACTCATTTCACACTATACAATATTAACATTTGAACAAAATAACATTCATACAGATAATTTGATATTTACAAATAAATTAATTATGAACTCAAAAATGTTATTTTATTACAATTAACGAAGGAACTTCGTTACACCATTAATAACGGGAATCGCACCATTATAATATTGATAATATTTCTTCAACTTTACACTCTCAGCTACAAACCATTCCCATTCTTCTAAATTAAAATATACACATTGTTTTTTAATACCTACAATCTTCACTGTCGGTTCAAAATCCTTATTTGGTGCTAAACCCACACATATCCACTTAGAATTACTTTTATTTAAAAAAAAATTCTTTCTTACACTAATGGTACATCCCATATTGGTTCTCTAGCAAATTCGTCCGGTGATACTTGTTGAACTACTTTTTCTGCAGTCGTTCTCACTTTATTCCAAAAATTATTTGATTCGCCCATTTCAGTAAAAAATGTGTCTACTCTCGGATCCGCTTCAAACATTTTATGTAAATCAATACTATTATCTACCAATTCACTGTCGTCCACTATCAGTTCACCCTCCTCTACTATCCGTGAACAATCACACTTTTTTTCTTCTCCAGTAAAACAACGCTTCGACATATTGGATTATACTAACATTTATTTATCATATCAACCTTTATATATACCTACTATCTACCACTTCTCACAATCTCCACCTCCACTAACCAATTCTAAAACCTCTTCATTAACCTTGACCTTAACTGGACATTGACCCTGAGAACTATATACAATTTAACCTTAACTTCACTTTAATATTAACTTTTTAACCTTGAATTCCTTCTTTCACCTCCATCGCCATTTCTCTCCCTTGCTTCACATTTATTCACAAAACCAATTTAAATAATTCAATAATGTACTGCTTCTCCTTTTCCCATCATACTTATAATATTCGTATACATCACATAAATACATTAAATTATATTTATACGACTCATAAAACTGCTGCGCTATATTATCATTTATTATAGCCCACCCAAATTCATCTTGACTTACTTCCTCACTATTTGAAAATATCTCCCCAACATTTTTAAAACTATTAAATTTCTCTTGTACTTCCAGCAACACTTCACTTGTTAGTTCTTCATTTTCATTCATATTTAAAATGAAACTACTTCAAATCATACACATTATATACACTCAATCTCATTTCAACGACCTTGACTTGATCTTGACTTAACCTTAACCTTGACCTGACCCTTCACCTTGATTTAACCTCGGCTTGATCTCAACTTGTCCTTGAATTGACCTTGACCATTCTATCTCAGCCGATTCTGGAACCTCCTCATTGACCTTGATCTATGCTGCAATCTTGACCTTGAATTATGACCTTGACATGACCTTGACATGACCTTGATATGACTTTGACCGTTCCATCTCAGCCGATTCTGGAACCTCCTCATTGACCTTGATCTATGCTGCGTGCATGATCAAGGTCAATGAGGAGGTTCCAGAATCGGCTGAGACCCTCTACTAATGTGCGATATAGAGGAACTAGTGGTCTCTACCAATTAATATTTAAAGCCCGTCCGGAAGGTTTTACTAAAGAAGATGGGGCTCGATATCGTGCAATTTTAAAACAGACTAATGTACATCGCACAGACGGGTATTTGAGCATTCTAGGCGGCCAAAAGTGAATTTCACAAAATTGGAAAAACCATCTTAAATCAACTACCTGAGTCAGGGGACATTCCAGTGAATAATACGCGGCATCTCCCACCGTTTTCCCGTGCACGCTGTGCTGACAGCGTCATTAGAAATTTGGTCATCAAACTTAGCCTACGTGACTGCTCTCGGCGATTTTGTGAAAACCTTAATTTTTAAAGTGAATAATAATTTTTCTACGTTAATTTTGTGCGGAAAAGTGATGGATTATGATTCTACAGGTAATTTTTTATTTTACTGCAATATTGCTTTTTCTATTTTATTCTATAAATGTACTCTTTTATGACGTAAAAGTAACATGTATAATAAGCATGATTTTTCAGAGAAGTTTATGTTCATCAACGTATTACTTACAGTATAGAGATAGATCCGGTGTCCTTTCTTATTAATACTAGAACTTTAGAGTACTGAGTAGTAGATAATCAAAAAGTTTGCCGCGGAAAAGCGCCGATAAGCAAAATCTCAGTACTTAATTTTTTTTCTACGAAAATGTCTAAATATGTGAATGATGTTGCATGTATTACAAAGCAACATTTTGCTTATTTCAGGAGCAGTGGGTACTTCGGGAGTACGGATAGTGACCCGCAAATACTTATTCGATCTCATGAGAACTTATAGCAAGTCAAATTTCGAACAAAAACTAAATTGCTCAAAAGACCAACTTTTGTCGCGTGAAGAATTCACTGAAGACCAATACAAAAGGTTTAAACGCAGTTTCACACATTTCGAATCCGAAGTGAAATAAAGATGGACCAAAACACTAAAAAAGGAAGACCTTTTTCTTAAAAACAACCACCTGTGGTTAGAAGGAACATTTGAAATTCCGGTGGCTACGCAATATCGGTCAGGTCGACCTCGAAAATCGTTTGGAAGGTCCAATAAAACGAGTAAAAGAAGGAAAACAGAGGAGCTTCGTTCTACTTTAGAAGACGGTATTATTGTTCACGCAGCATAAGTTGAGTTAAGTCAATCTGGAAAAAAAGATGCTTGCATTGTACTAAAAGATATTACTTGCACCCCAACACAAGCAACAAAATACAAAAGAGCATATGCCACTTCCAAAAGTGAAAACGCTTTGCGCCTCACACCGTTCCAAACATTGAAAATGTTTATAGATGCTGATTTAACACGAGTACAATATGAAATAATTCGAAATACTAATAAAAAGTTCTTCCCGTATTATAGTTTAATACAGTAAGCAAAAAAAAAGTGTTATCCGCCCCGAGAAGCATGCACAGTGACGAGTACCAACGCCGAAAGCCAATTGCAATCTTTAATCGATATTACCCTTAAACGCTTATCTGAATTCCTTGAAGAGGTGTTATCAACAATACTAGAGCAAGAAAGGGATACATTAAAAATTATATGTAAATGAGGATGCGATGGGTAGCAGCAATCACAGTTCAAGCAAAAATTTGATGAGGAAGGTGATCTAGATGCCAATATTTTTCAGAGCTGCTTTGTACCTATGCGATTAGTTTGTAGCAAAGACTCTGAAAGAGTATTGGGGGAAAATCCAACACCTTCTTCACCACCGTTCTGCCGCCTAATTAGATTCCGTTTTGTGAAAGAGAATACTGATATCACAAATGAAGAGATGAAGTACGTCCAAAATTCCATAAACTCTTTAATAGCAACTGAGGTTGATATTGATGGAAAAAAGTTTTTCGTCAAACATCTGTTCATAATGACAATGGTTGACGGAAAAGTCTGCAACGCAGTTACTGGCACAACATCTACGAATCGTTGCTACATCTGTGGTGCGACTTCCAAAGACTGCAACCAACTGGACAATAAAAAACAAATATCTTTTGAAACTATTGAATTTGGTCTGTCGATTTTACATGCCAGGGTAAGATTATTCGACAGCATTCTCCATTTGGAATACAAATTGCCCGTAAAGAAATACACAAAAAGAAAAATATAAGGGGAAAAACAAATGGAAAAAGAGAGGAAAACAGAAACCCAGAACAAATTTTGCAAAGAAACTGATATGTTAGTAAATACGTCAAAAACAAATTTCGGTAATACGAATGATGGCAACACGAGTAGAAGATTTTTTTGAGGATCCGAAATTACCTTAAGAAATTAGAGGCATCAGTTACGACATAATTTATAGGTTGAAAGTCATACTGGAAACCATTTCATGCGGATTCTTGATAGATGTAAAAAAATACGACAAATATGCACTGGAGACTGTTCGTTTATATGTCGAATTGTACCTTGTACCATTGGCATCCAATGACACCAACACTATACTAATTCACGGAGCATTCATAATAAAAAATACATTGCTACCTATTGGTCAATGATCTGAGGAGGCAGCAGAAGCGTGTAACAAGCATTTTATGACATATCGCCAAGAATTTTCAAGGAAATTTTCTAGAGAGTTCTGTAATAAAGATACATCCAATCGAGTCCTCTTGAGCTCAGATCCCTTGCTCAGTAGTATACGCACTTTTAAAAAAAGAAAACTTACTTCGTTTCTTTCTGTAACCATCAATATGCTTCTGCCAGTACAGCCAAACCCAATGGTTCTTCCATCTGAAAACGACGAAGGGGAATTTATTTCTGAAGAAAATTAATTTGTTTTTTTTTCCTTCCTAAACCACATTTTTCATAAAATAAATGTATATATATATATATATATAATAAATAATTCTAAATTTTTCTTGACCTTATTCACATATTCATGTGCATATATATAATTAAATTTCTTGGACGATTTAGAGGTCAATACTAATTTCAAATTAATTTAAAATTAGTTTAATTGTTAATTAGGTAATTTTTAATCTTTAAAAATTACCCAGCGGTCCAGGAATCGAACCCGAAATCTCCTGATTACTAGTCAGGTGTGTTATCCACTACACTACCACGGGCTTTCGGTCTTGACTCCTTTAATTGTACTGATATACATATACATATACATATAGCAAGTAACAGATGGAAAGTATTGCTGGTATACCAGCGTATATAAGCACCGAAACGTCCATGTGCTGTATATGATAAATAATTCTAAATTTTTCTTGACCTTATTCACATATTCATGTGCATATATATAATTAAATTTCTTGGACGATTTAGAGGTCAATACTAATTTCAAATTAATTTAAAATTAGTTTAATTGTTAATTAGGTAATTTTTAATCTTTAAAAATTACCCAGCGGTCCAGGAATCGAACCCGAATCTCCTGATTACTAGTCAGGTGTGTTATCCACTACACTACCACGGGCTTTCGGTCTTGACTCCTTTAATTGTACTGATATACATATACATATACATATAGCAAGTAACAGATGGAAAGTATTGCTGGTAAGTATTGCTGGTAAGTATTGCTGGTAGTAATCAGGAGATTTCGGGTTCGATTCCTGGACCGCTGGGTAATTTTTAAAGATTAAAAATTACCTAATTAACAATTAAACTAATTTTAAATTAATTTGAAATTAGTATTGACCTCTAAATCGTCCAAGAAATTTAATTATATATATGCACATGAATATGTGAATAAGGTCAAGAAAAATTTAGAATTATTTATCATATACAGCACATGGACGTTTCGGTGCTTATATACGCTGGTATACCAGCAATACTTTCCATCTGTTACTTGCTATATGTATATGTATATCAGTACAATTAAAGGAGTCAAGACCGAAAGCCCGTGGTAGTGTAGTGGATAACACACCTGACTAGTAATCAGGAGATTTCGGGTTCGATTCCTGGACCGCTGGGTAATTTTTAAAGATTAAAAATTACCTAATTAACAATTAAACTAATTTTAAATTAATTTGAAATTAGTATTGACCTCTAAATCGTCCAAGAAATTTAATTATATATATATATATATAATATATTACAATTCTTTGCCAATTATACAAATGTATTGAAAAATTGAAAATCTTCTTGGTAGTAGTGGCATAAAATGAATTAAAAGTAATAACAATATGACAACTGGTTGTCAATTAGAAACAATGACAAATATAAAATGTAAATCAAAATGTATAAATGAAAATGTAATCAATAAGCATAGGACAGTCGAGATTATTTCTATAATCACATTAAAAGGCTTGGGGTTTACCACAAACTGTTCAGTCAATCCAATTATACAAATAACAACGACGCAACTATGTAAAGAAAAATTAAGAGTAGAACTGTTGATAATATAACAATATAGAATGTAAAATAGTCAAGTATAAATGTAAATGAAAGCAAATAAGCATAGGACAATCGATAATTACTCATGTAATCCTATCAAAATGGCCTAGGTTCACCTAAACATGTACAATTTTGATTGAAATACACAAACAATTAACGATGCAACTATGTATGTGTTAAGATGTATTTGTAGCTACAGACATATATGTTTCTACCTAGTTTGGTTTCGTCAGTGCAGCATAACAAAGAAAGTGTATGTTAAAGCATTAATATGTGAATAAAAAATATAGTATTACCTTAAAATGTCAATCCAAAATGTCCAAGTGTAAAACAACTGTGAAAATACCTAATACTGTGTAATGCCTTATTTCAACCAGGCAGTTAATAAAATATATTACAATTCTTTGCCAATTATACAAATGTATTGAAAAATTGAAAATCTTCTTGGTAGTAGTGGCATAAAATGAATTAAAAGTAATAACAATATGACAACTGGTTGTCAATTAGAAACAATGACAAATATAAAATGTAAATCAAAATGTATAAATGAAAATGTAATCAATAAGCATAGGACAGTCGAGATTATTTCTATAATCACATTAAAAGGCTTGGGGTTTACCACAAACTGTTCAGTCAATCCAATTATACAAATAACAACGACGCAACTATGTAAAGAAAAATTAAGAGTAGAACTGTTGATAATATAACAATATAGAATGTAAAATAGTCAAGTATAAATGTAAATGAAAGCAAATAAGCATAGGATTTAATGTGATTATAGAAATAATCTCGACTGTCCTATGCTTATTGATTACATTTTCATTTATACATTTTGATTTACATTTTATATTTGTCATTGTTTCTAATTGACAACCAGTTGTCATATTGTTATTACTTTTAATTCATTTTATGCCACTACTACCAAGAAGATTTTCAATTTTTCAATACATATATATATATATGTTCTCTTTCAGGTTTCCGCGGGTAGTAGTATGTGTTGTCACTGGATTCCGCGTTTCCACTGCTTGGTCTTTGGAAAGACCGATGCTGGTTTCTTGACGACGTTTCGGCAAAATCACACTTGCCATCTTCAGGTCTGCGATAACTGTCTGCTTCTGCTTCTTGTTATTCGTAAACTGACGTTTTCGGGATTCGGATGGTGGTTATATACTTCGTTAGCGTGTCGGTTGGTTGCCCTTGGACGAGTGTGTGCATGGTTCCGTGTCGTTGGGCTCGTGTTTGGAGTGTGACGGCTGGTTTGCGATGTAGAAGTATTAGTTTGGTGTTCTTTGTTGGTATCTGTTCTTGTTAGTGCTGGTTTCCATGCTGTTGGTAACCTCTGGGTATCATCTCGTGAATTCAGATTGTTCGGATGTTTTTCAATTTCGATGGCTTCCCTGATGATTCTGGTTTTAGTATGTTCGATGTTCGCTAATAGCTTGGTGTTACTGAAGTCTATCGTGTGGGATGTTTCTTTTACATGTTGAGCCAGAGATGAAGTTTTCTCGTCTTTTCTTACGGAATTTTTGTGTTCGTCTCTTCTTGCGTTTACCCTTCTGTTCGTTTGTCCAATGTAAGTTTTTTCACAGTTGAGGCACGGAATTTCATAAACTCCTTGGTTTTCTAAAGGTATTTTTGTTTTAGGGTTTCGAAGAACTGTACTGATTTTTCTGTCTGCTTTGAATGTCGTTTCAATGTTGTGTCTTCGTAGGATTTTGGATATTCTATCGGTGGTGCCTTTCACATAGGGTAAGTAGGTTTTGGCAGTTGGTGTTTCTTTTTCCTCTTGTGGTGTTGTTGGTTTC
This sequence comes from Amphimallon solstitiale, assembly GCA_963170755.1. Classification (NCBI taxonomy): domain Eukaryota; kingdom Metazoa; phylum Arthropoda; class Insecta; order Coleoptera; family Scarabaeidae; genus Amphimallon; species Amphimallon solstitiale. The sequence goes on from OY720675.1 coordinate 98,703,419, forward strand.
GGCTTGGATGCTCTTTTGATAGCAGATTCACTGAAACCATTCTGCTGGAGTGCCTTGTGGAGTTTGTCCATTTCTTGGGTGATGTGATCTTCGTCTGCTAATCTCTGCGATCTTGTCACTAGGGTTTTCACTACTGATTGTAACTGAGCTGGGTGGTGGTGAGACTAAGCGTTCAGATATCTGTCTGTATGGGTGGATTTTCGGTATACCGTGTGACTTAAGTTCCCATTTTCTTTCTTCTTGACCAAAACGTCGAGGAATGGTAATTCGTTGTTCGATTCTATTTCCATCGTAAATTTTATTTTTGGATGGGTTTTGTTTAAATGTTCCAGGAAGATGTGGAGGTGGTCCTTTCCATGTGTCCAGATCACGAAAGTGTCATCGACGTAGCGTAGCCAGAGTTTGGATTTGTGGGTGGCCGTCCTTAGTGCTGTTTTTTCTAAGTTTTCCATAAAAAGGTTTGCTATTACTGGTGATAGTGGAGAACCCATAGGGGCGCCTTCTATTTGTCTATAGCGCTGATCTTCGTAGATAAAGTATGTGTTTGTCAGACAGTGTTTCACCAAGTTCATTATGTGCACTGGGGGTTGGTATATTCGTTCGATGGTCTCTAGAGCTTCGGCAACTGGTATATTGGTAAACAGTGATACTACGTCGAAGCTTACTAATAACCATTCTGGTTCTACTTTTTCTTGTCTCAATAGATCGATGAAGTGGCTTGCGTTCTTGACGTAAGATTCGGCTTCTTCGACATGAGGTTGTAGTTGTTGGGCTAGGTATCTAGCCAATTGTTGAACAGGTGATCCAATGGAGCTGACTATGGGTCTTAGGGGTGCACCTTCCTTGTGGACTTTAGGTAAGCCGTAGAATTTGGGGCATCTTGATGACTTCTCCCTTGGAATGAGTGCTGTCTGGATTTCCTTGTCGATGGGACTCTCCTTGATTTTAGTTTTGGTTGTTTTCTCCAGGTATGTTGTTGGATCCGTGGAGATTGGTTGGTATGCTGGATCCTCCAAGAGGGTTCTTATTTTGGCGTCGTAGTCGGTTGTGTTCATTACCACAGTAGCATTTCCTTTATCGGCTGGTAGAATAATAATGTTTTCGTTTTCCCTTAGTTGTTTCAATGCCAGGAATTCTTCATGTGATAGGTTTTTCTTTGGTGGTTTGGCTGTCCTTAATATTTGCGATACATCTTGGCGGATAGTCTCGGCCGTATTCTTGTCAATCCCAGCTATAGTTGCTTCTACTCCACAAATTATTTCTTCTACTGGTATGCGGGCAGGAGCTATTGCGTAGTTAAATCCTTTAGCCAAAACATTGTGGGATGCTGCGTCCAATCCATGGGTGGATAAGTTGTATACCACCGATTGGACAAAAGCAAAACAAATAAAGAAGTTCAACCACCTGCAAGCAGAACAAAAACTCAGAGACACCAGAGTGGAGAACAAATCACTCAAAGTGGTATACAACTTATCCACCCATGGATTGGACGCAGCATCCCACAATGTTTTGGCTAAAGGATTGCTACCGGATCTACGTCGCATTAAGTTAACGGACTAAATTAGGGGAAAAAAACGGAGAATCGCAATAGGGGTTGTTAAACAGGATAACGCAGGGCCGAGCTAACTCTGTCGCAGACGGCGTGACGGTTCAGGGAATATCAGAACACCTAAAAGTAGAGCGTCGGTCGGCAACGACGCTAGCGACGTTGTCCGGGCACCAGGACACTATGCTATCTTACAGATAACCTACCTGCGCCTCCTACGAGCTACCACTGGCTGTGTCCCTCCAGCGGGATACCTATTGAACTCCCTGTATATTCGTAGCACCTAGTCTTAAGTACGTGCTTGTCACAACAATATTTAAGATATGCAGAGGGAAAAGAAATAAAAGATAAGGTATTACGTAATGTAACAAAGTTTAATTAAATCTTAACGTGTTGAAAGTTATTATTTAACATAAATGATGAAGTTAAAGATTGACAGGTAATTTACAAAAAAAAAAATAACAGGTCGCGAATCTGACTGAACAGTTGAAATATAAAAAAAAGATAGCAAGCGTTGAATAAAAAAAAAAATTAAATTCAAGAAAATGAAGAGAAGCTAGACAGTTGATAATGTATAAACAAAGCGTTAGGTAACATTTTATAAAATTTGAAAGAAAATAACAAGTCTTAATAATACAACATAATCTCTGCGCTTCAGCAGAAGTTGGTCGGTTGCAGAAACGTTTCTTCACCTCACATTAGGTATACAAGTGTTATCAAGGACACGCCACAACGGCAATGTCAATACAAAGGTGTAAATATATATATTTAAAGCGCAAGAAAAATTAATAAGTCAGTTTAAAAGACTTAGTCTAAAATGTGAAAAATTCGCTAAATAAAATAAAACAAAAAAAAACGCCAGGTTTGATTACATGAGCTAAATTGAATTAAAAGAAGGATATATGTTTGCAAAGTCAAATACTTAAGTCAAAATTTAGAAAAGTAATTCTATAAAATACAAAAAAACACTGAGCTTCCCGAACCAAAATTTGCTCTTACCGAAGTGTTTTAATCTCACTCAGGTATAATAAATGATCATCGTGAAAGTCAAATTTGCTAAAGAAAGACTATCAAAAATTAGATTAAAAATTCAATACATCATAAGTCATACAATAATTTTAACGGAAGAGGAAATACTAGGTATAATACTGATTTAAATAATATCTCTCCAAGAGATGTAGTGAGATAATTAAGAATTTACTAAAATTAGCTACAATTAAATATTCGTCACAATATAGGGCTACAGAAATACGGTAGTGACATAACCAAAATTCTGGTTAATCTGATTATTACATAATAAAAAAAAATAATAACGGTAATTTAAAAAGGATTAAATTGTGACCTCGCCGATAACTAAGAGGTGCGATAGTTATTAAGCCACTCAAAGATTTGATCAAAAGCTAGGCAATATAAAGTCTTGCACTCAGACGTAATGTCGCCGAAAATCCGACGTAAAATTAAGAAGTAAAACTACAACCTTAGCGGCTCTCAACTGGTAAAATGGACGCCGGAAGAACGCTGTGGGTTTCCAAAATGGCGGCGACTCCCTTGTTGGAAAAATTCCACTTCAACAGGTGGGCTAGATGTTAAGAAGCATCTACTGATGCATCGATAGAAATCACCACGCTCTTCAGAGGAAATGCGGACTACACCATCAGAATTAAGACGTCAGAGGGCTTTTGTGCCCGACAAAAGAATCCTATTAAAATTTAGAGAGAAAAAAAAACCCAAGATAAAATCCCGAAAATTTAACACAGAGTTTTGAAAACTTACCCCAAGGATGAACGATGGAGATCCCACGATAAACGACTACGAGTCACTTCAGGGTGCAAAATTTACATTTACAAAAAAAGCCAGCACATGGCCACACGTGGATTTTTAGAAAACGGTACGACGATATAAAACCACGTTAATAACCCAAAATTAAGGTAACGGTAATTACTGCTTTCTCCAAATTAAGCCGCATACGCGAAAAATATCCTCATGGATAATGTACATAAGTACTAAAGGAAGAAAAGCAATTTGCACACACTGTTCTTTACACAAGATGTGACTATCAAGTGCCGTCGAAAGCGGGAACCTCTTTCATATCTCATGCGCGTCCAATCACACGCATCCCTGTCAAAACATAAAGACACGAAAATTCCTCAAAGTGGACAACGGCAGCATTCAAATAAAATTACAAACACCAGATTGAGTTTGACCGTACAGGGGGTTAACACTGTGACTTTTAATTAAACGCAAACATGAACATGACTCAGGCGAAACGAAAATGAGCGGAGTACCCAAACCATTGTACGAGAAAATTATAACGTCGGCAGCACGAGAGAAATTTCCATGCTAGACGTTGGCAATTCCGTGTGTAACACTCATTTCACGGCACATAGTAACATGTTTGACAGAAATAAACAAAACAAATTTCCACCCGTAATTCCCAATTTATTATGAGAGAGAACAGAATTTCTGCAGGTAATTAACGAAATATCAAAGCTTTAACATCAAAACGCTGCAAGAAGACGGTAGGGAGACCGATCTTAAACTTATGTTACAGAGAAATTACGACCTTAACCCCTACGATGGTTCTGGGGACGGATTAACAGGAGTTCCTAATACTTAGACTATCGAGGATAGAGCAGCAAGTGATCGGCAAGCAATTAATAGTATGCCCTCTATTCCAAGCATTTCCTTAATTAATACTCCTTACCTTTTTTTTTTAGTGAGACGACTGCGAAGGAAAGAGGAAAACAATAATACTCGGGCCTGCCCGAGATACTGTGTTTGGCAATACGCAAAACCATGTGAAACAGTTAACACAATAACTTGACTGTCGTCTCGGAGCGTTTACAAGCCACAAATAAATGCATTATGTAGAGATCGGTCGTAATATATAAGAAGATATTTTATAAACTTAAACAAGGCGTAAAAGTATTTGCAAATGCGGAAAATACAAAACTACAGGTAGGATAGAATAAGCTAGAGCTAAGATAATTAGAGTCAGTTACCCAGATATAAAGGCTTCCACAAAAATAGGGTGTAAATGCCCGATCTTACACAAAAATGTATCTGTCAAATTCGCGGTACGTGATTTAGAGCGGTGAGGGCTCAAAAGTAGGTTTAGAACACACGAAAGTATACGGCAGGCAGACTTAGTAACCGGTGAAATAGACAATATACAGGGTACGCTCAAAAAGTCACGATCTTTATACAAAATTCCACGTATTTAGACAAAGACACACAATCTTTCAAGAAGTACAACCAAAGTAAATTTACAACGTAACAAATTCCCCCCTTTCCAGCGAAAAGAAATTGATCGCAGAGCAATTTCTTGCACCGAGAACATAGGCTGACGGGATAAAGATAGTGAAAAGGGTAAGCGAGAGTTCTAAAACGGACGTTGTCCACTATACAAACGCACACATCCACCCTCAGTCACAGTAACACCAATCAGCTTGGCCATAACCACCACGTGGCCCTTCGGCATTCGGCCGGTACGGGAAAGTAACGAAAAATAAAAAAAACAAGGGTGTCGAGATTCTGCACAGACGCGCCCCGAGACCTGTCCAACCGACAGCCCAGCACTATTGGTAGCATCACGGGGGAGAAGGGTATAGACGGGTTAGATTACGGTGTGCCCGGCCGGCGGTGATCCTTACGACGGTCGAAGGCACAGGAATGAGGAGTGGGCACTACCAATAGGCCAAGATGCGGGAAAGGCAACCCCCGAGACGACACTCTGCAGACACGCGACGGTAAAAGAGACCCTTGGGTAAGGCCCTCGGTATCTCAAAACAAACAAAATAAAAGGACAACTAAAAACGGGTTTATTACTACAGATACGGGATACAAAGCGGAATAAGGAAGAGGTAACTAAAGGTAAGGTAAAGCTCAGAATGGTGCAACTGCTCAGAGGTACAGATATGCCGTTACGACAACCAAACATCCGGTGACAACAAAACGAGAGAAGATCGCCAAACAAAAATAGATAATAGGGAGCAGAAGTTTAAAGTCTGGACCGGCGTTGTCCCGACTGAAACGCTGAAGGCGAACGATAAACCATAAAGGCTGAAGTCATATCCGATTCCTGGAAGTAACATTTTGAACGTAAGAAAAGCAAAAAGGTCGCCAGGACACGGCCCTGGGAAGGCTGAGGATTATCACACAAAAGGGACCATCACTCTTTATACCTCCTCAAATAAGAAAGTCAAATCCGGTAGTTAAGCAACATTAGTTAGCTTAAAAGGTAGTCATGTCCGATAAGATAAGGGAAATGTAGTGTGGACTCCCCTAGCAAGGCTGCCACTCCATATATGCAGAGACACGGGAGATCCGAGACACACGAAAGCGATAAAGATACGGGAAGATAAATGCATAGACAGAATCACAGATACAAGCTGTGCAATGGGGCCGGTAATCACACTGACGAAAGGTCGATAAAAGAAAATTGTTTGTCCCGAAGCGATAGTTTCTTGATTTATCAAAGCTATTTAGATAGTAATTGCGGGTTATGAAATAACTTTTCTAGATGGAACGGCAACCGCGCGGAAGAGGTCGCGCACGCAGCCGCGCGAGGGGACAACCGCAAGCAGGGGGAGGACAGTGGCAGACACGGAAGATCCGACACGAGAGGGAACGGGAAAGAAAGGGAACGAGAGTGATTGTTCCGGGGAGGTAGGGAACAATAGGAGCCAGAGTCCCTTTAGAAGCCTTTTACTTCACGCAGGATCACGGTAGGAGAATTCTTTCAGCCCTCGCTACAGGCCGTAAAGGTTACGGTAGGTACAAGTAATGAAAAGACAAAATCGAGATAAGCGATAATTTTAGGCAGTTGGACACGTGAGAAGATAGATCTTAATCATCACTCGGTTGAGGTTTCAGTAAATTTGCATGCCACGCCCCGGGCAGCAATTTACCTTCACAAGTTTTCAGTTCGTAAATGTCAGTAGAGATACGTTTACTAATTTGAAAGGGCCCGACATATTTGTCAGCCAATTTGGCGGTATAGAACTTGGCGGCATCTGAAAGAACGAAATTTTTACGCCAGACCAACTGGTTTACCAAGAATTCATCTCGTCTATGACGAGTATCGTAGCGCGCCTTCGCACGCTCGTATGCTTTCTGCAAGCGGAATTTGATGTCACGGTAAAGTTTAGAAAATCCTTCGGAACGCTCTATTAGTTTTTCCGGATCGCGGACTTCGACAAGTGGAGTTCCGTCAGAGATAGGGGCATCGGAAACTCTTTCTCCAGTGAGATGCATCTCACGACCGAAGTTAATGAAATAGGGCGTATGTCCAGTGACTTCGTGTCTAGCAGTGCGCAAGGCGCAAGTGACTTTGGGAAGATAGACGTCCCATTCGCGATGATTGTCAGAGACATACGAGATCAACATAGTTTTGATAACCCTATTCACACGTTCCACGGGATTCGCTTGAGGATGGTAATTCGCAGTATAACATGGACGTACTTTATATTCTTGTAACATAGAACGGTAGTCGTTAGATCGAAACTGCACGCCATTATCGGAAATTACAGAACGAGGTACGCCAAAAATCAGAAACACATCTTCTTCAAGATGTCGGATAATAGACTTGGAGGAAGCTTTACGTAACGGGAAAGTCAGAACAAACTTACTGAAGATATCAGAGACCACTAAAATGTAATTGAAACCGCGCTTGGACCTCGGAAGAGGACCAACAATGTCGACACTGAGTACTTCCCATGGTTTAGTAACTTTAGAATGTCCACCCATACGACCAACAGGAGCTCTTTGAAGAGGTTTCGCCCTATTGCAGTTAGGACAGGCTTTGATGTGACGAATCACATCTCCTAACATCTTGGGCCAATAGTAGTGCTGCAATATGCGAGCGAGAGTCTTCGCAATGCCCAGATGACCACTTGTGGGCTCGTTATGACATTCTAACAAGACCTCATGTCGTTGTTCCTTAGGAACATAGATTTTCCATGAATCGGAATCCTCAGAGGGAAAAGTGCTATTAGGCGGTACGTAACGTCGAAGTATCCCACCGATAAGTTGAAATTGAGGGTACTTCTCGGGATGTCTCTTAATTTGTTCTAAGATACGAGCGTAACATTTGTCTTGGCTTTTAGGATTGACTTGAACGATATCCAATTTGGGGACTGAACGGGAGAGAGTGTCCGGAACGACATTGAATTTACCTTTACGGTGGATGATAGTGAAGTCGTACTGCTGAAGACGCACGGCCCATCGAGCCAATCTACCCGACGGAGAATTAAGAGAATTCAGCCAGCAGAGGGAGTAATGATCCGTTATCACCGTAAAGTGGGAGCATTCGATATATGGGCGAAGCTTTTCTATTGCCCAGAGGACGGCAAGGCATTCTTTCTCAACCGTAGAGAATTTACGTTCGGCCGGTGTTAAAGAACGGCTTAGATAACTGATTACTTTCTCCTGTCCGTCTATGTCTTGAGTCAATACGGCTCCAAGACCATAGTCGCTAGCATCAGTTTGAATGATGAATTCATATTGGAAATCGGGACATGTCAAAATCGGGGAGGAAACCAAGCGTTCGCGCAAAGATGTCCAGGCTTCTTCACAAGCTAACGTCCAAACGAAGGGACGATTTTTCCGTAACAAATCAGTAAGCGGGGAGATAACAGTAGAGAAATTAGGGACGAAACGTCGATACCATGAAGCCATACCTACTAAGCGTCTGACTTCAGAAACATTTTTGGGAGTGGCAATTCCGATGATAGCCTTAACTTTGTCAGGGTCGACCATCAACCCACGACGATTAACCACATATCCCAGGTACTTCAATTCGTCGCGACAAAACTGACATTTGTCTCTATTGAGCGTTAAGCCAGCGTCACGCAGGCGAGATAAAACTTGCTCTAAGATAGTCAGGTGTTTTCAAAGGTAGGAGTGACAATTATGATATCATCCAGATATACGAAAACGTAAGGTTCTAATTCAGGGCCCAAAACTCTATCAATAAAACGCTGCCAGGAGGCAGGTGCGTTGTGGAGACCATACGGAAGACGACAAAATTGGAACAAGCCTCGATTCGGCACAGTGAAGGCGGTATACTGACGGGAAGACTCGGCAACAGGAATTTGCCAATACGCACTTTTTATATCGAGAGACGTAAGATATTTAGCGTCTCGTAACTTATCTAAGGTATTCGACACATAGGGAAGGGGGTAGGCATCTCGCTCAGTGACCTGATTGAGTTTACGATAATCGACACAAAATCGAAATGTCTTATCCTTTTTAGGCACGAGAAGAATGGGTGAAGACCAACCACTCTGAGACCTCTCAACGACACCGAGAGCCAACATCTTCTCTAATTCGGCGTCGACTACTTTCTGCACCGCCGGAGATATCGGATAGTAGCGTTGCTTAATCGGAGGGCTGCTAGTGATAATAGTGTGCTCTACACCTCTGGCACAACCTAACACCTCCTTATCGACGTTAGGAAAATTTTGGTTGATGATAGCCTCGAGCTGACGTTGACGCTCATCAGATAACACCTGTGGTTCGACATCGACAGATGACACGTTGGGTGCGTCTGAAAATACCCAATCGCCACAGCGCATGTTTATGACGATTCCCATATCTCGCCAGAAGTCTGCGCCCAAGATAAGTTGATGCGGTAGTTCAGGTACCACCAAAACGTCAAAGACCTTAGAACGATTCCTAACATTAATAGGCAGGGCAACTTCACCTGATATCCGGCATCGTGATCCGTTGGCAACAGTGCAAAAGGACATAGAGGATTTAAGCGGAACAAAACCCTTTAACACGGACCAACCTGCTTCACCTAAAATAGTGCGTGATGAACCTGAGTCCAAAAGACCGAGAAACTCTTTACCAAAGATTTGAACTTTAAGATAGGGGCGTTCATCCCCTATGGCTTGTGCGAGAATAAAATCCAACCGGGCTCTAATTTGTCGATAGGCCGCTGTGTATATTGTACGCACGGGACGGCCACTTAGTGCGCACGTCGGGCGTTTCCCGAACACTGCGGACAAGAAGATACAATGGTCTCTGGACGACCACAACGATAACAAAAGCGTTTACGAGGTAAAGCGCATTGGGAGTAACGATGTCCTGTCTGACGACAATTCCAACATGTGACAGGATTTGCTGAAACGGGTGCCACACGGACACGAGAGCGATTAGAGACGGGAGTAACGGGTGTCTCACGACTTCGAGAATAACTCGGGACTGGTTCGGCATTGACATAAGCCAAATCCGGTTCGAGTGTTTTAGCTCGCAAGGGAGGCGGTACATAAGCTTCAGCAGAGGCCTTGCGGGCTTCGAGAACTTTCCCATATTTAAGGAGTTCCGCGATAGAATTGACCTCAGTTAAACCCAACTGCGTTTGATAGAAAGGCAGAATATTACGTTGCAAAATTCGTAATTGAGTTTTTTCGGGGACGGAATCAGAAAGACGGAAAAAAAGATTTTTCATGACCGATACGTATAGTCCGATAGGTTCATTAGGACCTTGAGTCCGTTGCTTAATTTCGTCCATAAGACGGTCGTCATAATCTACGGCTTGAAACTCTTCCCGTAGACCGGCAGCTAACTCTGACCAATTAGAGTAGAGATGACGATTTGCCCGATACCACACCAAAGCACGATCCTTAAATAGGTCTATAGCGGAATTGAACAACAACTGATCCGAGGAATTACGAGCGATTTTAAGCTCAGCTACACGCTCCAGGAAGGCACTAACTGAGAAGTTCTTCTGCCCTGAAAATATAATATTCCAAGAGGCAACGGGAACGGGTTTAGGAGAAAAACTAGCGAAAGTCGAGTGAACTGGACCAGTAAAAGCGTTAACCGGGAGTCGAATAGGGTCATCCTCATCACTAAACTCCTCTTCACTCCCTTGAGGACCAGGGTTACCGGCAGTGGGTGACTGTAACATACTGAACGTTGAGGCGCGTTCAAGGGTGCGAGCCTTATCGCGGATGCAATCTTCCAGTTTAGCAACGCGACTCCGAAACGCATGGTACTCTTCCACCTCCTCTGAAGACTGTGGGACGGAGTTCTGAATTCGGCGCAATACGAAAGCAAGGGCGGTAGAAATTTTTTGAAATTCGGAAGACTCACGATTCCCTATGAACTGATCGATGAGCCCTTCGATAACCGTAAGCTTATCCTTAATGGCCGCGGCGTCTTCCGCATATGTGAATGGATACGTAAGCTTAGTATCCGACGGATAAGACCTAGCATACCCTAGCAGACGTCGATACATTCGTCGCATTTCATCCAAAGTAGATGGCACCTCAGCACCCAGAACAGTCAGTAAGTACTCAAGGTCTTCCTTCATAAGACGATTGATCTCAAATTTAGGAGACATGGCGGAAGTTAATTCAGCAGAAAGTCGAAAGGAAAGAAATATAAAAGAAGTGGCGGTACCGGGATCAGCAAGCAAAGACTCGAGTCCTAAGACGCACAAATATATTGTGGAAGACAAGGTAGTTCAGAACCTACGGTAAAATTATAACGTGAGGTTATAACTTTTCCCCAAAAAAAAGGAAGAAAAAAGAAATATAAACAGTCAAAATTGGATTAGGTGAGGGAGTAGACGGAAATACAAAAGAAACTGTACGGTAAGGAAAACTTAACGTCCACTTACCCACCTAAAACGAGAAACGGGCTTAAATCGAGAGAATTCAAAATTTATTCCTGAAGATGGTCAGGCCCGAAACGTTGATACAAAACAAGTAGCTTCTCCAAAGTATAGCACCACTGTGCGGTACGACGAAATGTTAGTGGCTGAAATACTCAAAGATAAGGAAAATATTCCGGAAGATGGAGAAAACTTGTCCGAAACGTCAGGCAACGACACGTTGTCACGTCAAAGCAACCAAAACCAAGGAAAATTGGAAAAGACGAGAAATTTCCCTGAAGATGGTGAAAACTAGGTCGAAACATTCGGTGTCAACTTATGAGTCGATGGATGACACACATGAGGAAAAGAAAATTTGAGGGCGGCGAAAACTTAGCCAAAACGTAGGTGCGAAATGTTGTTCGTTAGGCCCACAACGAAGGCATCAAATTGTTGTGAAGGTAGCGAAAACTTCGTTGGAGCATTGGGTAACGAAGGAGTAAACTTTGTTCCGGAAGGTGGAGAAAAGATGGCAGAAACGTTGGTGTGTCAAATCGTACGGAAGGGGAAGAAAACTTGTCTGAATGTTAAGGGGCAGGAAAAGAAATTCTGAAAATGGCGGAAAATTGGCCGAAACTTGGTTGACACACAAAAATAATAATAAAGGAAAATTGAAGATGGCAGAACGTTGGTCGAAACGCTGGTGCCAAAATTTTTCCTATCACCAAAAGAAAGGCCCAGACGCTAGGGCACCAAAATTTTTTTGCTTATTACCGAAAGAAAGGCCCAGACGTTAGGGCGCCAAATTTTTGCTACCGGATCTACGTCGCATTAAGTTAACGGACTAAATTAGGGAAAAAAAACGGAGAATCGCAATAGGGGTTGTTAAACAGGATAACGCAGGGCCGAGCTAACTCTGTCGCAGATGGCGTGACGGTTCAGGGAATATCAGAACACCTAAAAGTAGAGCGTCGGTCGGCAACGACGCTAGCGACGTTGTCCGGGCACCAGGACACTATGCTATCTTACAGATAACCTACCTGCGCCTCCTACGAGCTACCACTGGCTGTGTCCCTCCAGCGGGATACCTATTGAACTCCCTGTATATTCGTAGCACCTAGTCTTAAGTACGTGCTTGTCACAACAATATTTAAGATATGCAGAGGGAAAAGAAATAAAAGATAAGGTATTACGTAATGTAACAAAGTTTAATTAAATCTTAACGTGTTGAAAGTTATTATTTAACATAAATGATGAAGTTAAAGATTGACAGGTAATTTACAAAAAAAAAATAACAGGTCGCGAATCTGACTGAACAGTTGAAATATAAAAAAAAGATAGCAAGCGTTGAATAAAAAAAAAAAATTAAATTCAAGAAAATGAAGAGAAGCTAGACAGTTGATAATGTATAAACAAAGCGTTAGGTAACATTTTATAAAATTTGAAAGAAAATAACAAGTCTTAATAATACAACATAATCTCTGCGCTTCAGCAGAAGTTGGTCGGTTGCAGAAACGTTTCTTCACCTCACATTAGGTATACAAGTGTTATCAAGGACCGCCACAACGGCAATGTCAATACAAAGGTGTAAATATATATATTTAAAGCGCAAGAAAAATTAATAAGTCAGTTTAAAAGACTTAGTCTAAAATGTGAAAAATTCGCTAAATAAAATAAAACAAAAAAAACGCCAGGTTTGATTACATGAGCTAAATTGAATTAAAAGAAGGATATATGTTTGCAAAGTCAAATACTTAAGTCAAAATTTAGAAAAGTAATTCTATAAAATACAAAAAAACACTGAGCTTCCCGAACCAAAATTTGCTCTTACCGAAGTGTTTTAATCTCACTCAGGTATAATAAATGATCATCGTGAAAGTCAAATTTGCTAAAGAAAGACTATCAAAAATTAGATTAAAAATTCAATACATCATAAGTCATACAATAATTTTAACGGAAGAGGAAATACTAGGTATAATACTGATTTAAATAATATCTCTCCAAGAGATGTAGTGAGATAATTAAGAATTTACTAAAATTAGCTACAATTAAATATTCGTCACAATATAGGGCTACAGAAATACGGTAGTGACATAACCAAAATTCTGGTTAATCTGATTATTACATAATAAAAAAAATAATAACGGTAATTTAAAAAGGATTAAATTGTGACCTCGCCGATAACTAAGAGGTGCGATAGTTATTAAGCCACTCAAAGATTTGATCAAAAGCTAGGCAATATAAAGTCTTGCACTCAGACGTAATGTCGCCGAAAATCCGACGTAAAATTAAGAAGTAAAACTACAACCTTAGCGGCTCTCAACTGGTAAAATGGACGCCGGAAGAACGCTGTGGGTTTCCAAAATGGCGGCGACTCCCTTGTTGGAAAAATTCCACTTCAACAGGTGGGCTAGATGTTAAGAAGCATCTACTGATGCATCGATAGAAATCACCACGCTCTTCAGAGGAAATGCGGGCTACACCATCAGAATTAAGACGTCAGAGGGCTTTTGTGCCCGACAAAAGAATCCTATTAAAATTTAGAGAGAAAAAAAAACCCAAGATAAAATCCCGAAAATTTAACACAGAGTTTTGAAAACTTACCCCAAGGATGAACGATGGAGATCCCACGATAAACGACTACGAGTCACTTCAGGGTGCAAAATTTACATTTACAAAAAAAGCCAGCACATGGCCACACGTGGATTTTTAGAAAACGGTACGACGATATAAAACCACGTTAATAACCCAAAATTAAGGTAACGGTAATTACTGCTTTCTCCAAATTAAGCCGCATACGCGAAAAATATCCTCATGGATAATGTACATAAGTACTAAAGGAAGAAAAGCAATTTGCACACACTGTTCTTTACACAAGATGTGACTATCAAGTGCCGTCGAAAGCGGGAACCTCTTTCATATCTCATGCGCGTCCAATCACACGCATCCCTGTCAAAACATAAAGACACGAAAATTCCTCAAAGTGGACAACGGCAGCATTCAAATAAAATTACAAACACCAGATTGAGTTTGACCGTACAGGGGGTTAACACTGTGACTTTTAATTAAACGCAAACATGAACATGACTCAGGCGAAACGAAAATGAGCGGAGTACCCAAACCATTGTACGAGAAAATTATAACGTCGGCAGCACGAGAGAAATTTCCATGCTAGACGTTGGCAATTCCGTGTGTAACACTCATTTCACGGCACATAGTAACATGTTTGACAGAAATAAACAAAACAAATTTCCACCCGTAATTCCCAATTTATTATGAGAGAGAACAGAATTTCTGCAGGTAATTAACGAAATATCAAAGCTTTAACATCAAAACGCTGCAAGAAGACGGTAGGGAGACCGATCTTAAACTTATGTTACAGAGAAATTACGACCTTAACCCCTACGATGGTTCTGGGGACGGATTAACAGGAGTTCCTAATACTTAGACTATCGAGGATAGAGCAGCAAGTGATCGGCAAGCAATTAATAGTATGCCCTCTATTCCAAGCATTTCCTTAATTAATACTCCTTACCTTTTTTTTTTAGTGAGACGACTGCGAAGGAAAGAGGAAAACAATAATACTCGGGCCTGCCCGAGATACTGTGTTTGGCAATACGCAAAAACATGTGAAACAGTTAACACAATAACTTGACTGTCGTCTCGGAGCGTTTACAAGCCACAAATAAATGCATTATGTAGAGATCGGTCGTAATATATAAGAAGATATTTTATAAACTTAAACAAGGCGTAAAAGTATTTGCAAATGCGGAAAATACAAAACTACAGGTAGGATAGAATAAGCTAGAGCTAAGATAATTAGAGTCAGTTACCCAGATATAAAGGCTTCCACAAAAATAGGGTGTAAATGCCCGATCTTACACAAAAATGTATCTGTCAAATTCGCGGTACGTGATTTAGAGCGGTGAGGGCTCAAAAGTAGGTTTAGAACACACGAAAGTATACGGCAGGCAGACTTAGTAACCGGTGAAATAGACAATATACAGGGTACGCTCAAAAAGTCACGATCTTTATACAAAATTCCACGTATTTAGACAAAGACACACAATCTTTCAAGAAGTACAACCAAAGTAAATTTACAACGTAACAGGATTAACTATCCTTTAGCCAAAACATTGTGGGATGCTGCGTCCAATCCATGGGTGGATAAGTTGTATACCACCGATTGGACAAAAGCAAAACAAATAAAGGAGTTCAACCACCTGCAAGCAGAACAAAAACTCAGAGACACCAGAGTAGAGAACAAATCACTCAAAGTGGTATACAACTTATCCACCCATGGATTGGACGCAGCATCCCACAATGTTTTGGCTAAAGGATTTAACTATCCTTTAGCCAAAACATTGTGGGATGCTGCGTCCAATCCATGGGTGGATAAGTTGTATACCACCGATTGGACAAAAGCAAAACAAATAAAGAAGTTCAACCACCTGCAAGCAGAACAAAAACCCAGAGACACCAGAGTAGAGAACAAATCACTCAAAGTGGTATACAACTTATCCACCCATGGATTGGACGCAGCATCCCACAATGTTTTGGCTAAAGGATTTAACTACGCAATAGCTCCTGCCCGCATACCAGTAGAAGAAATAATTTGTGGAGTAGAAGCAACTATAGCTGGGATTGACAAGAATACGGCCGAGACTATCCGCCAAGATGTATCGCAAATATTAAGGACAGCCAAACCACCAAAGAAAAACCTATCACATGAAGAATTCCTGGCATTGAAACAACTAAGGGAAAACGAAAACATTATTATTCTACCAGCCGATAAAGGAAATGCTACTGTGGTAATGAACACAACCGACTACGACGCCAAAATAAGAACCCTCTTGGAGGATCCAGCATACCAACCAATCTCCACGGATCCAACAACATACCTGGAGAAAACAACCAAAACTAAAATCAAGGAGAGTCCCATCGACAAGGAAATCCAGACAGCACTCATTCCAAGGGAGAAGTCATCAAGATGCCCCAAATTCTACGGCTTACCTAAAGTCCACAAGGAAGGTGCACCCCTAAGACCCATAGTCAGCTCCATTGGATCACCTGTTCAACAATTGGCTAGATACCTAGCCCAACAACTACAACCTCATGTCGAAGAAGCCGAATCTTACGTCAAGAACGCAAGCCACTTCATCGATCTATTGAGACAAGAAAAAGTAGAACCAGAATGGTTATTAGTAAGCTTCGACGTAGTATCACTGTTTACCAATATACCAGTTGCCGAAGCTCTAGAGACCATCGAACGAATATACCAACCCCCAGTGCACATAATGAACTTGGTGAAACACTGTCTGACAAACACATACTTTATCTACGAAGATCAGCGCTATAGACAAATAGAAGGCGCCCCTATGGGTTCTCCACTATCACCAGTAATAGCAAACCTTTTTATGGAAAACTTAGAAAAAACAGCACTAAGGACGGCCACCCACAAACCCAAACTCTGGCTACGCTACGTCGATGACACTTTCGTGATCTGGACACATGGAAAGGACCACCTCCACATCTTCCTGGAACATTTAAACAAAACCCATCCAAAAATAAAATTTACGATGGAAATAGAATCGAACAACGAATTACCATTCCTCGACGTTTTGGTCAAGAAGAAAGAAAATGGGAACTTAAGTCACACGGTATACCGAAAATCCACCCATACAGACAGATATCTGAACGCTCAGTCTCACCACCACCCAGCTCAGTTACAATCAGTAGTGAAATGGACAAACTCCACAAGGCACTCCAGCAGAATGGTTTCAGTGAATCTGCTATCAAAAGAGCATCCAAGCCGAAACCAACAACACCACAAGAGGAAAAAGAAACACCAACTGCCAAAACCTACTTACCCTATGTGAAAGGCACCACCGATAGAATATTCAAAATCCTACGAAGACACAACATTGACACGACATTCAAAGCAGACAGAAAAATCAGTACAGTCCTTCGAAACCCTAAAACAAAAATACCTTTAGAAAACCAAGGAGTTTATGAAATTCCGTGCCTCAACTGTGAAAAAACTTACATTGGACAAACGAACAGAAGGGTAAACGCAAGAAGAGACGAACACAAAAATTCCGTAAGAAAAGACGAGAAAACTTCATCTCTGGCTCAACATGTAAAAGAAACATCCCACACGATAGACTTCAGTAACACCAAGCTATTAGCGAACATCGAACATACTAAAACCAGAATCATCAGGGAAGCCATCGAAATTGAAAAACATCCGAACAATCTGAATTCACGAGATGATACCCAGAGGTTACCAACAGCATGGAAACCAGCACTAACAAGAACAGATACCAACAAAGAACACCAAACTAATACTTCTACATCGCAAACCAGCCGTCACACTCCAAACACGAGCCCAACGACACGGAACCATGCACACACTCGTCCAAGGGCAACCAACCGACACGCTAACGAAGTATATAACCACCATCCGAATCCCGAAAACGTCAGTTTACGAATAACAAGAAGCAGAAGCAGACAGTTATCGCAGACCTGAAGATGACAAGTGTGATTTTGCCGAAACGTCGGCAAGAAACCAGCATCGGTCTTTCCAAAGACCAAGCAGTGGAAACGCGGAAGAAAACCCGGAATCCAGTGACAACACATATATATATATATATATATATGTGGTATCGCGGGTGTAATGTGTAATCGCGTTGTTTCGGGTTTCTTCCCGCGTGGAAGTTCTGGCGTCCTGAGAAGGACCGGTGCAACGTTTCGATAAAATCTCATTTATCATCTTCAGGCGTATGTTACTCTCTAACGATTCGCAGTCAGACGAAGATCGTTAGAGAGTAACATACGCCTGAAGATGATAAATGAGATTTTATCGAAACGTTGCACCGGTCCTTCTCAGGACGCCAGAACTTCCACGCGGGAAGAAACCCGAAACAACGCGATTACATATATATATATATGTTTTTTTGTTTTTTCTTGGGTTAATTGGGTAAAAATAAATTACAAAATTAAAATAATACGATCCATTTACTTTAACGTTTCAATGTTTATAACATCTTTTTCAAAAAGTCCAATCACAAATTAAAACTACAAATAATACAAACAGTCATAAATAAAAGAACGGCACAAAGGTGACAAAAAACTTACGTTGTAAATTCCAACACTTTTACACATAACAGCTCTCTGACACACAAAACGCTTTGTTATTAGTTTTTTATAGTTGACTCCCATCGGGAACAGTAAGTTGCATAAACGAAATTTTATATTGGGCTTTTTTACCCTTTTAAATATCATTTTATAATTTGGCAACTAATTTATATGTTAAAATTGTGTACAGATATGTCGACGTTTTAAACAGTATTTGCGAGCTCTTCAACAAGCAATGACAAAATGTTAAATGTTTTTGTGGCATTATTTCTTTCTATGATGTTTTTTGATTTTTTATCCTCCCACTTGGCAGTTATCACGTCTGTATTTTAAGGTGAAATAATAGTATTATTAATTTTGTATATCGAAAATGTTATTATATTATTAATTTTATATATGAAAAAACCCAAACCGTAAAATCAAGAAGTGGGTCACATGTAATAATTGTTATTATAGGATGGGAAAGTCAATGTTTGAAAGATTTTCGGTATCTGCCCGATCATTAATAGCATTCTTATTTTTTTTGATATGAACCATTTCCAAAAATTCTCTCGCCTTTGAATTATATTCTTTGTCGATAATTTTAACTTTTTTATAATCAAAACTATGTTTTGTGGTGGATACATGTTTTTTTAAAGCGGTAGTATTCTTACAGTATTTGTGGCCGTTTATTCTATTCTTCAGGTATTGCTTTGTTTGACCTATATATACACCATTACATTGTCCACAGGGGATTTCGTAAACTACATGCGTTT